>JAUJYP020001267.1:0-619622 GCA_030674075.2 Linum usitatissimum
GCTAAAACAATATCGAGTAAAATTGATTTTTAAATTGATTTGAGAATTCTTATTGGGGGTTACAATATTGAAACTTGACTTTTATGCATCTCAACATGCATATCAAATATTAGCTGATTGGAAAATTTTGAAATTTCATCAAAATGGTTCATTTTAGTAAATTATTATTCCTTTGGAAATCGACAAGTTTTGTAATTGAATAGAAATTTTTAGAAATTTATGTTGTGTATGTTGAGATAACTAATATTAAGTTTCACCATGTTGATCACCTTCAAATTGAAAGGCATATGAGATTAAAATATATTTCTTAGCACGCTAAAACAATATCGTGTAAAATTGATTTTTTTGACAATTTCATTCATTGGGTTCACCATGATGAAACTTGACTTTTTAGCCATCTCCAACATCCATGCCAAATATTAGCCGATTGGAAAATTTTTTTTGAAATTTTGATGTCCAAAATGGTTCATTTCCATAGGTGTTAATCCCTTTGAAAATCGACAAGTTTAAGGTCAAATGAAAATATTTTACATGAAATTTAATATTTGGCGTGTATATTTGAGAATGAAAAATAAATAAAGGATTTCACCATGACTAAGTCCTTCAAATAAAAGGCATATGAAGTTAAAAAATAATTCCTAACACGCTAAAACAATATCTGAAGTGAAATTGATTTTAAAATTGATTTCACAATTCTTTATTAGGGTCACCATATTGAAGCTTGAGGTTTTAGCGATCTCAAATATGCATTCCAAATATTAGCCGATTTGATAATTTTGAAATTTTTATGTCAAAATGGTTCATTTCCATATGTGTTAATCCCTTTGGAAATCGACAGAAGAAACAAGGTCAAATGGAAATTTTTTACATGGGCTAATATTTTGACGTGTCCCATATTTGGGAATGGCTAAAAATTGAGGTTTCACCATGTTAAGTCCTTCAAATAAAAGGCATATGAAGTTAAACTATATTTTTTAACACGCAAAAACAATATCGAGTAAAATTTATTTTTTAAAATTGATTTGACAATTCTTTATTGGGGTTACCATAATGAAACTTGACTTTTTGGCAAATATAACATGCGTGTCAAATATTCGTGATTTGAAAATTTTGAAATTTTCATGTCAAAATTGGTTCATTTCCATAAGTGTTAATCCTGAAATCAACAGGTTTTATGGTCAAATGGAAATTTTACATGGGCTAATATTTGTGATGTCTATGTTAGGGTACCAAAATTAAGTTTCCATCAATATTTAAAGTCGTTCAAATAAAAGGCATATGAAGTTGAAATATATTTCTTACCATGTTAAAACAATATCGAGTAAAATTGATTTTCAAAATTGATTTCAAAATTCTCTATTAGGTCGTCACCATAATGAAGCTAGACTTTTCGGCCATCTTCAACATGCATGTCAAATGGCCGATTTGAATATTTTGAAATTTTTATGTCAAAATGGATCATTTCCATGGGTGTTAATCCGTTTGGAAATCGACAAGTTTAAGCTCAAATGAAAATATTTTACATGGGCTAATATTTGACGTGTATGTTAGAGATGGCTAAAAATAGAGGTTTCACCATGTTTAAGTCCTTCAAATAAAAGGCATATGAAGTTAAAAATAATTCCTAACACTTGGCCCAAACAATATCGGTAAAATTGATTTTTAAAATTGATTTGATAATTCTTTATTAGAGGTCACCATAATGAAGCTTGAGTTTTTAGCGATCTCCAATATGCATTCAAAATATTAGCGTTGATAATTTTGAAATTTTCATGTCAAAATGGTTCATTTCCATATGTGTTAATCCTTTGGAAATCGACAAGCTTGAGTCAAATGGAATTTTTACATAGGCTAATATTTGACGTCTATGTTAGGAATGGCTAAGAATTGAGGTTTCACCATGTTAAGTCCTTCAAATAAAAGGCATGAAGTTAAACTATATTTATTAACACAAAAACAATATCGAGGTAATTTATTTTTAAAATTGATTTGACAATTCTTTATTGGGGTTACCATAATGAAACTTGACTTTTTAGCCATCTCTAACATGCATATCAAATATTAGCTGAGTTGAAAATTTTGAAATTTTCATGTCAAAATGGTTCATTTCCATAAGTGTTAATCCCTTGCGAAATCAACAGGTTTTGATAGTCAAATGGAAATTTTTACATGGGCTAATATTTAGCGTGTATGTTGCAGAATTGCTGAAAATTAAGTTTTCATCATGTTAAGTCGTTCGAATAAAAGGCATATGAAGTTAAAATATATTTCCTACCATGTTAAAACAATATCGAGTAAAATTGATTTTCAAAATTGATTTTTTCAAAATTCTCCATATGAGTCACAATAATGAAACTGAACTTTTTCGGCCATCTCCAACATGCATGTCAAATATTAGCCGCATTTGAATATTTTGAAATTTTTATGTCAAAATGGATCACATTTCCATAGGTATTAATCCCTTTGGAAATCGACAAGTTTTAAGCTCAAATGGAAATTTTAACATGGGGTAATATTTGACGTGTATGTTGGGAATGGCTAAAAATTGACGTTTCACCATGTTAAGTCCTTCAAATAAAAGGCATAAGAAGTTAGAAAATAATTCATAACACGCTAACACAATATAGATTTAAAATTGATTTTTTAAAATTGATTTCACAATTCTTTATTAGGAGTCACCATGATGGAGCTTGAGTTTTGGGTGATCTCCGATATGCATTTCAAATATTAGCCGATTTGATAATTTTGAAATTTTTATGTCAAAATGGTTCATTTCCATATGTGTTAATCCCTTTGGAAATCGACAAGCTTAAGGTCAAATGGAAATTTTTAACATGGGCTAATATTTGACGTGTTTATGTTGGGAATGGCTAAAAATTAAGGTTTCACCATGTTAAGTCCTTGAAATAAAAGGCATATGAAGTTAAACTATATTTCTTAACACGCAAAAACAATATCGAGTAAAATTTATTTTTAAAATTGATTTGACAATTCTTAATTGGGGTTGACCATGATGAAACTTGACTTTTTAGCTATCTCCAACATGCGTGTCAAATATTAGCTGATTTGAAAATTTTAAAATTTTCATGTTAAAATGGTTCATTTCCATAGGTGTTCGATTCCTACGAAATCGACAAATTTTGAGGTAAAATTGAAATTTTTTACATGGGCTAATATTTGACGTGTATGTTAAGTGCCAAAAATTAAGTTTTCATCATGTTAAGTCGTTCAAATAAAAGGCATATGAAGTTAAAATATATTTCTTACCATGTTAAAACAATATCGAGTAAAATTGATTTTCAAAATTGATTTGAAAATTCTCTATTAGGAGTCACCATATTGAAACTAGACTATTCAGCCATCTCCAACATGCATGTCAAATATTAGCCGATTTGAATATTTTGAAATTTTTATGTAAAAATGGATCATTTTCCATAGGTATTAATCACTGGAAATGGAAACAGAAGTTTAAGCTCAAATGGAAATTTTTAACATGGGGTAATATTTGACGTGTATGTTGGGAATGGCTAAAAATTGACGTTTCACCATGTAAAGTCCTTGAAATAAAAGGCATATGAAGTTAAAATATATTTTTTAGCACGCAAAATAATATCGAGTAAAATTGATTTTTAAAATTGATTTGACAATTCTTTATAGGGGTTACCATAATAAAACATGACTTTTTAGTCATCTCAACATGCATGTTAAATATTAGTTGATTTGAAAATTTTTAAATTTTCATGTCAAAATGGTTCATTTCCATAGGTGGTAATCCCTCTAGGAAATCAACAAGTTTAAGCTCAAATGGAAATTTTTAACATGGGCTAATATTTGACGTGTATGTTGGGAATGGCTAAAAATTGACGTTTCCCCATGTTAAGTCCTTAAAATAAAAGGCATATGAAATTAAAAAATAATTCCTAACACGCTAACACAATATCGAGTAAAATTGATTTTTTAAAATTGATTTGACAATTCTTTATTAGGGTCGCCATATTGAAGCTTGAGTTTTTTTTTAGCGATCTCCCATATGCATTTCAAATATTAGCCGATTTGATAATTTTTGAAATTTTCATGTCAAAATGGTTCATTTCCATATGTGTTAATCCCTTTGGAAATCGACAAGGTTAAGGTCAAATGGAAATTTTTTACACGGGCTAATATTTGACGTCTATGTTGGGAATGGCTAAAAATTGAGGTTTCACCATGTTAAGTCCTTCAAATAAAAGGCATATGAAGTTAAACTATATTTCTTAACACTCAAAAACAATATCGAGTAAAATTTATTTTTAAAATTGATTTGACAATTCTTTATTGGGGTTACCATAATGAAACTTGACTTTTTAGCCATCTCTAACATGCATGTCAAATATTAGCTGATTTGAAAATTTTGAAATTTTCATGTCAAAATGGTTCATTTCCATAAGTGTTAATCCCTGCGAAATCAACAAGTTTTATGGTCAAATGGGAAATTTTTTACATGAGGCTAATATTTCACGTGTATGTTGAGAAGTAGCTAAAAATTAAGTTTCATCATGTTAAGTCGTTCAAATAAAAAGCATGAAGTTAAAATATATTTCTTACCATGTTAAAACAATATCGAGTAAAATTGATTTTCAAAATTGATTTGAAAATTGACCATTGGGTCACCATATTGAAACTAGACTTTTCGACCATCTCTCCAACATGCATGTCAAATATTACCCGATTTGAATATTTTGAAATTTTTATGTAAAAAATGGATCATTTCCATAGGTGTTAATCCCTTTCGAAATCGACAAGTTTAAGCTCGAATGGAAATTTTTAACATGGGGTTAATATTTGACGTGTATGTTCGGAATAGCTAAAAAATTGACGTTTTACCATGTTAAGTCCTTCAAATAAAAGGCATATGAAGTTAAAATATATTTTTTAACACGCTAAAATAATATCGAGTAAAATTGATTTTTTAAAAAATTGATTTGACAATTCTTCATAGGGGTTACCATAATAAAACATGACTTTTTAGTCATCTCCAACATGCATGTTAAATATTAGGTGATTTGAATTTTTTTAAATTTTCATGTAAAATGGTTCATTTCCGTAGGTGGTAATCCCTCTAGAAATCAACAAGTTTAAGCTCGAATGGAAATTTTTAACATGGGCTAATATTTGACGTGTATGTTGGGAATGGCTAAAAATTGACGTTTCCCCATGTTAGAGTCCTTCAAATAAAGGCATATGAAGTTAAAAAATAATTCCTAACACGCTAACACAATATCGAGTAAAATTGATTTTTAAAATTGATTTGACAATTCTTTATTAGGTCAGCATATTGAAGCTTGAGTTTTTAGCGATCTCCCATATGCATTTCAAATATTAGCCGATTTGATAATTTTGAAATTTTCATGTCAAAATGGTTCATTTCCATATGTGTTAATCCCTTTGGAAATCGACAAGCTTAAGGTCAAATGGAAATTTTTACACGTGTTAATATTATTTGACGTGTTTTGTTGGGAATGGCTAAAAATTGAGGTTTCACCATGTTAAGTCCTACGAATAAAAGGCATATGAAGTTAAACTATATTTCTTAACACGCAAAAACAATATCGAGTAAAATTTATTTTTAAAATTGATTTGACAATTCTTTATTGGGGTTACCATAATGAAACTTGACTTTTTAGCCGTCTCTAACATGCATGTCAAATATTAGCTGATTTGAAAATTTTGAAATTTTCATGTCAAAATGGTTCATTTCCATAAGTGTTAATCTACTGCAAATCAACAAGTTTTATGGTCAAATGGAAATTTTTACATGGGCTAATATTTGACGTGTATGTTGGGAATAGCCAAAAATTGAGGTTTCACCATGTTAAGTCCTTCAAATAAAAGGCATATGAAGTTAAACTATATTTCTTAACATAGCAATATCGAGGTAAAATTTATTTTTAAAATTGATTTGACAATTCTTTATTGGGGTTACCATAATGAAACTTGACTTTTTAGCCATCTCCAACATGCGTATCAAATATTAGTTGATTTGAAAATTTTGAAATTTTCATGTCAAAATGGTTCATTTCCATAAGTGTTAATCCCTCCGAAATCAACAGGTTTTATGGTTGAAATTTTTAGGCACTTGGGCTAATATTTGACGTGTATGTTGGGGAGCCTAAAAATTAAGTTTTCATCATGTTAAGTCGTTCAAATAAAAGGCATATGAAGTTAAAATATATTTCTTACCATGTTAAAACAATATCGAGTAAAATTGATTTTCCAAAATTGATTTGAAAATTCTCGATGAGGATCGCATAGTGAAGCTGACTTTTCGGCCATCTCAACATGCATGTCAAAATATTAGCCGATTTGAATATTTTGGAAATTTTTATGTAAAAATGGATCATTTCCATAGGTGTTAATCCCTTTGGAAATCGACAAGTTTAAGCTCAAATGGAAATTTTTAACATGGGCTAATATTTAGCGTGTATGGATTGGAATGGCTAAAAACTGACGTTTTCACCATGTTAAATCCTTCAAATAAAAGGCATATGGAAATTAAAATATATTTCTTAACACGCTAAAATAATATCGAGTAAAATTGATTTTTAAAATTGATTTGACAATTCTTTATAGGGGTTACCATAATAAAACATGACTTTTTAGTCATCTCTGACATGCGTGTTAAATATTGGATTTGAAAATTTTTAAATTTTCATGTCAAAATGGTTCATTTCCATAGGTGGTAATCCCTCTAGAAATCAACAAAGTTTTATGGTCAAATGGAAATTTTTTACATGGGCTAATATTTGACGTGTATGTTGGGAATGGCTAAAAATTGAGTTTTCACCGTATTAAGTCCGTCCAAATAAAAAGCATATGAGATTAAAATATATTTCTTACCACGCTAAAACAATATCGAGGTAAAATTTATTTTTTAAAATTTGATTTGACAATTCTTTATTGGGGTCACCATAGTGAAGCTGACTTTTTAGCGATCTGACATGCGTATTAAATATTAGCCGATTTAGAAAATAATGAAATTTTCATGTCAAAATGGTTCATTTCTATATGTGTTAATCCTTTTGGAAATCGACAAGGTTACCGTCAAATGGAAATTTTTGTACATGGGCTAATATTTGTGGTCTATGTTCGAGAATAGCTAAAAATTGAGGTTTCACCATGTTAAGTCCCTCGAATAAAAATCATATGAGATTAAAATATATTTGCGAACATGGTAAAACAATATGGAGTAAAATTGATTTTTAAAATTGATTTTAGAATTCTTAATAGGGGTTACAATATTGAAACTTGACTTTTAGCCATCTCAACATGCATGTCAAATATTAGCTAATTGGAAAATTTTGAAATTTCATGTCAAAATGGTTCATTTCCATAGGTGTTAATCCCTTCGGAAATCGACAAGTTGGTTAAGGTCGAATGGAAATTTTTTACAGGGCTAATATTTGACGTGTATGTTGGGAATGGCTAAAAATTAGGTTTCACCATGTTAAGTCCTTGCAATAAAAGACATATGAAGTTAAAATATATACTCTTTACTGCGCATAAAACAATCTCGATTAAAATTGGTTTTTAAAATTGATTTGACAATTCTTTATTAGGGTCATATAATGAAACTTGACTTTTTAGCCATCTCAACATGCGTATCAAATATTGCTGATTTGAAAATTTTGGAATTTTCATGTAAAAATGGTTCATTTCAAAGGTGTTAGTCCCTACGGAAATCGACGAGTTTTGTAGTCAAATGGAAATTTTTACTTGGGCTAATATTTGACGTGTGTGTTAGAATATTAAATATTAAGTTTTCACCATGTTAAGACAGTCGAATGAAGGCATGTGAAATTAAAATATATTCTTACCACGCTGCAAAGCAATATCGAATAAAAATTGATTTGACAATTCATTATTGGGTTCACCCTGATGAAACTTGACTTTTCAGCCATCTCCGAAGCATCCGTACCAAATATTAGACGATTCAAATTTTTGGAATTTTTCATGTCAAAATGGTTCATTTCCATAGTGTATGTAATCCCTTTGGGGAAATCGAGCAAGTTTTGGGTCAAATGAAAATATTTTACATAGGCTAATATTTGAGTATATTAGAATAGTAAAAATTGAGGTTTCACCATGTTAAATCCTTGAATAAAAAGCATATGAAGTTAAAAAATAATTCCTAACTACTATCTAAAACAATATCGAGTAAAATTGATTTTTAAAATTGATTTGACAATTCTTTATTAGGGTCACCATAATGAAGCTTGCGTTTTTAGCGATCTCGATATTAATTTCGAACATTGTGATTTGATAATTTTGAAATTTTCATGTCAAAATGGTTCATTTCCATATGTGTTAATCCCTTTGGAAATCGACAAGCTTAAGGTCAAATGGAAATTTTTTACATGGGCCTAATGTTTGGCGTGCATGTTGGGAATGGCTTCAAAAATTGAAGTTTCACCATGTTAAGTCGCAAATAATAAAAGGCATATGAAGTTAAACTATATTTCTTAACACGCAAAAGAATATCGAGTAAAATTTATTTTTAAAAAATTGATTTGACAAATCTTTATTGGGGTTACCATAATGAAACTTCACTTTTTAGCCATCTCCAACATGCATGTCAAATATTGGCTGATTTGAAAATTTTGAAATTTTCATGTCAAAATGGTTCATTTCCATAAGTGTTAATCCCTGCGGGAAATCAACGAGTTTTATGGTCAAATGGAAATTTTGCACATGGGCTAATATTTGACGTGTATGTTGGGAATTGCTAAAAATTAAGTTTTCATCATGTTAAGTCGTTCGAATAAAAGGCATATGAACTTAAAATATATTTCTTACCATGTTTAAACAATATCGAGTAAAATTGATTTTCAAAATTCATTTGAAAAATTCTCAGTAAGGGTCACCATAATGAAACTAGACTTTTCGGCCATCTCCAACATGCATGTCAAAATATTAGCCGATTTGAATATTTTGAAATTTTTATGTCGAAATGGATCATTTCCGTGGTGTTAATCCCTTTGAAGTCGACAAGTTTAAGCTCGAATGGAGAATTTTTAACGTGGGCTAATATTTGACGTGTATGTTGGGAATGACTAAAAATTGACGTTTCACCGTATTAAGTCCTTCGAATAAAAGGCATATGAGTTAAAAATAATTCCTAACATCCTAACACAATATCGAGTAAAATTGATATTTAAAATTGAATTGACAATTCTTTATTAGGGTCCCCATAATGAAGCTTGAGATTTTAGCGATCTCAAATATGCATTTCAAATATTAGCCGATTTGATAATTTTGAAATTTTCATGTCAAAATGGTTCATTTCCATATGTGTTTAATCCCTTTGGAAATCGACAAGCTTAAGGTCGAATGGAAATTTTTACGTAGGCTAATGTTGTGACGTCCATGTTGGGGAATAGCTAAAGTGAGGTTTCACCATGTTAAGTCCTTCAAATAAAAGGCATATGAGAGTTAAACTATATTTCTTAACACGCAAAAACAATATCGAGTAAAATTTATTTTTAAAATTGATTTGATAAATCTTTATTGGGGTTACCATAATGAAACTTGACTTTTTATGCAACTATGCAACATGCATGTCAAATATTATTTGATTGGAAAATTTTGAAATTTTCATGTCAAAATAGTTCATTTCCTTAAAAGTGTTAATCCCTAGGAAATCGACAAGTTTTATGGTCAAATGGAAATTTTTTACATGGGCTAATATTTGACGTGTATGTTGGGAATTGCTAAAAATTAAGTTTTCATCATGTTAAGTCGTTCAAATAAAAGGCATATGAACTTAAAATATATTTCTTACCATGTTAAAACAATATCGAGTAAAATTGATTTTCCAAAATTGATTTGAAAATTCTGTAGTCAGAATTACCAGTAATGAAACTAGACTTTTCAGCCATCTCCAACATGCGTGTCAAATATTAGCCGATTTGAATATTTTTGAAATTTTTATGTCAAAATGGATCATTTCCATAGGTGTTAATCCCTTTGGAAATCGACAAGTTTAAGCTCGAATGGAAATTTTAACGTGGGCTAATATTTGACGTGTATGTTGGGAATGGCTAAAGTGACGTTTCTGCATAGTAAATCCTTCGAATAAAAGGCATATGAAGTTAAACAATAATTCCTAACACGAACACAATATCGAGTAAAATTGATATTTAAAATTGAGTTAACAATTCTTTATTAGGGTCACCATAATGAAGCTTGAGTTTTAAGCGATCTCCAATATGCATTTCAAATATTAGCCGATTTGATAATTTTGAAATTTTCATGTCAAAATGGTTCATTTCCGTATGTGTGAATCCCTTTGGAAATCGACAAGCTTAAGGTCAAATGGAAATTTTTTACATGGGCTAATATTTGACGTCTATGTTGGGAGTGGCTAAAAATTGAGGTTTCACCATGTTAGATCCTTCGAATAAAAGGCATATGAAGTTAAACTATATTTCTTAACACAAGAGAATATCGAGTAAAATTTATTTTTTAAATTGATTTGACAAATCTTTTTATTGGGGTTACCATAATGAAACTTTACTTTTATGCCATCTCTAACATGCGTATCAAATATTAGCTAATTTGAAAATTTTGAAATTTTCATGTCAAAATGGTTCATTTCCATAAGTGGTAATCCTAGGAAATCGACAAGTTTTATGGTCAAATGGAAATTTTTTACATGGGCTAATATTTGACGCGTGTATGTTGGGAATTGCTAAAAATTAAGTTTTCATCATGTTAAGTCGATCAAATAAAAGGCATATGAACTTAAAATATATTTCTTACCATGTTAAAACGATATCGAGTAAAATTGATTTTCAAAATTGATTTGAAAATTCTATAGTAGTTCGCCATAATGAAACTAGACTTTTTTCGGCCATCTCTGACATGCGGGTGAAATATTAGCCGATTTGAATATTTTGAAATTTTATGTCGAAATGGATCATTTCCATAGAGTGTTAATCCCTTTGGAAATCGACGAAGCTGAATGGAAATTTTTAACATGGGCTAATATTTGACGTGTATGTTGGGAATGGCTAAAAATTAAAGTTTCACCATGTTAAGTCCTTCAAATAAAAGGCATATGAAGTTAAAAAATAATTCCTAACACGCTAACACAATATCGAGTACAATTGATATTTAAAGTTGAATGACAATTCTATATTAGGGTCATCATAATGAAGCTTGAGTTTTTGGCGATCTCCAATATACATTTCAAATATTAGCCGATTTGATAATTTTGAAATTTCCATGTCAAAATGGTTCATTTCCATATGTGTTAATCCCTTTGGAAATCGACGAAGCTTAAGGTCAAATGGAAATTTTTTACATGGGCTAATATTTGACGTCTATAGTTAGGGAATGGCTAAAAATTGAGGTTTCACCATGTTAAGTCCTTCGAATAAAAGGCAATATGAAGTTAAACTATATTTCTTAACACGCAAAAACAATATCGAGTAAAATTTATTTTTAAAATTGATTTGACAATTCTTTGTTGGGGTTACCATAATGAAACTTGACTTTTTGGCCGTCTCTAACATGCGTGTCAAATATTATTTGATTTGAAAATTTTGAAATTTCATGTCAAAATGGTTCATTTCCATAAGTGTTAATCCCTGCGGGAAATCAACAAGTTTTATGGTCAAATGGAAATTTTTTACATGGGCTAATATTTGACGTGTATGACAGGGAATTACTTAAAATTAGTTTTCATCATGTTAAGTCGTTCAAATAAAAGGCATATGAACTTAAAATATATTTTCTTACCATGTTAAAACAATATCGAGTAAAATTGATTTTCAAAATTGATTTGAAAATTCTCTATTGAGGTCTACATAATGAAACTAGACTTTTCGGCCATCTCAAGCATGCATGTCAAATATTAGCCGATTTGAATATTTTGAAATTTTTATGTCAAAATGGATCATTTCCATAAGGTGTTAATCCCTTTGGAAATCGACAAGTTTAAGCTCAAATGGAAATTTTTAACATGGGCTAATATTTGACGTGTATGTTGGGAATGGCTAAAAATTGACGTTTCACCATGTTAAGTCCTTCAAATAAAAGACATATGAAGTTAAAAAATAATTCCTAACACGCTAACACAATATCGAGTAAAAGGTGAGTATTTAAAATTGATCTGACAATTCTTTAGTAGGGTCCCCATAATGAAGCTTGAGTTTTTAGCGATCTCGATATGCGTTTCAAATATTAGCCGATTTGATAATTTTGAAATTTTCATGTCAAAATGGTTCGTTTCAGTATGTGTTAATCATCAGGAAATCGGACAAGCTTAAGGTCAAATGGAGAATTTTACATGGGCTAATATTTGACGTGTATGTTGGGAATGGCTAAAAATTGAGGTTTCACCATGTTAAGTCCTTCGAATAAAAGGCATATGAAGTTAAACTATATTTCTTAACCACCCCAAAAGAATATCGAGTAAAATTTTATTTTTAAAATTGATTTGACAAATCTTTATTGAGGTTACCATAATGAAACTTTACTTTTTAGCCATCTCTAACATGCATGCCAAATATTAGGCGATTTGAAAATTTTGAAATTTTCATGTCAAAATGGTTCATTTCCATAAGTGTTAATCCCTACGGAAATCGACAAGTTTTATGTGGTCGAATGGAAATTTTTACATGGGCTAATATTGTGACGTGTATATTGGGAATAGTAAAAATTAAGTTTTCATCATGTTAAGTCGTTCGAATAAAAGGCATATGAACTTAAAATATATTTCTTACCATGTTAAAACAATATCGAGTAAAATTGATTTTCAAAATTGATTTGAAAATTCTCTATTGGGAGTCACCATAATGAAACTGAACTTTTGACCATCTCCAACATGCGAGTCAAATATTAGCCGATTTGAATATTTTGAAATTTTATGTCAAAATGGATCATTTCCATAGGTGTTAATCCACTTTGGAAATCGACAAGTTTAAGCTCAAATGGAAATTTTTAACATGGGCTAATATTTGACGTGTATGTTGGGAATGGCTAAAAATTGACGTTTCACCATGTTAAGTCCTTCAAATAAAAGGCATATGAAGTTAAAAAATAATTCCTAACAGTTTAACACAATATCGAGTACAATTGATATTTAAAATTGAATTGACAATTCTTTATTAGGGTCACCATAATGAAGCTTGAGTTTTAGCGATCTCCAATATGCATTTCAAATATTAGCCGATTTGATAATTTTGAAATTTTCATGTCAAAATGGTTCATTTCCATATGTGTTAATCCCTTTAGAAATCGACAGCTAACTTAAGGTCAAATGGAAATTTTTTACATGGGCTAATATTTGACGTCTATGTTGGGAATGGCTAAAAATTGAGGTTTCACCATGTTAAGTCCTTCAAATAAAAGGCATATGAAGTTAAACTATATTTCTTAACACGCAAAAACAATATCGAGTAAAATTTATTTTTAAAATTGATTTGACAATTCTTTATTGAGGTTACCATAATGAAACTTGACTTTTTAGCCATCTACATGCATGCATGTCAAATATTAGGCGGTTGAAAATTTTGAAATTTTCATGTCAAAATGGTTCATTTCCATAAGTGTTAATCCCATGGAAATCCAACAAGTTTTATGGTCAAATGGAAATTTTTTACATGGGCTAATATTTGACGTGTATGTTGGGAAGTACTTTAAAAATTAAGTTTTCATCATGTTAAGTCGTTCAAATAAAAGGCATATGAACTTAAAATATATTTCTTACCATGTTAAAACAATATCGAGTAAAATTGATTTTCAAAATTGATTTGAAAATTCTCTCATTGGAGTCACTATAATGAAACTAGACTTTTCGGCCATCTCCAACATGCAGGTCAAATATTAGCCGATTTGAATATTTTGAAATTTTTATGTCAAAATGGATCATTTCCATAGGTGTTAATCCCTTTGGAAATCGACAAGTTTAAGCTCAAATGGAAATTTTTAACATGGGCTAATATTTGACGTGTATGTTGGGAATGGCTAAAAATTGACGTTTCACCATGTTAAGTCCTTGAATAAAAGGCATATGAAGTTAAAAAATAATTCCTAACACGTAACACAATATCGAGTACAATTGATATTTAAAATTGAATTGACAATTCTTTATTAGGGTCACCATAATGAAGCTTGAGTTTTTAGCGATCTCCGATATGCATTTCAAATATTAGCCGATTTGATAATTTTGAAATTTTCATGTCAAAATGGTTCATTTCCATATGTGTTAATCCCTTTGGAAATCGACAAGCTTAAGGTCAAATGGAAATTTTTTACATGGGCTAATATTTGACGTCTATGTTGGGGAATGGCTAAAAATTGAGGTTTCACCATGTTAAAGTCCTTGAATAAAAGGCATATGAAGTTAAACTTATTTCTTAACACGCAGAAGCAATATCGAGTAAAATTTATTTTTAAAATTGATTTGACAATTCTTTATTGGGGTTACCATAATGAAACTTGACTTTTTAGCCGTCTCAACATGCATGTCAAATATTAGTGATTTGAAAATTTTGAAATTTTCATGTCAAAATGGTTCATTTCCATAAGTGTTAATCCCTACGAAATCAACAAGTTTTTATGGTCGAATGGAAATTTTTTACATGAGTAATATTTGCCGTGTATGTTGGGAATTGCTAAAAATTAAGTTTTCATCATGTTAAGTCGTTCAAATAAAAGGCATATGAACTTAAAATATATTTCTTACCATGTTAAAACAATATCGAGAGTAAAATTGATTTTCAAAATTGATTTGAAAATTCTCTATTGGAATCACCGTAGTGAAACTGAACTTTTCGGCCATCTCCAACATGCATGTCAAATATTAGCCGATTTGAATATTTTGAAATTTTTATGTCAAAATGGATCATTTCCATAGGTGTTAATCCCTTTGGAAATCGACAAGTTTAAGCTCAAATGGAAATTTTTAACATGGGCTAATATTTGGACGTGTATGTTGGGAATGGCTAAAAATTGACGTTTCACCATGTTAAGTCCTTCAAATAAAAGAGACATATGAAGTTAAAAAATAATTCCTAACACGCTAACACAATATCGAGTAAAATTGATATTTAAAATTGAATTGACAATTCTTTATTAGGGTCACCATAATGAAGCTTGAGTTTTTAGCGATCTCCGATATGCATTTCAAATATTAGCCGATTTGATAATTTTGAAATTTTCATGTCAAAATGGTTCATTTCCATATGTGTTAATCCCTTTGGAAATCGACAAGCTTAAGGTCAAATGGAAATTTTTTACATGGGCTAATATTGGCATTATTTGGGAATGGCTAAAAATTGAGGTTTCACCATGTTAAGTCCTTCAAATAAAAGGCATATGAAGTTAAACTATATTTCTTAACACGCAAAAAGAATATCGAGTAAAATTTATTTTTAAAATTGATTTGACAAATCTTTATTGGGGGTTACCATAAAGTGAAACTTTACTTTTTAGCCATCTCTAACATGCATGTCAAATATTCGGTCGATTTGAAAATTTTGAAATTTTCATGTCAAAATGGTTCATTTCCATAAGTGTTAATCCCTGCGGAAATCAACAAGTTTTATGGTCGAATGAAATTTTTTACATGGGCTAATATTTGACGTGTATGTTAGGGAATTTAAAAATTAAGTTTTCATCATGTTAAGTCGTTCAAATAAAAGGCATATGAACTTAAAATATATTTTCTTACCATGTTAAAACAATATCGAGTAAAATTGATTTTCAAAATTGATTTGAAAATTCTCTATTGGGGTCGCCGTAATGAAACTAGACTTTTCGGCCATCTCCGACATGCGGGTCAAATATTAGCCGATTTGAATATTTTGAAATTTTTATGTCAAAATGGATCATTTCCATAGGTGTTAATCCCTTTGGAAATCGACAAGTTTAAACTCAAATGGAAATTTTTAACATGGGCTAATATTTGACGTGTATGTTGGGAATGGCTAAAAATTGACGTTTCACCATGTTAAATCCTTCAAATAAAGGCATATGAAGTTAAAAAATAATTCCTAACACGCTAACACAATATCGAGTACAATTGATATTTAAAATTGAATTGACAATTCTTTATTAGGGTCACCATAATGAAGCTTGAGTTTTTAGCGATCTCCGATATGCATTTCAAATATTAGCCGATTTGATAATTTTGAAATTTTCATGTCAAAATGGTTCATTTCCATATGTGTTAATCCCTTTGGAAATCGACAAGCTTAAGTCGAATGGAAATTTTTTACATGGGCTAATATTTAGCTATACATGTTGGGAATGGCTAAAAATTGAGGTTTCACCATGTTACGTCCTTCCAAATAAAAGGCATATGAAGTTAAACTATATTTCTTAACACGCAAAAACAATATAGAGTAAAATTTATTTTTAAAATTGATTTGACAATTCTTTATTGGGGTTACCATAATGAAACTTGACTTTTTAGCCGTCTCTAACATGCATGTCAAATATTGGGATTTGAAAATTTTGAAATTTTCATGTCAAAATGGTTCGTTTCCATAAGTGTTAATCCCTGCGAAATCAACAAGTTTTATGGTCAAATGGAAATTTTTTACATGGACTAATATTTGACGTGTATGTTAGAATTTACTTAAAATTAAGTTTACATCATGTTAAGTCGTTCAAATAAAACGCATATGAACTTAAAATATATTTCTTACCATGTTAAAACAATATCGAGTAAAATTGATTTTTTCAAAATTGATTTGAAAATTCTCTATTGGGGTCGCCATAATGAAGCTAGACTTTTCGGCCATCTCTGACATGCATGTCAAATATTAGCCGATTTGAATATTTTGAAATTTTTATGTCAAAATGGATCATTTCCATAGGTGTTAATCCCTTTGGAAATCGACAAGTTTTAAGCTCGAATGGAAATTTTTAACATGGGCTAATATTTGACGTGTATGTTGGGAATGGCTAAAAATTGACGTTTCACCATGTTATATCCTTCAAATAAAAGACATATGAAGTTAAAAAATAATTCCTAACACGCTAACACAATATCGAGTAATTGATATTTAAAATTGAGTCGACAATTCTTTATTAGGGTCACATAATGAAGCTTGAGTTTCTTAGCGATCTCCATTATGCATTTCAAATATTAGCCGATTTGATAATTTTGAAATTTTCATGTCAAAATGGTTCATTTCCATATGTGTTAATCCCTTTGGAAATCGACAAGCTTAAGGTCAAATGGAAATTTTTACATGAGGCTAATATTTGACGTATGTTGGGAATGGCTAGAAATTGAGGTTTCACCATATTAAGTCCTTCGAGTAAAAGGCATATGAGATTAAACTATATTTCTTAACACGCAAAAAGAATATCGAGAAAAATAATATTTTAAAATTGATTTGACAAATCTTTATTGGGAATTACTATAATAAAACTTTACTTTTTAGCCATCTCTAACATGCGTATCAAATATTAAGCATTAGAAAATTTACAAATTTTCATGTCAAAATGGTTCATTTCCATAAGTGTTAATCCCTGCGGAAATCAACAAGTTTTATGGTCAAATGGAAATTTTTACATGGGCTGATATTTGACGTGTATGTTGGGAATTGCTAAAGATTAAGTTTTCATCATGTTAAGTCGTTCAAATAAAAGGCATATGAGCTTAAAATATATTTCTTACCATGTTAAAACAATATCGAGTAAAATGATTTTCAAAATTGATTTGAATTCCAATCTACAATGGGTCACCTTAATGAAACTAGACTTGAGCCATCTCTGACATGCGGAGTCAAATATTAGCCGATTTGAATATTTTGAAATTTTTATGTCAAAATGGATCATTTCCATAGGTGTTCTCTTCTGGAAATCGACAAGTTTAAGCTCAAATGGAAATTTTTAACATGGGCTAATATTTGACGTGTATGTGGTAATGGCTAAAAATTGACGTTTCACCATGTTAGAGATCCCTTCAAATAAAAGGCATATGAAGTTAAAAAATAATTCCTAACACGTAACAAAATATCGAGTAAAATTGATATTAAAATTGAATTGACAATTCTTTATTAGGGGTCATCATAATGAAGCTTGAGCTTTTTAGCGATCTCCAATATGCATTTCAAATATTCGCCGATTTGATAATTTTGAAATTTTCATGTCAAAATGGTTCATTTCCATATGTGTTAATCCCTTTGGAAATCGACAAGCTTAAGGTGCAAATGAAAATTTTTACATGGGCTAATATTTGACGTCTATGTGTTGGGAATGGCTAAAAATTGAGGTTTCACCATGTTAAGTCCTTCAAATAAAAGGCATATGAAGTTAAACTATATTTCTTAACACGCAAAAACAATATCGAGTAAATTTTTTTTAAAATTGATTTGACAAATCTTTATTGGGGTTACCATAATGAAACGTGACTTTTTAGCCATATCTAACATGCATGTCAAATATTAGGCGATTTGAAAATTTTGAAATTTTCATGTCAAAATGGTTCATTTCCATAAGTGTTAATCCCTGTGGAAATCAACAAGTTTTATGGTCAAATGGAAATTTTTTACATGGGCTAATATTTGACGTGTATGTTGGGAAATGTTAAAAATTAAGTTTTCATCATGTTAAGTCGTTCAAATAAAAGGCATATGAAGTTAAAATATATTTCTTACCATGTTAAAACAATATCGAGTAAAATTGATTTTCAAAATTGATTTGAAAATTCTCTATTGGGGTCACTATAATGAAACTAGACTTTTCGATGCCATCTCCAACATGTATGTCGAATATTAGCCGATTTGAATATTTTGAAAATTTTATGTCAAAATGGATCATTTCCATAGGTGTTAATCCCTTTGGAAATCGACAAGTTTAAGCTCAAATGGAAATTTTTAACATGGGCTAATATTTGTCGTGTATGTTGGGAATGGCTAAAAATTGACGTTTCACCATGTTAAGTCCTTCAAATAAAAGACATATGAAGTTAAAAAATAATTCCTAACACGCTAACACAATATCGAGTAAAATTGATATTTAAAATTGAATTGACAATTCTTTATTAGGGTCACCATAATGAAGCTTGAGTTTTTAGCGATCTCCAATATGCATTTCAAATATTAGCCGATTTGATAATTTTGAAATTTTCATGTCAAAATGGTTCATTTCCATATGTGTTAATCCCTTTGGAAATCGACAAGCTTAAGGTCAAATGGAAATTTTTTACATGGGCTAATATTTGACGTCTATGTTGGGAATGGCTAAAAATTGAGGTTTCACCATGTTAAGTCCTTCAAATAAAAGGCATATGAAGTTAAACTATATTTCTTAACACGCAAAAACAATATCGAGTAAAATTTATTTTTAAAATTGATTTGACAAATCTTTATTGGGGTTACCATAATGAAACTTTACTTTTTAGCCATCTCTAACATGCATGTCAAATATTAGCTGATTTGAAAATTTTGAAATTTTCATGTCAAAATGGTTCATTTCCATAAGTGTTAATCCCTACGGGAAATCAACAAGTTTTATGGTCAAATGGAAATTTTTTACATGGGCTAATATTTGACGTGTATGTTGGGAATTGCTAAAAATTAAGTTTTCATCATGTTAAGTCGTTCAAATAAAAGGCATATGAACTTAAAATATATTTCTTACCATGTTAAAACAATATCGAGTAAAATTGATTTTCAAAATTGATTTGAAAATTCTCTATTGGGGTCACCATAATGAAACTAGACTTTTCGGCCATCTCCAACATGCAGGTCAAATATTAGCCGATTTGAATATTTTGAAATTTTTATGTCAAAATGGATCATTTCCATAGGTGTTAATCCCTTTGGAAATCGACAAGTTTAAGCTCAAATGGAAATTTTTAACATGGGCTAATATTTGACGTGTATGTTGGGAATGGCTAAAAATTGACGTTTCACCATGTTAAGTCCTTCAAATAAAAGGCATATGAAGTTAAAAAATAATTCCTAACACGCTAACACAATATCGAGTAAAATTGATATTTAAAATTGAATTGACAATTCTTTATTAGGGTCACCATAATGAAGCTTGAGTTTTTAGCGATCTCCAATATGCATTTCAAATATTCGCCGATTTCATAATTTTGAAATTTTCATGTCAAAATGGTTCATTTCCATATGTGTTAATCCCTTTGGAAATCGACAAGCTTAAGGTCAAATGGAAATTTTTTACATGGGCTAATATTTGACGTCTATGTTGGGAATGGCTAAAAATTGAGGTTTCACCATGTTAAGTCCTTCAAATAAAAGGCATATGAAGTTAAACTATATTTCTTAACACGCAAAAACAATATCGAGTAAATTTTTTTTTAAAATTGATTTGACAAATCTTTATTGGGGTTACCATAATGAAACGTGACTTTTTAGCCATCTCTAACATGCATGTCAAATATTAGCTGATTTGAAAATTTTGAAATTTTCATGTCAAAATGGTTCATTTCCATAAGTATTAATCCCTGCGGAAATCAACAAGTTTTATGGTCAAATGGAAATTTTTTACATGGGCTAATATTTGACGTGTATGTTGGGAAATGCTAAAAATTAAGTTTTCATCATGTTAAGTCGTTCAAATAAAAGGCATATGAAGTTAAAATATATTTCTTACCATGTTAAAACAATATCGAGTAAAATTGATTTTCAAAATTGATTTGAAAATTCTCTATTGGGGTCACTATAATGAAACTAGACTTTTCAGCCATCTCCAACATGTATGTCGAATATTAGCCGATTTGAATATTTTGAAATTTTTATGTCAAAATGGATCATTTCCATAGGTGTTAATCCCTTTGGAAATCGACAAGTTTAAGCTCAAATGGAAATTTTTAACATGGGCTAATATTTGACGTGTATGTTGGGAATGGCTAAAAATTGACGTTTCACCATGTTAAGTCCTTCAAATAAAAGGCATATGAAGTTAAAAAATAATTCCTAACACGGTAACACAATATCGAGTAAAATTGATATTTAAAATTGATTTGACAATTCTTTATTAGGGTCACCATAATGAAGCTTGAGTTTTTAGCGATCTCCAATATGCATTTCAAATATTAGCCGATCGATAATTTTGAAATTTTCATGTCAAAATGGTTCATTTCCATATGTGTTAATCCCTTTGGAAATCGACAAGCTTAAGGTCAAATGGAAATTTTTTACATGGGCTAATATTTGACGTCTATGTTGGGAATGGCTAAAAATTGAGGTTTCACCATGTTAAGTCCTTCAAATAAAAGGCATATGAAGTTAAACTATATTTCTTAACACGCAAAAACAATATCGAGTAAAATTTATTTTTAAAATTGATTTGACAAATCTTTATTGGGGTTACCATAATGAAACGTGACTTTTTAGCCATCTCTAACATGCATGTCAAATATTAGCCGATTTGAAAATTTTGAAATTTTCATGTCAAAATGGTTCATTTCCATAAGTGTTAATCCCTCCGGAAATCAACAAGTTTTATGGTCAAATGGAAATTTTTTACATGGGCTAATATTTGACGTGTATGTTGGGAAATGCTAAAAATTAAGTTTTCATCATGTTAAGTCGTTCAAATAAAAGGCATATGAAGTTAAAATATATTTCTTACCATGTTAAAACAATATCGAGTAAAATTGATTTTCAAAATTGATTTGAAAATTCTCTATTGGGGTCACCATAATGAAACTAGACTTTTCGGCCATCTCCAACATGCATGTCAAATATTAGCCGATTTGAATATTTTGAAATTTTTATGTCAAAATGGATCATTTCCATAGGTGTTAATCCCTTTGGAAATCGACAAGTTTAAGCTCAAATGGAAATTTTTAACATGGGCTAATATTTGACGTGTATGTTGGGAATGGCTAAAAATTGACGTTTCACCATGTTAAGTCCTTCAAATAAAAGGCATATGAAGTTAAAAAATAATTCCTAACACGCTAACACAATATCGAGTAAAATTGATATTTAAAATTGATTTGACAATTCTTTATTAGGGTAACCATAATGAAGCTTGAGTTTTTAGCGATCTCCAATATGCATTTCAAATATTAGCCGATTTGATAATTTTGAAATTTTCATGTCAAAATGGTTCATTTCCATATGTGTTAATCCCTTTGGAAATCGACAAGCTTAAGGTCAAATGGAAATTTTTTACATGGGCTAATATTTGACGTCTATGTTGGGAATGGCTAAAAATTGAGGTTTCACCATGTTAAGTCCTTCAAATAAAAGGCATATGAAGTTAAACTATATTTCTTAACACGCAAAAACAATATCGAGTAAAATTTATTTTTAAAATTGATTTGACAAATCTTTATTGGGGTTACCATAATGAAACTTGACTTTTTAGCCATCTCTAACATGCATGTCAAATATTAGCTGATTTGAAAATTTTAAAATTTTCATGTCAAAATGGTTCATTTCCATAAGTGTTAATCCCTCTGGAAATCAACAAGTTTTATGGTCAAATGGAAATTTTTTACATGGGCTAATATTTGACGTCTATGTTGGGAATGGCTAAAAATTGAGGTTTCATCATGTTAAGTCGTTCAAATAAAAGGCATATGAAGTTAAAATATATTTCTTACCATGTTAAAACAATATCGAGTAAAATTGATTTTCAAAATTGATTTGAAAATTCTCTATTGGGGTCACCATAATGAAACTAGACTTTTCGGCCATCTCCAACATGCATGTCAAATATTAGCCGATTTGAATATTTTGAAATTTTTATGTCAAAATGGATCATTTCCATAGGTGTTAATCCCTTTGGAAATCGACAAGTTTAAGCTCAAATGGAAATTTTTAACATGGGCTAATATTTGACGTGTATGTTGGGAATGGCTAAAAATTGAGGTTTCACCATGTTAAGTCCTTCAAATAAAAGGCATATGAAGTTAAAAAATAATTCCTAACACGCTAACACAATATCGAGTAAAATTGATATTTAAAATTGATTTGACAATTCTTTATTAGGGTCACCATAATGAAGCTTGAGTTTTTAGCGATCTCCAATATGCATTTCAAATATTAGCCGATTTGATAATTTTGAAATTTTCATGTCAAAATGGTTCATTTCCATATGTGTTAATCCCTTTGGAAATCGACAAGCTTAAGGTCAAATGGAAATTTTTTACATGGGCTAATATTTGACGTCTATGTTGGGAATGGCTAAAAATTGAGGTTTCATCATGTTAAGTCCTTCAAATAAAAGGCATATGAAGTTAAACTATATTTCTTAACACGCAAAAACAATATCGAGTAAAATTTATTTTTAAAATTGATTTGACAAGTCTTTATTGGGGTTACCATAATGAAACTTGACTTTTTAGCCATCTCTAACATGCATGTCAAATATTAGCTGATTTGAAAATTTTGAAATTTTCATGTCAAAATGGTTCATTTCCATAAGTGTTAATCCTCCGGAAATCAACAAGTTTTATGGTCAAATGGAAATTTTTTACATGGGCTAATATTTGACGTCTATGTTGGGAATGGCTAAAAATTGAGGTTTCATCATGTTAAGTCGTTCAAATAAAAGGCATATGAAGTTAAAATATATTTCTTACCATGTTAAAGCAATATCGAGTAAAATTGATTTTCAAAATTGATTTGAAAATTCTCTATTGGGGTCACCATAATGAAACTAGACTTTTCAGCCATCTCCAACATGCATGTCAAATATTAGCCGATTTGAATATTTTGAAATTTTTATGTAAAAATGTATCATTTCCATAGGTGTTAATCCCTTTGGAAATCGACAAGTTTAAGCTCAAATGAAAATTTTTAACATGGGCTAATATTTGACGTGTATGTTGGGAATGGCTAAAAATTGACGTTTCACCATGTTAAGTCCTTCAAATAAAAGGCATATGAAGTTAAAAAATAATTCCTAACACGCTAACACAATATCGAGTAAAATTGATATTTAAAATTGATTTGACAATTCTTTATTAGGGTCACCATAATGAAGCTTGAGTTTTTAGCGATCTCCAATATGCATTTCAAATATTAGACGATTTGATAATTTTGAAATTTTCATGTCAAAATGGTTCATTTCCATATGTGTTAATCCCTTTGGAAATCGACAAGCTTAAGGTCAAATGGAAATTTTTTACATGGGCTAATATTTGACGTCTATGTTGGGAATGGCTAAAAATTGAGGTTTCATCATGTTAAGTCCTTCAAATAAAAGGCATATGAAGTTAAACTATATTTCTTAACACGCAAAAACAATATCGAGTAAAATTTATTTTTAAAATTGATTTGACAAGTCTTTATTGGGGTTACCATAATGAAACTTGACTTTTTAGCCATCTCTAACATGCATGTCAAATATTAGCTGATTTGAAAATTTTGAAATTTTCATGTCAAAATGGTTCATTTCCATAAGTGTTAATCCCTCTGGAAATCAACAAGTTTTAAGCTCAAATGGAAATTTTTAACATGGGCTAATATTTGACTTGTATGTTGGGAATGGCTAAAAATTGACGTTTCACCATATTAAGTCCTTCAAATAAAAGGCATATGAAGTTAAAATATATTTCTTACCATGTTAAAGCAATATCGAGTAAAATTGATTTTCAAAATTGATTTGAAAATTCTCTATTGGGGTCACCATAATGAAACTAGACTTTTCAGCCATCTCCAACATGCATGTCAAATATTAGCCGATTTGAATATTTTGAAATTTTTATGTAAAAATGTATCATTTCCATAGGTGTTAATCCCTTTGGAAATCGACAAGTTTAAGCTCAAATGAAAATTTTTAACATGGGCTAATATTTGACGTGTATGTTGGGAATGGCTAAAAATTGACGTTTCACCATGTTAAGTCCTTCAAATAAAAGGCATATGAAGTTAAAAAATAATTCCTAACACGCTAACACAATATCGAGTAAAATTGATATTTAAAATTGATTTGACAATTCTTTATTAGGGTCACCATAATGAAGCTTGAGTTTTTAGCGATCTCCAATATGCATTTCAAATATTAGACGATTTGATAATTTTGAAATTTTCATGTCAAAATGGTTCATTTCCATATGTGTTAATCCCTTTGGAAATCGACAAGCTTAAGGTCAAATGGAAATTTTTTACATGGGCTAATATTTGACGTCTATGTTGGGAATTGCTAAAAATTGAGGTTTCACCATGTTAAGTCCTTCAAATAAAAGGCATATGAAGTTAAACTATATTTCTTAACACGCAAAAACAATATCAAGTAAAATTTATTTTTAAAATTGATTTGACAAATCTTTATTGGGGTTACCATAATGAAACTTGACTTTTTAGCCATCTCTAACATGCATGTCAAATATTAGCTGATTTGAAAATTTTGAAATTGTCATGTCAAAATGGTTCATTTCCATAAGTGTTAATCCCTCTGGAATCAACAAGTTTTAAGCTCAAATGGAAATTTTAACATGGGCTAATATTTGACTTGTATGTTGGGAATGGCTAAAAATTGACGTTTCACCATATTAAGTCCTTCAAATAAAAGGCATATGAAGTTAAAATATATTTCTTAACACGCTAAAATAATATCGAGTAAAATTGATTTTTAAAATTGATTTGACAATTCTTTATAGGGGTTACCATAATAAAACATGACTATTTAGTCATCTCCAACATGCATGTTAAATATTAGCTGAAATGAAAATTTTTAAATTTTCATGTCAAAATGGTTCATTTCCATAGGTGGTAATCCCTCTAGAAATCAACAAGTTTTATGGTCAAATGGAAATTTTTTACATGGGCTAATATTTGACGTGTATGTTGGGAATGGCTAAAATTTGAGTTTTAACCATGTTAAGTCCGTCAAATAAAAAGCATATGAAGTTAAAATATATTTCTTACCACGCTAAAACAATATCGAGTAAAATTTATTTTTTAAATTGATTTGACAATTCTTTATTGGGGTCACCATAATGAAACTTGACTTTTTAGCGATCTCCAACATGCATGTTAAATATTAGCCGATTTGAAAATATTGAAATTTTCATGTCAAAATGGTTCATTTCTATGTGTTAATCCCTTTGGAAATCGACAAGGTTACCGTCAAATGGAAATTTTTTACATGGGCTAATATTTGACGTCTATGTGCAGAATGGCTAAAAATTGAGGTTTCACCATGTTAAGTCCTTCAAATAAAAGGCATATGAAGTTAAAATATATTTCTGAACACACTAAAACAATATCGAGTAAAATTGATTTTTAAAATTGATTTGAGAATTCTTAATAGGGGTTACAATATTGAAACTTGACTTTTTAGCCATCTCCAACATGCATGTCAAATATTAGCTGATTGGAAAATTTTGAAATTTCATGTCAAAATGGTTCATTTCCAAAGGTGTTAATCCCTCTGGAAATCGACAAGTTTTATGGTCAAATGGAAATTTTTTACTTGGGCTAATATTTGACGTGTATGTTGGGAATGGCTAAATATTAAGTTTTCACCATGTTAAGACCTTCAACTAAAAGGCATATGAAGTTAAAATATATTTCTTATGACGCTAAAACAATATCGAGTAAAATTGATTTGACAATTCATTATTGGGTTCACCATGATGAAACTTGACTTTTTAGCCATCTCCAACATCCATGCCAAATATTAGCCGATTAAAAGTTTTTTGAAATTTTCATGTCAAAATGGTTCATTTCCATAGGTGTTAATCCCTTTGGAAATCGACAAGTTTAAGGTCAAATGAAAATATTTTACATGGGCTAATATTTGACGTGTATGTTGGGAATGGCTAAAAATTGAGGTTTCACCATGTTAAGTCCTTCAAATAAAAGGCATATGAAGTTAAAAAATAATTCCTAACACGCTAAAACAATATCGAGTAAAATTGATTTTTAAAATTGATTTGACAATTCTTTATTAGGGTCACCATAATGAAGCTTGAGTTTTTAGCGATCTCCAATATGCATTTCAAATATTAGCCGATTTGAAAATTTTGAAATTTTCATGTCAAAATGGTTCATTTCCATATGTGTTAATCCCTTTGGAAATCGACAAGCTTAAGGTCAAATGGAAATTTTTTACATGGGCTAATATTTGACGTCTATGTTGGGAATGGCTAAAAATTGAGGTTTCACCATGTTAAGTCCTTCAAATAAAAGGCATATGAAGTTAAACTATATTTCTTAACACGCAAAAACAATATCGAGTAAAATTGATTTTCAAAATTGATTTGAAAATTCTCTATTGGGGTCACCATAATGAAACTAGACTTTTCAGCCATCTCAAACATGCATGTCAAATATTAGCCGATTTGAATATTTTGAAATTTTTATGTCAAAATGGATCATTTCCATAGGTGTTAATCCCTTTGGAAATCGACAAGTTTAAGCTCAAATGGAAATTTTTAACATGGGCTAATATTTGACGTGTATGTTGGGAATGGCTAAAAATTGACGTTTCACCATGTTAAGTCCTTCAAATAAAAGGCATATGAAGTTAAAAAATAATTCCTAACACGGTAACACAATATCGAGTAAAATTGATATTTAAAATTGATTTGACAATTCTTTATTAGGGTCACCATAATGAAGCTTGAGTTTTTAGCGATCTCCAATATGCATTTCAAATATTAGCCGATCTGATAATTTTGAAATTTTCATGTCAAAATGGTTCATTTCCATATGTGTTAATCCCTTTGGAAATCGACAAGCTTAAGGTCAAATGGAAATTTTTTACATGGGCTAATATTTGACGTCTATGTTGGGAATGGCTAAAAATTGAGGTTTCACCATGTTAAGTCCTTCAAATAAAAGGCATATGAAGTTAAACTATATTTCTTAACACGCAAAAACAATATCGAGTAAAATTTATTTTTAAAATTGATTTGACAAATCTTTATTGGGGTTACCATAATGAAACGTGACTTTTTAGCCATCTCTAACATGCATGTCAAATATTAGCTGATTTGAAAATTTTGAAATTTTCATGTCAAAATGGTTCATTTCCATAAGTGTTAATCCCTCTGGAAATCAACAAGTTTTATGGTCAAATGGAAATTTTTTACATGGGCTAATATTTGACGTGTATGTTGGGAAATGCTAAAAATTAAGTTTTCATCATGTTAAGTCGTTCAAATAAAAGGCATATGAAGTTAAAATATATTTCTTACCATGTTAAAACAATATCGAGTAAAATTGGTTTTCAAAATTGATTTGAAAATTCTCTATTGAGGTCACCATAATGAAACTAGACTTTTCAGCCATCTCCAACATGCATGTCAAATATTAGCCGATTTGAATATTTTGAAATTTTTATGTCAAAATGGATCATTTCCATAGGTGTTAATCCCTTTGGAAATCGACAAGTTTAAGCTCAAATGGAAATTTTTAACATGGGCTAATATTTGACGTGTATGTTGGGAATGGCTAAAAATTGACGTTTCACCATGTTAAGTCCTTCAAATAAAAGGCATATGCGGTTAAAATATATTTCTTAACACGCTAAAATAATATCGAGTAAAAGCTGATTTTTAAAATTGATTTGACAATTCTTTATAGGGGTTACCATAATAAAACATGAATTTTTAGTCATCTCCAACATGCATGTTAAATATTAGCTGATTTGAAAATTTTGAAATTTTCATGTCATAATGGTTCATTTCCATATGTGTTAAGCCATGTGGAAATCGACAAGGTTACGGTCAAATGGAAATTTTTTACATGGGCTCATATTTGACGTCTATGTTCAGAATGGCTAAAAATTGAGGTTTCACCATGTTATGTCCTTCAAATAAAAGGCATATGAAGTTAAAATATATTTCCGAACACGCTAAAACAATATCGAGTAAAATTGATTTTTAAAATTGATTTGACAATTCTTTATTGGGGTCACCATAATGAAACTTGACTTTTTAGCGATCTCCAACATGCATGTTAAATATTAGCAAATTTGAAAATATTGAAATTTTCATGTCATAATGGTTCATTTCCATATGTGTTAAGCCATTTGGAAATCGACAAGGTTACGGTCAAATGGAAATTTTTTACATGGGCTCATATTTGACGTCTATGTTCAGAATGGCTAAAAATTGAGGTTTCACCATGTTAAGTCCTTCAAATAAAAGGCATATAAAGTTAAAATATATTTCTGAACACGCTAAAACAATATCGAGTAAAATTGATTTTTAAAATTGATTTGAGAATTCTTAATAGGGGTTACAATATTGAAACTTGACTTTTTAGCCATCTTCAACATGCATGTCAAATATTAGCTGATTGGAAAATTTTGAAATTTCATGTCATAATGGTTTATTTCCATAGGTGTTAATCCCTGCTGGAAATCGACAAGTTTTATGGTCAAATGGAAATTTTTTACAAGGGCTAATATTTGACGTGTATGTTGGGAATGGCTAAAAATTGAGTTTTCACCATGTTAAGTCCTTGAAATAAAAGGCATATGAAGTTAAAATATATCTCTTACCACGCTAAAACAATATCGAGTAAAATTGATTTTTAAAATTTATTTGACAATTCTTTATTAGGGTCACTATAATGAAACTTGACTTTTTAGCCATCTCCAACATGCATGTCAAATATTAGCTGATTTGAAAATTTTGAAATTTTCATGTAAAAATGGTTCATTTCCAAAGGTGTTAATCCCTGCGGAAATCGACAAGTTTTATGGTCAAATGGAAATTTTTTACTTGGGCTAATATTTGACGTGTATGTTGGGAATGGCTAAATATTAAGTTTTCACCATGTTAAGACCTTCAACTAAAAGGCATATGAAGTTAAAATATATTTCTTACCACGCTAAAACAATATCGAGTAAAATTGATTTGACAATTCATTATTGGGTTCACCATGATGAAACTTGACTTTTTAGCCATCTCCAACATCCATGCCAAATATTAGCCGATTAAAAGTTTTTTGAAATTTTCATGTCAAAATAGTTCATTTCCATAGGTGTTAATCCCTTTGGAAATCGACAAGTTTAAGGTCAAATGAAAATATTTTACATGGGCTAATATTTGACGTGTATGTTGGGAATGGCTAAAAATTGAGGTTTCACCATGTTAAGTCCTTCAAATAAAAGGCATATGAAGTTAAAAAATAATTCCTAACACGCTAAAACAATATCGAGTAAAATTGATTTTTAAAATTGATTTGACAATTCTTTATTAGGGTCACTATAATGAAGCTTGAGTTTTTAGCGATCTCCAATATGCATTTCAAATATTAGCCGATTTGAAAATTTTGAAATTTTCATGTCAAAATGGTTCATTTCCATATGTGTTAATCCCTTTGGAAATCGACAAGCTTAAGGTCAAATGGAAATTTTTTACATGGGCTAATATTTGACGTCTATGTTGGGAATGGCTAAAAATTGAGGTTTCACCATGTTAAGTCCTTCAAATAAAAGGCATATGAAGTTAAACTATATTTCATAACACGCAAAAACAATATCGAGTAAAATTTATTTTTAAAATTGATTTGACAATTCTTTATTGGGGTTACCATAATGAAACTTGACTTTTTAGCCATCTCTAACATGCATGTCAAATATTAGCCGATTTGAAAATTTAGAAATTTTCATGTCAAAATGGTTCATTTCCATAAGTGTTAATCCCTGCGGAAATCAACAAGTTTTATGGTCAAATGGAAATTTTTTACATGGGCTAATATTTGACGTGTATGTTGGGAATTGCTAAAAATTAAGTTTTCATCATGTTAAGTCGTTCAAATAAAAGACATATGAAGTTAAAATATATTTCTTACCATGTTAAAACAATACCGAGTAAAATTGATTTTCAAAATTGATTTGAAAATTCTCTATTGGGGTCACCATAATGAAACTAGACTTTTCAGCCATCTCCAACATGCATGTCAAATATTAGCCGATTTGAATATTTTGAAATTTTTATGTCAAAATGGATCATTTCCATAGGTGTTAATCCCTTTGGAAATCGACAAGTTTAAGCTCAAATGGAAATTTTTAACATGGGCTAATATTTGACGTGTATGTTGGGAATGGCTAAAAATTGACGTTTCACCATGTTAAGTCCTTCAAATAAAAGGCATATGAAGTTAAAATATATTTCTTTACACGCTAAAATAATATCGAGTAAAACTGATTTTTAAAATTGATTTGACAATTCTTTATAGGGGTTACCATAATAAAACATGACTTTTTAGTCATCTCCAACATGCATGTTAAATATTAGCTGATTTGAAAATTTTGAAATTTTCATGTCATAATGGTTCATTTCCATATGTGTTAAGCCATGTGGAAATCGACAAGGTTACGGTCAAATGGAAATTTTTTACATGGGCTCATATTTGACGTCTATGTTCAGAATGGCTAAAAATTGAGGTTTCACCATGTTATGTCCTTCAAATAAAAGGCATATGAAGTTAAAATATATTTCTGAACACGCTAAAACAATATCGAGTAAAATTGATTTTTAAAATTGATTTGACAATTCTTTATTGGGGTCACCATAATGAAACTTGACTTTTTAGCGATCTCCAACATGCATGTTAAATATTAGCAGATTTGAAAATATTGAAATTTTCATGTCAAAATGGTTTATTTCCATAGGTGTTAATCCCTCTGGAAATCGACAAGTTTTATGGTCAAATGGAAATTTTTTACAAGGGCTAATATTTGACGTGTATGTTGGGAATGGCTAAAAATTGAGTTTTCACCATGTTAAGTCCTTGAAATAAAAGGCATATGAAGTTAAAATATATCTCTTACCACGCTAAAACAATATCGAGTAAAATTGATTTTTAAAATTGATTTGACAATTCTTTATTAGGGTCACTATAATGAAACTTGACTTTTTAGCCATCTCCAACATGCATGTCAAATATTAGCTGATTTGAAAACTTTGAAACTTTCATGTAAAAATGGTTCATTTCCAAAGGTGTTAATCCCTGCGGGAAATCGACAAGTTTTATGGTCAAATGGAAATTTTTTACTTGGGCTAATATTTGACGTGTATGTTGGGAATGGCTAAATATTAAGTTTTCACCATGTTAAGACCTTCAACTAAAAGGCATATGAAGTTAAAATATATTTCTTACCACGCTAAAACAATATCGAGTAAAATTGATTTGACAATTCATTATTGGGTTCACCATGATGAAACTTGACTTTTTAGCCATCTCCAACATCCATGCCAAATATTAGCCGATTAAAAGTTTTTTGAAATTTTCATGTCAAAATGGTTCATTTCCATAGGTGTTAATCCCTTTGGAAATCGACAAGTTTAAGGTCAAATGAAAATATTTTACATGGGCTAATATTTGACGTGTATGTTGGGAATGGCTAAAAATTGAGGTTTCACCATGTTAAGTCCTTCAAATAAAAGGCATATGAAGTTAAAAAATAATTCCTAACACGCTAAAACAATATCGAGTAAAATTGATTTGACAATTCTTTATTAGGGTCACCATAATGAAGCTTGAGTTTTTAGCGATCTCCAATATGCATTTCAAATATTAGCCGATTTGAAAATTTTGAAATTTTCATGTCAAAATGGTTCATTTCCATATGTGTTAATCCCTTTGGAAATCGACAAGCTTAAGGTCAAATGGAAATTTTTTACATGGGCTAATATTTGACGTCTATGTTGGGAATGGCTAAAAATTGAGGTTTCACCATGTTAAGTCCTTCACATAAAAGGCATATGAAGTTAAACTATATTTCTTAACACGCAAAAAACAATATCGAGTAAAATTTATTTTTAAAATTGATTTGACAATTCTTTATTGGGGTTACTATAATGAAACTTGACTTTTTAGCCATCTCTAACATGCATGTCAAATATTAGCTGATTTGAAAATTTTGAAATTTTCATGTCAAAATGGTTCATTTCCATAAGTGTTAATCCCTCTTGAAATCAACAAGTTTTATGGTCAAATGGAAATTTTTTACATGGGCTAATATTTGACGTGTATGTTGGGAATTGCTAAAAATTAAGTTTTCATCATGTTAAGTCGTTCAAATAAAAGACATATGAAGTTAAAATATATTTCTTACCATGTTAAAACAATACCGAGTAAAATTGATTTTCAAAATTGATTTGAAAATTCTCTATTGGGGTCACCATAATGAAACTAGACTTTTCAGCCATCTCCAACATGCATGTCAAATATTAGCCGATTTGAATATTTTGAAATTTTTATGTCAAAATGGATCATTTCCATAGGTGTTAATCCCTTTGGAAATCGACAAGTTTAAGCTCAAATGGAAATTTTTAACATGGGCTAATATTTGACGTGTATGTTGGGAATGGCTAAAAATTGACGTTTCACCATGTTAAGTCCTTCAAATAAAAGGCATATGAAGTTAAAATATATTTCTTAACACGCTAAAATAATATCGAGTAAAACTGATTTTTAAAATTGATTTGACAATTCTTTATAGGGGTTACCATAATAAAACATGACTTTTTAGTCATCTCCAACATGCATGTTAAATATTAGCTGATTTGAAAATTTTGAAATTTTCATGTCATAATGGTTCATTTCCATATGTGTTAAGCCATTTGGAAATCGACAAGGTTACGGTCAAATGGAAATTTTTTACATGGGCTCATATTTGACGTCTATGTTCAGAATGGCTAAAAATTGAGGTTTCACCATGTTAAGTCCTTCAAATAAAAGGCATATGAAGTTAAAATATATTTCTGAACACGCTAAAACAATATCGAGTAAAATTGATTTTTAAAATTGATTTGAGAATTCTTAATAGGGGTTACAATATTGAAACTTGACTTTTTAGCCATCTTCAACATGCATGTCAAATATTAGCTGATTGGAAAATTTTGAAATTTCATGTCAAAATGGTTTATTTCCATAGGTGTTAATCCCTCTGGAAATCGACAAGTTTTATGGTCAAATGGAAATTTTTTACAAGGGCTAATATTTGACGTGTATGTTGGGAATGGCTAAAAATTGAGTTTTCACCATGTTAAGTCCTTGAAATAAAAGGCATATGAAGTTAAAATATATCTCTTACCACGCTAAAACAATATCGAGTAAAATTGATTTTTAAAATTGATTTGACAATTCTTTATTAGGGTCACTATAATGAAACTTGACTTTTTAGCCATCTCCAACATGCATGTCAAATATTAGCTGATTTGAAAATTTTGAAATTTTCATGTAAAAATGGTTCATTTCCAAAGGTGTTAATCCCTCGGGAAATCGACAAGTTTTATGGTCAAATGGAAATTTTTTACTTGGGCTAATATTTGACGTGTATGTTGGGAATGGCTAAATATTAAGTTTTCACCATGTTAAGACCTTCAAATAAAAGGCATATGAAGTTAAAATATATTTCTTACCACGCTAAAACAATATCGAGTAAAATTGATTTGACAATTCTTTATTGGGTTCACCATGATGAATTTTGACTTTTTAGCCATCTCCAACATCCATGCCAAATATTAGCCGATTAAATTTTTTTTGAAATATTCATGTCAAAATGGTTCATATCCATAGGTGTTAATCCCTTTGGAAATCGACAAGTTTAAGGTCAAATGAAAATATTTTACATGGGCTAATATTTGACGTGTATGTTGGGAATGGCTAAAAATTGAGGTTTCACCATGTTAAGTCCTTCAAATAAAAGGCATATGAAGTTAAAAAATAATTCCTAACACGATAAAACAATATCGGTAAAATTGATTTTTAAAATTGATTTGACAATTCTTTATTAGGGTCACCATAATGAAGCTTGAGTTTTTAGCGATCTCCAATATGCATTTCAAATATTAGCCGATTTGATAATTTTGAAATTTTCATGTCAAAATGGTTCATTTCCATATGTGTTAATCCCTTTGGAAATCGACAAGTTAAGGTCAAATGGAAATTTTTTACATGGGCTAATATTTAACGTCTATGTTGGGAATGGCTAAAAATTGTGGTTTCACCATGTTAAGTCCTTCAAATAAAAGGCATATGAAGTTAAACTATATTTCTTAACACGCAAAAACAATATCGAGTAAAATTTATTTTTAAAATTGATTTGACAATTCTTTATTGGGGTTACCATAATGAAACTTGACTTTTTAGCCATCTCTAACATGCATGTCAAATATTAGCTGATTTGAAAATTTAGAAATTTTCATGTCAAAATGGTTCATTTCCATAAGTGTTAATCCCTCTGGAAATCAACAAGTTTTATGGTCAAATGGAAATTTTTTACATGGGCTAATATTTGACGTGTATGTTGGGAATTGCTAAAAATTAAGTTTTCATCATGTTAAGTCGTTCAAATAAAAGGCAAATGAAGTTAAAATATATTTCTTACCATGTTAAAACAATATCGAGTAAAATTGATTTTCAAAGTTGATTTGAAAATTTTTTATTGGGGTCACCATAATGAAACTAGACTTTTCAGCCATCTCCAACATGCATGTCAAATATGTGCCAATTTGAAAATTTTGAAATTTTTATGTCAAAATGGATCATTTCCATAGGTGTTAATCCCTTTGGAAATCGACAAGTTTAGGCTCAAATGGAAATTTTTAACATGGGCTCTTATTTGACGTGTATGTTGGGAATGGCTAAAAATTGACGTTTCACCATGTTAAGTCCTTCAAATAAAAGGCATATGAAGTTAAAATATATTTCTTAACACGCTAAAATAATATCGAGTAAAATTGATTTTTAAAATTGATTTGACAATTCTTTATAGGGGTTACCATAATAAAACATGACTTTTCAGTCATCTCCAATATGCATTTCAAACATTAGCCGATTTGAAAATTTTGAAATTTTCATGTCAAAATGCTTCATTTCCATATGTGTTAATCCCTTTGGAAATGGACAAGCTTAAGGTCAAATGGAAATTTTTTACATGGGCTAATATTTGACGTCTATGTTGGGAATGGCTAAAAATTGAGGTTTCACCATGTTAAGTCCTTCAAATAAAAGGCATATGAAGTTAAAATATATCTCTTACCACGCTAAAACAATATCGAGTAAAATTGATTTTTAAAATTGATTTGACAATTCTTTATTAGGGTCACTATAATGAAACTTGACTTTTTAGCCATCTCCAACATGCATGTCAAATATTAGCTGATTTGAAAATTTTGAAATTTTCATGTATAAATGGTTCATTTCCAAAGGTGTTAATCCCTCTGGAAATCGACAAGTTTTATGGTCAATTGGAAATTTTTTACTTGGGCTAATATTTGACGTGTATGTTGGGAATGGCTAAAAATTGAGGTTTCACCATGTTAAGTCCTTCAAATAAAAGGCATATGAAGTTAAAAAATAATTCCTAACACGCTAAAACAATATCGAGTAAAATTGATTTTTAAAATTGATTTGACAATTCTTTATTAGGGTCACCATAATGAAGCTTGAGTTTTTAGCGATCTCCAATATGCATTTCAAATATTAGCCGATTTGAAAATTTTGAAATTTTCATGTCAAAATGGTTCATTTCCATATGTGTTAATCCCTTTGGAAATCGACAAGCTTAAGGTCAAATGGAAATTTTTTACATGGGCTAATATTTGACGTCTATGTTGGGAATGGCTAAAAATTAAGGTTTCACCATGTTAAGTCCTTCAAATAAAAGGCATATGAAGTTAAACTATATTTCTTACCATGTTAAAACAATACCGAGTAAAATTGATTTTCAAAATTGATTTGAAAATTCTCTATTGGGGTCACCATAATGAAACTTGACTTTTTAGCCATCTCTAACATGCATGTCAAATATTAGCTGATTTGAAAATTTTGAAATTTTCATGTCAAAATGGATCATTTCCATAGGTGTTAATCCCTTTGGAAATCGACAAGTTTAAGCTCAAATGGAAATTTTTAACATGGGCTAATATTTGACGTGTATGTTGGGAATGGCTAAAAATTGACGTTTCACCATGTTAAGTCCTTCAAATAAAAGGCATATGAAGTTAAAATATATTTCTTAACACGCTAAAATAATATCGAGTAAAACTGATTTTTAAAATTGATTTGACAATTCTTTATAGGGGTTACCATAATAAAACATGACTTTTTAGTCATCTCCAACATGCATGTTAGATATTAGCTGATTTGAAAATTTTGAAATTTTCATGTCATAATGGTTCATTTCCATATGTGTTAAGCCATTTGGAAATCGACAAGGTTACGGTCAAATGGAAATTTTTTACATGGGCTCATATTTGACGTCTATGTTCAGAATGGCTAAAAATTGAGGTTTCACCATGTTAAGTCCTTCAAATAAAAGGCATATGAAGTTAAAATATATTTACGAACACGCTAAAACAATATCGAGTAAAATTGATTTTTAAAATTGATTTGAGAATTCTTAATAGGGGTTACAATATTGAAACTTGACTTTTTAGCCATCTTCAACATGCATGTCAAATATTAGCTGATTGGAAAATTTTGAAATTTCATGTCAAAATGGTTTATTTCCATAGGTGTTAATCCCTCCGGAAATCGACAAGTTTTATGGTCAAATGGAAATTTTTTACAAGGGCTAATATTTGACGTGTATGTTGGGAATGGCTAAAAATTGAGTTTTCACCATGTTAAGTCCTTGAAATAAAAGGCATATGAAGTTAAAATATATCTCTTACCACGCTAAAACAATATCGAGTAAAATTGATTTTTAAAATTGATTTGACAATTCTTTATTAGGGTCACTATAATGAAACTTGACTTTTTAGCCATCTCCAACATGCATGTCAAATATTAGCTGATTTGAAAATTTTGAAATTTTCATGTAAAAATGGTTCATTTCCAAAGGTGTTAATCCCTCGGGAAATCGACAAGTTTTATGGTCAAATGGAAATTTTTTACTTGGGCTAATATTTGACGTGTATGTTGGGAATGGCTAAATATTAAGTTTTCACCATGTTAAGACCTTCAAATAAAAGGCATATGAAGTTAAAATATATTTCTTACCACGCTAAAACAATATCGAGTAAAATTGATTTGACAATTCTTTATTGGGTTCACCATGATGAAATTTGACTTTTTAGCCATCTCCAACATCCATGCCAAATATTAGCCGATTAAATTTTTTTTGAAATATTCATGTCAAAATGGTTCATATCCATAGGTGTTAATCCCTTTGGAAATCGACAAGTTTAAGGTCAAATGAAAATATTTTACATGGGCTAATATTTGACGTGTATGTTGGGAATGGCTAAAAATTGAGGTTTCACCATGTTAAGTCCTTCAAATAAAAGGCATATGAAGTTAAAAAATAATTCCTAACACGATAAAACAATATCAGTAAAATTGATTTTTAAAATTGATTTGACAATTCTTTATTAGGGTCACCATAATGAAGCTTGAGTTTTTAGCGATCTCCAATATGCATTTCAAATATTAGCCGATTTGATAATTTTGAAATTTTCATGTCAAAATGGTTCATTTCCATATGTGTTAATCCCTTTGGAAATCGACAAGTTAAGGTCAAATGGAAATTTTTTACATGGGCTAATATTTAACGTCTATGTTGGGAATGGCTAAAAATTGTGGTTTCACCATGTTAAGTCCTTCAAATAAAAGGCATATGAAGTTAAACTATATTTCTTAACACGCAAAAACAATATCGAGTAAAATTTATTTTTAAAATTGATTTGACAATTCTTTATTGGGGTTACCATAATGAAACTTGACTTTTTAGCCATCTCTAACATGCATGTCAAATATTAGCTGATTTGAAAATTTAGAAATTTTCATGTCAAAATGGTTCATTTCCATAAGTGTTAATCCCTCTGGAAATCAACAAGTTTTATGGTCAAATGGAAATTTTTTACATGGGCTAATATTTGACGTGTATGTTGGGAATTGCTAAAAATTAAGTTTTCATCATGTTAAGTCGTTCAAATAAAAGGCAAATGAAGTTAAAATATATTTCTTACCATGTTAAAACAATATCGAGTAAAATTGATTTTCAAAGTTGATTTGAAAATTTTTTATTGGGGTCACCATAATGAAACTAGACTTTTCGGCCATCTCCAACATGCATGTCAAATATGTGCCAATTTGAAAATTTTGAAATTTTTATGTCAAAATGGATCATTTCCATAGGTGTTAATCCCTTTGGAAATCGACAAGTTTAGGCTCAAATGGAAATTTTTAACATGGGCTCTTATTTGACGTGTATGTTGGGAATGGCTAAAAATTGACGTTTCACCATGTTAAGTCCTTCAAATAAAAGGCATATGAAGTTAAAATATATTTCTTAACACGCTAAAATAATATCGAGTAAAATTGATTTTTAAAATTGATTTGACAATTCTTTATAGGGGTTACCATAATAAAACATGACTTTTCAGTCATCTCCAATATGCATTTCAAATATTAGCCGATTTGAAAATTTTGAAATTTTCATGTCAAAATGGTTCATTTCCATATGTGTTAATCCCTTTGGAAATCGACAAGCTTAAGGTCAAATGGAAATTTTTTACATGGGCTAATATTTGACGTCTATGTTGGGAATGGCTAAAAATTGAGGTTTCACCATGTTAAGTCCTTCAAATAAAAGGCATATGAAGTTAAAATATATCTCTTACCACGCTAAAACAATATCGAGTAAAATTGATTTTTAAAATTGATTTGACAATTCTTTATTAGGGTCACTATAATGAAACTTGACTTTTTAGCCATCTCCAACATGCATGTCAAATATTAGCTGATTTGAAAATTTTGAAATTTTCATGTATAAATGGTTCATTTCCAAAGGTGTTAATCCCTCGGAAATCGACAAGTTTTATGGTCAATTGGAAATTTTTTACTTGGGCTAATATTTGACGTGTATGTTGGGAATGGCTAAAAATTGAGGTTTCACCATGTTAAGTCCTTCAAATAAAAGGCATATGAAGTTAAAAAATAATTCCTAACACGCTAAAACAATATCGAGTAAAATTGATTTTTAAAATTGATTTGACAATTCTTTATTAGGGTCACCATAATGAAGCTTGAGTTTTTAGCGATCTCCAATATGCATTTCAAATATTAGCCGATTTGAAAATTTTGAAATTTTCATGTCAAAATGGTTCATTTCCATATGTGTTAATCCCTTTGGAAATCGACAAGCTTAAGGTCAAATGGAAATTTTTTACATGGGCTAATATTTGACGTCTATGTTGGGAATGGCTAAAAATTAAGGTTTCACCATGTTAAGTCCTTCAAATAAAAGGCATATGAAGTTAAACTATATTTCTTAACACGCAAAAACAATATCGAGTAAAATTTATTTTTAAAATTGAATTGACAATTGTTTATTGGGGTTACCATAATGAAACTTGACTTTTTAGCCATCTCTAACATGCATGTCAAATATTAGCTGATTTGAAAATTTTGAAATTTTCATGTCAAAATGGATCATTTCCATAGGTGTTAATCCCTCTGGAAATCGACAAGTTTTATGGTCAAATGGAAATTTTTTACAAGGGCTAATATTTGACGTGTATGTTGGGAATGGCTAAAAATTGAGTTTTCACCATGTTAAGTCCTTGAAATAAAAGGCATATGAAGTTAAAATATATCTCTTACCACGCTAAAACAATATCGAGTAAAATTGATTTTTAAAATTGATTTGACAATTCTTTATTAGGGTCACTATAATGAAACTTGACTTTTTAGCCATCTCCAACATGCATGTCAAATATTAGCTGATTTGAAAATTTTGAAATTTTCATGTAAAAATGGTTCATTTCCAAAGGTGTTAATCCCTCTGGAAATCGACAAGTTTTATGGTCAAATGGAAATTTTTTACTTGGGCTAATATTTGACGTGTATGTTGGGAATGGCTAAATATTAAGTTTTCACCATGTTAAGACCTTCAAATAAAAGGCATATGAAGTTAAAATATATTTCTTACCACGCTAAAACAATATCGAGTAAAATTGATTTGACAATTCTTTATTGGGTTCACCATGATGAAATTTGACTTTTTAGCCATCTCCAACATCCATGCCAAATATTAGCCGATTAAATTTTTTTTGAAATATTCATGTCAAAATGGTTCATATCCATAGGTGTTAATCCCTTTGGAAATCGACAAGTTTAAGGTCAAATGAAAATATTTTACATGGGCTAATATTTGACGTGTATGTTGGGAATGGCTAAAAATTGAGGTTTCACCATGTTAAGTCCTTCAAATAAAAGGCATATGAAGTTAAAAAATAATTCCTAACACGATAAAACAATATCAGTAAAATTGATTTTTAAAATTGATTTGACAATTCTTTATTAGGGTCACCATAATGAAGCTTGAGTTTTTAGCGATCTCCAATATGCATTTCAAATATTAGCCGATTTGATAATTTTGAAATTTTCATGTCAAAATGGTTCATTTCCATATGTGTTAATCCCTTTGGAAATCGACAAGTTAAGGTCAAATGGAAATTTTTTACATGGGCTAATATTTAACGTCTATGTTGGGAATGGCTAAAAATTGTGGTTTCACCATGTTAAGTCCTTCAAATAAAAGGCATATGAAGTTAAACTATATTTCTTAACACGCAAAAACAATATCGAGTAAAATTTATTTTTAAAATTGATTTGACAATTCTTTATTGGGGTTACCATAATGAAACTTGACTTTTTAGCCATCTCTAACATGCATGTCAAATATTAGCTGATTTGAAAATTTAGAAATTTTCATGTCAAAATGGTTCATTTCCATAAGTGTTAATCCCTGCGGGAAATCAACAAGTTTTATGGTCAAATGGAAATTTTTTACATGGGCTAATATTTGACGTGTATGTTGGGAATTGCTAAAAATTAAGTTTTCATCATGTTAAGTCGTTCAAATAAAAGGCAAATGAAGTTAAAATATATTTCTTACCATGTTAAAACAATATCGAGTAAAATTGATTTTCAAAGTTGATTTGAAAATTTTTTATTGGGGTCACCATAATGAAACTAGACTTTTCGGCCATCTCCAACATGCATGTCAAATATGTGCCAATTTGAAAATTTTGAAATTTTTATGTCAAAATGGATCATTTCCATAGGTGTTAATCCCTTTGGAAATCGACAAGTTTAGGCTCAAATGGAAATTTTTAACATGGGCTCTTATTTGACGTGTATGTTGGGAATGGCTAAAAATTGACGTTTCACCATGTTAAGTCCTTCAAATAAAAGGCATATGAAGTTAAAATATATTTCTTAACACGCTAAAATAATATCGAGTAAAATTGATTTTTAAAATTGATTTGACAATTCTTTATAGGGGTTACCATAATAAAACATGACTTTTCGGTCATCTCCAATATGCATTTCAAATATTAGCCGATTTGAAAATTTTGAAATTTTCATGTCAAAATGGTTCATTTCCATATGTGTTAATCCCTTTGGAAATCGACAAGCTTAAGGTCAAATGGAAATTTTTTACATGGGCTAATATTTGACGTCTATGTTGGGAATGGCTAAAAATTGAGGTTTCACCATGTTAAGTCCTTCAAATAAAAGGCATATGAAGTTAAAATATATCTCTTACCACGCTAAAACAATATCGAGTAAAATTGATTTTTAAAATTGATTTGACAATTCTTTATTAGGGTCACTATAATGAAACTTGACTTTTTAGCCATCTCCAACATGCATGTCAAATATTAGGCGATTTGAAAATTTTGAAATTTTCATGTATAAATGGTTCATTTCCAAAGGTGTTAATCCCTCGGAAATCGACAAGTTTTATGGTCAATTGGAAATTTTTTACTTGGGCTAATATTTGACGTGTATGTTGGGAATGGCTAAAAATTGAGGTTTCACCATGTTAAGTCCTTCAAATAAAAGGCATATGAAGTTAAAAAATAATTCCTAACACGCTAAAACAATATCGAGTAAAATTGATTTTTAAAATTGATTTGACAATTCTTTATTAGGGTCACCATAATGAAGCTTGAGTTTTTAGCGATCTCCAATATGCATTTCAAATATTAGCCGATTTGAAAATTTTGAAATTTTCATGTCAAAATGGTTCATTTCCATATGTGTTAATCCCTTTGGAAATCGACAAGCTTAAGGTCAAATGGAAATTTTTTACATGGGCTAATATTTGACGTCTATGTTGGGAATGGCTAAAAATTAAGGTTTCACCATGTTAAGTCCTTCAAATAAAAGGCATATGAAGTTAAACTATATTTCTTAACACGCAAAAACAATATCGAGTAAAATTTATTTTTAAAATTGAATTGACAATTGTTTATTGGGGTTACCATAATGAAACTTGACTTTTTAGCCATCTCTAACATGCATGTCAAATATTAGCTGATTTGAAAATTTTGAAATTTTCATGTCAAAATGGATCATTTCCATAGGTGTTAATCCCTTTGGAAATCGACAAGTTTAAGCTCAAATGGAAATTTTTAACATGGGCTAATATTTGACGTGTATGTTGGGAATGGCTAAAAATTGACGTTTCACCATGTTAAGTCCTTCAAATAAAAGGCATATGAAGTTAAAATATATTTCTTAACACGCTAAAATAATATCGAGTAAAGCTGATTTTTAAAATTGATTTGACAATTCTTTATAGGGGTTACCATAATAAAACATGACTTTTTAGTCATCTCCAACATGCATGTTAAATATTAGCTGATTTGAAAATTTTGAAATTTTCATGTCATAATGGTTCATTTCCATATGTGTTAAGCCATTTGGAAATCGACAAGGTTACGGTCAAATGGAAATTTTTTACATGGGCTCATATTTGACGTCTATGTTCAGAATGGCTAAAAATTGAGGTTTCACCATGTTAAGTCCTTCAAATAAAAGGCATATGAAGTTAAAATATATTTCTGAACACGCTAAAACAATATCGAGTAAAATTGATTTTTAAAATTGATTTGAGAATTCTTAATAGGGGTTACAATATTGAAACTTGACTTTTTAGCCATCTTCAACATGCATGTCAAATATTAGCTGATTGGAAAATTTTGAAATTTCATGTCAAAATGGTTTATTTCCATAGGTGTTAATCCCTGCGGAAATCGACAAGTTTTATGGTCAAATGGAAATTTTTTACAAGGGCTAATATTTGACGTGTATGTTGGGAATGGCTAAAAATTGAGTTTTCACCATGTTAAGTCCTTGAAATAAAAGGCATATGAAGTTAAAATATATCTCTTACCACGCTAAAACAATATCGAGTAAAATTGATTTTTAAAATTGATTTGACAATTCTTTATTAGGGTCACTATAATGAAACTTGACTTTTTAGCCATCTCCAACATGCATGTCAAATATTAGCCGATTTGAAAATTTTGAAATTTTCATGTAAAAATGGTTCATTTCCAAAGGTGTTAATCCCTGCGGAAATCGACAAGTTTTATGGTCAAATGGAAATTTTTTACTTGGGCTAATATTTGACGTGTATGTTGGGAATGGCTAAATATTAAGTTTTCACCATGTTAAGACCTTCAAATAAAAGGCATATGAAGTTAAAATATATTTCTTACCACGCTAAAACAATATCGGGTAAAATTGATTTGACAATTCTTTATTGGGTTCACCATGATGAAATTTGACTTTTTAGCCATCTCCAACATCCATGCCAAATATTAGCCGATTAAATTTTTTTTGAAATTTTCATGTCAAAATGGTTCATATCCATAGGTGTTAATCCCTTTGGAAATCGACAAGTTTAAGGTCAAATGAAAATATTTTGCATGGGCTAATATTTGACGTGTATGTTGGGAATGGCTAAAAATTGAGGTTTCACCATGTTAAGTCCTTCAATTAAAAGGCATATGAAGTTAAAAAATAATTCCTAACACGATAAAACAATATCGAGTAAAATTGATTTTTAAAATTGATTTGACAATTCTTTATTAGGGTCACCATAATGAAGCTTGAGTTTTTAGCGATCTCCAATATGCATTTCAAATATTAGCCGATTTGATAATTTTGAAATTTTCATGTCAAAATGGTTCATTTCCATATGTGTTAATCCCTTTGGAAATCGACAAGTTAAGGTCAAATGGAAATTTTTTACATGGGCTAATATTTAACGTCTATGTTGGGAATGGCTAAAAATTGTGGTTTCACCATGTTAAGTCCTTCAAATAAAAGGCATATGAAGTTAAACTATATTTCTTAACACGCAAAAACAATATCGAGTAAAATTTATTTTTAAAATTGATTTGACAATTCTTTATTGGGGTTACCATAATGAAACTTGACTTTTTAGCCATCTCTAACATGCATGTCAAATATTAGCTGATTTGAAAATTTTGAAATTTTCATGTCAAAATGGTTCATTTCCATAAGTGTTAATCCCTCTGGAAATCAACAAGTTTTATGGTCAAATGGAAATTTTTTACATGGGCTAATATTTGACGTGTATGTTGGGAATTGCTAAAAATTAAGTTTTCATCATGTTAAGTCGTTCAAATAAAAGACATATGAAGTTAAAATATATTTCTTACCATGTTAAAACAATACCGAGTAAAATTGATTTGAAAATTCTCTATTGGGGTCACCATAATGAAACTAGACTTTTCAGCCATCTCCAACATGCATGTCAAATATTAGCCGATTTGAATATTTTGAAATTTTTATGTCAAAATGGATCATTTCCAAAGGTGTTAATCCCTCTGGAAATCGACAAGTTTTATGGTCAAATGGAAATTTTTTACTTGGGCTAATATTTGACGTGTATGTTGGGAATGGCTAAATATTAAGTTTTCACCATGTTAAGACCTTCAAATAAAAGGCATATGAAGTTAAAATATATTTCTTACCACGCTAAAACAATATCGAGTAAAATTGATTTGACAATTCTTTATTGGGTTCACCATGATGAAATTTGACTTTTTAGCCATCTCCAACATCCATGCCAAATATTAGCCGATTAATTTTTTTTTGAAATTTTCATGTCAAAATGGTTCATATCCATAGGTGTTAATCCCTTTGGAAATCGACAAGTTTAAGGTCAAATGAAAATATTTTGCATGGGCTAATATTTGACGTGTATGTTGGGAATGGCTAAAAATTGAGGTTTCACCATGTTAAGTCCTTCAAATAAAAGGCATATGAAGTTAAAAAATAATTCCTAACACGATAAAACAATATCAGTAAAATTGATTTTTAAAATTGATTTGACAATTCTTTAGGTCACCATAATGAAGCTTGAGTTTTTAGCGATCTCCAATATGCATTTCAAATATTAGCCGATTTGATAATTTTGAAATTTTCATGTCAAAATGGTTCATTTCCATATGTGTTAATCCCTTTGGAAATCGACAAGTTAAGGTCAAATGGAAATTTTTTACATGGGCTAATATTTAACGTCTATGTTGGGAATGGCTAAAAATTGTGGTTTCACCATGTTAAGTCCTTCAAATAAAAGGCATATGAAGTTAAACTATATTTCTTAACACGCAAAAACAATATCGAGTAAAATTTATTTTTAAAATTGATTTGACAATTCTTTATTGGGGTTACCATAATGAAACTTGACTTTTTAGCCATCTCTAACATGCATGTCAAATATTAGCTGATTTGAAAATTTAGAAATTTTCATGTCAAAATGGTTCATTTCCATAAGTGTTAATCCCTCTGGAAATCAACAAGTTTTATGGTCAAATGGAAATTTTTTACATGGGCTAATATTTGACGTGTATGTTGGGAATTGCTAAAAATTAAGTTTTCATCATGTTAAGTCGTTCAAATAAAAGGCAAATGAAGTTAAAATATATTTCTTACCATGTTAAAACAATATCGAGTAAAATTGATTTGAAAATTCTTTATTGGGGTCACCATAATGAAACTAGACTTTTCAGCCATCTCCAACATGCATGTCAAATATTAGCCGATTTGAAAATTTTGAAATTTTTATGTCAAAATGGATCATTTCCATAGGTGTTAATCCCTTTGGAAATCGACAAGTTTAGGCTCAAATGGAAATTTTTAACATGGGCTCTTATTTGACGTGTATGTTGGGAATGGCTAAAAATTGACGTTTCACCATGTTAAGTCCTTCAAATAAAAGGCATATGAAGTTAAAATATATTTCTTAACACGCTAAAATAATATCGAGTAAAATTGATTTTTAAAATTGATTTGACAATTCTTTATAGGGGTTACCATAATAAAACATGACTTTTTAGTCATCTCCAACATGCATGTTAAATATTAGCTGATTTGAAAATTTTGAAATTTTCATGTCATAATGGTTCATTTCCATATGTGTTAAGCCATTTGGAAATCGACAAGGTTACGGTCAAATGGAAATTTTTTACATGGGCTCATATTTGACGTCTATGTTCAGAATGGCTAAAAATTGAGGTTTCACCATGTTAAGTCCTTGAAATAAAAGGCATATGAAGTTAAAATATATTTCTTACCACGCTAAAACAATATCGAGTAAAATTGATTTTTAAAATTGATTTGACAATTCTTTATTAGGGTCACTATAATGAAACTTAACTTTTTAGCCATCTCCAACAAGCATGTCAAATATTAGCTGATTTGAAAATTTTGAAATTTTCATGTATAAATGGTTCATTTCCAAAGGTGTTAATCCCTCTGGAAATCGACAAGTTTTATGGTCAATTGGAAATTTTTTACTTGGGCTATATTTGACGTGTATGTTGGGAATGGCTAAATATTGAGTTTTCACCATGTTAAGTCCTTCAAATAAAAGGCATATGAAGTTAAAATATATTTCTTACCACGCTAAAACAATATCGAGTAAAATTGATTTGACAATTCTTTATTGGGTTCACCATGATGAAATTTGACTTTTTAGCCATCTCCAACATCCATGCCAAATATTAGCCGATTAATTTTTTTTTGAAATTTTCATGTCAAAATGGTTCATATCCATAGGTGTTAATCCCTTTGGAAATCGACAAGTTTAAGGTCAAATGAAAATATTTTGCATGGGCTAATATTTGACGTGTATGTTGGGAATGGCTAAAAATTGAGGTTTCACCATGTTAAGTCCTTCAAATAAAAGGCATATGAAGTTAAAAAATAATTCCTAACACGATAAAACAATATCAGTAAAATTGATTTTTAAAATTGATTTGACAATTCTTTATTAGGGTCACCATAATGAAGCTTGAGTTTTTAGCGATCTCCAATATGCATTTCAAATATTAGCCGATTTGATAATTTTGAAATTTTCATGTCAAAATGGTTCATTTCCATATGTGTTAATCCCTTTGGAAATCGACAAGTTAAGGTCAAATGGAAATTTTTTACATGGGCTAATATTTAACGTCTATGTTGGGAATGGCTAAAAATTGTGGTTTCACCATGTTAAGTCCTTCAAATAAAAGGCATATGAAGTTAAACTATATTTCTTAACACGCAAAAACAATATCGAGTAAAATTTATTTTTAAAATTGATTTGACAATTCTTTATTGGGGTTACCATAATGAAACTTGACTTTTTAGCCATCTCTAACATGCATGTCAAATATTAGCTGATTTGAAAATTTAGAAATTTTCATGTCAAAATGGTTCATTTCCATAAGTGTTAATCCCTCTGGAAATCAACAAGTTTTATGGTCAAATGGAAATTTTTTACATGGGCTAATATTTGACGTGTATGTTGGGAATTGCTAAAAATTAAGTTTTCATCATGTTAAGTCGTTCAAATAAAAGGCAAATGAAGTTAAAATATATTTCTTACCATGTTAAAACAATATCGAGTAAAATTGATTTGAAAATTCTTTATTGGGGTCACCATAATGAAACTAGACTTTTCAGCCATCTCCAACATGCATGTCAAATATTAGCCGATTTGAAAATTTTGAAATTTTTATGTCAAAATGGATCATTTCCATAGGTGTTAATCCCTTTGGAAATCGACAAGTTTAGGCTCAAATGGAAATTTTTAACATGGGCTCTTATTTGACGTGTATGTTGGGAATGGCTAAAAATTGACGTTTCACCATGTTAAGTCCTTCAAATAAAAGGCATATGAAGTTAAAATATATTTCTTAACACGCTAAAATAATATCGAGTAAAATTGATTTTTAAAATTGATTTGACAATTCTTTATAGGGGTTACCATAATAAAACATGACTTTTTAGTCATCTCCAACATGCATGTTAAATATTAGCTGATTTGAAAATTTTGAAATTTTCATGTCATAATGGTTCATTTCCATATGTGTTAAGCCATTTGGAAATCGACAAGGTTACGGTCAAATGGAAATTTTTTACATGGGCTCATATTTGACGTCTATGTTCGAATGGCTAAAAATTGAGGTTTCACCATGTTAAGTCCTTCAAATAAAAGGCATATGAAGTTAAAATATATTTCGAACACGCTAAAACAATATCGAGTAAAATTGATTTTTAAAATTGATTTGAGAATTCTTAATAGGGGTTACAATATTGAAACTTGACTTTTTAGCCATCTTCAACATGCATGTCAAATATTAGCTGATTGGAAAATTTTGAAATTTCATGTCAAAATGGTTTATTTCCATAGGTGTTAATCCCTCCGGAAATCGACAAGTTTTATGGTCAAATGGAAATTTTTTACAAGGGCTAATATTTGACGTGTATGTTGGGAATGGCTAAAAATTGAGTTTTCACCATGTTAAGTCCTTGAAATAAAAGGCATATGAAGTTAAAATATATCTCTTACCACGCTAAAACAATATCGAGTAAAATTGATTTTTAAAATTGATTTGACAATTCTTTATTAGGGTCACTATAATGAAACTTGACTTTTTAGCCATCTCCAACATGCATGTCAAATATTAGCCGATTTGAAAATTTTGAAATTTTCATGTAAAAATGGTTCATTTCCAAAGGTGTTAATCCCTCTGAAATCGACAAGTTTTATGGTCAAATGGAAATTTTTTACTTGGGCTAATATTTGACGTGTATGTTGGGAATGGCTAAATATTAAGTTTTCACCATGTTAAGACCTTCAAATAAAAGGCATATGAAGTTAAAATATATTTCTTACCACGCTAAAACAATATCGAGTAAAATTGATTTGACAATTCTTTATTGGGTTCACCATGATGAAATTTGACTTTTTAGCCATCTCCAACATCCATGCCAAATATTAGCCGATTAAATTTTTTTTGAAATTTTCATGTCAAAATGGTTCATATCCATAGGTGTTAATCCCTTTGGAAATCGACAAGTTTAAGGTCAAATGAAAATATTTTGCATGGGCTAATATTTGACGTGTATGTTGGGAATGGCTAAAAATTGAGGTTTCACCATGTTAAGTCCTTCAAATAAAAGGCATATGAAGTTAAAAAATAATTCCTAACACGATAAAACAATATCGGTAAAATTGATTTTTAAAATTGATTTGACAATTCTTTATTAGGGTCACCATAATGAAGCTTGAGTTTTTAGCGATCTCCAATATGCATTTCAAATATTAGCCGATTTGATAATTTTGAAATTTTCATGTCAAAATGGTTCATTTCCATATGTGTTAATCCCTTTGGAAATCGACAAGTTAAGGTCAAATGGAAATTTTTTACATGGGCTAATATTTAACGTCTATGTTGGGAATGGCTAAAAATTGTGGTTTCACCATGTTAAGTCCTTCAAATAAAAGGCATATGAAGTTAAACTATATTTCTTAACACGCAAAAACAATATCGAGTAAAATTTATTTTTAAAATTGATTTGACAATTCTTTATTGGGGTTACCATAATGAAACTTGACTTTTTAGCCATCTCTAACATGCATGTCAAATATTAGCTGATTTGAAAATTTAGAAATTTTCATGTCAAAATGGTTCATTTCCATAAGTGTTAATCCCTCTGGAAATCAACAAGTTTTATGGTCAAATGGAAATTTTTTACATGGGCTAATATTTGACGTGTATGTTGGGAATTGCTAAAAATTAAGTTTTCATCATGTTAAGTCGTTCAAATAAAAGGCATATGAAGTTAAAATATATTTCTTAACACGCTAAAATAATATCGAGTAAAATTGATTTTTAAAATTGATTTGACAATTCTTTATAGGGGTTACCATAATAAAACATGACTTTTTAGTCATCTCCAACATGCATGTTAAATATTAGCTGATTTGAAAATTTTGAAATTTTCATGTCATAATGGTTCATTTCCATATGTGTTAAGCCATTTGGAAATCGACAAGGTTACGGTCAAATGGAAATTTTTTACATGGGCTCATATTTGACGTCTATGTTCAGAATGGCTAAAAATTGAGGTTTCACCATGTTAAGTCCTTGAAATAAAAGGCATATGAAGTTAAAATATATTTCTTACCACGCTAAAACAATATCGAGTAAAATTGATTTTTAAAATTGATTTGACAATTCTTTATTAGGGTCACTATAATGAAACTTAACTTTTTAGCCATCTCCAACAAGCATGTCAAATATTAGCTGATTTGAAAATTTTGAAATTTTCATGTATAAATGGTTCATTTCCAAAGGTGTTAATCCCCTCCGGAAATCGACAAGTTTTATGGTCAATTGGAAATTTTTTACTTGGGCTATATTTGACGTGTATGTTGGGAATGGCTAAATATTGAGTTTTCACCATGTTAAGTCCTTCAAATAAAAGGCATATGAAGTTAAAATATATTTCTTACCACGCTAAAACAATATCGAGTAAAATTGATTTGACAATTCTTTATTGGGTTCACCATGATGAAATTTGACTTTTTAGCCATCTCCAACATCCATGCCAAATATTAGCCGATTATTTTTTTTTGAAATTTTCATGTCAAAATGGTTCATATCCATAGGTGTTAATCCCTTTGGAAATCGACAAGTTTAAGGTCAAATGAAAATATTTTGCATGGGCTAATATTTGACGTGTATGTTGGGAATGGCTAAAAATTGAGGTTTCACCATGTTAAGTCCTTCAAATAAAAGGCATATGAAGTTAAAAAATAATTCCTAACACGATAAAACAATATCGGTAAAATTGATTTTTAAAATTGATTTGACAATTCTTTATTAGGGTCACCATAATGAAGCTTGAGTTTTTAGCGATCTCCAATATGCATTTCAAATATTAGCCGATTTGATAATTTTGAAATTTTCATGTCAAAATGGTTCATTTCCATATGTGTTAATCCCTTTGGAAATCGACAAGTTAAGGTCAAATGGAAATTTTTTACATGGGCTAATATTTAACGTCTATGTTGGGAATGGCTAAAAATTGTGGTTTCACCATGTTAAGTCCTTCAAATAAAAGGCATATGAAGTTAAACTATATTTCTTAACACGCAAAAACAATATCGAGTAAAATTTATTTTTAAAATTGATTTGACAATTCTTTATTGGGGTTACCATAATGAAACTTGACTTTTTAGCCATCTCTAACATGCATGTCAAATATTAGCCGATTTGAAAATTTAGAAATTTTCATGTCAAAATGGTTCATTTCCATAAGTGTTAATCCCTCGGAAATCAACAAGTTTTATGGTCAAATGGAAATTTTTTACATGGGCTAATATTTGACGTGTATGTTGGGAATTGCTAAAAATTAAGTTTTCATCATGTTAAGTCGTTCAAATAAAAGGCAAATGAAGTTAAAATATATTTCTTACCATGTTAAAACAATATCGAGTAAAATTGATTTGAAAATTCTTTATTGGGGTCACCATAATGAAACTAGACTTTTCACCATCTCCAACATGCATGTCAAATATTAGCCGATTTGAAAATTTTGAAATTTTTATGTCAAAATGGATCATTTCCATAGGTGTTAATCCCTTTGGAAATCGACAAGTTTAGGCTCAAATGGAAATTTTTAACATGGGCTCTTATTTGACGTGTATGTTGGGAATGGCTAAAAATTGACGTTTCACCATGTTAAGTCCTTCAAATAAAAGGCATATGAAGTTAAAATATATTTCTTAACACGCTAAAATAATATCGAGTAAAATTGATTTTTAAAATTGATTTGACAATTCTTTATAGGGGTTAGCATAATAAAACATGACTTTTTAGTCATCTCCAACATGCATGTTAAATATTAGCTGATTTGAAAATTTTGAAATTTTCATGTCATAATGGTTCATTTCCATATGTGTTAAGCCATTTGGAAATCGACAAGGTTACGGTCAAATGGAAATTTTTTACATGGGCTCATATTTGACGTCTATGTTCAGAATGGCTAAAAATTGAGGTTTCACCATGTTAAGTCCTTCAAATAAAAGGCATATGAAGTTAAAATATATTTCTGAACACGCTAAAACAATATCGAGTAAAATTGATTTTTAAAATTGATTTGAGAATTCTTAATAGGGGTTACAATATTGAAACTTGACTTTTTAGCCATCTTCAACATGCATGTCAAATATTAGCCGATTGGAAAATTTTGAAATTTCATGTCAAAATGGTTTATTTCCATAGGTGTTAATCCCTCCGGAAATCGACAAGTTTTATGGTCAAATGGAAATTTTTTACAAGGGCTAATATTTGACGTGTATGTTGGGAATGGCTAAAAATTGAGTTTTCACCATGTTAAGTCCTTGAAATAAAAGGCATATGAAGTTAAAATATATCTCTTACCACGCTAAAACAATATCGAGTAAAATTGATTTTTAAAATTGATTTGACAATTCTTTATTAGGGTCACTATAATGAAACTTGACTTTTTAGCCATCTCCAACATGCATGTCAAATATTAGCCGATTTGAAAATTTTGAAATTTTCATGTAAAAATGGTTCATTTCCAAAGGTGTTAATCCCTCTGGAAATCGACAAGTTTTATGGTCAAATGGAAATTTTTTACTTGGGCTAATATTTGACGTGTATGTTGGGAATGGCTAAATATTAAGTTTTCACCATGTTAAGACCTTCAAATAAAAGGCATATGAAGTTAAAATATATTTCTTACCACGCTAAAACAATATCGAGTAAAATTGATTTGACAATTCTTTATTGGGTTCACCATGATGAAATTTGACTTTTTAGCCATCTCCAACATCCATGCCAAATATTAGCCGATTAAATTTTTTTTGAAATTTTCATGTCAAAATGGTTCATATCCATAGGTGTTAATCCCTTTGGAAATCGACAAGTTTAAGGTCAAATGAAAATATTTTGCATGGGCTAATATTTGACGTGTATGTTGGGAATGGCTAAAAATTGAGGTTTCACCATGTTAAGTCCTTCAAATAAAAGGCATATGAAGTTAAAAAATAATTCCTAACACGATAAAACAATATCAAGTAAAATTGATTTTTAAAATTGATTTGACAATTCTTTATTAGGGTCACCATAATGAAGCTTGAGTTTTTAGCGATCTCCAATATGCATTTCAAATATTAGCCGATTTGATAATTTTGAAATTTTCATGTCAAAATGGTTCATTTCCATATGTGTTAATCCCTTTGGAAATCGACAAGTTAAGGTCAAATGGAAATTTTTTACATGGGCTAATATTTAACGTCTATGTTGGGAATGGCTAAAAATTGTGGTTTCACCATGTTAAGTCCTTCAAATAAAAGGCATATGAAGTTAAACTATATTTCTTAACACGCAAAAACAATATCGAGTAAAATTTATTTTTAAAATTGATTTGACAATTCTTTATTGGGGTTACCATAATGAAACTTGACTTTTTAGCCATCTCTAACATGCATGTCAAATATTAGCCGATTTGAAAATTTAGAAATTTTCATGTCAAAATGGTTCATTTCCATAAGTGTTAATCCCTCCGGAAATCAACAAGTTTTATGGTCAAATGGAAATTTTTTACATGGGCTAATATTTGACGTGTATGTTGGGAATTGCTAAAAATTAAGTTTTCATCATGTTAAGTCGTTCAAATAAAAGGCAAATGAAGTTAAAATATATTTCTTACCATGTTAAAACAATATCGAGTAAAATTGATTTGAAAATTCTTTATTGGGGTCACCATAATGAAACTAGACTTTTCAGCCATCTCCAACATGCATGTCAAATATTAGCCGATTTGAAAATTTTGAAATTTTTATGTCAAAATGGATCATTTCCATAGGTGTTAATCCCTTTGGAAATCGACAAGTTTAGGCTCAAATGGAAATTTTTAACATGGGCTCTTATTTGACGTGTATGTTGGGAATGGCTAAAAATTGACGTTTCACCATGTTAAGTCCTTCAAATAAAAGGCATATGAAGTTAAAATATATTTCTTAACACGCAAAAATAATATCGAGTAAAATTGATTTTTAAAATTGATTTGACAATTCTTTATAGGGGTTACCATAATAAAACATGACTTTTCAGTCATCTCCAACATGCATGTTAAATATTAGCTGATTTGAAAATTTTTAAATTTTAATGTCAAAATGGTTCATTTCCATAGGTGGTAATCCCTCTAGAAATCAACAAGTTTTATGGTCAAATGGAAATTTTTTACATGGGCTAATATTTGACGTGTATATTGGGAATGGCTAAAAATTGAGTTTTCACCATGTTAAGTCCTTGAAATAAAAGGCATATGAAGTTAAAATATATTTCTTACCACGCTAAAACAATATCGAGTAAAATTGATTTTTAAAATTGATTTGACAATTCTTTATTAGGGTCACTATAATGAAACTTAACTTTTTAGCCATCTCCAACAAGCATGTCAAATATTAGCTGATTTGAAAATTTTGAAATTTTCATGTATAAATGGTTCATTTCCAAAGGTGTTAATCCCTCTGGAAATCGACAAGTTTTATGGTCAATTGGAAATTTTTTACTTGGGCTATATTTGACGTGTATGTTGGGAATGGCTAAATATTGAGTTTTCACCATGTTAAGTCCTTCAAATAAAAGGCATATGAAGTTAAAATATATTTCTTACCACGCTAAAACAATATCGAGTAAAATTGATTTGACAATTCTTTATTGGGTTCACCATGATGAAACTTGAATTTTTAGCCATCTCCAACATCCATGCCAAATATTAGCCGATTAATTTTTTTTTGAAATTTTCATGTCAAAATGGTTCATTTCCATAGGTGTTAATCACTTTGGAAATCGACAAGTTTAACGTCAAATGAAAATATTTTACATGGGCTAATATTTGACGTGTATGTTGGGAATGGCTAAAAATTGAGGTTTCACCATGTTAAGTCCTTCAAATAAAAGGCATATGAAGTTAAAAAATAATTCTTAAGACACTAAAACCATATCGAGTATTGTTGATTTTTAAAATTGATTTGACAATTCTCTATTGGGGTCACCATAATGAAACTTGACTGTTTAGCCATCTCCAACATGTATGTCAAATATTAGCCGATTTGAACATTTTGAAATTTTCATGTCAAAATGGTTCATTTCCATAGGTGTTAATCCGTTTGGAAATCGACAAGTTTAAGGTCAAATGAAAATATTTTACATGGGCTAATATTTGACGTGTATGTTGGGAATGGCTAAAAATTGAGGTTTCACCATGTTAAGTCCTTCAAATAAAAGGCATATGAAGTTAAAATATATTTCTTACCACGATAAGAGAATATCGAGTAAAATTGATTTTTAAAATTGATTTGACAATTCTTTATTGGGGTTGCCATAATGAAACTTGTCTTTTTAGCCATCTCCAACATGCATGTCAAATATTATCCAATATGAAAATTTTTAATATTTCATGTCAAAATGATTCATTTCCATAGGTGTTAATCCCTTTGGAAATCAACAAGTTGTAAGGTCAAATAGAAATTTGTTACATGGGCTAATATTTGACAGGTATGTTGGGAAAGGTTTAAAATTGAGGTTTCACCATGTTAAGTCCTTGAAATAAAAGGCTTATGAAGTTAAAATATATTTCTTACCACGCTAAAACAATATCGAGTAAAATTGATTTTTAAAATTGATTGGACAATTCTCTATTGGGGTCACCATAATGAAACTTGACTGTTTAGCCATCTCCAACATGTATGTCAAATATTAGCCGATTTGAAAATTTTGAAATTTTCATGTCAAAATGGTACATTTCCATAGGTGTTGATCCCTTTGGAATTCGACAAATTTTAAGGTCAAATGGAAAAATTTTACATATGCTAATATTTGAAGTGTTTGTTGGGAATGGCTAAAAATTGAGGTTTCACCACGTTATGTCCTTCAAATAAAAGGATTATGAAGTTAAAATATATTTCTTACCACGCTAAAACAATATCGAGTAAAATTGATTTTTAAAATTGATTTGACAATTCTCTATTGGGGTCACCATAATGGAACTTGACTGTTTAGCCATCTCCAACATGTATGTCAAATATTAGCCGATTTTATAAATTTGAAATTTTCATGTCAAAATGGTTCATTTACATAGGTGTTGATCCCTTTGGAAATCGATAAGTTTTAAGGTCAAATGGAAAAATTTAACATGGGCTAATAGTTGGCGTGTATGTTGGGAATGTCTAAAAATTGAGGTTTCACCATGTTAAGTCTTTCAAATAAAAGGCATATGAAGTTAAAATATATTTCTTATCACGCCAAAACTATATCGAGTAAAATTGATTTTTAAAATTGATTTGACAATTCTTTATAGGGGTTACCATAATGAAACTTGACTTTTTAGCCATCTCCAACATGCATGTCATAAATTAGTCGACTAGAAAATTTTGAAATTTTCATGTCAAAATGGTTAATCCCTTTGGAAATCGACAAGTTATAAGGTCAAATGGATCTCAACAAGTTATATGGTGCCATTCTGCGATGCACCATGCACCTTGCACCTTTTTAAAATTCAATCCGACAATACACATTGCACCATGGTATTTTGCACTTCCATCATTTAGTATGTACTGTTGATCGTGGTATACTGTACTTCCACTATGCACAACGCACCTTGGTATGATGCAATTCCACCAAGCACTATGCACCATGCAACATGGAATGGTGCACTTCCTTAATGCACGCTGCAATTTGGTATTGTGCACTTTGCCCCTTAGTATAGTGCATGTCAACTATGCACTATGCACGTTTGTATAACGCCATTCCACAATGCACTATTCACCATGTACTATGGTTTACTGCAGTTGCATCATGCACGATGCACGGTGCACCTTCGTATGATGCATTTCTGCCACTCACCATGCACCTTGCACCTTGGTATAATGCACTCCCACTATACACAATACACCTTGGTCTTCTGCACTTCCACCATGCACTATGCACCGTTCACCTTGGTATAATGAACTTCTATTCTGCACAGTGCACCATACGACCATGCACTATGCGCCATCCAACCTGGAAGGGTGCACTTCCATTATGAACGCTGCACTTCGGTGTGGTGCACTTCAACCATCCACCTTGTAGTGTGCAGTGCACTTCCACAATGCACTATGCACATTAGTATGATGCAGTTTCACCATTCACCATACACGGTGGACCATGGTATGGTGCACTTCCATCATGAACTGTGCACTGTGCATCTTTGTACGGTGTCATTCTGCGATGCACCATGCACCTTCGTACAATGCACTCCAACTATACACATTGCGTGCCTTGGTATTTTGCACATCCACCATGCACTATGCACTGTTCACCTTGGTATAATGCACTTCGATGATACACTATCCACCATGCAACCTGGGATGGTTCAATTCCTTTATGCACGCTTCACTTTGGTATTGTGCACTTCAACCATCCACCTTGCACTTTGCACCTTAGTACGGTGCCCTTCCACTATATGCACTGTGCAACTTAGTATGAAGCAGTTATGCCATTGACCATGCACCGTGCACTATGGTATGATGCACTTTCATCATGCACATGCACTGTGCACCTTGGTACACTGCCATTCTGCCATGCACCATGCACGCTGGACCTTGGTAAGTGCCCTTCTGCCATGCACCATGCACGTTGGACTTTGGTACGGTGCCATTCTGCCATGCACCATGCATGTTGGACCTTGGAACGATGCACTCCCACTATACACATTGCATCCTGGTGGTTTACACTTCCACCATGCACTATCACCGTTCATCTTGGTATAATGCACTTTCACTATGCATAGTACACCTTCGAATGGTATTTTGAATTTCCACCATGCACCTTGGTATTTTGAATTTCCACCATGCACTAGGCATTGTTCACCTTGGTATAGTGCACTTCCAATATGCGAAGTACACCTTGGTAAGGTGGACATCCACCATACATTATGCATAATGCAACCTGGGATGGTGCCCTTCCATTATACACACTGCAGTTTGGTATGGTGCACTTCAACCATCCCCCTTGATCTTTGCACCATAGTACGGTGCGCTTCCACTATGCATGATACACATTAGTATGACGCGGTTTCACCATTCACCATGCACCTTGCACTATGGAATAGTTTAATTTCATCTTGCACTATGCACCGTGCACCTTAGTATGGTGCCATTATGCGTTGCACCATGCATCTTGCACCTTGGTATGATGTACTGCCACTATACACATTGCACCTTGGTATTTTGCGAACCACCATGTAATATGCACCATTCACCTTGGTATAGTTGACTTCCACTATGAACATACACCTTGGTATGGTGCACTTCCACCATGCACTGTCCACCATGCACTGTCCACCATGCACTGTCCACCATGCAACCTGGAATGGTGCACTTCCTTTATGCACGATTCACTTTGGTATGGTGCACTTCAACCATCCACCTTCCCCTTTGCACCTTAGTACGATGTACGTCCACTATATCCAATGTGCACGATATTTTGAAGCAGTTCCACCATTCACGACGCACCATGCACTATAGTATGCTCCACATGCATCATGCACTATGCATTGTGCACTTTGGTACGGTGCCATTCTGCAATGCACCATGCACGTTGGACCTTGGTACGATGTACTCCCACGATTTACATTTCATCCTTGTGTGTTGCACTTCAACAATGAACTATGCACCGTTTACCATGGTATACTGCACTTCCACTATGCACAGTACACCTTGGTATGGTGCATTTCCATCATGCATTGTGCACCATGCAACGTGGAATGCTGCACTTCCTTTACGCACACTGCACTTTGATATGGTGCATTTTAACCATCCACCTTGCTCTTTGCACCTTAGTACGGTCTCCTCCTACTATATGCATTGTGAAAATTTGTATGCAGCAATTATGCTATTCACCATGCACCGTGGATTATGGTATGTTGCACTTTCATCATGGACTATACACTGTGCACCTTGGTACGGTGCCATTCGGCCATGCATCATGCACGTTGGACCTTGGTACGATACACTCCCACTATACACATTGTATCCTAGTGTTTTGCACGTCCACGATGCACCATGCACCGTTCACATTGGTATAATCCACTTCCACTATGCATAGTACACCTTGGTATGGTGCACTTCCACCATGCACTATGCACTATGAAACCTGGAATGATGCACTTACTTTATGCCCGCTGCACTTCAATCATTCCCCTTGCACATTGCACCTTAGTTGACTTCCACTATGCACAGACACCTTGGTATGGTGCACATCCACCATGCATTATCCACCATGCAACATGGAATGGTGCACTTCCTTTATGCACGCTTCACTTTGGTATGGTGCACTTCAACCATCCACCTTCCACTTTGCACCTTAGTATGATGCACTTCCACTATATGCACTATGCAGATATTATGAAACAGTTCCGCCATTCACCATGCACCGTGCACTATAGTATGATGCACTTTCATCATGAGCTATGCACGGGTGGACCTTGGTACGGTGCCATTCTACCTTGCACCATGCATGGTGGACCTTGGTACGATACACTCCCACGATACACATTGCATCCTAGTGGGTTGCACTTCCACCATGCACTATGCACCGTTGACCATGGTATATTGAACTTCCACTATGGACAGTACATCTTACTATGGTGCACTTCCACCAAGCACTATGCACCATGCAAATTGGAATTGTGCACTTCCTTTATGCACACAGCACTTTGATATCGTGTATTTTAACCATCCAATTTTCTTTTTTGCACATTCCAAAATAAGTATCAAGCAGGTATGTCATTCACTATGCACCGTGGATTATGGTATGTTGCACTTTTATCATGCACTATGCACAGTGCACCTTGGTACGGTGCCATTCTGCCATGCACCATGCACGTTCAACCTTGGTACGATGCACTCCCACTATACACATTGTATCCCAATATTTTGCACGTCCAACATGCACTATGCACCGTTCACATTGGTATAATGTACTTCCACTATGCATAGTACACCTTGGTATGGTGCACGTCCACCATGCACTATGTACCATGCAACCTCGAATACTGCACTTACTTTATACACGTTGCACTTCAACCATCCACCATACACTTGTCACCTTAGTACAGTGCTCTTCCAATATGCCTTTGTGCATATTTCTATTACGGGGTTCCACAATCCACTATTCACCATTCACTATGCATTATGCACCTTGGTACGGTGCCATTCTGCGATGTACCATGCACCTTGCACATTGGTACGATGCACTCTCACTATGAACATTGCACCTTGGTATTTTGAGAACCACCATGCACTATGCACCATTCACCTTGGAATACTTGACTTGCACTATGCACAGACACCTTGGTATGGGGAATTTCCACCATGCACAATCCACCATGCAACCTAGAAAGGTGCACTTCCTTTTTACACGCTTCACTTTGGTATGGTGCACTTCAACCATTCATCTTCCACTTTGCACCTTCCACTATATGCACTGTGCACATTATTATGACGCTTCCGCCATTCACCATACACCGTGCACCATAGTATGATGCAGTTCCGTCACGCACTATGCACTGTGCACCTTGGTACAGTGCCATTCTGCCATGCACCATGCATGTTGGATCTTGGTACAGTGTCATTCTGCCATTCACCATGCCCGTTGGACCTTGGTACGATGCACTCCAACTATACACATTGTATCCTGGTGTTTTGCACGCCCGCCATGCACTATGCACCGTTCACATTGGTATAATGCACTTCCACTATGCACAGTACACCTTGGTATGATGCACTTCCGACATGCACTATGTACCATGAAACCTGGAATAATGCACTTACTTTATGCAAGTTGCACTTCAACCATCCACCTTACACTTTGCACCTTTATACGGTGCTGTTCCACTATGCACTATGCACATTTATATTACGCTGTTCCACAATTCACCATTCACCATGCACAATGGTATGGTGAACTTCCATCATGCACGATGCATCTTGCAAGTTCGTACGATGCAATTCTGCCATGCACCGTGCAACTTGCTCGTTGGTATAATGCACTCCCACTATATACATTTCCCTTGGTATTTTGCATTTCCACCACACTATTCATTGTTCACCTTGGTATAATGCACTTCAACTATACATAGTACAACTTGGTATGGTGCACATCCACCATACACAATGCACCATGAAACCTGGGATCGTGCACTTCCGTTATGCACGCTGCACATTGGTATGGTGCACTTCAACCACCCCCCTTCAACTTTGCAAGATAGTACGGTGCACTTCCACTATGCACGATGAACATTAGTAAAATGTAGTCTCACCATTCACCATGCACCGTCCATTATGGTATGGTACACTTTCATCTTGCACTATCTATTGTGCACCTTGGTACGGTGCCATTCTGCCTTGTACCATGCACGTTGGACCTCGGTACAGTGCCATTCTGCGATGCACCATTCACGTTGGACATTGGTACGATGCACTCCCACTATACATATTGTATCCTGGTGTTTTGCACATCCACCTTGTACTATGCACCGTTCACCATGGTATAATCGCTCCCACTATGCACAGTACACCTTGGTATGGTGCATTTCTAACATGCACTATAGACCATGCAACCTGGAATGGTGCACTTATTATGCACGATGCACTTCCACCATCCACCTTGAACTTTGCACCTTAGTACGGTGTTGTTCCACTATGCATTATGCATATTTCTATGATGCGGTTCAACAATTCATTGTTCACCATGCACTATGGTATGGCGAATTTCCAACATGCACGGTGCACCGTGCACCCTGGTACGATTCAATTCTGCCATGCACCGTGCACCTGACACGTTGGTTTAATGCACTCCCACTATACACATTGCACATTGGTATTTTTCATTTCCACCATGGACTATGCATAATGCATCGTTCACCTTGGTATAGTGCACTTGCACTATGCATAGTACAACATGGTATGGTGCACTTCCCCCATGCACTATGCACCATGTAACCTGGAATGGTGCACTTCCTTTATGCACGCTATACTTTGGTATGGTGCACTTTACCATCAACTATATGCACTGTGCAAATTTTTACGAAGCAGATATGCAATTCACCATGCACCATGCACTATGTTATGGTGCACTTTCATTATGCACTATGCACTGTGCACCTTGGTACGGTGCCATTCTGCCATTTATCATGCACATTGGACCTTTGTACGATGCACACCCACTATACACATTGCAATCTGGTGTTTTGCACTTCCCACATACACTATGCACCATTCCCAATAGTATAATGCACCCCCACTATGCACAATACACCTCGGTATGGTGCACTTCCAACATGCACTATGCACCTCCAAACCTGGAATGGTGTACTCTTTATGCACGCAACACTTCCACCATCCAATTTTCACTTTGTACCTTGGTACGGTGCTCTGCCACTATGGACTACGCATATTTGTATTACGCGGTTCCACAATTCACCATTCAGCATGCACTATGGTATGGTGAACTTCCATCAGGCACGGTGCACCGTGGACCTTGCACGTTGGTATAATGCACGCCCACTATACACATTTCTCCTTGGTATTTTGAATTTCCACCATGCACTATGTATCGTTCACCTTGGTATAGTGCATTTCCACTATGCATAGTACACCTTGGTATGGTGCACTTCCACCATATATTATGCACCATGCAACCTGGGATGGTGCATTTCTGTTATGCACGCTACAGTTTGGTATGGTGCACTTCAACCATCCCCCTTGCACTTCAACCATAATATAATGCAGTTTCACCATTCACCATGCATTGTGCACCTCGGTACAGTGCCTTTCTGCGATGCACCATGCACCATGAACCTTGGTACGATGCACTCCCACTATACACATTGCAGCTTGGTATTTTGCACTTCCACCATACACTATGCACCTTTTACATTGGTATAGTTCACATTTACTATGCACATACACCTTGGTACGGTGCACTTCCATCATGCACTATCCATCTTGCAACCTTGAATGGTGCCTTCATTTATGCACACTTGACTTTGGTATGATGCACATCAACCATCCAACTTCCACTTTGTCCATTAGTACGATTCACTTCCACTATATGTAATATGCACATTATTATGAAGCACTTTCGTTATTCACCATGCACCGTGCACTATGGTATGTTGCACTTTCATAAATGCACTATGCACTGTGCAAGTTGGTATGGTGCCATTCTGCCATGTATCATGCACGTTGGACCTTGGTACGATGCACACCCACTGTACACATTGAATCCTGGTGTTTTGCACTTCCGCTATGCACTATCCACCGTTCACCGTTCACCTTGGTATAGTGCACTTCCACTATACACAGTATACCATGGTATGGTTCACTTTGACCATGCAATATGCACCATGCAACATAGAATGGTGCACTTCCTTTATGCATGCTGCACTTTGGTATGGTGCACTTTGACCCACCATCTTGCACTGTGCACATTAGTACGGTGCCCTTCCACTATACACGATGCACATTAGTATGACGTAGTTTCTCCATTCACCATGCACGATGCACTATGGTATGGTGCACTTTCATCTGGCACTATGCACTGTGTACCTTGGTACGGTGCCATTCAGCGATACACCATGCACCTTAGTATGATGCACTCCCACATACACATTACAGCTTGGTAGTTTGCACTTACACCATACAGTATGCATCGTTCACCTTAGTATAGTTCACTTCCTAGATGGATAGACACATTGGTATGGTGCACTCCCATCATGCACTATCCACAATGCAACCTTGAATGGTGCACTTCATTTATGCATGCTTCACTTTGGTATGATGCACAGCAACCATCCAACTTCCACTTTGTCCATTAGTATGATTCACTTCCACTATATGCAATGTGCACATTATTATGAAGCACTTTCGCCATTCACCATGCACCGTGCACTATGGTATGTTGCACTTTCACGAATGCACTATGCACTGTGCATGTTGGTATGGTGCCATTCTGCCATGTATCATGCACGTTGGACCTTGGTACGATGCACACCCACTGTACACATTGAATCCTGGTGTTTTGCACTTCCGCTATGTATTATCCACCGTTCACCTTGGTATAATGCACTTCCACTATACACAGTATACCATGGTATGGTGCACTTCGACCATGCAATATCCACCATGTAACCTAGAATGGTGCACTTCCTTTATGCATGCTGCACTTTGGTATGGTGCACTTTGACCCTCCATCTTGCACTGTGCACATTAGTATGGTGCCCTTCCACTATACATGATGCACATTAGTATGACGTAGTTTCTCCATTCACCGTGCACGATGCACTATGTTATGGTGCACTTTCATCTGGCACTATGCACAGTGTACCTTGGTACAGTGCCATTCGGTGATACACCATGCACCTTAGTATGATGCACTCCCACTATACACATTACAGCTTGGTATTTTGCACTTCCCCCATACAGTATGCATCGTTCACCTTAGTATAGTTCACTTCCAAGATGGATAGACACATTGGTATGGTTCACTCCCATCATGCACTATCCACCATGCAACCTTGAATGGTGCACTTCATTTATGCACGCTTCACTTTGGTATTGTGCACTTCAACCATCCACCTTCCACTTTGCACCTTAGTATGATGCACTTCCACAATATGCATTGCGCACATTATTATGAAGTAATTCCGCGATTCACCATGCACCGTGCACTATGGTATGGTGCACTTTCATCATGCACTATGCACTGTGCACCTTCGTACGGTGTCAATCCCCGATCCACTATGCACCTTGGTACTATGCACTGCCACTATACTCATTGCACCTTGGTATTTTGCACTTCTACCATGCACTATGCACCATTCAATTTGGTATAGTTCACTTCCACTATGCACAGACACTTTGGTATGGTGCACTTCCATCATGCACTATCCATCATGCAACCTGGGATGGTGCACTTCCTTTATTCACGCTTTAGTTTTTATGGTGCACTTCAACTATCCACCTTCCAATTTGAACCTTAGTACGATGCACTTCCACTATATGCACTGTGAAGATTATTATGAAGTAGTTCCCCCATTCAGCTTGCACCGTGAACTATGGTATTCTGCACTTTCATCATCCATTATGTACTATACACCTTGGTACGGTGCCATTCTGCCATGCACCATGCACGTTAGACCTTGGTACGGTGCACTCCCACTATACACATTGCATCCTGGTGTGTTGCACTTCCACCATGCACTATGCACCGTTCACCATGGTATAATGCACTTCCACTATGTATAGTACACCTTGGAATGGTGCACTTCCACCATGCAATATGCACTATGCAACTAGGAATGATGCACTTCCTTTATGCACGCTCCACTTTGGTATGGTGCACTTCAACAATCCACCTTGCACTTTACACCTTAGTACGGTGCCCTTCCACTATATGCGCTATGCAAATTAGTATGAAGCAGTGATGCCATTTGCCATGCATGGTGAACGTTGGACTGTGCACCTTGGTCGGTGCCATTCTGCCATGCACCATGAACGTTGGACCTTAGGACGGTGCCATTCTGCCATGCACGATGCACGTTGGACCTTGGTAGGATCCATTATACATCATTTACATTGGTATAATACACTTCACAATGCACAATACACCTTAGTATGGTGCACTTCCACCATGCAACCTCTAATGGTGCACTTTTTTTATGCACGTTGCACTTCAACCATCCACCTTGCACTTTGCACTTTAGTACGATGCTCTTCCACAATGCACAGTGCATATTTGTCTTACGGGGTTCCACAATTCACCATTCACCATGCACTATGATATGGTGAACTTCCATCATGCACGGTGCACGGTGCACCGTGGTACGATGTAATTCTTCTATACACCATGCACCTTGCACGTTGGCATAATGCACTCCGACTATACACATTGCACCTTGGTATTTTCCATTTCCATCATGCACGATGCATCGATCACCTTGATATAGTATACTTCCACTATGCACAGTACACCTTGGTATGGTGCACTTCCACCATACACTATGCACCATGTAACCTGGGATGGTGCACTTCTGTTATGCACACTGCACTTTGGTATGGGGCACTTGAACAATCACCCTTGCAGTTTGCACCATAGTACGGTGCACTTCCACTATACACGATGCATATTAGTGTGACATATTTTCACCATTCACCATACATCATGCACTATAGTATGATGAAGTTTCATCTTGCACTATGCACAGTGCACCTTGGTACGGTGCCATTCTGTGATACACCATGCACCTTGGTACGATGCCCTCCCACTATACACATTGCAGCTTGGTATTTTGCACTTCCACCATACACTCTGCACCGTTCACCTTGATATAGTTCACTTCCACTATGCATAGACACCTTGGTATGGTGCACTTCATATATGCACAGTTTACTTTGGTATGGTGGTGCACTTCAACCATCCACCTTCCACTTTGCACCTTAGTGCAATGCACTTCCACTATATGCAATGTGTACATTATTATGAAGTAGTTCCGCCATTCACCATGCATCATGCACTATGGCATGCTGCAGTTTCATCATACACTATGCATTGTGCACCTTAGTACGATGCCATTCTCTGATGCACCATGCACCTTGCTACGATGCATTGCCACTACACACATTGCACCTTGGTATTTTGCACTTCCACCATGCACTATGCACCGTTCAACTTGGTATAGTTAACTTCCAATATGCATAGATACCTTGGTATAGTGCTCTTCCATCCGCTATCCATCAGGCAACCTAGGATGGTGCAATTTCAATGCACGCTTCACTTTTTTATGGTGCACTTCAACCATCCACCTTCCACTTTTCACCTTAGTATGATGTAGTTCGACATTATTATGAAGCAGTTCCGCCATTCACCATGCACTATGGTATGCTACACTTTCATCATGCACTATGCATTGTGGTATGCTGCACTTTCATCATGCACTATGCATTGTGCACCTTGGTATAGTGCACTTCTACTATGCAGAATACACCATGGTATGGTGCACATCGACCATGCACTATGCACCATGCAACCTGGAATTGTGTACTACCTTTATGCACAATGCAATTTGGTATGGTGCACTTCAGCCATCCCCCTTGCACTTTGCACCATAGTACGATGCACTTCCACTATACATGATGCACATTAGTATGACGTAGTTTCACCATTCACCATGCACAATGCACTATGGTATGGTGCACTTTCATCTGGCACTATGCACAGCGGACCTTAGTACCTTGCCATGCTAAGATGCACCATGCACCTTGGTATGATGCACTCCCACTATACACATTGCAGCTTGGTATTTTGCACTTCCACCATACACTATGCATCGTTCACCTTGGTATAGTTCACTTCCATGATGGACAGCCACCTTGGTATGGTGCACTCCCATCATGCACTATCCACCATGCTACCTTGAATGGTGCACTTCATTTATGCACGCTTCACTTTGGTATGGTGCACTTCAACCATCCACCTTAACCTTTGCACCTTAGTTCGATGCACTTCCATTATATGCATTGTGAAGAATATTATGAAGCAGTTCCCCCATTCACCATGCACCGTGAACTATGGTATGTTGCACTTTCATTATGCACTATGCATTCAACACCTTGGTACGGTGCCATTCTGCCAAGCACCATGCACGTTGGACCTTGGTATGATACACTCCCACTATATACGTTGCATCCTGGTGTGTTGCACTTCCACCATGCACTATGCACCGTTTATCATGGTATATTGCACTTCCACTATGCACAGTACACCTTGGTATGGTGCACTTCCACCATGCACTATGCACCTTGCAAACTGGAATTTTTCACTACCTTTATGCACGCTGCACTTTGGTATGGTGCACTTCAACCACCCCCCTTGCACTTTGCACTATAGTACGATGCACTTCCACTATACACGATGCACAGTAGTATGACGTAGTTTCACCATTCACCATGAACCATGCACATGATGCACTTGCATCTTGCACTATGCACAATGCACCTTGGTACGATGCCATTCTGCGATGCAGCATGCACCTTGGTACGATGCACTCCCACTATACACATTACAGCTTGGTATTTTGCACTTCAACCATACACTATGACCGTTCACCTTGGTATAGTTAACTTCGACTATGCATAGACACCTTGGTATGGTGCACTTCCATCTTGAAACACTTCTTATTTGTGATTGTTTGAAACTTGATAGGAATAGGAATGTAGAATCACCCCTGCCATTGATCATTATAACTAGATATGCTAGGATTAGATAGCTGATTTCAATCCTTGAAATTGTTGTGTATTTTGTTCATTTCAAACATGATTTCAATTGTCTTAGGGAAGGGGTACGGAACGAATTAAGTACCGGACCACACTTATGCATTTTTATCCGCATAAAAACAATCGTAGAGGATTCATGACAAAGCATAATTATCAACTTCTGATTGCTAGTCCTAACTTGTGGTGTGTAGGATTTAATTTTGTTAATGACGGTACATACAAGCCCACATTTGAGCTGAGAGCATGGCGAGTACCACCAACATATAATGAAGCACACGATGGACAGCCACACATTGATATCACACCACTTTCTCATGGAAGTTCCTTCTTAAACGATTATGATTTAATATCAATACGTGAGGAGTATGAAATAACTTGTGGTTTCAATTATTGGGTAGGTTTGAGGACAAATCCTTTCCAAAAAGGGAAGAATGATGAGGTCATCTCAACAGTTCCTAATCAAGGTTTCAAAGTCCAAGATACCCGAGACCCCTCTAAGGCACTCAACGAGAAGACCATCAATTTTGTGGAATCAAGGAGCCAATTCACGAATTTTGAAGAGGAGATCTCTAAAAAAGATACAAAGACGTCCTAGTTTGGATCAATGAAAACAAATTCATCCTCGAAGAATTGGCGATCCAACAAGTAGCACTGATACCACACAATGGCATCGAGGCCGGCATCGACAAAAGACAGCACACAGTTTAATCCTAGAACACTTGTACGATAGGACCACAAACAATGTATGCCAAACCCAAACACAACCTCACACTTGGTTTGAAGCAATGATAGTCCAAGAAGATAACAATGCCAGCCAAAAGCCATTCAAAACAAAGGTGGAATCTCAATGTAACCACATACTTCAACTCAACACACCTTGCATAAAAAAAATAGTAATGCAGCAAGAACAAGCAAGGTTGACAGTTTAACCTGGTGGGAATAGCAACTTAATTGAGCAACCATAAAATAATACAAACCCGTAAACAGTTCATAAAAAATATCACCATCTTTAGAAAGGGGAGGTGAACCATAAATCCATACTAAGCAAAGAGGCAAAGAGGCAAAGAAATGGATTTTAATTCAAACAGCACAGTAAGCTCTCACAAACAACCAGCCAAACCGCCAACACCACCAAAATGAATGGACTTGAAACATGATCAAGAGAGTAATTGAAGAATAATCATATCGAGTTGTAGAAGCTAACAACAGTCCCTATAAATGACCACTCAAGTCATTGGAATTCAGTGAGCTCAAAGTGTGAGTTGCAAATCAAAAGAACCCTCAAGTATCACAATTATCATCATACAAGACGCAATAAAGACATTAAAGATTTTAAACAATCAATAAAGCACCTGGAACTTAGGAAAAAGCTTCAAATTACAGATTCTAAAAAATCTGCACAACTAAAAAATTTCAACAATTTCAATGAAAATGAAAATCAAGCGAACAACAAGTTTGAAACAAGCAAGAAGCATCCAAGGAAATCATAGACGACATTGAAGCACAATAACCACAAAGATTTCAACCCAATCAATGCAATTTCAAAAATAAAATTTCGAAACCTAATTTTGAAAAACTGTCAGAAACTTGGGGGAGAGTCTAAATTGGAGTGCTATGTTGGTTTGGGAAGCTTTCTGGGTAGGGAAAGCTAGAACAAGTTGCTTGGCTGGTCGGATTTGCTGCTCTGATCGAAGTTTGTTTAATTTAGTTGAAAGATTTGGTTGTTCGAGGAGACAGTGAGGTAGAAAGGATGCAGAGAAGGGAAAAAGGTAAAAGGAGAAAGAAGAGGAAAAGAATGGTCCGCGCCAGGGTCGGGAGGAGAACGCGAAGCTTAGGCGTCAGACTGAGGAGATGGAATAGATGAGAAGAGGAGTTTGGAAGGAGGGGGTTTGGAGAAGGAGGATTGTGGTTTAGTTTCTCTGAAATTCAAGGGAGGAAGAAGAAGTATGGATATGACAGCCGTCATGACTGTGATAGGTGTAGAGTGACGCCCGTGATAGCTGTTTGAAATCCAAATCCCTCCTGAATTTTAAGCGAAATCATTTGGACTGGTAAAGTGGTGTCACGACCGTAACACTCATAGTCATGGCCGTGCCTGCCCTCCATACAGCAGAACTTCCAGAAATTTCCAGCGAAATCCCTAAACCATTTTGCACCCAAAATGAACACCGGAATCACTAAAATCAAGATCGAAAATCATCAAATCAACCGGACGTACCAACCACAATAGATTTTGTTACTGCAGACATCTAGAGCACGATCAATAACACAACTAAAAATAAGAATAGAAAAGAATAAACAAAAAATAATACAAACTCAAAAGAGAACCACTCACAAAACTAACACGATACGCAATAAATGAAAAGAGAGGGATAGAAACTCGGTTTGCCTCTTGGAACCATTTATTTAATGTTATTAGCTTGACGTGATGAAGCAGGAGAAGGCCAAAAATCACCATCCCATCCAAGAAGCTCCTTATAGTTTATGTCATCGTCAGTCTTTGAGTAGATGTGATGTGGGAAGGTTACTTGAATACTTTCTCATTGTAAATGAGTGAACTCAACACAACTGGTAGGGATAGAATTGATCTTCATTAAGGGACTAAGTATAGGCACATCCTCATTTTTCTTAGCTTCCTCAACCATCATCAACTTTTGGTGACGACTTTTACTTTTTCTCCTACTAAGGGGCTTTTTCTGTTGCTTTAGTAATAGGTTCTATGTCATCAATGAATGTATCATTTGAAGTAGATGTAGAGTTGAAATTTGGAGTATCATTGACCAACAGAGTGGTGCTAATTGTGTTAACGTCATCCTTCAAAAGCTCCTCATCTTCTGAACCTTTGAAATAGAAGGATGGAATACCAATGTCTTTGAGTAAAGGAGAAGGACTAGAAAGGGTGAAATAAAACAAGAAACAAAGGCTAACTAGGAAATCAAATATGTACAAAAAGGACAACAAAGACTAAGCGAGCAATCCTACACCTTTCGTGGAGTCAAGTAATGTTCCCTATAACAACGCCAAATTGCTCAAGGGATTTTTAAGTCCTAATAGTCAAGAAATCCTAAGCTACCTCAAGGTCATATCCCCACGGTGTACATGTACTGCAATACTCAATTTTAGTTTCCAGATCAGTCAAACCAATGTTTGGGAAGATTTGTACTAGACTAGAGGGTGCAACAGAACAACTAAATGGAAGGAAATAGAAAAACTAAGGGGGAAGAAACAATAAAACTATGCAATGAATAGATCTAAAGGGTGAAATTGACTGTGGGAAAAAGGCTTTGCTTGGGTTTGTATCATCATATGAACTATGGAAAATAGTACAGTAGCAAAATAGACAGAACATGGACGATAACATGGTTGAGTCCATTGAGATCGCGTCTATCAACAGAATGACCTAAAACCACTTTCAACACTGTCTAACATCCACTCAATAAACAACTCAACAATCAATCTCAAATGGAAAACCTAAAACGGGAAAACTATAAAAACTACAAATCACGTGGAATCTCAATCAAAGGGGTGACGAGATCACAAAACATATCATCAATCATCATGCATCAACAATTATATCACTATATAATAACACAATCCTATAAATCCGAAGGAATCCACAAAATTCAAACAAGACGGAAAAACCTAAGTATCCAAGAAAATGTAGAGAATGTTGCAAACCGCCAATTCATCAAAGTAGAAGGTAGATCATCAATTCTGCTTCAATTCCTCGGCTATTCAACCTTAAATCTTTATTCTCATGGTGTTCTTAGACTCCCAGTCACTTGTCCCTTCATTAAAATAATTTTTAGGTAATCTCAATGGCTCTCTCCTTCAAAAAATCTCGAATTGGGGCATAAATAAAGATCTGCCTAAATTTAGCTGTCACAACTGATACTCTCCTCAACCAGAAGCAACTCCAATCTTCATTTGGTCATAACTTCTTCATGTGACATCAGTTCTAGGAAAATTTAAGAGACACGAAAAACCAGGCAAGGACGTTAAGTTGGTCAGTTAACATCTGAAAACCCCAAAACTCCACTTGAGTTGGTCTGTCAAGTGGAAATTGGAGTGTAGTCGAAGTGTTTACTAAAATGTCTATAAGAGAATCCTAAAATAAATGGTTGGATTGTGATGTGACTTGGTCCACATGCATCCTTCTTTAATCTTGGGTTGTTACAAACCAATTAATTTTCACAGTCGTGTATTAGAATAAATTAATTTGACCTAATCAAGCCAAACAAAGAAAATGGCACTTGGCGTAAAAAATTAATATTGTCCCCTATAGATAGTCTAGTACCGTTATAAATATAGAATACCTTCCCCCTCTAATTTTCGTGAATCCTCAAAGGAAGAGGTATGTGATGACGCTAGAGTTGTCACATATATTACCCAATTTTAAGTAAGTTTTCATGCATAATGGTATTACTTTAGGTAAAAGTTTAGGATGTTTCCTGCATTTTAAACTTTTATCTCGACTTAGTGTCTCGGATCCGGTCGGGGTCCATTTGATGTTGTTTTGGACTATTTTTTATAGATTTTAGTTACAAGAAGACATTGAGGCATTAATCGGAGTGGCACACGCATGCCTAGATGATATAGGACAGACAATGAGAAGGATTTCAACATCTTAAATGAGCTTGGATCTCGACTTGGTTGGGAAACGTCGCAGTTTCATATTTTGGACATATCTCCTAGCTCAGAAGTCCAATTGATGCAAGGTCAGTGGCGTTGGAACCCTAGTTCGATTCTCTATAAGTTGGACTAAAATTTCACCGTAACATAACTGATAGTGTGCGGCGCACTTTTAGTCCACGTACATCGCACTTTTGGTAGTCCGTCAGGCTGAAGGAAGCGCCTCTATAAAAGCTCAATTGGATCCCATTCTCATTCAGACCCTTTTGGACGAAGTTTAGAGAGAAATTCAGAGATTTGAGAGAGACGAAAAGGAACCTTCAAGGAGCTCAGAATCGGTGAAGTAATCAAGACGGCAAATCAAGTTCTCGAGAAGATCGGCGGAATTAGGTTTTTCATAATTCTTTGTGTAAATCTAGATTCAATGTCTTCCTCTTCTGATTTTCATTTGTCTCTCGAGATAATAAGCAGCTAAACTTCTCTTTCTTAAATTAGATGAACCCTAGGTTAATTCCTATGAATGAATGATTTGATACGTTTGACGATTTATGCGAGTTTGATGGATTTTATTGCATATTTGATTTCGTTTTTGATCTGCTCTTGCCTGATCAACTTGAATGAATCTCGGTTAGATTTTTCTTAGACTCGCAAGAGCATATCTAGAACACCAAAATCAAATAACTAGGTTAGACGTTAACCCTCATCCGGGAGCGAATGAACTAGTCTGTTTTGTGAGCAATTCTAAATCGGTAAATCACCTAGCGGGTTCTAGATCTTTATCTCGAAAGAGCGGACTAGAATACTAGATAGGTAGCAAATTGGCAGACCTAAAAGGGCATGATTTTATTAGAGAAGAATTGCGATAGTGTAATGCATCTATCTTGTTTCGTTTAAATCGTGAAATTTATATGTCATTTGTGAATTTGAGTCACCTAGGGGATTCGACATCTACGCAGTTTCATCTTTGATTATCTAAACTCTTATCGTACTGTCTTGTAAACCATGTACCGAAGTTGATAGTAGAGAGAGAGCTGATCGGTTTTGATATCAGTAGATATCGTTTTTGTTGTTTTCTGAACTGGGGTTGCATCTCTGTTGTCCTATTTGTAAAGCTTGTATTTGAGGATCTAGGATCCTTGTCTTACCGCATTTCCAAAGGTTTAGTAAAGGCTTCTATTTCTTGTTTTTAAAAGCGTGTTCATGTGTATTTAGTAGTAGATGTGGGTCAAAGTTGGTCTAGTTGGAACCCGAGTAGGTTGTGTGGGTTGCACAAGTGGTTCGACAAGACTCTTTTAGGGTCGGGTTCCACAATTTCTCTCTTATAAAAGATGGGGTCCTTCATTTTTTCAAGGGAGGCCATTTTGTATCAAAGAGAGAGAGAGAGAGAGAGAGTTCAGAGAATTTTGAGTGACGAGAAGACATCGAATTCAAGGAGCTCAGATCGGCGACGACGTATCAAGATTTGCAAGTCAATTTCTTCGACGGAGATCGGCTAAATTAGGATTTTGAGATTTCTTCTTGTAAACATTGTTTCAATGGTTTCTTTTGTTAATTTTAATTTGTTCTTCATGACCATGAGTAGCTAAACTCCTTTCTTCTTAGCTTAGATGAACCCTGGGTGATTCCTTATAAGCGAATGATTATTTGACTTTGACGATCTATGCGAGTTGGATGGATTTCAGTTTATGAGTGATTTCTATTATGTTCTTGTTCTTGTTCTTGTCTAACCAACTTGAATATGATCTTGTTAAATTTGTTTTGACTCGGAAGAGCTTGCCTATTATAAAACTTTGAAATTAATCAACTAGGTTAGCCATTAACCCTTACAAAAGAGGGACGCTTAGACTAGTTCATTGCAAGTGCAATTTTAGACCGATAAATTGCCGTACATGTTTAAGATATTGGGTCGAGAGAGCGGACTGAAATTCTAGAATTGGTAGTAGGTTAGCGGTCCCAAAAGTGTGTGACCTAAGTGGAGTAGAATTGTGACCATGAATTGTGTTTATCCTCATTTGCATAAATCGGAGAAGTTGAATATTGTTTGTTTGTTGTTTGGATACCCTAGGGGTAGGCCTGGAGTCAGTTAATTCGGTTAATAACCGTCAGTTAACGGTCGGGGAAAGCGATTTGATGACTGGAATCGGTTAACCAAATTAACCGACCGAGTAAAAGTTACGGTTAATCTGACCGACCGATAACTGACCAGTCAGTTAAATAACCGAATTTAACCAACAGGCGCATCGGTAAACTATAGTAACCAATTTGACCAACTCTAGTCTATTTGGCCGATGCGACGGCTAACTTCTCGTCTGTCATCCCCACCAAGACCACTCTATTTTTCAATCGAGCTTTGCCCACTTTCTACCTTGTTAGTGCTTCTCTGATTCATTCATCCATCCATAAATCTCTCTCTCTCTTGACAATTTCAAAATCCCCCCGAAAGCATAAGATGTCATAAATTTAATCTCAACTACCGGTGAGGCTAACTATTCAGATCAGCTTTTCTAGTTTCCGCCATATTTCTGTAGCTTTCTATTTGCATCAGGTAATCAATCAATTGGAGTCCGCAAGTTCCATGCTTCCCTTTTTTCTAACTTGATCTCTTCAAATTTTGCAACTTCATGATGTTTCTTGAGCTTTATTGGATTGCTGGGTTCCTTTGCTGGTTTGACTTTCCAATCAATACTTGTTCATGTACTCTTAAAGTTTTTCCCTTTTTTATAGTTATTGGTTTTATGGTGAGAAAGTAACAGTTGCAGCATCAGGTTCTATGGATGAGAAAGTTAACCGATACGACGATTGTGATTTTGGCCTTTGGGGGTGAGGAAACGCTACACGGTGTCCTTTAGGTTGGGGCTTTTGGGGTTTTCTTTTTATTACTTGTTAACTCGAGTTAAATCAAGTTAACCGACAGTTTTAACCGATTAACCATTTAACTGACTCCAGCAATTACTCCTAACCGTTCCCCGATCGACCCCTACCTCGGTTAAACCGACCTTCTCAACAGTTTAATCTAAATTGCTTAAAACTCCATTCGAGCAGTCTTGCAATCTCAATTAATTGTCTTTTAATCACTTATTTTAAATTGATAGTTTGATCATTGTAGTACATAAACCATAAAATCTGATAAACAAGTTAGTACTTCTCACCATTTTGAGTAGACCACATCTTCGAAACCCAGTGAATTCGACTCTAGTCACTAAAAAGAAAATGTAACTTAACGTCGGTTAAAGAGAAATAACCTGTCGTCGATCAATAAAAAACCGACGAGAAGTAGAGGACCCAGCTACTTAGCGTCGGTTGGATACTCACAAACGACATATAGCCGACGAGGAAACTCAAACCCCATCACGGTCAAACAACCCGCCATTTCCCCATCGTTTTGCGTTTGATTTAGCGTCGGTTACTTGTACAGTCGATGCTAAATAATTGACCAGTCAACCTTTCCCTTGTTCACGCATTTTCTGCGTCAATTGTTTTTCAAAGTACCGTTGCATGATTTTCTAAGCAACACTAACTAGTTGTCCGGTTTTCTGCACTTGGTTCGCCACGTCTAACTTGGCTGACGTCAGTTAGCAACCAACGCTATGTACGTTGTATATAAAACCCCCCAATTCACCGATCCTCCTCATTTTTCATCGTCCTAATCTTCACAATTCTCTCAAGTTCGAAACCTCTCAACAATTGTTTGTCACCTACCGCCCCTACAGACCGCCTGTCGCTGCCACTATCTACTCAGCCTCCGTTCGTACCAAGGTCAGTTTCAGTACAATCTCTATTTGTTTTAGTTTTTCCCAATTAGACCTAATTTTATGTTCTACAAATTTTAGTATAATAAGTTAGGGTTCATTTTAATAATTGTTAGTTGCGTTTATATTGCAAGGTTGAGTTGATTACTCGATCTCTCCCGCGTGAGGCCAATTTCTAGTTTGATATTCCTTGGTTTAAAGTGCGTTGTTTGATTCTCTTCTAATTAATTGTACTAGTAAATGTGTAGTTTCGTGACAATTTCTTTAATTAATAATATATGTTCACCATGTCTTAGAATCGGTATATTCATATTGTATAAAGTTAGTATAAGTTAGTAGTTAGGTTCAGTACTAGATCTTGATTACATTGAAATACATGCTATTTGATTTGATATATAGTTATTATTTATTATTGATTGTCTTTGTATAACTAAACTATAAAAATCAATTAGGTTCCTTTGAAATGGATAATTCTTGGATTAAAATGCATCGTCTTTCCGATGAGTATATGATCGGTTTGAAACGCTTTCTTGACTTTGCTTTCTAAAAAAATAACGGTGGAGACATGATAATATGTCATTGTCCAAAATGTTCTTTCGAGAAGTGGCTTTCTAGAGATGATGTCTACGAAAATCTCCTCCAAACAATTTCCTTTGGGTTACACTATCTGGAGTCGACATGGAGAGTTGGATATTGGACAATCATCTCATAATACTATAATTCAAATGGATATCAAAGCATCAGTACCTGTAGTAGAGAATCATGAAACCGAGTATCATGATCATATTGTAATTCATGATCTCGTCAATTATTCATTTGGTGGTGATACCGAAGTATTGAGTGTTGGTATTCCTATAGTTTTGAAGTGCCTATGTATGACGTTGATATCGACCCAACTGATTTAACGCAAAATCAAATAATGTTAACATCGACATCATCCAACAAATGAAGGATAATGATGAACCTTGTATGAGGGAGACCCTAACAAGTCCTCCAATCTCTAATTTATTTTGAGATTATATGACATCAAGTACATGCACAATATTAGTGACAGGACAATTTCAATTCTAATTGAGTTGTTACATGACACATTTGAATTTACCAAGATACCCTTATCTGGATATGATATAAAGAAGATTATTAAATCTCTTGGGTTGGGATATACTAAGATACATGCATGTGAGAATGATTGCATGTTATATTGGGGAGATGACATCAATGAAGAAAAATCTGTAAAGTTTGTAGAGATTGTGAATACAAAAATGGTGGAAATGTAGAGTTGATCGAAGGAAAGAAAAAAAAGAGACAAGAAAATAAGATATTTCGCTATTTTCCTTTGGTTCCAAAAATGGGAAGACTTTTCTTGTCTACAAAAAGTGTTGACAGTATGGTCTGGCATTCAAAAGAGAAGAGTAATGGTAGAATGACCAGGCATCCACGTGATAGTGAGGAGTGGAAGAATTTTTACTTGACATTTCCAGACTTTACATCGGATCCACAAAACCTTAGGCTTGGTCTCACCACCGATGGTTTCACTTTGAGAGCAGCACTGATGTGGACAATTAGCAATTTTTAGGATTAAGCCTTCTATCTAGCTGGAACACTTATACAAAGCATCTCTTCATTTTGAAGGTGGTTTGACGAGTTGTTCTATTGGCAGTAGATGGTTCTTGCCCATGGGACATTGTTTTAAACAAAAAAAATTCAGATTTAATGGTAAAGTTGAGCTAAGGGTACCAACCAAACTATTATCAGGATCTAAAATATTGAAGCAAGTAAAAAATGTTAATGTAACGTTTGGGAAGGAGAAGAGAACACTTGAAAGTGAAAACATAGGAGGAAATAAAATGGTTGAACAATAATGGAAGAAGAAAAGTTGCTTCTTTCAACTTCCCTATTGAGAGTTCAATTTGCTTCGACACGATCTCGATGTTATGCATATTGAAAAGATTGTGTGTGGTAACATTTTATATACTCGGTTCAATGAGAAGGATCGAAGCAAAGATAATTTGAAAGCACGACTTGATTTGAAGGTTATGAGAATTAGAAAAGAACTCTGGCCCAGAGATGATGAGAAGACACATCCCGCTAGTTTGCATACCTAGGGCAAGCAAGAGATAGAAGTTATGCTTAAGACTTTAAAGGATATTGTCATACCCGATGGATATTCAAGTAACATATCCAGATATGTTGATGTGAAACATTAAAGGGACAAATGATTGAAATCTCACGATTGTCACATTCTGATGCATGACTTATTATCATTGGCTATTCGAAATAATGTTTCACCTGCTAAAGCTTGTTCAGTCTTAGTTGAATTTTTTTGTTGCTTGAAACAATTGTTTGTAAAAATTTTACATATGAGCGGGCTAGACAAGCTACAAGAATGGATAGTTGTAGCTCTGTGTTGGTTGGATATGTTATTCCCCCATTTTTTCTTCATAGTAATGATGGTTCATCTTGTAGTGCATTTGGTTGAAGAGGTTAATACGGTGGACCAGTATACTATCGATGGATGTATGCAATTGAAAGGTAATATATATATATATATATATATGGAAAGCTCTTCAGTACACCCAGTGCACCGAGTGCTCCCAATTATTTGAACCGATCTAGGCCACATGTTATGGAGAGCGAATCTCATCCGTCCAAATTAATTATATTTCTAAATTTGTAATAATTCAAAAAACATGACATAATGGCCACTCTACTTAATTCAAAAAAACGACAAGTCTTGATTTATTTTTATCTTGTCGTAATGAGATTTGAGACTGATAAATTTACCTCCTATCATCGTAATATGAATGATACACTTATAAATAACTTTTAACTTTATAAATTCAATTAGTTTTTTACCACTAACCTAACGTCATCTAGACATTCATCAGTTATTTTTTAATTAACAAACTAAATCAAATTTTTTTCTCGCCCGTCTTTTCTCCACACTCCAATTCATTCGCTTTTTTGGTTTGTTTGCAACAAGCTGGGTTGCTCTACTTATCCTTGCTTTGTCGGAAAATCTTTCTAAATTGGCGCCTCCATTCCTATGAACCCCCCTTCTCTAGCTCTCCCCACTTGGTCAACCTCCAAATATTAACCTCCATGTATTTCTCTTTATTAATTCAAATTCTGAACCTTCATATCTATCTACGTGATCTGTAGCACTGGCTTTTGTGGCGACAAGCGAACTAACCTCATCCTAGGAGGTAAAAAATGGAACCGCTCGTTGGAGGGCAGTGCATAGTTCATTTCATCCCTCACATGTAATCTTCGCGGTTTATTGTGTGATCAAATAGGTAGGAACTGCCACCATTGGTCTCCTACAGTGTACATTCTAGATGCATATATGCCATGATCGAACAATAATTTCAATTTTGATAGAATAATAAATCGATAACTCTTATTTCTAAGTTGAAGAAAATCTCGTTTTACTTTTTTGGCAAGAACTATCAGGAAGTTTACTAACAAAAAACTGCTTGCCTATTCATTATAAACTCAAAGCTTATATATCATATGCAATAACCTAAAGCCTAAAACAGTGAAACTAAACTCCACTCATCTACTGATGCATCCCACTAAAAAGGACGAGGCATTTCAAATAAAATCCAACCTTATTCTTAAATCCAAAACAACCAAGACTAATTCAACAAAGACTAATTCAAAGCTACTGCAAGCCAATGGAGTTGTTGCAAAAACTTTTACTTATTGGCAAAGCAAGGGTTGGGCGTTCATGGTCGGACCAAACGATGTGGGTTTGGATCCATTGCTTTATCATTACCCTCCCTTAAAAGAGCAACATTGTCTTTAATGTTGAGTTGAATTCGAACCGAATAATGTGGGCTAGGATCTATTGCTCTATCATTACCCTCCCCTAAAACAGCGGCATTGTCCTCAATGCAGAGTTGAATTTGGCCATGGAACTCCCATGCACCCCACGTCTTTTCAAGATGGCTACAGATTGTAGTAATTGCTGAACTGGCAGTGGAATTGTGAGCGTCGCAACGGCAGAGCTGGAACACACGGAAGACATCATGATTCTCTTGTGAAAACTTATGTATCTTGGCAGCTTCGTCAACTTCAAATCCTCCTTTGCCATCTGAGTCGTCAAATTGCACTACCCCAATATCTACCATCGAGCACGTCTAAGATGAAGAAGATGTCGCTTCCATTTCTTCACTCCCTGACCCCGTACAACAACCACAAAGTCGATAATATTAAGAAGGAAACAACATATGACAATCTATTTATTTGACGAACAATTGGAGAAGAAAACCCAAGTCTACAACCTTCAGATTTTCCATATGAATACATGAAAGTTACGATTGCATCATCAACGTGGCACCATTCTTAAAAGAAAATCTGAAAGGACTAAGTGATGTTGGTGATGGAGGTGCATATAACGGAGCTGGAGTGCCAAAACGACTCAGAACAATTGCTGAAAACTCCTCCCATGGTAAGGAATCGATTGGTCGCCCCATTTGCCATTCATCAAACTAATCGGAAGCTGCACTAACAAGTCCTCTCCACCCAAAATCCACCTGGTCCTGGGCGGAAATTTCATGAAGGAAAACAAACAATCACATTCCTGCAGTCATGATAACGGAGCAATGCTTGTGAATGTCGGTGGGATAATATACGATTTGATGAATGTAGTCATAGCCGGAGAATGACTCTAATACAAATTGATAGGATAATGAATCAATAACTTCTGTTTGTAGGTCGAGGAAAACCTCATTCTACTTTTTTGGTAAGAACTACCGGGGATTTTAGTAACTAAAACTTGCTTGCCTATTCACTATAATCTCAAAGCTTAAATACATCATATGCAATAACCTAAAAGCCTAAAGGAGTGAAACTAATCTCCACTCTTCTACGGATACATCTCACTAAAGGAGGAGGAGGCATCCCAAATATTTTGCAAGAGAATCATAAATCCAAAACAACCAAGACTAATTCAATAAATATTAATTCAAAGCTACTACAAACAAATGGAGTTGTAGCCGAAAATTCTACTTATCGGCGAAGCAAGGGTTGGGCCTTAGGGGTCGAACCGAACAATGTAGGTTTGGATCCATTGCTTTATCATTACCCTCCCCTAAAACAGTGGCATTGTCCTCAATGCCGAGTTGAATTCGGATAGAATGATGTAGGCTTGAATCCATTGTTCTATTGCACTTACTCTGCTAGCTTCTTCCTTACATCTAGTGGCAGATACAAAGGGCCAACCCCGACCCAACCCAGTATATTTCTGGATTTTGAAGTTTGATACTATGTAATATTCCTTATATTTTTCGATTGATTGACATTTTTCTCATATACGACCCTGAATCATCCTGGATCCGTTGCTGGTTATACCCCTGTCTTCATATATGTACTTTGAAATCATCATTACTTGTAGCATACTAACATTCGTGATCTATTTTTGAATGCCTTTTAGGCAGGGCCTCGACGGGATAAAATAATTGCACAGGTTTCTGGATTTAAAGTGCATATTGAAGACAACTGGTCGGATTGGGGATATTATAATATCTCCTTGCACTGCCTGCACTTTCATTGTCCTATATACTTCTCTGTACAACCATGTCCTATGTGATGATGGTGTAGGGGTTAAGACCAATCATGTGGACGTTACTGTACATGATAATTCCTTTGGAAGGAGCAATTAACTGGAAATCTTAATGGGAGATTTAAAATTCTTCTGAAATTAAATTATGTTTTAATGCGTCCTAGCATCGGCTACCTAACTCCGGTATCACTTTAGCTGTTGCCTCAGGGTCTTTGACTGCCATCAAAATCGACTGTATCTCAATGATCGAGAAGAGTTACCGGGAATATAAAGGCATATAAGGAGCAACAAGAAATATTATTTTGAAGCCACAACCATATTCAGATTTGACGAAACATCAAGTCCATAACAAGAGATGGAAACGTTGGCCACAACAGAGGTGCAAATGAAGCCATAATTTTTGTTGAAGATTAATATACAATTCTTTAGATTAGTCTCTACAACTCTTACAAAAATATCTCAACTTCTAACTACCAAATTAATTAAGATGTGATATGTTAAAATAATTAAAATTTTACAAACCACAAATTCTACCTACTACTTGTATCATGGCTATTATAAATAGCCTCACTTGTAACAAAGTGGAGTATGAGTTGAAGAAATAAGAAAGAAGAAGTAGAGAGGCATTTGTGAGTAGTGAGGGTAAAGGTCCAAGTGACCAAATTGTAATATTTAAAATTTGATTGATCAATTGAGTGAATTATCAAAATACTATCTTTTCGATCCTAAATTCCGCTACATTTCCGCTAGCGCCCCAACAAATTTGGTATTAGAGCTAAAGTTACGCTGAGTATGCTCTGTGGTTGCGGTTTTAATAACTGATCTTCCACATCAGAAAAGTTACACTTTAGTACTTTGATAACCATATTATAACCTACCCTCACAAAACCCTCTCAAAAACTCTACCAAAAGAATCCCCTCAAAATCCTATGGCAGCACCATCGTCAAGTTCCAGGTTCGCCAACTCTCCAAATCAAATCCCAATTTTTGATGGAGAATTGTACGAATACTGGAAAGAACAAATGGAGACTATCTTCATTTCGCAAGACTTGTGGGATATTGTTCAAGAAGGCATCGAACAATCACCACAAGAGAACGATTCCACATCAACCAAAAAAAAGGCGGAATCGACAAAAGATGATGATCCCAAAACAAGCGGGACGAAGATGAAGGAACATAAGGAGAATGTCAAGAGGAACGCCAGCGCATTGAGGATAATTCAGCAAGCTGTGAGCAAAACAATATTTCCAAGAATTTTTGGCATCAAATCAGCCAAGGAAGCTTGGGAAGTCCGAAGAACGAATTTCAAGGTTCCAAGAAGGCAATCTCCATAAAACGCCAAAATCTATGGCGTCAATTTGACAACCTGGCGATGAAAGAAGGCGAAAGCATCAAAGACTTTCATTCTCGTGTTGCAGAGATAGTGAACCAGATCAAAGTCACTGGAGAGACTATCGATGAGAAGAAGATCGTGGAGAGGATCCTCCACAGTCTTACGTCAAAGTTCGAGCATGTCGTCGCTGTCATAAAAGAAACCAAAGATCTTGGAAAATTACCCATGACGGAGCTTATGGGATCACTTGTAGCTCACGAGCAGAGATTGAGTCGGTTTACTAACCAATAACTCGAACAAGGTTTTCAATCCAAGGTGGGCATCAAAGGAGAGCAGAACCGCAGAGGGGGCAACTTCCAAAAGAAAGGAGGAAAACCAAATTTCAAGTAAAGCAGCAACTGGAGCCAGAATCAGGAGAAACCAAACAACTCCAACAACGGATGCAAAATTTGCAAAAAATCTAACCATGCTACCAAGAATGCAGGTTCAGGTGCACCAAGTGCAAAATTCAAAATCACACTCAAAGAGATTGCTGGTTCCAAAACAAGAATGAAGAAGGCGAATCAAGCTTCGTAACAAGGGAGGTAACAAAACTCTAATCCAAGAAGTTTTGTACGTTCCTGAATTAGCTCAAAATACTTTTGAGTGTTGGACAACTAATGCTTAAAAATTACAAGTTATTGTTTGATAACGGAGAATGTGAGATTATCAACAAATCCAACAACTCGAAGGTGGCAAAAATTCCGATGACTTCCAACAAGATGTTTCCTCTCACAATGTCGAGGAATGAAGAATTAGCAATGAAGAGCCAAAGCATGGATGAATCTTTCCTATGGCATCTTCGATATGGACACCTAAACTACAAAGGCCTCAAACAGTTGAAGCATAAAAATATGATGGTTGGTCTTCCCCAAATCAACAGAGAAGATAAGGTCTGTGAAGGATGTATATATGGCAAAATGAATCGCTTGCCATTTCTAAAAACTACTTGTAGAGCAAAAGCACCACTAGAGTTGGAACACAACGATATTTGCGGACCAACTAGAACAACATCCATAGGTGGTAAGAGATATTTTCCACTATTTGTGGATGATCGTACTAGAATGATGTGGGTATTCTTTCTTGAGCAAAAGTCAGAAGCTTTCTCCAAGTTCCTTCAATTCAAAGCAACAGCTGAGAAGGAAAGCGGGAATCAAATCAAGACACTCGGAACAGATCGTGGTGGAGAGTTCATCTACAAACCTTTCATGGAGTACTGTCACACAATCGAAATCAAGAGACAGTTGACAGTGCGATGGCATAGCAGAATGAAAGAACCGTAAAATTGTGGAGATGTCAAGAAGCATGATGACTGCTAAGAAAATTGCCAACCAACTATGGGTAGAAGCGGTCAATACAACAATCTATATCCTCAACATATCGCCAACCAAAGCAGTGATGAACAAAACACCTTTTCAAGCATGGCACCACAAAAGGCCACAAGTGGATCACCTCAAAGTATTTGGATGCATAGCATATGCACACATCTCTACCCAAAATCAAGACAAGTTATAGTGACGAATCCAAAGGTTATAGGCTCTGCAATCCATTGAAGAACGAGGTGGTGATTTCACGAGACGTTATCTTCGACGAAATGGCCGAGTGGAGTTGGGAAACTCAGGATACTCAACCTCCATCAACAAATGAGAGCCTGGAGAATCCAACAACTACACCAACAACACCAAACGAGGCGGATCAAAGTCCAAGCCAAGGAAGAAGTCCAACAACGAGTCCAACAAGAGACAACTTCAGAGATGTTGTGATAGATTCAGACTCACCTCCACTAAAGGTCAGATCCTTAAGAGAAATTTATGAATCAAATCACGTAGCATATTTTTCTTGTGAACCCTATACATTTGAAGAAGCAGCAAAAGAAAAATTCTGGACAGAAGCAATGGACACGGAGATCCCAATGATCGAGAAGAACAAGACTTGGGAGCTCGTGGAAAAACCAAAAGACAAACCGATCATAGGTCTAAAATGGATATACAAGACCAAATTTAAAGAAAACGGTTCCATCCAGAAACATAAAGCGAGATTGGTGGTAAAAGGCTATTCACAACAGCCTGGCATCGATTTTCACGAAACCTACGCACCAGTAGCGCGGATAGAGACCATCAGAACAGTCATAGCTCTAGCAGCTCAAATAGATTTACCAATATTCCAGCTAGACGTCAAGTCAGCATTCCTCAATGGAACACTAGAAGAAGAAGTCTATGTGGAACAACCACGAGGATATGAGAAGAAAGGAGAAGAGGACAAAGTCTATCAACTCAGAAAGGCGCTCTACGGACTCAAACAAGCACCATGAGCGTGAAATAGCAGAATTGATTGATACTTTCAAGACAATAGATTTCAAAGAAGTCCAAGTGAAGCATCTCTCTACATCAAAAAGGGAGAAAGAAAAAACTTTCTTATTTTGTGCTTATATGTTGATGACTTAATCTAAACAAGCACAAGTCTACAAATGATTGAAGAATTCAAAAGGGCAATGATGTCAGAGTTCGAGATGACAGACTTAGGACTCATGAAGTATTTCTTGGGAATTCAAGTAAAACAGAAAACTGGAGAAATATTCATCTCTCAAGAGAAGTATACTGAAGACATGTTAAAGAGATTTCACATGGCATCGTGCAAGCCCATAGCAACATCAATGGCGTTGAACGAGAATTTGTAACAAGATGATGGAGCAGAAAAACTTGACGGGAAAATATATAGAAGCCTAGTCGGATCGCTCATATACCTGACACACACAAGACCAGATATATGTCACTCAGTAAGTCTCATTTCAAGATTTATGAGTGAGTCTAGCAAACTTCATTTTGCAGTAGCAAAGAGAATCCTACGATAACTCCAAGGCACTAAATAATTGGGCCTAAGGTACAAGAAGGAAAAAGGAAGTAAGCTAATCGAATACACCGATAGTGATTGGGTAGGATCACTAATGACCGAATGGCTACATATTTTGCCTAGGTACAAAACCAATTTCCTGGAGCTCAAAGAAGCAGAAGACTGTGGCATTATCATTAGCGGAAGCAGAATATATTGCAGCTACATATGCAGCATGCGAGGCAGTATGGCTAAAAAGATTAATTGAAGACTTACAACAAGGTGATAATGACCTAACCATTATTCACTGTGACAACATGTCAGCCATAGCCATGACGAAGAATCCAGTATTTCACGCAAGGTCGAAGCATATCGAGTGACGACATCATTCATACGAGATCTAGTCAACAACAGAGAAATTACAATGGAATTCATCAACACGGATGATCAGCCGGCAGATATCATGACGAATGCAGTTACGAAGGGAAAACTCAAGAAATTCAAACACTTACTCCGAATTGCAGATTAAGAGGGGGTGTTGAAGATTAATCTAAAATTCTCTAGATTAGTCTCTACAACTCTTACAAAAAATATCTCAACTCCTAACTACCAAATTTATTAAGATGTGATATGTTAAAGTAAATAAAATTTTACAAACCACAAATTCTACCTACTACTTGTATCATGGCTATTATAAATAGCCTCACTTGTAACAAAGTGGAGTATGAATTGAAGAAATAAGAAAGAAGAAGTAGAGAGGCAGTTGTGAGTAGTGAGAGTAAAGGTCCGAGTGACCAAATTGTAATATCTTAAATTTGAGTGATCAATTGAGTGAATTATCAAAATACTATCTTTTCGATCCTAAATTCCGCTACCTTTCCGCTAACGCCCCCAACAATTTTTACATCAATCGAATATTTTAGTTACATACCACCCTGAACAAACAACTGAAAGTTCCTTGTCTACAGAACGAACGCTTTCAATCCTTGAGAATGGGGAAGTTTGACTATGAAACTGTTTACAATATTCATTAGTTTCTCACAAACCCATGGATCATCAGATCAACAATCATATATGAACTAGAAAAAATTTCTCAGTATACCAATTAGAAGAGAAAGACGCAGATCATTAAATTTACTAATTAGGTTTACAAACATTCAAATACCTTGGGTCCTCAATCCTTCTGATATATGGTTCTTTGTCCTCCCTGCGTGAGGTACTGTTGTTTCCGGCGTGCCCCTCAACCATCTTCACTTTACTCTACAGTCCTTGAAACCCTCTGCCTCAATTCAGTTTATGAGTGGGGAGAGAAAACAGATCGGTAGAGATGGAGGAGAAACAGTCTCCGACAATCTCTTTCACCGGTGTTCATCAACTAAGACAAAATAATTGCTTACTGCCGTTGGCCGAACGAGCTTGATTAGCAGTGCACAAAATTCCTTCAACTAGCTTATATGCTTGAAGTTATTTTTGCTTACCATAAATCAAAATTACTATATATTTTTTAGATAAGTTATTACATTTTTTAAGTCCATTTGATGAGTACTTATCGATACAATATTTTACTACTAATATAGTACTGCAGTTAGACCATCAATCTCTTCGATATGGTTTCCGGTAAGATTTTGAGAACATTGGTCATAACTAGATTTATTTATTCGTTTTATTTAATAAAAATAATCAATATTAAATTGGATCGAATAATTAGGTAAAATAGCTGAATCCAAAAAAGAATACAACAAGTATTTAAATAAAATAAAACCGATTATATATTTTTTATAATTAGTCAATCTTTAATTTTGTTACTCTAATCATTTTATTTAGATAGATTATAATTGAGTGATTGTAGCTTTGGGTATGGGTCATGAACACCTTGATAGTATTTTCAAAAAGTAAATTTTTTAGATATGTTTGTTTCTTTTGCTATACGAATATGGAAAAATTAAAAATTAACGAAGAAAAATATATAAACTATATATATTTTCAAACAATTTTGCTTTAGAAATTGTCAGTACGTTGTTATCAGATGACTTAATCAAATAATAATTTGATTGAACGTATAAAGTTCTATTTACGTTTTTATTATTTTTCTTTGTGCATGTGAAATTTCATTGCATGTCACTAGTAGTGACACGATCCAAATCGAATCAAGTATCTCATCAAGACTCATGCTAAAAACGAAGACGGAGGGGTTGCTGAATCTCAACGAGGTTTAGTGGGAAGTGACGAAGAATCTTCGGAATCAGATTTAGATCACAGGTACACCTCCCGTTTTTCTGAACCAATGGCGGCTCGAACTCTTACTGATTACACCAAGTCTAGTGCTGCAAATTCCACATCAAGTGTGGCTCCACCTAAACAGGGTGATGCTAACTACGAGATCAAGGGGAATCTCATCACTTCGATTTAGCAGAACCTAAAAATAAAAAAGAAGACCAAAAGGTCTCGAGTTAGTTAGAATAAACTAGCAGAACAACTTGATAAACCTGTAGAACATCTCGATATAGATGAGATAGCTTGAAGCTCTTGAAGAAATTTTGAGTCCTTGCATAGTTTTTACTGTTTTAGTAACTTAGCTACATATTAGAGTAGACTGAGTCATCCACCACTGTCTATGCCTACCACCAAAGTCATTTTGTCTTCTCTTCTCTTTTCGGTCCACATTACAACCCCGAATAAAAGACCTCTTGACTAGTTCTTGATGTGCCTTGATGTGATGAGTAAAAGTAGGATGATATGCAAGTGTTGGAAGCGTACCTCAGAGTTCATGATAAGTGCATAAACACTATCCCTAAATACTTGAGTAAGTGCTTTCTACTTCATCTTTAAGTCAAATTCCTTTGAGAGTAAGTCTAGACGGGTGGTATAATATGTGTGATGATGTGTGAAAAGTTGGAGAAATTATTGTGAGGCCTTTACTTCCTGTTTCAGTTTAGTTTAAAGGTTCACTTATATGTTAATAAATTTATGGGTGCTTTGAGGAATATGAGTTTACTTTGCCATGTTAGTAGTTCGATTTGCTTGTAGATGTGTTCCATAGCTTTATTAGCTATTTTCTTGACGACAAGCAAATCTTAAGTGTGAGGTTGTTTGATGACGCTTCATTTACCGCGTTCATCGCCCTCATTTCAGCGACACTCCATGCATGTTTATATAGTTTCAAGTAGAAGCTTAGGATGTTTTATGAAGTTTTATCTTTCATCTCGATTTAGTGCCTCGGAACCGTTCGGGGTCTCTTTGATGTTGTTTTGGAGTGTTTTTTTATAGATTTCAGGTACATGATGATATTGAGGCACTATTTAGAACAATACGGGTATGCATGGACGAGCTAGGATTAATCAAAGAGTGGAGAAAACTTAAAGAGCTAACCTTTGTCACACTATGCACCGAAAATGGTGCATTGTTTGGCGCATAGTGTGACAGGTTGGGCACATGGATTCTCTGGAAGTTTGCCATAGTATGCGCCTAAAGATGTCACAATTATATAAGCAGACCCAACTCTCATCGTATATAAGAAACCCTTTCTGTAAATCTCCCCTTCCAAGAGAGAGCAACGACAATTACCAACTCTGGAGGAATGAGAGGAAGAAGCCGGAATAAGGCATTCAGTGGAGGTAGAGGATTAGAGAATCAAGGAGGTACTTGGGAAGTTATCCAATTCCCTTCTTCTCTCTTACTCTCTCAAGTTGAGAACCTACGTGGCTTTTCCTAACAGTTTGGTGTTTTGGGATTTGATCCTTTGTTTGATCCTTTCAGATCTATCACAAGAGGCAGGCTTGTGCTTCAGGATGATTCTTTCGTTTCAAACTCTAAAGGAAAGCAATCAGAGGTGGGGATTTTGTTTTACTACTGCATAGTCCAATGTAGAATTGTAGATAGATCTCGGTGTATCCTATGAATGGAATTCTCATTAGATGTTTGATGTTGCGGAGCGAGGGCACCAAGGGCATACAGTAGCCAGCGATCTACTGTATATAAGTATAGTTGATTTGATTTCGAGCTTGAAGCTATTGATGGATGAATAGTGGCATGTGATCCACTATTCTTATTAGGATATAACAGGCCTAGCTAGATAGTTCTAGTTGATGTGTTGCATTTGTCACTCACCCTGAATTGCAAAATCCCTATTGATAAAGGAAAGGTTCAGGATGTGTGTTGATCCACTATGAGGCCATCCACAGAAATAGGGGTGGCTAATTCTAGGTAACCTACTAGTTGACCAGTATGGTCGCATTCTTAGAGTCGGACTGAGGAGTTGATGTGTCGCCTTCTATGATGCTCCCTTTTTCTTGATCAGATGTAGATCCGCCTTTGGTGATGCATATACACTCAGTGATTAGCACTGACCCCGTTAGATGTTGTCTCTCTGTTATATCTGTGTGTATAGTGACACATGCAGGAGTTGTGTGTTAGTGGTTCAATCGGGTCTTCTAGGTTCGGGTTTTACAATGGGAATCAGAGCCCAAGGACCCAAGGACTAGCCTCTATAAAATCCCAGCTCTCGTTCCGAATGAGACAGACTTCCTTGGACAAAATTGAGACCATTAGTGAGAAATTTGAGGGTGACGAAAAACGCAACTTTGAGGAGCTCAGTTTTGGCGAAACGATTAAGATGGTGAATCAAGTTATCTGGAAGATCGCCGAAATTAGGGTTTTCATAGTTTCTTGTGTAGACCTGGATTCAATGACTTCTTCTTCTGATTTGTCTTTCGAAACCATGAGCAGTTAAACTTCTCCTTTTTAGATTAGATGAACCCTAGGTTAATTCCTATGAACGAATGATTTGATACATTTGACAATTTATGCGAGTTGGCTAAATTTCAGTTCATGTTTCATTTAATTTTCGATTTGTTCTTGTCTGATCAACTTAAATGAATCTTTGTTAGATTTGTCTTAGATTTGTGAGAGCTTGAATTTCTAGAAGGGCGCGATTTGATTAGAGAAGAGTTGTGATAGTTTATTGGATTTATCATGTTCATTTCAAATCGTGGATTTTGTTTGTCATTAATGAATTAGAATTTCCTAGAGGGATTCGAAATCTAAACATTTTCTTCTCAAATTGTCTAAACTCTTATCATACAGTTATGCAACCAATTTCTTTTCAAGTTATTTTCATTTTCACTTTGATTGTTCGAGTGATTCTCATCGCACCTAAACCACATTACTTGATATTTCAATTGATATTAATTACAACATTGAGTAAGATACTAAACGAGACCCTAGGGAGATTCGACTCGGATTAGATTATTTTGACAATGCCTAAAATGTTCATCAAATTGGCGCCGTTATTGGAGACTTCTTTATTGTATCGGAAAGTAGTTGGATTCGTATTCGTCATTCACTTTCGCTTTAAATTTTTGGTTCCACGTTTACTTTTCCCGGGTGTTATTGTTTTTCCTTGCGTAGGTGTGCATACATTGCATGTCACTGGTAGTGACACAGTCTCAATCAAATCAAAACTCTCGTTAGGACTCGCGCTCATCAATAGAAGAAGGAGAGATTGCTTAATCTCTTTGAGCTTTATTTGGAAGTGAAGGAGGATCTCAGTACTCAGAATCTTCAGATTCAGAAGTAGATCATAGTTACCCTTCCAGGCTTATAGAACCAATGACAGCCAGAACTCTTGCCGATGATACAAAGCCTAGTGCTAGAAATTCCACATCGAGTGTGGTGCCTCCTGAACAAGATGTTACCAACTATGAGATCAAGGGGAATCTCATCATATTAATTCAGCAGAACCTGAAGTTTGTAGGGAGGACCAACGAGAATCCATGTGCTCATCTTGTGGACTTCTATGCTTACGGCAAGACTGTCAAACTGTGAGGTTTGACCGATGAAGCAATAAAGCTGAAAATTTTCAAATAGTTTATGTGAGGAATAGCAAGAAGATGGTTGACTAGTCACCCTGGTGGCACATTTAGGGATTGGGATACTCTAGCTCAAGCTTTTGTAGAAGAGTACTATCCTAGCAAATACAGCAGTTATCAGAGAATCAATCTCTTGGATTCATCAGAGAGAAGGAGAGAGCTTATATGACTTGTGGAACGGATTTCGAGAGCTTTTGTATGATTTCTCTCACCACGGTTACACCAATAGTTATTTGGCAGACATGTTCAGCAGATCTTTGGATTGAGCAACAACAATGCTAGTACCTCAACTAACAAATGGAGATGTCACTACTCTTACCCCTGAAGCTGCTTTGCAACAGTTTGCCTCATGTGCAACAAAGTCTAGAAACCAGGAAAGGAACACAATTCAGCCAGCAAATGCAGTATCTTATGACTATATAGATAATATTGCAGTAAGAGCTCAAGTGAAGGCGTTAGAAAAGCAAATTGATGATTTCACTTTGAAAGTATCTAACCCCCCCCCTACTGCTTCTATTTATACTTGTTCTTAGTGTGGTATTTTTATAGGTAGAGAGAATGTGAAAACGTCACACCAGTAGACCCCTTACGGTAGAAGAAGTAGATTTTGTGCGGTTAGGATATCCCTTCAATCAGCAGGGATACCAAGACATCAGAGCAACAAACGATAGAGGGGGACACTACAACTTCACATACCCGGGACGACATTAGGATTTCTACAAGCCTAAAGTTGACGATTATAATGTCAACACCAACACCACTCCTCAAGGGACACCAGGATTTCTGAGCCAGCTGCAGCAGAATAACTCGGCCTCCACCAGAGGAATCAATGAGGACATTCTCCTCATGATGAAGACCATCCAGGCACAATTGGCTAATCAAAATACTATTTTGTAGGGTCAACAAGCAATGATTCAAAGGATAGAAGCATCTTACACATCTTTGGCATAGAAGGTTGATCAAAGGCCTATTAGACAACTCCTAGGGAACACCGAGCAAGGGCGATCTTACAGGATAAGGTGGCACACACGCAAAAAGACCCAGGGAGCTTTTTATTCTCTTGTGTTATTAATGAGCATCATGTTGATAGAACATTAGGTTGATTTAGGTGCTAGTATTAACATCATGCCATATCCCTTGTTTAAGCTCTTAGGACTATTTAGTTTAATACCGATCGATATAAATGTCCAATTTGCGGATAGGTCCATTAAGCAGCATCTTGGGATGGTAGAGAATGTACTATTGAATGTGCACGATACCTATTGTCCAGTTGATTTTGTGGTACTATATATTAGAGAAGACAATCAAACTCCTCTCATCCTTGGTGAATTGGTCTTAGTCACTGTTGGTGCCATCATTGATGTGCAAGCAGGATGAATGAGTTTGAGGTTGGAAGAAGAGAAGATTTCCCTTAAGATATCTAGTCCCACCTCGAGTATGATTGCATCCTCTAAACTTAAAATAAATGAAAAGACCTTGTTAAAGTGCATGTTGTCACTCTTGATTATGCTTTGCCTATTGACACATCTTTTAAGCAGAAAGTGATCTCAAAGAAACAGGTTAATCGAGAGATGGTCCCCACCAACGAAAAAGGGAAGCCTAATCTGGAAAAGACGAGGCAGCCAATCAAGCCCCCTAAAGGTAGAGTAGACAAGGACGATTGGTTTGGACTGTTTGAAGATACCAACGTCAGAGATGATGGTATAATAGAACTTCTATATGTTGGAAAGAGAAAGTGGCTACTATAGAGTGGAGCAGCCTCAAAGAAGTTCTGAGGTGGGTTGCCCCAACGTAATGATCCAGGTATTGTCTGGCTCAAAAACGTTACAGAAAGAGCGCTTCTTGGAAGGCAGCCCATGCCTGGAGTCAATATTTTGCATTTTCTTTTAGTTAAATTTCATGATTAGGTGTTAGATCGAGTGTGGAATAATTTTCTCTGGGTCTTATTTTGAATTGTATGCTGCTAGAGTTAAAAAATTTGAGATTGGTAGTTTTTGCATTTTAGACCAGAAATGCGGCATAAAGTGACCAAAAGTGCATAACTCACTTTTGGTCCTCTCTAGCGCACTTTTGGTAAGTTTTGAACCTTGGTCTCTGTAACTATGACAGGAAGTGCGCTATAAAAGGCCAAAAGTGCGTTGCACGCTTTTAGTTCCTTTACAACGCACTTTCGGTTAATTTTCATGACTAATCAACAGCCTCTCAGGTCATTTGCAAACTGATTGAGTATCATGGTTCTATCTTGTAGTTTTTCTTTCTATCTTTTTGGATAGTGTATCCACTTTATTATGTGTAGGACTTGGACACTTTTCCTTGTTCCGTTTTTCTTTTACTTTTGGTTTTGCGTGTTTGAGTCGTTTTCAGGAGTTAGCGTCGCAGTCGAGTTCGAGCTACATGGATCATGCATCTAGCTTCTTGGATTTCTCATAGCCAAAAACCCTTTTTCATAAACCCCCATAATATCTTATCCCCTTTCTTTCAAGCCTTCATTTGATCATGTGTACATTAGTGGCATGTAACTCGGTCAAGTCTAGGAGTCAATAAAGTTGCTAAAATTCAGTAATTGCAGGATTATATAGTCTCCCTTAATCATGTTGATATATTGTTGCAATTTCTAAAAAATGGGAAAATAAAAAAAAAAAATTGAAAATCTCGAAAGGGAGGAGATAAGCGAAAAAACCCAATTTCGGAGATAAAAGAAAAGGAAAATGAAAAAAAGTTATAGTAGTTTAGTTGAATAAATGAGCAAAAAGCTCGAAGTAGTAGTTTTGCACAAGGGATAGACGAGCTAGTTTCAAGCTCTTGGTAGTATTAAATCCGTGCATAGTGTTGTTTGTGATTACTGACTTAATCTCCATTTTAGAGTAGACAGGATCGTCCACCACTGTGTACCCCTTCCGCCAAATTCATTTCACCTTCTTTTCTCTTTTCTTGTCCACATTACATCCCCGAATAAAAGGCCTCTTGATCAGTGATTGATGTGCCTTCATGTGATGAGTAAAAGTCGGATGAAATGCAAGTGTTGGAAGCGCATCCTAGAGTAGATGATGAGCGCATAAACACTGACCTTAAAACACAATGAGTGAGTTCATTATTAGCTTTGTTTTTAAGCCGATTTTCCTTGAAAGTAAGTCTAGTTGGTGGGTGCAACATGTATGATGGTGTGTGGCAAGTTAGAGAACTTCTTGTGAGACCTTTAAATCCTATTTTGGTGTCATTTAAAGGTTCATTTGTTTATTAAGAAATTTAGAGATGCATTGAGGATCATGGATTTTCATTGCTATGTTAGTAGTTGATTTGATTGTAGATATATTCCATAGCTTTTATTAGCTTTTTGCTTGAGGACAAGCAAAGCGTAAGTGTGCGTTTATTTGATGACACTCGATTTATCGTGTTCATCGCCCTCATTTAAGCGACATTTCATGTATATTTGTATAGTTTTGGGTAGAAGTCTAGGATTTTTTGTGTGTTTTTAACTGCTATCGAGGTTTAGTATCTCAGACCCATTCAGGGTCCATTTGATGTTTTTTCGTAGTGTTTTTGATTGATTTCATATACACGGCGACATCCGACAATATTCGAAGTTTTATGATGAGTAAGGAGGAGCTGGATGCATCGAAGAACGAAACAATCACCAAGTCCGGGCGTTAAACCAAAAGTGCGCCTAAACCAGACCAAAAGTGCGTGCGCAACTTTGGTTCGGTTACAACGCATTTATGGTACAATCGCTGACAAGCTCTCTCACACTATGACCAAAAGTGCGCCATAGAATAACCAAAAGTGTGAGACACACTTTTGTTAAATTTAAGGCGCACTTTCGGTCACCCGACTGACCCAAGGACTAGCCTCTATAAAAGCCCAGTTCTCCTTCAGAATGAGACAGACTTCCTTGGACGAAATTGAGAGCATTAGTGACAGATTTGAGAGTGACAAAGTAGTAACTTCGAGGAGCTTGGTCTCGGCGAAAAGATTATGATTGTGAATCAAGTTCTCGGGAAGATCAGCGAAGTTAGGTTTTCATAGTTTCTTGTGTAGACCTAGATTTGACGACTTCTCGTTTTGATTTGTCTTCTGAAAGCATGAGCAGCTAAACTTCTCTTGTTTAGACCTAGATTTGACAACTTCTTCTTCTGATTTGTCTTCTGAAACCATTAGCAGATAAACTTCTCTTGCTTAGATTAGATGAACCCTAGGTTAATTCCTATGAATGAATGATTTGATACATTTGACGATTTCGGCTAGTTGGCTGAATTTCAGTTCATGTTTGATTTTGTTTTTGATTTGTTCTTGCCTGAGCAACTTGAATGAATTTATGTTATATTTGTCTTAGACACGTGAGAGCTTGTATTTCTAGTACTCCAAAATCAATCAACTAGGTTAGACGTTAACCGTCATCCGAGAGCGAATGGACTAGTCTATCGTGTGAGCAATTCTTAATCGGTAAATCGCTTAGCTGGTTTCAGATTTTTATATCGAAAGAGTGGACTAGAATACTAGACAGGTAGAAAATTAGCAACCCCTAAAGGGCGTGATTTGATTAGAGAAGAGTTGTGACAGTTTATTGGATTTATCTTGTTTGTTTTACATCTAGGATTTTTTTTGTCATTTGTCTAATTATCTAAACTCTTATCGTGGAGTCTTGCAATCATTTTCCTTTTAAGCTATTTTCATTTTCACTTTGATTGTTCGATTGGTTCTCGTGGCACCTAAATCACATTACTTGATATTTCTATTCATACTAATTACAACGTTGAGTAAGATACTAAAAAAGACCCTAGGGAGATTCGACTCCGGTTAATTTATTAGTCGGATTATTTTGATATTGCCTAAAAATGTTCATCAGCTAGCAACGGGCATGACAGATAGTCAGTCACGGGCATGATGAGGGAAAGTAGAACTTAGAAGCAGAGATGGAGGAGTAGAAAAGAAGAAGCAGAAAGCGGAAGCAGAGATAGAATTAGGAATTAAGGAGAAGGAAAAATACCATCTTGTTCTACGGATACTCAGACGGTCATAGTATTTAGGAAAGAAACAAGAAAAGCAGTATTAAAGGGAAATGTCAACATGATTAAGTAGTATAGATTGTTTTGTCACCATAGGGAAATGAAAAGAAACAACAAGAGAGAAAGAAAACTAGACGCCAGGGACTCGAGCTCACTTGTCCTTGTTGGAAATATGCACCATGGACTTGACCTTGGTGTGATGCCAAAGTTAAGACAGATATATGAGTTGACGGGAAACCTCACTTTAGCTCAGGAACTAGCTGAAACTAGCTAGCATCAGCTCTTCGGTGAGCTGGATGAAGCTAGGGACTGACACTGATGCTCGTCCAGCGCAACCTTGAGCTGGAGGATAGTGTCACTAGCTGCGGTACTAAGCTGAGCTGGAGTGAAGGTAGGGAGCTAGGTAGTTGGAGTGATAACTCTTCCACCTAGGACGAATGGGCACACACCCTTTCGTTTGATTCAAACTATTTCTGAGTTGTTTTCCCTCCAAAACCCGTGGGACTTCATGGTTGTTTCCTACAAGCCTATCCTTGGGGATAATGGCACCTCTTGGTGCAAGATACTCAATCCTTTTCGTCCCTGACCCCTTGCCTATATAAAGGAGGCACAATAGTGTGCAGAAAATACATAGAAACAAACATCTATCCTAGCCTACGAATTCTGAGAGTGATTCAAGTATCTAAAGCCTAAGAACTTGAGTGAAGACGGTCTTATCCTTGGAAGGGATTTCCTGATACCCAAGGCTTGTAAGGGTGGAAATACTCTTTTCGGAAAGTGGTGCTCACGATTCCATCTTGATCCATGATCTCATCACCTATCAAAGCTCGAAGCAATGCTACTTGGAACCTCCTAAGCTAACAATCGAAAAGAGTATTTGCCATGTCCAAGGTTGCAGCAATCAAGGAAATGACAGCATGATTTGGCAAACTCGAGAAGTTTGAAGGTGTGGATTCCCGTCGGTGGCAGAAGAAGATGCACTTCCTTCTCACTACTTTGAAGGTCGTGTATGTTCTTTCTACACCTTATCCTCCGGAGCTTGGGGAGACGGAGACGGACGAGACAAAGAAGGATGAAAGAGTACGGAAGCAACTAAAGTGGGACTATGACGACTATATATGTCGTGCCCATATTCTGAATGGCATGGCAGATTCATTATTTGATATCTATCAAAATTATGAATCGGCCCACGAGTTGTGGTCTTTGGAGTCAAAGTATTTGGCTGAGGATGCTTCGAGAACGAAGTTCGTGGTTAGTAATTTCTTAAATTACAAAATGGTCGAGACCAGACCGGTCATGGAGCAATACAATGTGGTGCTTTGGATTTTGGGACAGTTTTCCCAACATGATATGAAGATGGACGAGGCCATCTCGGTGTCATGCATAATCGGCAAGCTTCCTTATTCATGGAAGGACTTGAAGCACACGCTTAAGCATGGGAAGGAGGAACTGTCCCTGATCCAACTTGGAAGCCACTTGTGGATAGAGGAGGCTCTACAGATGCAAGAAGGTGGGAAACCGAAGGGTTCTTCATCTGTTCATATGACAGAAGAAGGAGAGCCATATGCTCGATGGAAGGGCAAGAAGCGCCCTTGGAAAAACACCAAAGGAGACTCTAACAAGAAAATTAAAGTTTCTTCTTGGATATGTGGGAAAGCGGGTCACTTCAAACGTGATTGTCCCACGAATAAAAGTCTGAATCACGACAACAAACAACGTCAGAAGTCTGTATCGAAAGATCAAGGGACATCCACTTCGAAAGGTCGGTTCTTAGACCTTGATTTAGATATCGATGTGAATTCTGTTTCACTAATATCGGAAGTATTCTATGTACAGGATGATGAAGTGGCATGGTGGATCTCGGGTGCCAACAGACATGTATGCAAGGATCGTAATTGGTTCAAAACATACGAGGCATCGGATGATGATGCTGTACTTCACATGGGCAATGAGTCAACGACCCTTATTGTTGGACGTGGATTGGTGATGTTGGAACTTAGTTCTGGAAAATGCCTAGAGCTTAGATATGTACTTCACGTCCCTAAGATTAGGAAGAACTTAGTGTCGGGCAGTATGCTTAATAGATATGGCTACAAACAAGTGTACGAATTTGATAGATATGTATTATCTTAAGGTGGTGTGTTTGTAGGCTTCGGCCACTATAACCATGGCATGTTTATGCTGAATATTAATAATACTGTTATTAATGATCACGCTTTCTTGGTTGGTACCTCTGACTTCTCCTTATGGCATGCTCGGTTAGGACACGTTAACTATAAACGTCTAACTGAAATGTCGAAAGAAGGGATTCTGTCTTCTGTTGATGTCAATGCTGAACGATGTAAAATGTGTATGCTCAATAAAATTACTCGTCAGCCTTTCACAAGTATCCAACGGAAATCAGTGATGCTTGAGTTGATACACAGCGATTTGTGTGACTTGCATATCACTCCGACTATCGGAGGTAAGAGGTATGTCATCAACTTCATTGATGACTACTCTCGGTATTGCTATACTTACTTGTTGAATTCAAAGGATGAAGCCCTTGAGAAATTTCGTGTGTTCAAAACCGAAGTTGAATTGCAACAAGGTATCTTGATCAAAGTATTTCATACTGATCGAGGAGGGGAGTTCTATGATCCAACATACTTTCAAAGTGTGGGGATCATCCATGAAACCACTGCTCCATTAACACCACAGCAGAATGGTGTGGCTGATAGGTAGAATCCAACATTGAAAGAGATGGTAAATTCGATGTTGTCATACTCAGGTTTGAGTAATGGGTTTTGGGGTGAAGCCATGCTTACGACTTGTTATCTAGTAAATCGGGTTCCTAACAAGAGGAACAGAACTACCCCATACGAACTGTGGTATAAGCGGAAACCAAACTTGAGTTACCTTCGAGTTTGGGGTTGTAGGGCTGTGGTAAAGCTTACTGATCCTAAATGGAAGACTTTAGGAGAAAGAGGCATTGATTGCATCTTTGTGGGATATGTTGAAAATTCAAAGGCATATAGGTTCTATGTCATAGAATCTAATGATGCACGCACTTTGCATTCAGTAATTGAGTCTAGGGATGCCATCTTCGATGAAAATCGTTTTTCATCAATCCTAAGACCCAAGGATTTGATGCCATCATGAAATGATATTGTGCCTGTCCCTATGGACGAGCAGACTCTGCCTCGTAGGAGCCAAAGACTGGCCTTGAAGAGTTCGTTGAATACCAACTTCAACGTATATCTGATCGAAGGATCCAGGATAGAACTAGGATCGCAATACTTGTACTGCTACAATGTTGACGATGACCCTAGTACATATGAAGAGGCTATGCGATCGTAAGACGCTGCCTTTTGGAAGGAGGCAGTTGATGAAGAAAAGGATTGTCTTGGGAAATAACACTTAGCTATTAACGGATCTCCCCGTGGGATGTAAACCGTTAGGAAGTAAGTGGATCTTCAAAAGGAAGATGAAAGTCGATGGTTCTATCGATAAGTTTAAAGCTCGGTTGGTGATTCAGGGCTTTAAACAACGACATGGGGTTGATTACATTGATACCTATGCTCCGGTAGCTCGGATCTCGACTATTAGATTATTAATAGCACTAGCATCAATCCATTATCTAGTGATCCATCAAATGGATGTCAAGACTGCATTCTTGAATGGAGATCTCGATAAGGAGGTATACAAGGAACAACCGGTAGGTTTTGTTATGCCTGGAAATGAGCATAAGGTGTGCAAACTAATCAAATCCTTGTATGGACTAAAAACAAGCGCCTAAACAATGGCATCAGAAGTTTGATAATGTTTTCTTGTCACATGGTTTTCGTTTAAATCAGGCAGACAAGTGTGTGTATACAAAATTTGATGAACTCGGCAAAGGAGTCCTCATCTGTTTGTATGTGGATTACATGCGCATCTTTGGAACTGATCAAGAACAAGTTGATAGTACCAAGGAATTCTTATCATCAAAGTTTTCCATGAAGGACATGGGGGAGGCAAATGTGATCCTTGGGATTAGGATCAAACGAAATTGGAAGGAAATTTAGTTGAGTCAATGTCACTACATTGAGAAGGTACTTACTAAGTTTAGTAGTAAGGGATGTCGAGATTGACGACTCCATTTGACCCTAGTGTGTGAAATTGATGCCCAACACAGGAATGGGAGTATCTCAACTCGAGTACTCACAAGTGCTTGGCTATTTGATGTATGCCATGACAAGCACAAGGCCTGATATCGCTTATGCGTTTGGCAAGTTGAGTAGATATACAAGTAATCCGAGTACTCATCATTGGCATGCAATCAGATGAGTACTTGGTTACCTTAAAGGAACCATGGATTACGGTTTAACGTATATGGGGTGCCCGTCAATTATTGAAGGGTACTCGGATGCAAGTTGGATATCCAATATGGAGGATTACACCTCCACTACTGGATGGGTATTCCTACTTGGAGGAGGAGCAATTTCGTGGGCTTCCAAGAAGCAAACTTGCATCACAACATCCACTATGGAATCTGAATTCATAGCATTAGCGGCTGCTGGCAAGGAGGCAGAATGGCTAAGGGACTTGGTCTATGAGATTCCATTATGGCTGAAACCTATCTCATCGATTTCTATCTTATGTGATAGCAATGCTACTCTGGGTAGGGCATATAGTCAGATCTATAATGGCAAGACCCGTCATTTAGGGGTAAGGCATAGTGTTGTCCGTGAACTGATCAGTCACGGGACAATCACAGTGCAATATGTTCGGTCTGAGCAAAATCTGACTGATCACTTGACAAAGGGATTAGCAAGAGATTTGGTTGCCAAATCGGTAGGAGGGGTTGGACTTAAGTCTGTATAGTTCTCCAAACGTAGGACACCCAATTCCCCTCTAATACAATGTTAGAGGCAAAATTAAATGCGGAAAGCCTACGAATGAAAACTGGAGCATAAGGTTTGCACCATCCCGAAGGTATGTGCTCCAGAACCTACGAGTGATAGAGGTTGAAGTTTAACTTCTTAATTGATTCATTGAAAAAGTGTATACGCAGGTACACGAGTAGAGAATTGACCTATGCGAGCATGAAGTGTAGCTGCTTCAAGAAACTTGGACTTGGTTTTGTGTGCGCTCGTGAGAGGATTGGGACACATGGCGGTCAATAGTGTCAAGATATCTTGGAATAGATAGGATAGACTCTTGTATATGTTATCTTCAGATACTCAACTGAGTAGACGGGTTGAATCTATAGAGACACCCCTATATTCGAGTATTTTGGAATGTGTAATGTACTAGATGGAAATTCAATCTTCGTGACATTTTCATTGATGCAAGAGTTTTCGGTTGGATATTTGTTGTAATTTTAGCGAAATCACAGACTTCACTAAAATGGGGGAGGAATGTTGGAAATATGCACCATGGACTTGACCTTGGTGTGATACCAAAGTTAAGACAGATATGTGAGTTGACGGGAAACCTCACTTTAGCTCAGGAACTAGCTGAAACTAGCTAGCATCAGCTCTTCGGTGAGCTGGATGAAGCTAGGGACTGACACTGATGCTCGTCCAGCGCAACCTTGAGCTGGAGGATAGTGTCACTAGCTGCGGTACTAAGCTGAGCTGGAGTGAAGGTAGGGAGCTAGGTAGTTGGAGTGATAACTCTCCCACCTAGGACGAATGGGCACACACCCTTTCATTTTATTCAAACTCTTTCTGAGTTGTTTTCCCTCCAAAACCCGTGGGACTTCATGGCTGTTTCCTACAAGTTTATCCTTGGGGATAAGGGCACCTCTTGGTGCAAGATACTCACTCCTTTTCGTCCCTGACCCCTTGCCTATATAAAGGAGGCACAATAGTGTGCAGAAAATACACATAAACAAACATCTATCCTATCCTACGAATTCTGACCGTGATTCAAGTATCTAAAGCCTAAGAACTTGAGTGGAGACGCTCTTATCCTCGGAAGGGATTTCCTTATACCCAAGGCTTGTAAGGGTGGAAATAATCTTTTCGGAAAGTGGTGCCCACGATTCCATCTTGATCCTAGATCTCATCACCTATCAAAGCTCGAAGCATTGCTACTTGGAACCTCCTAAGCTAACAGTCCTTACCCGCCTCCTCATCCTCGTCCTGGTCGTCGACATCCGTGTTCAGTGGGATGTGAGCTGGAGGAGCAGGCCAAAAGAGAGGTAACTACCTCGAAATAGTGGAGCGACCACATGGATCGAGGTTAACTACCTCAAAATTTTAGAGTAAATAGCCAGGTATCATCTAGCTCAAAGATGTTAAACAAAGAGCGCCACATGGAAGGCAACCCATGTCTGGAGTCAGTCTTTTTTCTTTCTTTTTCAGTAAGTTTGTATGATTGTTAGTGTCAATTCGAGAATCAAGTCCATTTTAAGTCATATTTGAGTCTGGTAAAGATTTTGAGTCATATGTGTTAAAAATCTAGAAAATTATACAAACCATTTTATCGGCATAATACGCGCCAAAGATAGTTATAATCTGTGGCACACATTAGACCCATCTACAACGCATATTATGCCGATTTTGAGGCATGTTTCTGTGTTTTCAGCATAATATGCGCCAAAGACGATCGTATTGTGCAGCGTACATTACGATGAATCTTCAGAGCACATTAAACCGAAAACACCAATTTTCTCCCCCTTTTTAAGTTTTTTCAAACATCCATCACTCTTATCCCACAACACCAAATCCGTGTCACCGCCAGATTACCACCACCATCACCGACGATCGTGACTACCTCTCATCCATCCCCCTCGAACTTAGTTCAAGTTTGATTGAGTTTTGAGTTTAGGAAAGCCCGATCTACTCCCGATTTTTGCCCTGTCCAATTTTTTGATAAATTTGCATGTTTCATTCCTTCATTTGAATGATTAAGACTAAGTACCCAAGATCATCTCTCCTTTTATTTTAATGCTTGGACTGCCTGATTTCATCGGATTGAATGAATTGAGCTTGATAGGATGAGCCCTAATTTTTCAATTTTGGGGGTTTTTCGAATTGATTTTGTAATCATGAAATTGGTTATTGTAGGAGCCTTATGGTATTATCTGCAACTTGATTGGATGAGTTTATCTTGATGAAAATATGAATTTCGGTTGTCGATTTTAGGGTATTTTTGCAAAATAGGCAGAAGAATAAAATTGATCTTGTTTGGTGATGAATTATGACTTCCTTATGACTACTAGTCTTTGTGGAATTGCCATTCGACATTTGTGCCTTGAAATTGTGAATTTTGATGAACAAAAAGTGGTTGCATTGTGTTGATGAGATAAGTGTGGGGCAGCCTTTGTTGTATTTGCGTTAGGAACTGTTATTGGTTACATAAATTGTGGTCATCTTCTCCCTAGAGGTTCCTCTAGTAGAACCCGACAAGCCTCTTTAGGCCTACCAAGTTACGGTTTTGCCTTCCGAAGAGCATACCCCATTTTCGGCATTTGTTCCTCAAAAGATGCATGCGAAAGACGTGCACCAGTACTTCACTGCTCTAGATGAACAAATTTTGAGTGTTGTGGAGGAAAATTACCAACAATCCTAACCCCACCGTCAACTTCAACACATTCGATTCATCCTACACACACATCCTTGATCTGATAGCTCACTTTTTTCCACCTTTTATTGCTTTATGGTCTCGCCTACAGGGACAAGGAGGAGCGCGATGCACTCCACGTCCTAAAGGAATAGCTGATTTTGCTCCGCGGGATCAGAAAGCAACAACCCCTCCACATATGTTAGGTTGTTGTCATGTTCTCCACACCTGTTAGAGTGGGAAGATGGTGGCACTACCAGACGGTTTGTTTGTCTATTGGCTGATCCAGTAGAAGGGCTTCCAGAATAGATAGGATTGGAGACAGCGTGGCTAGGAGCCAGCATCCTTCCGTGGATGGACATCGATCTCAACATCCCACTACTCAATCAAAAGACATGCACCACCACATGATCGTGGTTGAGGCCGTTGTCGCAGAGGTGATAGATAGGGAGCAGCTACTACTGAGGCCTATCAGGACATGCCGCTAGTGAAGACTTTCAGCAGCTTCCGCCATTCCATCAGCCACCGCCAGTTGGGTTGTGGGGGTCGATCCAATAGTGGTAGACTTCCTAGAGAGAGGGCAGTTTACCATGGCAACAACAGCAACAGGCTACATGGAAAACATCATTCTCTGGAGGGTAGCTTCCTGGGCAATAGCGATTTGTTTTACATCAAGCAATACGTGACGTAACTCCCGGCCTTGGCAATATCACCAGGATATGCAACTGGCTAAGATAGCAGCAGAGCAAGAGGCCCAGAGACGACACTTCGAGGAGCAGTAGAGGAAGGAGTATGAGGACTACACTGAGGAGATGAGGTACCTCCGTTACGTCACTCCCCATCAGACCTGATGGGATAATCCGCCACCATTACCTCCTTGAGGAAACTAGTGACCAACTTCCCTCGATTCTCTAGTGACTTTTTCATTTTTTTTTATTTTTCATCTCAAATAAAAAATTTCTTCTGCGTGAGACTTGGACACTTCTCCTAGTTCCTTTTTATATTTATTTTTGGTTTTGTGTGTTTGTGCCTATTTCAAGAGTTAGTTTCATCGTCGAGTTCGATCTTCATGGATCATGCTCTCTTGTCTCCCGGGTTCCTCACAGCTTTCAGGTATTCCTATGCTACTTTTCTGTTATGTTCAGTAAGGACACTATCCAAACTAATTATAGGGTGGTGTGCATAGTATGCCTGTTAGCTAATTATGTCTACATGAGTCCTAAACTTAAATCATTTTGAAAGCTACTTTGAATCAGCTACATGGGACGCTTAGTTAATATCCCAATGATTTGTGCACCTTATTTGTTGGCTTTCTTGTGAACCTAGATTTGATAGGAATTAGGGAATGATCAAAGTCTATTAAGTTGTTCTTTATAACTTCTTTGATTAGTTCTTATTAGCACGGACTCTCCAACTTAATGTGATTGGACATTCATATTAGTAGTTTACCGTATAGCAAACCAATTGTGAGGCCTAAAGTCAATTTGTAGTATAGATAGAATGCTTCACTAGTCCTTGTGTTTTTAAATTATTTTGAGTTGTCTTCTTTGTTGGTTGCTAATTTAATGCTTGCATGATACCAAATTGAACTTGCTCTATAGTGACACGCTTGAATGATAGAAGCACGTAAAAAGCTCCACTCAAAAATATTCATCTCGCCCTTTTTCCCCTTAGTGATAACCAAATCATAGCCAACCAGCCTTTTATGCCCCCCTCATTATATAGTATCCACTTTCTTTCAAGCCTTAATTTGATCATTGTATACACTAATGGCATGTAACTCGGTCAAGTTTAGAAGAATCTAAAGCTGCAAAGTTAGAAAATGCAAGATTACATAGTCTCCATTAGCAGCTATTTGTGTAAAGTTTTTCTTATTTTGAATAAAAAAGGAAGGAGACATATCGAAAAAACCCAGTCTCAAAGATGAAAAAAATAGAAGAAAAAGAAAAATGTAATAAGAAAATTAGGTAATGAATAAGTAGAATAACGAGTAGAAAAGCTCAAAGTAGTAGTAGATTGTTTTAAGGGGTAGACGAGCAAGTTAAGCTCTTAGATACATTGGATCCTAGTATAATACTTCGATGTTGTAGATAGCTCTAGCTTTGTAGTAAAGTAGACCGAGTCATCCGCCACTGTGTACATCACCATATATCTCATTTCCCATTTTATTCTTTTATGTCCACGTTACAACCTTGAATTAAAGACCACTTGACCTATATGGAACTGCTTTGATGCAATTGTAAATTTGGTTGAATTTCAAGTGTTAAAGGCACGTCTAAGAAAGATGAATGAGTGAATAAACACTATGAGAGTGAATGTTTCTCATCTTTAAGTTGTGCGCCCAATGAGAAGTCTAGATGGGGACTGTAATCTGCTTGATGATGTGTAGCAAGTTGGAGAACTTTTTGTGACGCATTGATTTCCTAGATTGGATTTATTGTTAACAGGTTCACTAGCTTGCTTCGCAATTAAGGGATACATTCAGGAATATGGATTGTCTAAGATTTTTCCAAGCTGTTGAATCAGTTGTAGAAATCCGGAAAGAAAGCACAATATTTCATGGTTAATATCATATTTTTTGCTTGAGGACAAGCAAAGATTAAGTGTGGGGTTATTTGATAACGTTAGATTCACCACATTCATCGCTCTCATTCAAGCGATATTACATGCATAATTGTGTATCTATAGGTAGATGTTTAGGGTGGTTCATGCATTTCTAGCTTCTATCTTGAGTTAGTGTCTCATGCCAGTTCAGGGTCCATTTGATTTCGTTTTGGAGCTTTTTATATATTTCCAGGTAGTTGACGTCGTTGGGGCATTGATTGAAGTGACACTACATGCATGGATGACATAGGACAAGAAATTTGAAGCAGTTGGACATTTTGGGAAAACTCAAGAAGCCCCAGGATCTCAACTTGACAAGAAAACTATAGTTTAGCATTTTGGGCTTAACTCCTTGCTCAAAGTCTGATTGATGCAAGGCCGACGGAGTTGAAAATCTAGTTCAATTTCCTACAGCTTTGATGAAATCAGCTTTGGCCATAAATATCGAGATGTGCCTTTAATTGTCAATAATTTTCAAGGAAAAAAGGTTGACAAACAAAGCGTAGAAGGTGAAAGGAGTTTCTTACCTGCTGGTTATCAATTGCTCGCTACACCGGTCGATAATTTCACCTTATGCTTGGAAGTTGTTTGGTGTAACTAGTGACTATCCGACAGCCTTTTCAAGTTCAAATCCTATAAATAGAGGAGTCCTCCATAGAATTCTCAAAGACAACTTTTTGACGAAATTTTAGAGAGTTGAGAGACTTTCGAGCTACGAGAAGGCTTCAACTTTGAGGAGCTTGGATTGACTTCAACATATCAAGATTGACGATCGTTCTTCTTTGAAGAACTCTGTGAAAATATTATTTTTTCTGATTTTTGTTTGTTAAACTAGTTTCAATGACTTCTTATATTGAGTTTGATTTATTCTTCATGATTATGAGTAGCTAAACTCCTATCTTCTTGGATTTTATGAACCTTAGGTGGTTCTCGATGAACGAATGACACTTTGATTATTTTGATTTATGCAAGATTAATGTATTTCAGATTATGATTGATTTTGATGATGTTCTTGACCTTGCCTATCCAGATTGAATATAATCTTGTTAGATTTTTATCGAATCGAAAGAGCTTACTTATCTAAGAACGCTGAAATCAATCAACTAGGTTAGTCGATATCTCCTTAAAAGGGGTCGGTTAGACTGGTCCGTCATTATTGCAATTCATCGCCTTACTGGTTTTAGATTCTTTTCTCAAGAGAGCGATCTAAGATACTAGTATTAGTAGTGGGTTAGCAGATCCCACAAGGTAAGTAGAGAAGAACTATGATGGTGAATTGTTTACAGCTTGTTTTCCATATATTGAATAGTTATTGTCCTCTGTTTGTCTAGATAGCCTAGGGGGATTTGAAATCTAAGCAGTTTAAGTCTAATCGTTTTCACAACCATTTCAATGCAGTCTTGCAATCTTTTTTTGTCTCGATTCTTAGTTTGATTGATAGTTTTAAAAATTGTGCAAACCACACCACAAAACCGGTTACTTCCATTAGCACTTTACGCCTCTTTGATTAAATGCATCTTCGAGACCCTAGGTAGTTCGACCCGATTTATTTGGTAACTAGGTTACTTTTGAACATTCACTACAAGCATATCAATGAGGTCGATGAAACAATGGCAAATTAGCTTCAGAGAGGCTAGTTTTCCATGGCAAAAGTAACAAATCATGCGGCAAAATTCATTTGATGCGAGATAGAGACTGGCACACATCAAGCAAAGGAGGAGTGGAGCATGAGCACCATGATGAGCATATGCGCTATCTCTGCTACCTCACTCGATACCACACAGGGCACGAATACCCACCACCTTTGCCTCCTCGAGGCGACCACTGATCAAGTATCATCATTTCACTTAGAACTTTTTTTTTCTTCATTTGGGGATTTTAAATCGACATTTTATTCTGTGTAGGAATTGGACACTTGTCCTTGCTCTTTTTTACTTTTATTTTTAGTTTTTTGTGTTGGAGTCTTATTCTTAAGAGTACAAGTCCTCGGTGAGTTCGAGCTTCATGGGATTTACGCCTCATGTAGCTATGGCTTCTCAATAGCTTCCATGTGTTCCTATAACACTCTTATTTAGTCCCGTGAGGACACTACCATCCTTAAGTGTGGAGTGGGTGTGTGTATATAGGAATACAGCTAGCTAGTGGTATTTGGAGCCTCCATGTTCGGTCCTAAACTCTAGCTGTTTTGAAGCATCTTTGAATCAAATTATTTAGAATGCTAAGAGAATGTCCCTGTGATTTGTTCACTTGAATTGTTGACTTGCTTTATGAACCTAGAGTTGATTGGAGTTTAGGAAAATGATCAAAGTCTATCGGTTAATTCGTTAGAGGTTCTTTGATTTGTTCATACTAGAACAGACTCTCCAACTTGATGTTACTAGGCTTGCATATTAGCGATATACCATCTAGAAAGACAATGCGAGGCCAAAAAGATCATTATGTAGTATAGGTAGTTTGCTTCACCGATAGACTTCTGTTTCAACTACTTTGAGTGGTCTTCTCTGTTGGTTTTTAATTTAATGCTTACATGATATCGTATTGAACTTCCACAGCAGTGACACACTTGAATGATAGAGACGCGTAGACAAGCTCCACCACTAAAACCTCAATCTCGTCCGGTTTCCCTTTGGTGTAACCAATTCTCAGCGAAATAACCTTTTATATCCCCCACATTATACCGTATCCCTCAAGCCTTCGTTTGATAATTGTGTTCATTATGGCATTTAACTCAGTCGAGTCTAGGAGTCTAGAAGTTGAAAAAACAGAAAACAGAAAAAAGAATGTAGTAGATAGGGAAAATAAAAGACCAGAAAAGCTCTAAGTAGTGTAGTTTGATTTTGAGGGATAGACAAACTAGTAAAGCTCTTAGATTTAAATTTCATAGCATTTCACTGTTGTAGGTAGCTCCTCTAGCTCCATATTAGAGTAGATCGAGTCGTGCGCCTTTATGTACAAACCCACATATATTTCATTTCCCATCTTATTCTATTTTGTCCACATTGCAACTATGAATAAAAGACCTTTGAACTTGTGTAAAACTGCTTCATGTAACTGTAAATTTGGTAGAAATTCAAGTGTTTGAAGCACGCCACAGAAAGACGAATGAGTGAATAAACACTGTCCCTAACCAAAGAGAGTGAGTGTTTCTCAGCTTCATCTTTGCACCTAGTGAGAACTCTAGATGCGTAGTCTAATGTGCATGATGATATGTGGCAAGTTGGAGAATTTATTGTGAGGCATTTATCTCCTATATTGGTTTTATTGTTAAAGGTTTAATTGCAAGTAGTGCAGTCTAGGGGAACACTTAGGAATACTAGTTTACTAGGATTATGTGAAGTATTGTGAATTAGTTGTAAGTGACTTCCATGGCTGTTATCAACTTTTTTCTCCACGACAAGTAAAGCTTAAGTGTGGAGTTATTTGATGACGTTTGATTTACCACGTTGGTCGCCCTCATCTAAGTGACATTTCATGCATAATTCTATTCCTTTGGAAAGTAGTTTAGGGTGTTTCTTGCATTTTAAACTTCTATCTTGTTTAGTGACTCGAACCTGTTTGAGGTTAATTTGATGTTGTTTTGGAGTCTATTTTATACATTTTAGGTATATGACCAAATCATGACATTTTTTGGATCAGTACTACATGCATGGACGAGCTATGACTACTTAAGAAGGCTATTTCAGAAGCTAGGTTATTTTTGAAAACTTGCTACAAGCATATCAGGTGTAAAGAATCATACATGTTTTCCTAAGAAGATTGAATGTAGTCATGTCTGAGTACGGTACTCATAAGTAGGGTACCGACTACATATCATGTATTAAAGAACACCAAATTACATGTATCAAATCATGTATCCTCCTAGAGGTAGCGAGTAAGGCTTAGGATTGAAGAATCATATATTTTCTAGTAAGGTAGAATGTAGTCATGTCTGATAATTCATGCTCATAGCTTGGACTCATAGTTTTGGACACTAAGTTCGTATGTAGGTATTGTTGACAAAAGTGTGAATAATTGAAAAGTTCTCGATACCATATCTTGTTCAGTTTGAGTCTGTGCTCACTAGTTAATCAATTTCGTTTAGATGAGATTTTTTATTTGAAGAGATAATCTTTAAATTTGTTTAAATTATCTTTAAAGATCCACATTCAATATAGTATGAACTTATTTAATCATTTAATTAATTATTAAGGAACCCCAACTTGCTTGAGAAACAATCTGTTATTATAAATAACAGAGAAGGCTAACCCCTAAAGGGATAAGAACATGGGCGGATCCAGGGGGAGCCGGGGACCGCCACGGCTCAAGACAATTTTGGCCTTGAGCCGTAAATTCAGGTATATATTTACGTTTTTTCAAATTCGACTCAAGGCAATTTTAGATCCGGTTTAGTGGTATGTTGTTTCGGCTCGATACTTGAACACATTAATCATAATTTTGGATAAGTACTAGCATTTACTATTACTTGGTTAGGAAAGAAATCGTCGGTGGCACATTTAATCTTGCCGGACAACGCTTTAACTAAAATTAGTCAACAGAAGTTTTTTTGTATATTTTAACTTAGTATTATATTTAAAAAAATATTTTCAGAAAGTAGTTACTCGATAATCAATAAACAAATTTTGATTCAAATCCGACTCAGTGCACGTTTCGATCCTGGATCCACCATTGGATACGAAATTGACCAGAGAAACAGAGGGAGAGTGTTAGACTGCGTTCAGAAATCTTCTTGTTTTCGCACAAACAAGAAGCAATATAGAGTGGTTGTTTTGATCTTAGAGGCATGTTGATAGTCTGTTGCGTGCGATTACAAGGTAGTGCCGCAAACGTCTTAAAGAAAGCGACCTAGTCCACGACTCAGCCAAATTGGTAACACTAACTTTCTTGTTTCGATTCGTAACAGTTTCAATGTAGAAGTGTACCATACTATGCTCTCATGTACAAATCATTATGCGCTAGAGCAAATCTCTTTTATTTATTTTTCTAACGACATTTATAATCGCATTATTCAAAAAGTATATATAATATGAAAGAAAATCTTAAACTGATGTTGCTATCATAAATATTATCTCTAGAGCCCAAAAAATTAATGAAATATTTTGAAATTAATAGGGCTACCATAAATATCATCTCGCGATCCGAATTATCTTAAAGAAAGTTTGTTATTATCTTTTTGTATATTGATTTTTTTTATAAAGTTATTTTAGAAATATATTATCTTCTATTTATGGATTTGACCGTTTATAGATAAGAGGTGCATCCACAGTCTGGTGTATTCTGTAAAATACCCAAGAAAAAGAATAGTTTTCTTTTCCAAATACAAATAGTATATGTTAAAGATGATTAACATAATAAAACAAGACATTCAACCAATGAGGCTACAAATTTTTAAGAGAACTGTATCAATGAAATCGATACAAATATACACGGTTCGACCAATACAATAAAATGTATACAATTGAACTGAGGCAAACCGATAAGAATGGAGCCACAGAAAAGAGTACTCCAAACTAGAGTTAAATTCATCATAAATTTTTCAGGTTTACAACCGTTAAACTACAAACTATAGCTAAACCGTTGATATCCCTCTATATCTAAGATCAAATGTAGAGAAAACAGCTAATCAAGAGACTTCTATGATTAAAAAAATCACACTTTAAAACGAAAACAAGATTGAAAAATTCAAAAGCCCTCGAATCTAGGGTTAGATCTGGTTAAACCACCATTCATTTCTAACCAACATAATCATTATAGACTGGAGGTGGCAAATTCAAATCAATCGCCATCCTTGGAGACGGCATCACCTTCTTTTGTTTCTCCCCAACAATTGTTGTTTGTTCAGTCATAGCAAAAGTGGATGAAAGAACCTTGTTGTGATCATCGACCGCCACATTTGATAGGAAAACCTCGAGACAACAAAAATACTTGCATACCCTCTTCTTCTTTCGAGCCGCCAGGGCCCCACTGTTGCCCTCTCGACCCTTCTTCATGATGACTCTTACTCCTCCAACATTTATGTCGACCACTTCTTCTTCTTCATCCCCATCAATTCCCTTAAATTCACCATTGTCATTATCATTCTCACTGTCCTCAACCTTATCGATGTTAGTTTCATAGATCTTGTGTTGGCTAGCATGATGAGCGACCAACGCCTGGTAAAATCCAATTTTATCGAACACGTGTCACATTTATGTCTTTCCTGATTGGCCTGGATGACTGGTCCTTATCAATGCAATTTTATTCCCCCTATCGAAAGTTGGTTGTAACATTTTTGGTACCTTACCTATTAAATTGTAACTATGTAGTATCTCTACTCAATTAACATCCATTGTTTTCGTTAAGTGTTGACGTGGAATCCAAATCACCCACCCTAATCAGCAAATATAATAAACAATCATTTGGAATTTATATAGTAATTAGTTTTTTTAACAAAATATAGTATTTAATTAACAAATTATTTAGTTAATAAAAGCGGCAAAGGAAGAGCTCGTGTTATGTGACGACGGTGGAGGCAAAACTCGTATTAGGTGATGGCGGCGGAGGCGGTGATCGTGTTAGGTGGGTGGTGGAGGCGGATCTCGTCTTAGATGACGACGGTGGAGGCGGCTGGTGTCGAGATGTAGGATATAAGATGAAGGTGAGCATGACGGTGGAAGGTGAATGGTACGGAAAAAAGTTTTTTTAGAAAACAAAATTTATCAACTAAATAATATGTTTTGTTAAAAATAATTAATTATTAAATATTTTTTATTATATTTGCTGACTGGGATGGGTGATTGATCGTCCACGTCAACACTCAACGGATACAATGGATGGAAATTGAATGGAGGTACTATAAAGTTACAATTTAATAGGTAAAGTAGCATTTGATTACAAACAAAAAATAAAATATTAAAATATACACTTTTAATAGGCAAATTTTATCAACCTATTGAAAGTTGGAATGGTTGCTTTTCAACATCTTATCCAATTTTTTGTTACTATAAATGAAATATCTTTTAATACAGGCGGAATATCCAAATCAAATCCAAATTATTTTTATGCCCACTTAATTAAATCACATATATATCTGGTTGACTAAAAATTTCATCAACTTTTATAGAAATTTTTACGGTGTTTAGCCGAATGTTTTTCTTTGTCGGAGTGGTCACATCATATATTCCACACATACACATCAGCTGCCATTTAACGACAAACTTCGACATGGGTAATTGCTTTTTTTTCTTATTTCTTAATCAGATTTGTTAGTTAATTTTAGGGTTAGCTTCCATCTCAATCTCATTTCTGGGAGGGTTCTGCTTCTTATTCATCATTTGCCTTATCTTATCTTGTTTAATTCATCCTCCTATTTTTTCTTGATTACCTTTCTCGACAATGATTGAATTTTAAGATTTTCCAGTTCATTCCTTCGTTCCTGATCGACTCTTTTCCCGCATCTCTAATAAATTTCCAGCTCCTCCGTCAACTTTTTGATGAGGAGGGTTGCCAATGCCAACGGCTCTGTGGAGATGAATATTGTAGCAAACAGTAAAAAGCGGAAAGGATACAAAAGGCGTGCGTAAGAGATATGGGGGAGTTCCCGACAAAGATTAGAGACCCATAAAAATAGACCATAGTGTGGCTTGGCACTTTCAACTCCTGAGGAGGCCATCTAAACCTACGACGATATTACCCGTATGCTCAGAGGTCCCAAGGCTATAATCAATTTCCCCGCCTCTTCTTCTTCTCCAAACTTATCCCCTCCTTTTCCCAACCCAAATTAGTTGCAACCTTTTGATGGGTCTTGTCGGTTACCCGAACATCTTACCAAAACGACATCGAGTTTGAATAGTACATGTGGAGTCGTTCAGTGGTACTCGGTGGCATCGTGGTTAACAAGCGGCAGAAAAGATACCGTTCTGAAAAGCAATTTTAACCACATCTTTTTATCTTTCCTTTTTATTTCTTTAATCCACGTAGGTTCTAATTTTTTATGGTACTAAATTTGTTAACTTAATGGAAAAGACGACAACTGGGATGTAAGATCATTAAATGACAGATTTCGGTTTTAAAATAATTTGCGCTAGATTTGTCAAAATTCATATAGTTTCCACTAAATATGCGTGCGTACAATTATTTATAGATCGTGTACAATGTGAGTTTCGTATAAAAATTCGTGACATTTTCGATTTTTTGCCTACATTTTTCATCCACAATAGTAAGTGGCCCAAAAGCATCTAAAAATGATATATGATAAGTGAAGAATTAACGGGAGTTGAACTTTTGAAATAAAGACAATTTTAACAAAATAACTTGCTACGTTGTCACTAGTCCAAATGATTTAATTTACATTTAATTGTATTTTGATTAAATTGGATTGTTTTGCAGGATGAACTTTATTTTAAATAAAACATTTCCTGCTTCAAGAAAAATTTTAAATAGTAAAATAAGATGGGAATCGAATAATCAACGATATGAAATTGTTTGAAAAGTTTTGTGATGTCTCTAGCGAGACAGTTAGTAAAGAGAAGGCGGTAGTCTTCTTCTCCTAGACGGTGCCGAGAGATGTGGTAAGCATTGTTGCGACAAGAATCCAAATCCCCATGAACCATAATCTTGGACGCTACATGGGTGTGAAATACTACCTACCAAGTCATCTATAGATGATGGATAGGAAACTGGTGGGTTGGAATGCAACTTCCATTCCTTTGGCAGGTTGAGTAACACTTGCTCAATTTGTTCTCTCTATTATCTCTTTGTATGTTATGTAGACTTCTGTGTTGCCTAGCCATATGTACACAGTGAAATTGACAAGAGAATACACAGATTCTGGTTGGAATACTACAAGAGAGGAGAGGAAAAGGCATCTAATTGTTTCGATACAAGTCTGCCAACCTAAGAACCAGGGCGGACTCGGGTTCCGCATGGCTAGACAATTGAACAAGGATACATGGTAAATTTTGATTTTTTACTTTTTTTTAAAACCGGACGATCTTTATGTGCAGGTTCTGACAATGAAATATAGAAGAGTGGACAAGTCTGCCCGGCTTTCACCCAAAACTCTTTTTCCACATCACCAATTTGCCGCGGGATCAAAGCTGCTATACCAATAATGGAGACATGTATGCGAGAGGGAATTAGAGACGGTCAGGGAACCTTGTTTTGGATGCGTTGTTGGTTACACAAAGGAATCAAACTCGTGGACCTGTTGGAGACTACTGACGAATGGTCGGACCGCGACGCAAGTGTGGCGGATCTGGTGACAGCTTCGGGTGAGTGGGATTTTGATTTCCTCAGACTTTGGTTTTCGGATGTTGTTTTTCTCCAGATTCTAGGAATGTCACCACCAGGAGCTAGACAAGGGGAAGATGTCTTAGTTTGGGGTGCTGAGAAGGATGGTCAGTTTCGCATTTGTTTAGCGTATGAATTACTCACCACCGACAATCGCGGGGCTCCTTCGGGACAGGCTGGTGGCTCATACGACATTGTAGGGTCCCACACAAGATTCACCACTTCCTCTGGCTGGAAACTCTCAACCACCTCCTGACGGGTGAAGAACGGCAACAGGGAGACATGACACTGCCAGGATGTGTACGCGGTGCTAGCAATAAGCGAAAACGGTCCTCCATGTCTTGCGGGATTGTCCATTCCCGGTTAGCACCTGGGCGCATCTTGCCTCTCTTTCTGACAATAAAACAAAGTGGGATACTCCACTCTTGCCATGGATCACTCATCACCTGAAGGCGGCGAGCACTAGCCTTCTATTTGGGGTTGTCCACTGGTCTTTTTGGTGTACAGAATGAAACGCAATCACGAACAAAAAAACTAAGAACACAAAATACCAAGATTTAACCCAGTTCCCCTTCGCAAGAATAGTACGGCTGGGGCGCTTCCAAGCCAGGATTTTGACTGCTTTTGTTGTGATACAGATTACAATAACAAGACTACATTATTTATAGGGACCTACCAAATTAACCCTAATCCTATATGGAGTAGATAAGATTAATCCTAATCCTATACGGAATAGACATGATTAATCCTAATTCTTTTCTGACTAAACAAACTAACTGGGCCAAGCCCATAAGTCTTCAGTTTATCAGGCTCCATAACCCAACAATCTCCCACCTGGATACTGACTACTCTAATTTGTTCTCCATCTTTAACGTCTTCCTACTGGTGGCAGAAACATGCCTTCAACTTCAGGTACTAAGGCCAGTTGAAGCCATACATAGCTTCAACTTCTCTAAGGTTACAACCTTAGTTAGCATATCCATTGGATTCTCACTTCCTGGAATCTTTATAAGGTGCAAGATCTTCCTTTCCAAGAGATCATGTATGTAGTCATACCTCAACTCAATGTGCTTGGTACTTGAATGAAATGTTGAATTCTTCGCCAAGTGTATAACACTCTGACTGTCGCTATATAATATGATATCCTATTGCTTCATCCCCAATTCACCTAAGAAATTTTGCAATCATACCATCTCTTTGCTTGCCTCTTTCGCATCAACATATTCAACTTTAGTGGTAGACAGAGTCTGGATCTTCGGCAACTTAGAAGCCCATGATACTGCAGTACCTCTGATCAAACTTATTTTTAGGTCCCAACAATCAAGAAATCCTGAGATACCTCATGGTCGAATTCTCACGGGTCTACTTGGCCTTCACTACTAAATCTCGGTTTGCTGGTCAGTCAAATTACAGTTTGGAAAGGTTTGTATTAGAATAGAGAATCAAATAGAACAAAAAAATGAAAAGAAACATGAAAACTAGGATAGCTAAAGATAGAACTAAAGGTGAGATCCACTACAGTGAAAAGGCCTTACTTGGGTTTGTATCATCTTAAGAATTATTAGAAACTATACAACATCAGAATAGACAGGACATGGATAATAACCTGTTTTTGGTCCTTCATATGGCATCTGCCAGCACAATGATCTAGAACCACCTGCAACTCTCCCTAACATCCATTCGACAAACAACTAAAAAATCAATCTCAAGAGAAAACCTAAAATAGGAAAACTAGAAAAAACTATTGTTTCACATGGAATTTGGATAAAAAGGGGTGACAAGATATCCAAACACATCATTAATCATCATCCATCCAAATTCTTTTCATTGCATACAAGAACGATCCGACAAATCCAAACGAATCCACAAAACCCAAACAAGAAGATAACCTAGCTCTCCATGGAGGCTGTAGAGAATGCTGCAAACCGCCAATCCATCAAAGTAGAAGGTAGATCCTTTGTTGGGCTTTCATTCCTCAGCTATTTGGCTTCATATCTTCATTCCCATGGTGTTCCTAGGTTTCCAAGCACACCCCCTTCATCAAAATGTGTTTTAGGTCATTCCCATCCATAGCTCCCTCAAAAACTCGAAATTGGGCTTTAAAATTGCTTCAGCATGCTCACACCTAGCATGGAATGTTGATTTTCCATACCTCGTTTGGACTCACACGGGCAAATTGGGCTTTTAAATTGCTTCAGCATGCTCACACCTCGCATGGAATGTTGATTTATCAAAATAGTAGCAAAAGTAGTCAACATGGGTGAGATTGTCATACAATATGAAGGGCTATCAAATCCCCTCACACTTGAAAATTTATTTTCCTCAAGAAAATCTACTCAACACACTCAACAAGGAACTCAAAAGGTGGTGACCGAAAAAGCATAGTCTAGGGTTTCACATCTATCATGGTGCCAAGTAATGCTAGTGAAACACCAAACTACACAATTAAGTGTAAACACTGAATCCTTGGACTACTAGGAGACAAATTCATACATATGATGCAAATGACTTGATTCCTCCCCCCCCCCAAACACTCATGCCTTTGAATTGTCAGTGGAAAAAACAGACGAACAGCTCGCCCTGCCTGGGATTACTCTTCCGTCATAGCACTCAAGTAATGCTAGAACCTTCCTCTAACATTGATTTCTACCTTTCTACTTCTATAAACTACTATATACAACTTGCTTCCCTTTCGATTTTCTTTGCTTCCCTTTCGATTTTCTTTTTTTTCTCATTTGTTACCTTTTTTACTTTTTCGACATTGCGACTTTTTCCAAATGGGGGTAGTCACAACTTTGACTAGATTCTAAATAACCAGTCTCCAAATCATGCCCCAAGCCTAAAAAAGGTTGGGAAGAAGGGGGAGACCTCAAGGTTCGCCACATGTGTTTAGGTTGTAACCAAAGCCCATGACATTTTTATTCTAGCTACCTCATTTAGACTCTTCCTGCCAGTTTTAACTTTATAACAACCAAGGAGAACTCATTGGGGTGGATACCCATACAGTCTACTGCAACCTAGAAAAAGAAGTGAAAGGCAACAATCCATATGCATCATATATAGGAGTCTCTAGTATACTAGTTTTAGGTAAAATAATAGGTGGTTCAAAAATGAGATCCTAGCATACAAGACAACCACAAATAGATCAAAACCACTAAGCATGCTTTCACCAACGTCTACAGATTGAGTTCAAGAGGGATTTTGAAAGCAAAGACAAGTCACATTAAGCATACACAAGGCAAAATGCCCCCTCACTTGCATAATACATTATCCTCGATGGGACCAAATAATAAGGGAAGAAAGGACTACCAAATGGGGTTAAGAGTGAATTCGGACCAAGAGAAGATAAAGGAACATGATCGAAGACCTGAATCATCACAAAAGACAGCCAAAAACAAAAGAAACACTGAAAATAGTACACAATAACATAAGAGTCCACAATCTCACAAGTCTAACATCACAAAACAAATGAAAAACAACAGAATACAACAAAGTCACAAACTCAAAGGAAATAATTCTAAAACAACAAACACAAGTCTAAGAGTCAAGAGAGGAGCAAAGAGACGTCACTCGAATCGGAAGGGGGCTGAGATTTGGGAGTGAAGTATACCACACAGCGTGTGTGTCGTGAATGTTTCCGACCGCGGCGCCGGTGGCTCGAAGGGGTTTCGGAGTCGCCACCAATCTTTAGAAGCGGATTGGATGATTTTGACATAACCCAAGTCCTTTTGGACTTGAGTTAGATCAGGTCTACAGAACGGAGATCTTGGATTCAGGAGGCGATTACGTGCAGGGAAGGATTAGCACCCCTGCAACGCCCGGTAAACTGGTACTATAACTTATGTTTTGTTTTCTTTGTTTTAGTGGCTGAATATATTTTAGTTTGAATGTGGAAGGTTATGTAATTTTTGGTGAATATTTTTATTTAATTATAAGTCTTTGCGAATTCTCACTTTTGTGAAAATTTCATTTTATGTTGATGAATATTTTCAGTTAGATATTTTTATTTAATTGTTTGGATTTACGAATTCCCACTTTTGTGGAAATTTCGTTTTATGTAGATAAATATTTTTAGTTAGATTTTTATTTAACTGTTTGGGTTTAAGAATTTCTACTTTTGTGGAAATTTCATTTTATGTTGATAAATATTGTTAGTTACATTTTTATTTAGTTAATTGTTTGGACTCGAGTCTTACGACTGCCTACATACCCAATTCTTTAAATTGTACAAGGTCTTCTTCAATTTGCACACAAGCTCATTATTACCTTCAGACAAGTAACCCTCTGGCCTCTTCATATAGATGTCTTCACTTATCCCCATGAAGGAAAGTCGTATTTACATCCATCAACTGTAATTCCAAGTTCACCACAACCACCATAGATAACACTAATCTAATTGTAGTTAACTTAACAATTGGAGTAAAGACGTCAGTATAATTAATATGGTATCTTGCCTTGTAACGCTTGCTGCCATCCGCCTGCCTTCTTTATTTTGTAAACCCATTTGTTATCTAATGCCTTCTTTCCTTTAGGCATGTGAACTAGTTCCCAAGTTCTACTTCTCAACAACAGATCCATCCAGTCATCCATTGCAAGATTCCACTTGTCTCAATGAACACTTTGAAATGCTTTTGTAAAACGTTCTAGCTCACCACTATCAGTAAGTAACAGAACAAAATTTGAAGGCAAATACCAATATGGTGATCCACATTGCCTTATGGATCATCGCAACAGATCTGGTGGAGTTCTTGGCTTCTCCTAAAAGTTCTCCTCTTCAGCTTGAGCCATTATTCTCCACCCGAGTTAGAAATATTCAACCCAACAGTTCTTTAGTTTGAACTACTACTTTCTGGTAGGCCTAGAAGTGGTTCGGTTAGTTGCTAATCGAACCAAACTCAGTGGTTAACCGAACCAAAAATTATGTAATTTCTTATAAAAATCGGGCTTGTTTGGTTTTATGGTTATCCAACAACCAAACTATGGTTGGCGGTTTGGTTGTTGGTTAACCAAAAAACCACATCGTTTCAAATTTTCAACATAAAACAAAATACTTTCCTGCAAGAATCGAAATCTTTTTGCAGTCCAATTCAAAATAATTCTTAGCATAACAAGTGTAATAAACTCAAATTCTTAATAAAAAAATAGGATGAAATCACAACAATGTTTCAACAAGCAATAATAAAATTTAGTGAAGGTTGTCACTCTTCCAAGTTCCAACTCTAATCTTCCACTCTTCTTTAATCCTTATCTCGTGGAAATGTAAATCTTCAATCGTTCAATCCAAGCGAGTTAAAAACTGCAACATGTAAACAAAATAACCCTAAACCCTACAACATACTAACAAAAAGAACATACTGACATATATGCAAGTAGCCTACATAGATAATAGATTCATTATCGACAGTAACAAAACCAACCTATTGCAAACTACAATTAGCCTACTATGTAAGTGTGTTTGATAATAAATACAGCCTACAACCCTACATAGATCATTATCAACAAACAACCTACTGATACATTATCAACAACCTACTAGATCATAAACATATGGATTATCATAAGCCTACTGATACATTATCGACATCCCTACATAGATTCATTATCAACAGCCTACGGATACATTATCCGATTAAAGTGAATAGAACTACTCATTCGATACTCTATGTCTTGTTTGTTGTCCGTTGCTTCCACTCTTTTATAATATGTATCTCGTGGCATTCTTGAACCTTCAATCACTCAATCCAAACGAGTTGAGAACTGCAAGTTGAGAACATGTAAACAAAAAACAAACAATGACAATTGACAAACACTGTCTAACTCTAATGTCTATATATCACTAATAACTTCCTTGGAAAAGAGAAACAATTCAGTATCATGGTTCCAATAATGCACAGAAACAATGGAAGTTGGTTTCCAACAGAAATAATGCATTACCATCATGTGACAATTGACAAACAGGAATAATGCATTATCATAATGTTTCAAATAATGGAAATTGACTTCAAATAATGTAGTATTCACATGTTCAAATATTCACATATAACAATTAACTGGAAATATAACGCAGTATTGACATAAGTAAAGTGAGTAGAACTTACTCATTCGATATTCTCTGTCTTGTTCATCTTTCGTTGCTTCTTTCGCATTGATAATGAAAGCTGAAACTAGACTACTCCTCAGCCAATCCTGCCAGCATATTACCGCCTCAACAACATTCGGACTCAAAGAAGTTCTAAAGTCATTTATCACACATATGCCAGTGCTAAATGCTTACTCGGAAACAATAGTTGATATTGGAATAACCAAAATGTCCCTAGCCATGTCCGACAGAATATGGAAGCGCTTGCCATGGTGTAAAGACCACCAACTCAGTATTCTTCAAACATCTTAGAAAACTGATCTTTTGTATCGTTAACTAGCTCGATTTCCCTGCTAACTCCATACACCTTCTTCAAACATTTTTCAACATGTCACGCCTTCTGTCATGGATCTAAAATAGCAGCAACGTACAAGATATTATTCAATTTAGGGTTCAACTCCTTCTCTTCCATCCAATACTTTCCAACTTTGAACTTTATTATAGCACCCATCATTTGTATATCTAGTTCTTCATTCTAATAAAACCCACTTATTATGTCTAGAAAGATAACACATCTCTTTGAAAAATAGGTGGGATGTAACATATGAAGTACCAGACACCACATTAGTTATTATATAAAAGCGATGTAGATACTCCACCATCTTTTTCACTTTCAGAAAATCTTCAAGTGTTGCCGGACCCATAGGTACCTTTTGCTTCAGCTCCTCGCCCTTATACATCTTTTGATTCATCTCAGCCTCATATGATGGATTAATTATAGGCAAGAAGTCGATTGCGGTTTCATACAGAATCAGAGAGTGTAACATTAGATAGGTGGTGTTCCACCTTGTAGGCACATCCATGCACGTCTTCTTTTTGCTTTGAATCTTTTGATTAGTGACAGCTAGCTGAAAACTCTCTTCTCTAGCAGGTGAAGAATTAACCCACTTTACACACTCTCTAACTCTTCTCACAGATATCCCTATTTCCTGCAAGCCTTCCATGACAACCAAATGGATGGATGTGCGCCACACACCTAACATGAAGGTACTTGCCATCCAAAATGCTAGTTCCCCATGTTGCTAACTTCGGCTTACAGTACCAAACTGCAACATCATTAACAGATGCATTGTGTATAGTACAACCTAAAACATTTCTTATCTCCCACTCTTCAAGTGTTCCTGCAATCAAGGCTCCAATGTCCCCCCCCCCCCACCTTATGACTAGCTGTCTTGTAGAAGCTGATTATCTTCTTATTCAATTTCCAATCATTTGAAATAAAGTGAGCAGTTACACAAATGAAGCACATATTTTTACCAGAGATCCAATAATCAATTGTTATGGACACTCTTCTTAGTCCTTTTCCTTGGAATAAACTCTTCATGCTATCCTTTCTCTCAAGAAACAGCTTTATACAATCCTCCCTGATTTTCTTTCGACCAGGTATCTTGAACATTGGGCAAAAAATGCTTATAAATTTCCTAAACCTTCCTTCTCAACAAACTTAAATGGATGCTCATCTAGAATAATGATCTCTGCCAAAGCCATCCTAGCTTCATGTTGGTCAAACTTCCAAGCAGTTATCTCACCAACCCCATCCACATTAGCTTGCAAATTCAAAAGAGTCTGACCACTAAGTTCTTAAAATTTCTTTTTGCAAATATCATAATGATTCTTTAAAGTAGACATACCATTTTTCCTCCAATCGGCTGTTATGAAGATGATACACAACTTGCACTTGCCTTTCAGGCTTGCCTTCTTTCACATTAGTCACAGTGTACTTCTCCCATATCCATAATCTTAAGTTAGAACTCTTTTCTGTTTAGCAGTTGAGGTCCTTTCTACTTCTTCCTTATCATCATAATGGAGACCATTGCTTTCTTCTATTTGCGGCGCATTATTGGACTCCTGATGCACTATAGGTTTAGAACCAGCAGTAGGTGTTACCGTTTCGGATGTCGGAGGAGGCATAGATCTGCTTCTTTTTCTATTATCCATCTTACTAAGTCCTCATGAGGTTACAACAAAACATAACAATACAATCAGAATTAGGGGTAAAAATGAAATCAACAAAGATGGAATTGAAATTAGCAGGGGGGTAATATAAGTTATATAACAATATGTCGAGTCCTTAACACTTAACTATTTATGTACCTTAAGTCCATAACACTAGAGCTCGAGCTAGGGAATGGTTGCACTCCCTTATTTTCGAATATGCAGATGTGAAGTGGAGGTTGCTACAGCTGCTGTTGCCGGAATTAGACTTCAGGGGCGAAGGCGGAGGCTGCTGCTACTAAACATGTGAGCCGTCGACGGCATCATGATGGAAACTAGGGTTTGAGGTGTCTGTGAGGGTTGAGCCGTCGAGGTAGACAGGGACAGGGACTCGGGGAGAGTATAATTTGATTAATTGATTTTGACATAAGAATAAGATAGCAATTACTCACATGACTCATAAGATAGCAATTACTCATAAGAATAATTTGACACAATAAAATATAGATTATTAAAAATATTTCGGTTACTTTGGTTTTTCATTGGTTAACCGACTGGTTTGCGGTTATACCACAAACTACAAATAAGCTACACATCTAACCGAGATTGTGGTTAGTGGTTATCCACAAACCACAAACCACAATTCGGTTAGCAGTTCTAACCACTAATCGCAAAGCAATTTCCACCCCTACTTTTTTGGTGCACAGTATCTATCCTTGTAAAAAACATGTACATTTACATCTCGACTTCGAATGATCTCCTTGTTTTGTCAGTTCCAAACCTATATCCGAGGTTAACTCCACCATATCCAATGAAAGTGCACTTAATAGAGTTAACATCCAGTTTTCTTTTATCAACAGAGTCAATATGCATGTATGAAACACAACCAAACATGCGAACATAAGACAAATTTACCTTCTTACCACTTCAAGCCTCCTCTGGTATGCCATATTCCAAGGGGGCAGATGGTCCTCGGTTAATCAAGTAGAAAGCAGTGTCAGATCGAACGTACTATGTTCATACTCCCCACCATTGTCAGATCTGAAACACTTCACTTTAAGACCAGTCTCTGTTTCGACTAAAGCTTTCCACTTCTTAAAGGCGTCAAATGCTTCAGACTTGCGCTTGAGAAAGTAAAACCATGTCTTACTTGTGGCATTTTCTACAAAGGTCATGTAGTACAACAATCCACCAAGAAATGCTACTAGTGTTGGGCCCCACAAGTCATTATGACTAATTCCAACTTCTGCTTCCTCAAAGTTCTACCACCCTTGAAAAACTTGATCGAGTCTACTTCTCGAATAAACACACTTCACAAAATCTAAGTTCCATAGATTTGAGGTCTGGTAGTAATCAATTTAAACATAGCACCTTCATCCCTTTTCACTCATGTGGTCAAGACGAGAATGATACATCACCATTGTCTCTTGCAATAACAACAGTACTCCAAACGTTGTAAGCCATGTAGAATGTCGACACCTTGTCACCATAAGCTATCAAGGTAGCTCCTTTGGAGACCTTCCACTTTCTACCAGCAAATTGTATAGAGTATCCTTCATGAGTTAACTGTCCAATCGAAAGCATATTTATGTTGAAGTCTAAAATGTGCCTCACGTTCTTTAGTATCACAATAGATCCTTCTAGTGTTGTGATTCTAACATATCCCTTCACCACTATCTTCAAGATCATTCCATTGCAAAATAGACCTTTCCGCAGTTTCGAGATGCATAATTTTCCATTGTTCCTGCCTCCTTCCTACAGTGGAATGATGATCTCGAATCCAACACCCAATCTTCATGTGAACTGCTCACATTTCCAGCCAATGTCATGTTTTTTCAATGTTGCATTATTGTCACTCACCAGTAAAACATCTTCCTTGTCAATGATTGCATTTGCCGATTTCTTCACACTATAATTCTTCTTCCAGTGACCCAACTCATTGCAATTCAACCACATGGCTTCTTTCTTTGCCTTCTCTTTCCCTTTCGATTTCTCTTGATTTGAATTCAACTTGGAATCTTTGTTACCTTTGCCATCCGCCTTCAAAATTGAACCTGAAGTTGAAGCAGAACCTAAAGTTAAGCATGCATTGTCCTTCCTGCGAATTGATTCACTCGGAATCAAATATCTGACTTCATCAGTTTTCAACTTCACTTTACCTAGTAAAGCACTACTAGTTGTAACTGTTGTGCTCCAAATTTCTAGAGGAGAGGACAGTATAATTAGAGCATGGACTTCAAGATCAAAATTGATATCGACATAACTCAACTTCGAGATCGCAACATTGAACTCATCCAAGTGATCACCAATCCGTGTCTTCTCCCATCAGCAGGTTAAACAACCGCTGCATCAAATGAACTTTATTTGCTACAAACGGCTTCTCATACATCCCAGATAAAGACGTTTGAGACGGTGACGAAATCAGAGCTTTCACTAATGGAGCTTTTCACTTCTTGATGAACCCAACTCTGTCGTCGATCTCGTGGGTTAGAAACAAATTGGGAACGCTACCCCTGATTGGGAATCGCAGTGGAAGATTTTGCAGGGTTTTCAGGAGTACGTAATACAAAAAAACTAACAGTGTACCAAGATTTGAAAAAAATCAATAAGTCATGTCAGACATGTAATTTATGAAAGGTTGTGTTTACTCATATAATTCGTCGCATCCTAAGGTATTTTGTCATATTTTTTCGATGGCATTTTTACGTTTAGAATCGCTAATTAGTTTAACTTTGATAGTTCTGAGGTGATTAATAATTACATTTTGAGTTGCATAAATTTGACCATGATTAATTAGTGATTTATGAAGTTCAAATGTTTGGGAGATGATAAGAGTCGTGGATTTATGTCGTTAAGACTTTGAAATCTTTCTGATGATGGTTATAACAAAACAACCTTCTGAAAAACAACGAATATGGATACAATATGAGTCTTACTACTTGAAAGCCTATTAAACATAGGAAACGAATATCAATGAACAAAGCCATCAAAAAATTAAATTTCGAACCTGAAGATTAAGAAATGAAGTGAAACTGGAACCTAGGACCTGTACAGATAACTACACATTTCTTAAAAAATATGCCATCGTCCCCTTTACATATTATACGAGTAAGCATTTACATTTCACCCTACAGTGACTGACATTACATCATGGTTAACCTGGATTTGTGCAGTAAGCATACTCTACACTAGCTCTTGATATTACAGAAGGTAGCTCTTGGGGTTGGCAAAAATATGATTTCTGTACATGGAACTTGGTATACTCAAGCTACAGTAAGCATACTATCCAACAACATTAACTAAAACAATCTTCTGCAATTCTGTTTGCACAATAAACGACATCATGCTATAAAATGAGGCCTCACCTACCATTGCTCTAAAGCTATCGAACCAATTTAATTCTCCACCTTTCAATTTAGACTAGATAGTCCATTCGATGTGTGTGACTAGATATATTTCTGAACATCCATTCTTCACTTTGAGATCAATGAGATAAATGTACATAATTGCAGGTTGAGCACATCCATTCGTTTGATAATCTCCTCCTGAAACAGTACCAAAAAATGGAATATGTGGTAAAAAAATGTGGTTTATGCTAATTCCTCATATGACCTCCTAGATATATAGGAAACAAACAGAGTGCGGATATAGTGTAGAATTATGTGACGTAGAAGAAGATTAAGGTAGTTAGTTAGCTGCTAGTTAGGTGTTAGCTGTGGTAATTAGCCTAATCTCAGCCTATAATAGTAGTAAGTAGTATCACAAATTAATGGGATTATGATGTGGTAGGTAGAGCCTATGTAATTACCTAATTTAGGACTATTCCTACTGTATAAGTATTCAGTATTCCAATGAATAAATTATCAATCATTCAGTAATTCTATATGGTATCAGAACTCTGATCCATTTTCACTTCTTCTCTCTCAAAATTCTCGGTGACTCTCACTATAATCATGCCGGAAGAAGTTCCAGCCATGGACAACTCTGAAGTAATCTTGGGTTCGGCCACAACACAGAGAAGCAACCCACAGTCGCAATCTTCTGCCATCTCAGACTCCGTCGTTGGCTGTATCACCAATCACAGACTTAATGATAACTACCTGCAATGGTCATCATCTGTTCTCAAGTTCATTTCAAGAAATGGCAAGAAGGAATACTTCACTGGAAAGACGGTTCAACCAGCTGAAGATGATCCAGCTATGAGAACAACATTATCCCACAAGGTTTTTGGAGCCTTCGCAGCAAACAGTAAGGCTCTTCCAACCTCTTGCAAGTGACGGTTTTTACGCTCAACAATTTCGTTTTGTTGAGGAGTGTAAGGGCAAGAGCTACTGTGAGCAATGTCATTGGCTATGAGGAAGGTGTCTAAGGATTGATTAAAGTAATCCTTTGCATTATCTGTGTGTAGGACACAAATAGGCGTTTGAAACTGAGTTTTGATTTGTTTTTGAAATGTCTGGAAAATCTGATTTGTTTCAGCCTTGGATTTCATGAGATAGGTCCATGTTAGGCGGGTGCGATCATCAATGAAGGTGATGAACCACCGAAAGCCACTGAATGTTTTAACAGAACATGGACCCCAGATGTCGCTATGAATGATGGAAAATGGATGTGATGGTTTGTACGGTATACAACGATAGACAACTTTGTTTGTTTTGCAAGCTAATAGACATCACAATAAAAGAAACTTAGGGTTTTATTAATAAAAACCTTGGGAAACAATTTTTTGAGATAGGAAAAACTAGAATGACCTAACCGGTAATGCCACATCATGAAAGGACATTCCAACTTACTCGACTTAGAACTCAAATGCACTGACTTGGAAACCACTCCTTCTGGTCTTAATCCGTTTATTATCTTCAGAAGATACAACCCATCACATAGCTCAAATTTGCCAATCATCCTCTGAGATCCCACCTCCTGCAATGTGCATTGGGACGGATCACATGTTAGTCGACAGTTTAAGTCCTTTGTGATTTGGCTAACAGAAATCAAGTTACAGTTTAGCTTTGGCACATAAAGCACAGGAAACACAGTTTGAGTAGGAGTTAAATAGGCTGTCCCAATTCCTTTAACAAGGGCAATGGTACCATCAGCAATGCGCACTCCTACTTTTCCTACATGAGCCTGAATGTTGTGGAGGAGTTTTCTGGAGCCAGTCATGTGTTTAGTGGCACCAGAATCCAATATCCAGTTTTGTTTGAACTGGTTTAGAGCAACGAGAGCAACATATTTAGTACCTTGACTGGAAAATAGGCTGTGATGAGCTTCTGAGGAACCTGCAGATGCCTTCTTAGCAGTGTATTGAGACATCATTTGCTGGAGGATCTCAAGCTGCTCTCTGGTGATTTGGCCAAATTGTGTTGCCTTCTCAGTTGCTGCAGCTTGTGCATGAGCCTCCCTCTCTGCCTTAGGCTTCCAATCGGCAGGTTTCCCATGTAGCTTCCAGCACGCCTCCTTTGTATGACCTATCTTGCTGTAGTGAGTGCACTGAGGATGTGGCTTGCCAGACTTTGTGTAAGCATGTCCTTGTAGGTTCCCAGAATAATCAGTGGCGAGAGCAGAGCCTTCAGGTGGAGTACTCTTGGAGTCGGGGATCATGAGCTTCCTTCTGCTTTCTTCCCACTTGAATTCAGCAAAAGCCTCTCAAACTAAAGGGAGAGGTAGACGCCCCATGATTCTGCCCTTGACCTCATCTAGGGCCTGATTGAGGCCAAGGAGGAAACGGATGGTCCGTTTTGTTTGGAGGATTTTTCGGTAGAGCTCCGCATCATCTGTGCATTTTCACAGATTGACATCGTACAGGTCCTGCTGCAGCCAATACTTGCTCAGCTCATCATAGTATTGTGTGACAGATTGGTCTCCTTGCTCGAGATCATGAAGACGTATCTCCACTTCAAAGGATTCAGCGTTGTTGGCCTGGTTTGAGTACGAGTGTTGTCCTCCTTCCCAGATCTCTTGAGCTGTTTTGTGGAGAAGGAACTTCTCCCTGATTGAAGTAGTCATGGAGTTTAGGAGCCATGACTGGACCATGTTGTCCTCAATGTCCCAATTCGCGAAGTTTGGATCCTCATCCGCTGGCCTCTTATATTTGCCAGTCAGGTATCCTCTCTTCCCTTTGCCTGATATGAACTTGAGGACTGACGAGGACCACTGAAGGTAGTTGTCGCCGTTGAGACGATGGTTGGTGATACGGCCCAGAACTGCATCTGACGGAATTGCTGAGCTTGAGCGTTTCTGGGAGAGATCTTCTGAAGTTACAGAAGGCGAGGCTGGCAGAGACTTCCCGATCAGGGGAGCTTGATCTTCATTGTTTGTGTTCGCCATAGTACGAGAAAGAGAAAGGGAGGAGATGAGGCTTGATTCAGAGTACGGATATAAGCTCTGATACCATAAAGAATTCCATAATACTAGGATTTCTGGTATGTTATCTTATTTCTGTTTTGATACTAGTATATATATACATACGCTGCTCATTAAGGAGCAGAATCATCTCACGGTAGATCCCTACAAATCAGGGATTACCCTCTCTACTTTCTTATTACAATTATACTGCTGATAATTAGGCTAGATATATGTAACTAATAATGGTAGAATCACTAAGGACAGCTAGTTTATTATAATCCTACACCTAACACATCATAATTATATGCTGTAATTCAACAACACATATAACTATAAAATGAAGATGGAAATTTGTACAATTGTCGAAGCCAACAAAACAAAGCGATCCAAGATATTACTTCTTGCAAGCAGCAAATTCAAAAAAAATCAAAACTAAAGAGGTTTTGAGAGTGCCAAGTCAAAAGAAATTCAGACTCGATGGTAGACCAAAACCCAGAAAAGCGTATAAGAATTATTGAAAACTAGCAAGCTAGATGAGGTACAAGTTTATAGGAAGGTGATCTACTTATGACTTCTTAAGATGTAGTGTGATGGAACATCCAAGACAGAAGGAAATTTCTGACACAAAAGCTTCGTGTTTTAAACGTAGCCCATTCCACCAAACTACAGTCAATGCTACGATATATGATTCACTAACAGCTAATCTCCACATTAGGTCGAGAGTCTACCATTGTGAGCTGTAAAGATACTATTTTTTCTTTTGGGTAGACTTCAAATACACAAGTTAGCGAACAAATGTATTTATTATTCAGAAGCAAAGCCCAACATCAATTTGTTCTTACCTATTAGCGTCATCTGCCCATGAGAACCTCTGCTCAAGTCTTGCCTTGATCTTGGGAAGTGCATATTGGCTCAATTGACTACTTGCTCCATGGGCTGGATTGATGGCCAGTTTCTATGGAGCTATGACCTTGATCTGCTTCCAAATTTTGATCATGTTCTCCTAGGAACAAAGGAGTTTGCCTTTCCATGTCTTGGCCAACACCATCAGATAATTCATCAAGTTCAGCTGATTCCACATATGCGGCGAAAACTTTCTTTCGTAAATTATTTTGCAATGATGTCTTCCGCTTTCTAGAAGAATGGTTTTTATTCTCTGATGGTTGAGAATCCTCCCCGTCAATTTTCCCCAACTTTCCCAAGTTTCCGTGATGCATATTGTTGTATTATTATTATTATTTGTTCCTTTTCTAGCATGTCTTGATTAGGAAGTTATTACCTATTGTTCGATTTAGTGTAGAATGAATAATAGACTTATTATTATTCCTCTGTAGGGTTACCTCGATATATATACATAGAGATAACCTATTAAGGTAAACTACCGAAACATATAATTTTATATTAGGAAGTTACAGCTATACAGAATAATCCTAACTAATCAGGATTATTCTTTCTACACCCCCCTCAAGCTTGTCGGTGTAGATGTTCAACAGCCCAACCTTGAACACAAAGTTGTCGAACAAGTCCTTAGGGAGGGCCTTTGTGAATACATCTCCAGTCTGCCATCTGGAGGGGACATACTCCATCTGCATAGCTCCTGAGGATACATTCTCTGTGATGAAATGTTTATCAAGATCAACATGCTTGGTTCTATCATAATGGACAGGGTTCCTCACAATGTTGATTGCTGATTGACTATCGCTTAAAATCTGCATTGGGTCTTCACCTCTAAGCTTTAATTCTGTCAGAACTCGTGACAGCCAAACTCCTTCACACATGCCCTCAGAAATAGCCCTTACTCGGCCTCTGCACTACTACGTGCTACAACAGTTTGTTTCTTACTATGCCAAGTTACAAGATTCCCCCACACATATGAACAATATCCTGTAGTAGATCTCTGGTCTGTAAGTTCACCAGCCCAACTAGCATCAGTATAAATAGAGATTCATCGATTGTTATGTTTTTTAATGAAGAGGCCGAGACCTGGAGATCCCTTCAGGTATCGAAGAATACGAGTCACCATTTTAAGATGCTCTGTGTTCGGATGCTGCATATGCTGACTGACAATACCAACAGCATAGGAGATATCAGGTCTAGTATGAGCAAGATAAATTAACTTTCCAACCAACCTCTGATAATTCCCTTTGTCAACGGCTAGTATAGGATTATCCCAGCTTAGTTTTTTGTTTGGTTCCATGGGAGTGTCGATTGGCTTGCATCCCAACATTCTGGTTTCACTTAGAAGATCTAAGATATATTTTCGTTGAGAGAAGACAATACCTTTGCTGGAACGAGCTGCTTCTATACCCAAGAAGTATTTCAGGAACCCCAAGTCCTTTAGATCAAATTCTGTTGCCAGAGTTTCTTTCAGCAGTGTTATGCCTGCTTCATCATTTCCAGTAATAATGATATCGTCTACATAGACTATTAGCACAGTCATTTTTCCCATGACACCATGCTTAACGAACATAGTATGATCAGTTTGGCACTGGTAATACCCTCTTTTCTTGACCACCTGAGTAAATCGTTCGAACCATGCTCGAGGAGACTGTTTAAGACCATACAACGCCTTCTCCAACTTGCATACGTCCCCAGGTTCAGATGCCGATAAACCAGGAGGGAGTTTCATATACACCTCTTCGGTCAACTCTCCATTTAGAAAGGCATTTTTTATATCGAGTTGGTAAAGAGGCCAATCTGAATTAACGGCAATTGACAAGAGAACTCGAACTGTATTGAGCTTAGCCACAGGCGCAACGTCTCCTCATAATCAATGTCGTAAGCCTGAGTAAATCCTCTAGCAACAAGCCTAGCTTTGTATCCTCCTCTTTTTCAAAGGGACAGATCGAGCTCTTGGATAAGATGTTTACGAAATTTGCATCCTCCTCTACCGAAAAATCAGTTAACCTAGCTGCAAGCGAAGGTACTTTATCTTATGCTCATCAGAGATCAAAATTGAAACCTCGTTCTGTAAAATGTGTGTTCCTAGGTTATTCAGCTCATAAGAAGGCATATACGTGTTATTCGCCCCAGAACCGTCGTATCTATCACACTATGGATGTCACGTTCTTTGAGCGAGAACATTACTACACCCCTGCATCAATTAAGGGGGATAACTGTCAGCAACAACAACAAACACTGTCGACTCAGATGGAATTGTTGCTATGGGATATTATCTTTGAGCGAGAACCTTACTACACCCCTGCATCAATTCAGGGGGATAACGGTCAACAGCAACAACAAACACTGTCGCCTCAGATGGAATTGCCGCTATGAGATATTATTACACCTGAAACTGAAACTGGAAGTGAGGATGCAAGTAAGGTTATTTGAAAGAATACTAATACTGCAGCTCAAAATCAGAATCAAAATGGTGGTACAACAACTCAAAATCAAAATCAAAATGGTGGTAATGAGCAGCCTCAAATCACTCAAACTTACCAATGACGAAATAGAGCCGAAATTCGAACTGAGAATACTGCTTACATTGATAACTCTCATGAAGAGGAGTCGATGGTTGATCATCATGAAGAAACAGTGATGGGAACTAAAGAAATGCCAACAGCTGAGGATGATGGAGACTTGTATCTACCGATAGCTTTCAAGAAGGGTGTTCGTAAATGTACTAAGCACCCCATCAGCTGATTTATTATTTTGTTATATTCCATAGGTCGAACTAACAAGAGTATATATAGGACTAACCTTACAGTACACTATCCTATTAGGTACCGATTCCTTTTGATAGGGAATCACATCTCCTGCGATATTTAACACCTAATAAGCTCATTTACACGATCTGCAATATCAGCAGTATCTCTAATAATACATCTATAATATCAACAACATCTCTCATAATATGATAGAGATCTGACAGCTAACAACCGTATACCAGCAGAATATGAACAACAACGAAGCATATAAGCATGAAATATCCACAGAGAGTAGTACCTGCAATCTCCTCAATGTGTCAATGACAACTGATAGCCTACCAGTTGCTAGAGTATCCATCAAGCATCTATATTCTTCTGCGGGGAGATCGCAAAGACGCAAACCCAACTTGCACTTCTCAACCAAGTTATCAATCTTTTGAGTAGAACCTGCCACTTGCAAAAATAACTCCAATGGAATGGCCTTCACAGCTCCTTGTAGTGCAAACAGTTTGTAACCAGATGATAGAATATCATCCCATCCCTCTGGATCACTCAAAAAATCCCATAAGAAAGTATGCAAGAGTTTAGCACGAACCATTTTTGCCAAGACAAACCCATTGGTCCTCATTGCTTCTGATCTAGCAACTTGACCATCTGAATCTACAGCAGCCTGAGTTCTTTTGACACCGCTTTATACAGGAAATGAACTATCAACCTTGCATCTGAATGATCCCTGACGAGACAGCTTTTCAAATTCCCGCAGCATATCATAAACTTGCTCAGGAAGAATGCTTTCAATGGATGAATGCAAGATGACATGAGCCATGAGGCTACGCCCACAGTTTCTAACAAAAGGTACATAAAATGACACACATCTACAGTGTCCTTTCTGGAGCTTGTTCAGAATACAATCAATAGTCCTCTTGTCCATAATAGTTTCCTTGTCCTTCTCAAGACCGAGAAGCCATTTGTGTAACACCACTCTAAGAATAATTTTTTGTTTCTACATATGGAAAATTGTAAGCTTGGATTCAGGGAAAACAAAAGAGTAATACAAAAAAAATCAAAATGTAATTATTGAATTTATGAGAGGAAGCTTTCAATAGTATTATGATATGTGGGATTACATAAGGAGTACATAGGTTTATATAGAGTTAGGATAGGAGAATTCTTCCTCAACTAGGAAAACTCTTATTACTATTCCTATACTAATAAGGAAAAATATTAAAACTTATTCCTATACTAATAAGGAAAATATAATATTCTTCAACACTCCCCCTCAAGCTTGGTGTAGATGTTAATTAATCCAAGCTTGGACAGTAAGTGGTCAAACACATCTCTTGAAAGAGGCTTCGTAAGAACATCTGCAGTTTGTTGCTTCGTAGGAACATATTCCACTCGAACCACACCAGAACTAACATTTTCAGTTATAAAATGACGATCTACCTCCACATGTTTAGTTTGATCATGATGAACAGGATTGCGGACTATGCTGATTGCTGCTTGGCTATCACACAGAAACTGGATAGGACCATCGATCTCAATCTTCAGCTCATTCATGATGCGCTTCAACTAGATACTCTCACATATTCCAAGTGCGAAAGCTCGATACTCAGCCTCTGCGCTGCTTCTAGCCACAACCTTTTGTTTCTTACTTCGCCATGTCACAAGATTTCCTCAGACACAACTACAATAACCAGTTGTAGACCTTCGATCTGTGAGTTCACCAGCCCAACTTGCATCAGTATAGACAGTAATTCCCCGTTGAGTAGTTCTCTTGAAGTAGATTCCCTTTCCAGGTGAACTGTTCAAGTACCTTAGGATTCTGTAAACCATTCTCATATGTTCTTCATTAGGACAGTGCATGTGTTGGCTGACAATCCCAATTGCAAAAGCTATATCGGGTCGAGTGTGAGCTAAATAAATCAGTTTCCCAACCAATCGTTGATACCGACCTTTTTCAACTGCAGGAATATCCTCCTCCCTGCTAAGAGTTTTATTCGCCTCCATGAGAGTGTCGATAGGCTTACAGTCAAGCATTCCCACTTCCTTTAGTAAGTCCAAAACATATTTTCGTTGAGAGATTACGATACCTTTCTCAGATCTCGAAACCTCCATTCCTAGGAAGTATTTAAGGTTTCTCAAGTCTTTGAGTTCGAACTCTTTTGCCAGTTGATCCTTGAGTCTCTTGATTTCTTCTACATCGTCTCCAGTGATTATAATATCATCCACGTACACAATGAGGATGGAGATCTTCCCTGTAGGTGAGTGCTTCACAAATAAGGTGTGATCGGTTTGACATTGGTAGTATCCTCCTTGCTTCACAGCCTTGGTAAATCTGTCGAACCAGGCTCGGGGAGATTGTTTCAACCCGTACAAGGCCTTGCGAAGCTTACAAACTTCCCCTTCTCTCGGATTTTTCACTCCCGGAGGAAACACCATATAGACCTCTTTTTCAAGTTCTCCGTTAAGAAAAGCATTCTTCACATCAAGTTGATGTAACGGCCAGTCCAGGTTTGCTGCCAGAGAAAACAGCACCCTTATACTGTTAAGCTTTGCCACTGGTGCAAAGGTTTCATCATAATCCACGCCGTATGCTTGGGTGAAACCTCTAGCCACCAGCCTAGCTTTATATCTTTCAATCGACCCGTCTGCTCTATATTTAATGGTGAAGATCCACTTACAATCAACTGTGTTCTTTCCATTCGGAAGTGAGACAATGTCCCATGTATTTATTTTTCTCCAAAGCTCGTAATTCCTCCATGACAGCACTTCTCCATTTTGGTTGTTTCATAGCTTCTTCGATATTCTTAGGTATTTGTTCCTCGTCAAGAGCAGATATAAATGCTCTGTGAGAATTGCTAAGACCATCATAGCTGATTTGTCGAGCAATCGGATATTTTGTGCAATTTCTTATACCTTTCCTTAGAGCAATAGGAACCTCTAGATCACTCAAATCATCACCCTCTTCTTCAATATCTTCAACTATCACTTCTCGATCGGCATTCGTAACTCCCCCTCCAATATTTTCTGTCTCAAGAGTATCATCTTCAATTACAATATTCTTTCTTCTTTGATAGACAAGAAGAGGTTTTTCTAATGATTCCGCTGATGACATTTGAGACTCTCCCTGACTTACAACATCAGTTCGGAGCTCCCTCTGACTCACAACTTCGGATGGAGTGTCCTCTTCCTCTAAACAAATCGTATCCACGAGGGTATGACTGCCATCATTATTTGTTTGCTCCCCCTGAATCACAGTGGTAGGAAAGAAGGTTTGTGATTCAAAAAAGGTAGCATCCCGAGTGGTGTAAACTCGTTTGGTCGGAGGATGGTAGCACCTATAGCCCTTCTGGGTTGAAGAGTAGCCTATAAACACGCATTTCAAGGCGCGCGGATCTAACTTGGAGCGGTTGGGTGCTGAGTTGTGAATAAAAACCGTGCAACCAAATACTCGAGGAGGAAGATTAGCTGAGAAACTGGCAAGATGGGGAAAATCTGCCAGAAGAACATATCGAGGAATCTTGAAGTCCAAGACCCTACTGGGCATGCGATTGATTAGGTATGTGGCTGTTAGAACAGCCTCTCCCCACAAATGCTTCGGAACATTGTGTGTAAACATGAATGAGCGAGCAACATCGAGTAAGTGTCTATTCTTGCGTTCGGCAATGCCGTTTTGTTGAGGGGTGTCGACGCACGAACTTGCATGAATGATGCCATGAAGGTGTAGAAAGGAGCCGAGGTCTTTGTTGAAGTAATCGTGGGCATTGTCAGTTTTCAGAACCTTGATGTGAGTCTGAAATTGGGTAGCTACCATTTTGTGAAATAGCTGAAAAATTTGGACCGTTTCGGACTTTTCTTTCATTAAGAAAGTCCACGTCATCCTGGTGTGATCATCAATAAATGTTATGAACCAACGAGCCCCATTGATGTTCTTGACTTTCATAGGTCCCCAGATATCGCTATGAACTACACTAAGAGGTGTGGTAGGTCGATAGCCGATTCTAGGATAGGAAGAACGCGTATGCTTCGCAAGTTGACACACATCACATCTCAAATCCTTTGAACCTTTATTCTGAAATAGTGCAAGTAGCAACTTTTCAAGATAAGTAAAATTGGGATGACCAAGACGAAAGTGCCATAACATGGCTTCATTCTCAATGTGTTCAATACTAGAAACAACATTAGCACTACTACTACTATGGGCTTTACTGGAACTGGCCTCATCCTGAGTTCCCTTCAACAAGTAGAGACTATTATGCATTTCACCACTTCCAAGCATTTTCCCAGTCTTCACCTCCTGTAACACACAATCGGGAGAGCGAAACTTAGCTTCACACTGAAGATCATGTGTTACTTGATGAATAGAGAGAAGATTGCAGTCAAGTTTAGGCACATAAAGTCTTGGACATAGAGTAAGATCCTTAGTAACCCTAACAATGCCTATTCCTTCCACCGGTGCTATTGAGCCATCGGCAATCCGGACACCGAGGTTCTAGGGTAAGGTTTTAAGTGTTCTATCAACTCCTTACAACCGGTCATATTGTACGTAGCTCCGAATCAAGGATCCAAATATTCTGAGAATTTTGCCTAGAGGTGTAAGCAGCCGAAGTACCTTTTTTGTCGAACATACTAGACATGTAAGATTTTTTGGGGTCGGCTTTCTCAGTATTCGTGACTTGTGCAAACATTTTTTTCAGAGTCTCCAACTATCCAGCTGAAAACTGTGTCGTATCATCAGTTTTGGTGGCAGCTGCATTCGCACGAGACTTCTGCTTATTCAAGTTCAGCCTGGGTCTCAATCCTTGTGGTCCACCAATTACTTCCCAGCACTCCTCTTTCGTATGAAAGGATCGTTGACAGAGATCACACCATTTTGAAGAGGCATCAGAAGTAGGATTCTGTTTCCCTTTGTCATGGTTGTTCTTAACAAAGAGAGCCGTGGTTGAGGTCTCAGTTTTCAGGGCTGAATCGGTGGGTTCAGAGGTTGTCTTCGTCTTTGTAACCATCAGATGACGTCGACCTTCTTCTCTCAAAACCTCAGCAAACGCCTCCTTCAGACTTGGAAAGGGTTTCGTTCCCATAACCCTGCTTTTCACAGCGTACAGGTCTTGATTTAGTCCAAGAAGCAGTTGAACTGTCCTCTTCTTATCCATGAATGTCCGAAATGTTTTTGCATCATTCGAAGTATCCCACGTCTGAGCTTCATACAAATCAAGTTGAAGCCAGGTTCGCACCAGCCGATTGTAGTACTCTGTTGCACTCAAGTTACCTTGCTTGAAATTGTAGAGTCTGGACTCAATTTCGAACAAAAAACTCGAGTTGTCTTGCGTGGAGTAGGTTTCTTTCACATCATCCCAAAGCTCCTTTGCAGATTGATGTAGAAGATAGTTGTCGCCGATATCTGGTTCCATCGTTGAGATGAGCCAGAACCGAACTTGATTGTCATCATTGTCCCACTTGGTGAAGGCAGCTGAGTCGGATTCTTCTAGTTTGCTTGCAATACCAGTAAGATATTCCCCTTTTTGTTTCCCAGTGATGAACATCCGGACTGACTGAGACCATTGGAGGTAGTTGTTACCATTGAATTTCCTAATGGAAGCTCCTCCAGAGCCTGGTTCAGATCCGAAATTGTTGTTGTTGTTGTTGGCTGCCATCTCAGTTTCGGCGACGACAGAAGAAAGATGAATGGTGGAAGAAGACGAGTGTTTTGGGAAGGAAGAAGGTGAAACAATCTCGTCGTCCGTGGTCATGATGAACCAACGGTGAGATTAACACCGACGGCAGCGGAAGATATAGCCGGCGGCTCTGATACCATATTGAATTTATGAGAGGAAGCTTTCAATAGTATTATGATATGTGGGATTACATAAGGAGTACATAGGTTTATATAGAGTTAGGATAGGAGAATCCTTCCTCAACTAGGAAAACTCTTATTACTATTCCTATACTAATAAGGAAAAATATTAAAATTTATTCCTATACTAATAAGGAAAATATAATATTCTTCAACAGTAATGAATAATTGGTACATATAAATTATCATTTGATCAAATATGGACAAACCTGTATGTGCTCAATTATTCTTTGCTCCCGCAGTGAATTATCAGTAGTTAAAGGTGTTTGATGCACAGATGGTTGCTTCAACAAACTAATCTGGGATGTTTCTGATGAAGCACCATTTGATTCAACATCTACACAAACCAAATCAAGTGCAGCACCAGATGCTGCTCCACTTGATACATGGTCAATGGCTGGCACCTGGCCAGAGTTTGCTTTACCATCTTTGAGAAACATAGAAGATTCTGTATCTTCTCGCCCACCACTTAAATTTCTTGACTCAGTGCAGTCAATTCCAGAAATCAAATGATTATTCATTGAAGAGAATTTAGTTACAAACATACCTTTGATCAGGAGTACCAATACAGACGGGACGAAATGCTGAATCAGGCAGTCCAGCAGAATTTTGCGGGTTATAATTAGCAGAAGTCCAATACCTGTATACAGCAGTTTTTTTGTGGTTTTCTGCCTGACAATGCATCCCAAACCTAGAGACCAGATCATGAAACCTCTCATAGGTTTTTTTCTTATCAAGGCCAAGTCTTGAACATACCTGCTTCTAGAAAAAATCTTGAATTAGGAAAACCAATGATTAGCAGCCAAGGAAGATATTTTCGAAAGTACAAATAAATGAGACAGCAGTAATCGTTAAAATTGATAAAATTTATGAATATTGCTTCAACACATCAAGACTGTAAGCAGCAGATAAGATAGTTGGAGAAAGGAAGCAGCATATTGATTGACAAAGCAAAAAGAAGATTAGACCCACCTCTATACCTACAACTCCTTCAGTTCCTTTCTCATCGATTAGATCATACATTTTGCTGCTTAATTGGGAGTTCTAGAAGTTGTTCATTAAGTTTAGGCTCCCGTCCAAACTTCAGCTCTCTAATATCGTCATTTGCACAACTAGCTCCAAGTGGTTTGGTCTCGAAGATCTTTGGGGAAAACTTGTTCAACAGATGTATGCAACACTCAACCTGCACGAAAGAATAATCAGCTGTGAGTAACTGTAGGCTACATTGAATAGAATTCCGCTATAGAATAGTGTAATTTCAAGCAGCAAACTTTCATTGGAGAATAAAGCCAAGATTGCATCTTTCAAAAACATTATTTGTTGGTGCACATACAGAACCTCCATTCAGAATCCGGAATTACTTACAAACATACCTTGCCATTTACTTTAGCATCGAACTCCTCAACTATACCAGCATCCTTCAGTTTTTGAAATATCTAGCATATTATGCCCAGTGAGTATGCATTAGAACATTTGATCTTTTCACTGTATAATAGTAAACGTTAAACAATAGCTTTGGAGGACAGCTAAAATTGTATGGTTAACGTACACGCCTCAAAGCTCTGTGCCCAAAACGTCCACAGTAACCCAGATTTTTTTTACATCTGTGATAACAAGTACCTATAACAACAGGGTGATCAATATACCAATTAGAGTAGTCGGAGTGACAACAAGGAAGTAAAACAATCTTACATTGCCATTGGCACTTTCAAGTCTCTCACAAATGGCTTGCATTGCAGGTATGAAGTCCTTTACAAGCACATCACCCTAAAAACAATCTCCACCAGAAGTTTCTTCATCGACATCAGCTTCTTCTAGATCAGCAAGACTTCCAAGAGCTTGTTCTTCTTTGTTGATTTCAAATCTCTGCTGAGCACCTAAATGTGTTGCATATCGAGACAAGTACATCAAATTAGTACTGACAGAGCTTTTTATTTCTCCAGCAGCTCCAGCTTCTATCGTCTTTACAATTGCCGGTTGTCTCACAATTAAGTTTCGACTCTCGAGGTTCTTCACTATATAAAAGAAGTTTCTCCCTTCCATCCCGAATTCTTTGCTTAGTTGACTTTGCGTGATGCCATCTTCTCTGTAGTTATCAATAACCAGCTTTACATTATCAATAACTCCCTGCACCAATCCTTTTATCAACTAATGCAACATAATTTGGCATATTCTCGGCATCTTGTTACCAGAAGTTGTAATAGTAGCACAACCCAAAGACTCTTTACTCTTCAGTATTAACTATCTAAGAGACGAGATTCATCAAGCACTCTCAAAACCACCGATTCTGGTTCATGCTAGAAGCTTAACTAAAGGTAATCCCGCAAGAAATTCACAGTGATAAAAACTAGTTAGCCAAAGAAAAGCTACAGAAGGCTAACCTAGCTACGGCGAGCCGTTCAAGGGCGCGTCGTCTGAAGAGGTCTGATCCCGCATGAAGGAACATCGTAAAGTCCAACAAAGCAATCCCTCAGTTGCTCCTTAGCTACAACCTTCAATTTCAGCTTCTCAGCATCCTCAACGCGCTGGATTATCGGGTCATCAGGGACAAATGGCGGATCTTTGCCTGATACGCTGAATTGTAAGGCGGGAACTGAAAGAAGGTTGCTCCACAGAGAGGCCCTCACGGTCGGAGATGGAGCAGGGCTTAATTTGCCCCAGATGGAAGAAAGTGAGACGCCAGAAGAACCTCGGTAGCAGATTTCATTGAGAGCCGATGATATTAAGTCGTCCATATCACTGTTGCATGTGGACGATATGGTCGTTTGGCCGCCGGTGAGATTTCAGGAGACCTTGTCGAGAAGAGCACGGATGAAAGAGACAGTGACGATTATTGGATCCCCGATCCTTCTTCTGCCTCTCGGTCCATCATCAAAACATCAATTTGAAAAAAATACCTCTTTTTTTTCATTCAATAATTATTATATTTTTTAATTATTAATTATTATTATTGTCATCATATACATTTTTTTATTAATTATTAATTTTTTTTATATATGAGTTAAAATGATATAATTATTAATTTAATAAATTTTTTTACATAATGAGTGATAATAATAACTGATATGTTGAAAAGGTATATATTGTTATAAAACTAAGAACAACAAAGAGAACAAGAACATGGGAGGAGAAATATTTTCTTATTGAGGTGTGTGGAATATTACAAATGAAAGCTTTAGAGGCTCATGGAATCATAACCTACGCTCTCTAATATTATTACACATAAAAGAGGGGAATGAAATACATTAAATCATACATATAAAGGAAGGGAATAAAATACATAACAATAGAATGAGGAGTTACACAATTGGGCATTCACTGCAATTATCTTCATAACACTCCCCCTTGAATGTCCATTAGTTAACGGTATACATCATTCTTTGAATACGCATTTGATACTGCCTCGTTAAAAACCTTACCATGAAAACCCAGTGGGAAAAACCATGGTTAAGGGAAAAAGAGTGCAGTGCGTATCGACTCCTCATAATGATGATATCAATTTAAGTCCCTCAGTCGCCGAACTCCAATTTTCCGAACTAGTCTCTCAAATGTTGATGTCGGAAGAGGCTTAGTGAATAAATCAGCCAACTTATCACTTGAACGCACTTGTTTGACAGTGATGTCACCATTCTTTTGAAGGTCATGAGTGAAGAAGAATTTAGGAGAGATATGTTTTGTTCTATCTCCTTGTATGTATCCCTCTTTCAATTGTATGATGCATGCAACATTATCTTCATGCAAGGGTGTTGGGGCTATCTTTTCAGAAGTTAATCCACACGAGCTTCGAATATGTTGAATTATAGACCTCAACCAAACACATTCACGACTAGCCTCATGTATTGCTAAAATCTCACCATGGTTAGATGATGTGGCGGTAAGTGTTTGTTTCACAGAGCGCCAAGAAATTGTTGTATCAACACATGTGAATAAATAACCAGTTTGTGATCGGCCAATATGAGGGTCAGATAGGTATCCAGCATCTGCATATCCTACCAAATCTGCTTCTGATTCATTCGAGAAGAATAATCCCATATCTTATGTTCCTTGCATATAGCGAAGTATATGTTTGACACCATTCCAATGTCTTCGTATGGAAGAAGAACTGTATCTTGCTAATAAATTAACGGCAAATGATATGTCGGGTCTTGTATGACCGGCAAGGTACATTAGTGCACCGATTGTACTAAGATAAGGTACTTCAGGTTCAAGTAGTTCTTCATCACTTTCCCGAGATCTGAATGGATCTTTTTTCACATCTAGTGATCTGACAACCATCAGAGTACTCAATGGATGTGATTTATCCATGTAAAATCGTTTCAACACTTTAGTAGTGTATCCTTCTTGATGCATAAGAATACCGTTTGGTAGGTGCTCAACTTGCAAACCAAGACAATATTTTGTCTGCCCCAAATCTTTCATCTCAAATTCCTTTTTCAAGCAGGTGATTGCTTTGGTAAGCTCATTCGGAGTCCCAATGATATTTATGTCATCAACATAAACCGAAATGATGACGAACTCGGTTCCTAATCTTTTTAGGAAAACACATGGACATATCATATCATTTGCATATCCTTCTTTGATCAACTATTCACTAAAGAGGTTATGCCACATTCTGCCAGATTGTTTCAATCCATATAAGAATTTATTCAATTTGATCCAATAACGTTCTCGAGAACTTGATTTGTAAGCTTCAGGCAGATGAAATTCTTTAGGAAGTTTCATATAGATGTCGTTATCAAGTGATCCATATAAATAGGCAGCTACGACATCCATGAGACGCAAATTTAATCCTTCTCAAATTACAAGACTAATCAAATAGTGAAAAGTAGTTGCATCCACCACAGGAGAATATGTCTCCTCATAATCAATTCCGGGTCTTTGTGAAAATCGTTGGGCAACAAGGCGTGCCTTGTACCTCGTAATTTCACCATTTTCATTACGCTTTCTTACAAAAACCTATTTGTACCCGACGGGGTTGACACCATCAAGTGTAAGGACCACAGGTCCCAAAACTTTTCGTTTTTCGAGAGAGTGTAATTCTGCCTTAACTGCGGCATTCCATTTTGGCCAATCTTTTCGTTTTTTGCATGCATTCATGGATTTTGGCTCATGATCCTAATTATCATCAATAACATTCAGCGCTGAATTATAAGCAAAAACTTCATCGACGTTAACTGTATTGCGGTTCCATTGTTTACCATCCAAAACATAGTTGATTGAGATCTCATTATTTTTAATATGTTCAGGTACCTGATGCTGTTCTTTAGGTGATATATCAGCGATGTTTGGTGGCTTATCCTCGATTGGACCAACTTGATTTACAGCTCCTTTTCTTTTTCGAGGATTTTTATCTTTGGAACCACCGATAGGTCTACCACGCTTCAGACGTGCTTTAGACTCATTTGTATTTTCATGATGTCCAATAGGGACATCTACTCTTGATGGAGCATTCATTGCTAGAACATGAGATTTGGTTACTCGATGTGGGTCAGTAAAAGCGTCTGGCAGTTGATTCGGTAAACTTTGTAAATGAGTTATCTTTTGAATTTCTAGTTCACATTGTCTAGTACGAGGATCATAATGAGATAATGCTAATTCATTCCAACTGATCTCTTTGTCCAGCTTGTTATTTTATCCTCCTAATGTTGGGAAAACTGATTTATCAAAGTGACAATCAGCAAAACGAGCTGTGAATAGATCTCCCATTGGTTCTAAATATTTTATAATCGAGGGAGACTCATACCCAACATAAATTCCCAACCTCCTTTGAGGTCCCATTTTAGTGCATTGTGGTGGTGTAATAGGGATGTAAATAGCACATCCAAATATTGTTAGATGGGATATATTTGATTCCTGACCAAAAACCATTTGTAAGGGGGAATACTCGTGATAACTTGTTGGCCTGATGCGAATTAATGATGATGCATGTAAGACAGCATGCCCCCAACATGAAGTGGGAAGCTTTGCCTTCATTAACAATGGTCTTGCTATTAAGCGTAAGCGTTTGATTAGAGATACGCTAAACCATTTTGTGTATGAACATGTGTTACAGGATGTTCAACATCAATTCCGACAGACATGCAATAATCATTAAAATGTTGTGAAGTAAATTCACCAGCATTGTCAAGGCGTATCATTTTTATCGGATAATCCGGAACCTGTGCTCGTAATCTGATCAATTGAGCAAGTAATCGCGCAAATGCCAAATTACGAGTGGATAATAACGATACATGTGACCACTTAGTTGATGCATCAATTAAAACCATAAAGTATCTAAATGGTCCACATGATGGATGAATTGGTCCACAAATATCGCCTTGAATGCATTCAAAAAATGTGAGCGATTCATTTCTCACTTTTGTCTATGATGCTCGGATAATCAATTTTCCTTGAGAACATGCAATACAAGCCAAATCATTCGATTGGGGAATGTGTCCAAAGGAATTCTCAAGTATTTTACGCATCATAATTGTTCCAGGATGGCCTAACAGGTTATGCCAAACTATAAATCTATCACGATCCATAAACTTGGAGTTTATAATGGAATGTGATCTAATTGTACTAATAAACGTGTAGTACAAACCAGAAGAAATAGATGGTAATTTTTCAAGATAACATTTGTTACCATCTACCATACTTGTGATGGTAATATATTCTCTATTTTCTTTCTCAATTGTCTCGATGTGATATCCGTTGCGACGGATACTTTTATAACTTAATAAGTTGCGGCGAGACTTTGTAGAATATAATGCATCATCAATATGCATTCTAGTTCCTCCGTGTAGTAGCACGGTTGCTCTTTCGGAGCCTTCAATTAAATTATTACTACCAGATATAGTGCTAACATTAGCTTCTCGCATTAAAAGAGTTAACTACAATGAGATGATAAATTTTAATATATTTGTATAACGGCTAAAATATCATATATATACGTGACAAAAACATTAATATGATCATTTAAAACAGGATGGAAAAGATGCTAACAATGATAATGTGAGTTCACTTAGAAAAATGCATAAAATATTTTATAAGTATTGTTGTCTAGAAGAGATACTCATGCATATGCCATAATAAAATAGCAACCATTTCTATTTTAGAATTGATTATGAATCAAAAAGGCAACATACAAGCAAAAAAACACTATGGAAAGAAACAGAAGATATAAAATATGATAGGTCATAATAATATATACTATAAAATATACATGATGATAACTAAACTTTTAGGCCAGCCTATAGAGGTATGATATTTGACCAATATAAACGTTTGTTAATAGTCATCAATAAAAAAAGACAAATCGGTAAAATGAGAAAGACCACCATTTGTTATATATAAAAAAATAGAAATGGATTCCTTTCTCTAACTCTAATTTTGAAAAAAAAAAGATTTTATAAGCAAATAAAAAAACAAAATAAATAATAATAATAATTTTTGAAAACAGATATAGCAAATAGCAACCTTCGTGAAACTTCGAAAAATAGGTAGAGCACTCGTGCTGATAACGTGTTATAAACTAAGAACAAAGAAGAGAACAAACACATGGGAGGAGAAGTACTTTCTTATTGAGGTGTGTGGAATGCTACAAATAAGAGCTCTATTTATAGGCTCATGAAATTATAAACTACACTCTCTAATATTATTACACATAAAAGAGGAGAATGAAATACAATAAGGCGTGGATTGGTATGGAGTAATTTAAAATTTATTATCAAACATAATTTATAATTTTAATTTATTTTTAAAAATTAAATATAATATTTCAAATATATAAATTTATTTAAAATAAATTTTTACAAATATTTCATTTTGAAATGAAGTTAATTTGAACATTTTGTTTGGAATAAGTTAAAAGTAAAACTTACTGGCCTCGTTCCTTCACTTATCTCCAAAAACAAACAGCTTTATCTCCGGTGCTCCCCTTTCATTTCTCCTTCCGTCGCCATGGTAGCGATGGCACTTTCGCATCATTACCCTCCTCCTTTGCTCCCCAAAATTCAGACTCATGCTCTGTTTGTTTCCACACTCAGAGCCTCCTCCCGTGTCTCCGTCAAGTTTCTCCGCCGCGCTGTAGGAGAGTGGCAGGAATACGAGGAGGCTGTTAAGAGGAAGGACCTTGCCAGAGCCCTCAGGTTCTTGACAACCTTGCAACCCAACACAACCACTGTCCCTTCCTCTTCTTCTTCCTCTTCCTCTCTTAGAAGATTGGGCGGTAGCCTGGATTCCATTGATGGATTGGAGAGGGATTGGGAGGTCCTCGATACTTGTATGAATGCAGACGATATGAGGCTCGTCGCCGCTGCTTATGACTTCCTCAAGTCAAGAGGCTTTCTCCCCAATTTCGGCAAGTTTAGAAGCATTGGTATTTCTTTCTTCTCTACTCATTCCCATACTCGTTTAGCTTAGTTTAGTTCGTTGATCGTCAAGCGGTTATCTGCTCTTGCGTGCTCAACTAACTTTTCTTCATTTCAATAATTGGGATTCACAATTCCAGTATTGGATGGACCGAGAGAAATCACACCCACTGATTTGAAGTCTTCCACTGGACTAGAAGGTGTTTCTTCTCAACTTTGTCTCTCTACATTGGTATAGTTGTTAACTTCATTTGCTCTCTAGATGGTTCGTAACCTTTCAGTCTCTAATCCTTTCCAGTGACTAAATTTGCTCCAAAGAAGTGGGGGATTTCTGGAGCCTCAAGCGTCGTGTCGTCAGCTTTTCTAGGGGGGACTTCTTTACTGCTTTGGAATGGAATCGATATCAGAACAAGCCTCACTGCTGTACTGGGTTTAGCTCTTCTTGATAACATATTCTTAGGTGGATCCTGCTTAGCTCAAATATCTAGCTATTGGCCTCCATACAGACGGCGGATTCTAGTTCACGAAGCAGGCCATCTTCTGGTAGGTGCGTAGTTTTATGGTTTTACATCGATGCAATATTTGCAGTTTGCTGTTGCATCCTGCTGTATCTTGATCACCATGATTTTGTTGCAGCATACCTCATGGGTTGTCCGATTCGTGGCGTTATTCTAGATCCAATAGTTGCTGTGCAGATGGGCATCCAAGGACAGGTACTTGATGCGCTCTTGTTTTTTTGCTCTGGTCTTGCTTAATCTAATATCTGGGTTTTCCTTGTGGTGCTCTGGTCTGCTATCATTCAATGCACTTTCCTTTCACTGTGACATTTATACAGGCAGGAACTCAGTTCTGGGATGAAAATATGAGCAATGAGCTTGCTGTAGGGCAGCTCAGCGGCGCTGCCTTTGACAGGTACTTAAGATAATAGTCTGTTTCTACTTTCTAAGGTACTTCGTTAAGAGGAGAGTTGGTATCAGTAGTGTGTTTTCTGGTTATCCAAAATAGTTAAACTAAAGATAGGACGTTTGTTTTTTAGATAAAAGAAAATGGGATCATTTTTGCAACTAGTGCTAATCATTCAATCCCATCCTGTTTTGGCACTTGGATATATCATACGTGGGCAGGTACTCTATGGTGCTTTTCGCCGGGATTGCAGCTGAAACTCTAGTGTACGGTGAGGCAGAGGGGGGAGAAAATGATGAGAATCTATTTAGGAGCATTTCGGTTCTTCTGGAACCCCCACTATCTGTAGCTCAGGTATGCATGTCACTCATCCCGATCCTACCTCATCATCCTTCTTGCAGCCTATCTTGAAACTGATTTTTCTGTTTCCACTGCCATATGCTGTAGATGTCGAATCAAGCTAGATGGTCAGTACTGCAGGCTTATAATCTGCTAAAATGGCACAAGGAAGCCCATAGAGCTGCCTTCAGGGCAATGGAAAGTGGGAGCAGTTTGAGTGTGGTGATTCGGAGAATCGAGGAGACCATAAATTACAGTAGCTGACAAAGAGAGATTTCAAGCTCATTGTTGCATGTCACCATCTTGATAAAATATGGCTGGAGTGCAGTTGAGCTGATGCATTCTCACCTTATGCTAGGATAATGAGAATTACATAGATATATGTAGCTTCACGAAGAATAAAAAACCAGAAGATGGTGGTAGAATAGGAGTGGTGGCTGTGGCTGTGGCTGTGGCTGTGGCTGTGGCTGGCGATGAAGTTATAGGAGGAGGATATCTTTGTATATGAAGCTGCAGAGAATTGTATAAAAATGACAGACCAGTGAAGACGGTAAATGCTGGATTGTTAACAGGATCCTTGAGCTTTTGTGTGCAAAAACTTTACTTGTGTATAGGTATTCGTCAATTCATTCAGAGACACCCGACATTTTAATGAAACAGGTTGAGCACTTCATATGTTGATGACTTGATTCCCCGTTGGACTTGGAAGTCTTTTCCCACACAAGTTTTTGGTCAGCAGTCAAGCTCTTGACATCCTCAATATAACTTACTTGGTAAAAACTCGACTTGTTCAACAATTGCTCTGCTCTGAGGTGCAATTGGTGGGTTACACAACTTGAGCTCACTCAACAACTCAGTCGTTAATGGCTAGTTCAAGTCGTTAATGGCTAGTTCATGGAGCAGGTTTGAAATCCAAACAAATAAGCATTCAAGGATGTCCAGGACGATCTTGAATTGTTAAATTTCACGGGTTTTGCACTTTGACAGATCTAACGGTCCGTATAATAAGGACATGGAAGTTTTTTCAATAAATTTAATTAATTTATTATTTTTAGAAAAGGACACGGCTACCTCATCATCTACGTTGACCGGTCAGCGACTTCCCGGTCATCGTTTGATGACTTTTCTGGCAAGACCCCGGACACCGTCCGGTAACTTTCCGACCCCGGTCACCGGCCGGTGATTTCCCAACGAAACTCCAGTCGGCGGTCGATCACTTTTCCGGCGAGTCTCCTACAACTTTTCCGACACAAATTTACAACCGGTTATATTTTCAAAATTGTAATCGGTTATATTTTCAAAATTATAACCGGTTCTATTTGTTAATAACTTTATAACAAAAAATATAGTTGATGATAATCATTAATTATAACCAGTTATATTTTAATAACTAATAACCAGTTACAAATTAGTTATCATTATTAATTATAACCGGTTATATTTTAAATTAATTGGTTATAAAAATAACTCGTTATTATCATAACTAGTTATGAAAAAATATAATCAGTTATATATGAAATATAATTGGTTGTAAACTATAATTGGTTATAAATAGGTGACTAACAAGCTATATTTATTTAAAATATAAATGGGTATAACCGAATAACTAATTCGTAACTACTTATCTAAAAAAACTAGTTGAAAGGTCGTGAAATTGGCGGGTGGGTAAGCGGATGACAGGAAGAGATATGGACGGCCGTTTTCCGACAGCCGCCATTGAGCATGGAATCGGGGAGGAGATCTCTAATTCTATAATTAAAATAGAAAATTAGATAAGTTCTAAATTTTATTCCCGAAATGCCCCTCCATAAAAAAATCCTCGAAATTCTGGAACAATTCCTCCTAGATTTTAAACCTCTCTCCTAGTTCATAGTCATATAGATTCATCTTGTCTGGTCATATTTTAGTCATAATTTGAAATATACAGGCAATCCTCCCTCCTATTACGTAGCTCCCTATCAGCCTCAATTTAATGTTACAGTTAGTTGCCTTGAGCAGTTGCCTTGGCAATTGGTGACGAGCTTGTGAACGAACAAGCCTTCATGTAAAGAACATACCTCGTACGCATTATATACTGAACCTGAGGGAAAAAAATTTGTAGGTAATATTAAATCGAAACCTTAATTATGTAAAATGGCCATTACCACCACTTACAACGTGCGGCGCGTTGTAAGTGGCCTCTAACGGCTAGTTTCTAACGGCCGTAGAAAGTAGCCGTTAGAGGCTACCTACAACGGGTCGAGCGTCGTAGGATGCGCCACACGTCCTACGATGCGCCACGAGTTGTATGTGGCCTCCAACGACTACTTTCTAACCCTCTCTATAAATCATGCATTTTGTGGTGTAAGAACTCGCCCATAGTACCAATTTCTTTACTCCTCACTTTCTCCTACACTTCGTCAAAATATCTTCAACCAAGTCCAATGAGAATGTTATGAACTAGTTTCGCCGTCCCAATTAGTCAAAGGATTTGTTCACCTACTTCGGAGAAGAAGTGAAGTGCGATTGCGATTTCGTGCAGCGAGACTGATGAAGCTGAAGTTTGAGAAATACTTCAATTTTCCTTTCTATAAGTGTAGGTTCGAGAAGAAGTTGGAGGTGGTGTTGGCTGAGAAGTCAGCGAGGTGCGAGATGCGAGCTATAATAGAGGCGAAGCTTGCTGAGATTGAAGCTCTTCGTGTTGAGATGCCACATGATCGTTCCGAATGGAAACGTGAGAGGATAGACATCATACGGTTAAAGAATAGGTACATCGAGGCAATCATTGAAGACTTGAAGGATGCAAATACGAAGCTTATAAGGTTTAGGGTGGTGTAATATTCATGTACTTGTTATGCAATGTTGAATAAAAGAATTGATCGTTTTTAATAAATCGGTTGTGTTTCAAATTGTTGTAGGTAATTAAATAATTTTTATTATAACTGTCAAAAGCTGAGCAACTGAGAAGCTGTCTGAAAGTTATATCAAAAGAAGCTAAGGCTATATGGAATTGGTATGAAGTTGTAATTTTCTGGTCAAAAGATGCTAAAGGTATCTGAATCATGTCAAAAGTTGTATGTTTCAGACAAAAGATGCTAAAGCTGTCTGAAAGGTGGATGTAGCTGTAATTTTGTTGGCTGAAAGATGTACAACCCGTGGTCAAAAGTTGTCACTGCTGCCTAAAGCTGCAGCCTCGTGGTCAGAAGTTGCTGCCAGCTATAAATGTGATGGGGAATCCAGCAGATGATTGGAGGGAACATGTTGTCGCATATGCTGGTGGAGGGAATATGATGTGGCATATTCTGCTGTAATAGTATCCTCTCCCATCTATTTAAGTACAAACCTCCATTTCTCACAGCTCACAAGTTCAGAGCATCATTTCGTAACTCATTCTGCCTACTCTGCTTCTCCTCTCTATCCTTCTGAATAGATAATGGTCGAGTTCACTTTCATTCTTAGATTGGGGGGGGGACATCCCTTTTACTCGAACATCAAAGTTGAGTATGCTGGTGGTCACTCTCGAAGAGTGAAGATCAGTTGAACCCCAACCTTCGCCCGAGCCATTCTTGTTTTCTTGAAGAAAATGAAGATCCCAGTGGAGGCCATCCTCCGGACCGTGTACTATCGTCAACGTATGGTGGTCGGCGATACTATCGTTGGGTACTATCTCCGGCCGTGCACCGATGAAGAGTCTTGGGTAGCCATCTACTACATGAAAAATACCTTCCCTACGTGCAACAATCTGGAGCTGCATTTCGAGTTCAAAGGTCCAATCGATGGAATTTATGGCTCAGTTGGTCAACATGTGACAGAAGCAAGCACAACGTAGAATCTAACCAACTAGATGTTAATGTCATCACGGATGCGGTGATGCACCTTGTCCTGTCAAGGCCACACTTTCAGATCCGTTTGATCCAAGATGAGATTTCACACCTTTCCAACGTAAGATCTCGTATAAAGGCGTGGTACGGGAAACTGAGGGTTATTGGAATGACCTATGGCAATTGGGAGGAGTCTTACAGCAACCTTCAAGATTTCTTCAATGAAGTGCAGAGTCATAACCCTAGCACCCAAATCCAGTTCCGCTTTGATGACTTAATCGGTGGTGTCGGTGTTCAGATGCAATTTTGTTATGTATTCTGGAGCTTCCTTTCGTGCATTGAAGGGTTCCGACATTGTCCACCTATTCTAGTTGTTGACGGCACCTTCCTCACTGGAAATATAGCGACACCCTATTGATGGCTAGTTCATTTGATGGCAACCATACCATTTTGACGGTTGCCTTTGCCAGCGTCGACAAAGAGAGCATTGACACCTGAGTGTGGTTCCTCTGTTGTATCCAAGAGCTAGTGATAGACAGGCAGAATGTATGCGTCATCTCGGATCATCATGTCGGACTTAGAGCTGTGATGGATCAAATTGGTGGGGATTGGGTATGGAGATGGTGTAGCCGACATACGAAAGCAACTACAATAGCCGTGTGAAGGACCTCAACATGAAGGCATGACTGAAGTCCATAGGTAAACTTCCCCTCACAACTGTTGTATTTATCTAAGTTCCTTTGGCGATTTTTTTAGACCGAGTGTTACAGTCAATGAAGGGTCATGAAGTAGGTTCAACACCAAACTTACTGGCTTCCTTGGCGCTAATGTGAAACTGGGACTCAAGAAGACAAACTGGGTCCTCAAAGACCAAGAGAAGTGGAGAAAATGTGTAATGGCCATAGAGGTGACGTATCTGGTTACTCTACTAGTATTTGTGAAGTATAAGATTTTTCACCCATTATGTGTCTTTGTGGACTTATGTGGTGCATTGAAATAAAGTATGCTTATGTTTTCCTAGCATACGTGCATGATTTGGTGGTGGGCTAGTCAGGATTTCTAATAGTTGGGGGTCAAAACTGATTTTACCACCCCAAAAGAGAGGAGATTGACGAGATTGTTTAGTCTTACTTTTATAATTATCATGAATAGCATAGCAACCCGTTACGATTCCGTTGTTTTTCATAAAGACAACGTGATTTCGAGCTTGGTTTGTTTGGGGTGTTACAGCCAAAGGCAACACTTGGTTGAGCTTCCATTTCCATTGAAAGAAAGTACAAAAATGGCGGCCGCTCCTCTTCCTCCTTCAACGCTTTCTCTCCTAAGTTCCCCTTAACAACCCAATGCTCTCTTATGCCTTCTCCATTGCCCGAAACAGGCTTCTCCCCTTTTGCTGCTTTGCCAAGAAGAAGATTGGCTTCTTTGATCAAATCCATGACTACATTGAAGGTTAACTCGCTTGCTACTTGTCCCATTAAATCCATACTCATTTGAAAATTCTGAAACTTAATTACCTCTAACGATTTCAGGACGTCCCAAATTGAGGAAATGATATGGGGCACCTCAACTCCTCCCCAAGGATGGATCTGCTTCAGAACAAGATGAGGATGGTGAACTCTCAGGTAGGTCAGAGTTAGGTATTATGGACTTAGAAAGTTTTGTTAATATCTGAATATTTTACGATAATGTAGACAATGAAGTAAGGTACGTAATCCTAGTTGCTGATGGTGATTCTGAGCTTGGCCAGGTTTGTTTCCAGTTCCAGAGTTGATGCAAAAAAGTTGATGGTATTTCAACCTAACTAGTCAATATTTCTACCTAATATGTAGATGGTAATACTTCAATTGATCATTAAACGTGGTCGAGTGAAGGATAAGAGAGCTCCAATGAAAGCTTTTTGGGACTTATGTAGGTAGTTGGTTTTGGAGATAACAACATTATCATTGATTGATACCCTCCCAATGCAATCTCGGCAGTCTCTTTGTTTGTTTGTTCTAACTCTAATGCATGCAGTCAATTGTGGGCGATGTGAAAAGCGAGCCATTTCTAAAGACAGCTCTTCGAGGTATTGGTGCCATTATAAGCCCCAAAGTAAACCATTTCTCAGATCCTTATTATTTGTTAAATTTTGGATCTTTCACTCATTCTATAGACAATAAGCAGCCAACACAATCCACCAACATGCCACCAACACAATCCACCAACAAGCCACCAACAAATCTCCATCATCAAGCCACCAAATTAGATAAAGTTAGTTGTGATAAGATGATAAAATAAATGTACTTTGTCTTGTTAAGTTTGTAAAGGCTATATAAACCCTTACAACCATTGTGTATCAATCAATCCATTTCAAAAACAAAGAGAAAGAAGGAGCTTGCTTCCTCTGCTTCTCTTCAACACATTTCCAACATTTTTTCTACTTTACAAAACAATCACCCAATTTTATCTTTTCACATATCAATCATCAAACTTCCATTCCTTACATTTCAATCACCACATTATTCCAACATGGTATCAAAGCCCTAATTGTTCTTACGAGCTAAAAATCACTTCCGCAAAAAATTACCTTACCTTTTTTTACTATTCACCAAAAATTAACTTTAGCCCAAAATTACCAAAATGTCCTCCACAAATATTTTCTTACCTTCACCTACAATCTTCAAAGGTGAAAATTACGATTCTTAGGTGGTCCGAATGAAAGCTTTTTTCATGGCCAACGATCTTTGGGAGATTATCGAAGACGACATCGAGCCTCCCAAATCAGAATAAAAATCATCGAAAGGCCAAGAGAAGCAAAGTAAAGAATTCGGCATGAAAAAATCAAAGCCATCACTTTTATACACGCATCCGTCTCGGAAAATATTTTCCCAAGAATCATTGCCGCCACCACTGCAAAAGAAGCTTGGAAAATTCTTGAAAAGGAGTTCAAGGGCACGAAGAGGGCGAGAATCATCAAACTACAAACGTTGAGGAGAGACTTCGAGAACCTTAACATGAAGGACAATGAGATGGTGAAAGACTACTAAACCAGAGTAGCCGAGGTGACAAATCAAATGAAGCTCTATGGTGAAAACTTTACAGATCAGAGAATCATGGAGAAGATGCTCGGAAGTATGACCGTAAAGTTCGACCCAATTGTCGTTACCATCGAAGAATCAAAAGACTTGTCAAAACTCACCATAACAGAACTTTCAAGTTCTTTGGAGGCACACAAGTAAAGAATGAACAGAAGCAGCGAAGGAAACGTCAAGAGAGCACTTCAAACAAATCACAAACGTACCGTCTTCCAAGAACAAAGTGGGAAAGAAAATATCCATCTTGCGGAACTTGTAAAAGGACCAACCATCTTGACAAAGATTGTTAGATAAAAAACAAAGCTCAATGCACTTTTTGCAAGAAATTCCGGCACATCGAGAAAGTCTGCAAATTCAAGCATGCAAGTCAAGGATAAGATCAACCTACTCGTCAACAACATAGTAAGAACAGCAAAGACTCAACAAAAAATAAATTTTCACTAACTGCCTGCCATTTTTGTGAAACATAGAAGCTAGAATGGCTAGTTGATAATGGATGCACCAATCACATGACATATGACAAAAAACTCTTCTCTGAAATCAACCCCAACATAAAGACCTCCGTCAGGATGGGAAATAGAGAATTGGCAAAAGCTAATGGCAAAGGCATCGTCTCACTACAATCCCCATGAGGCACAATAACTATTCGAGATGTCCTACTTGTACCAGCCCTCAAGACGAGTCTACTCAGTGTAGGTCACCAAATGGAAAATGGTTTTTCACTAACCTTTGATAATAGTTGGTGTCAGATCTATTTTCCAGAATGCAGAAAAATGCTCCAAGTTCCCATGAAAAATAGAAGTTTTCAACTTAGCTTAGCGTATGGACACGTTGGACTGCAAGCTCAAGTCGATGAGTCCAGACTGTGGCATAGGAGATTCGGCCACTACAACATTGAGGCAGTCAAGTATCTCCAAAAGAAGAACCTCATCAAAGACTTACCAACATTACAAAGTTGTGAAGATGTGTGCGAGCCATATCAACTCGGGAAGCAACACAGAGAATCATTCCCATCACAAAGTTTGTGGCGAGCAAAGAAAGAGCTGGAGTTGATCCACACCGATGTATATGGACCGATGCAAGACCCAAGTCTCAACAACAACACATACTTCATATTGTTCATCGATGACTTCACCGAGATGTCGTGGGTGTACTTCATGAGGCACAAATCTGAATCTCCTCAATCTTCAAAAGATTCAAAGCCATGGTCGAGAACCAAAGCGATGAGAAAATCAAAATTCTACGATCCGACAAAGGAACAGAGTATAATTCTAATGAATTTGAAAAGTTTTGTGCAGTTGCAGGCATAAAGCAGCTGACCACCATACGCTACACTCCACACCAAAACGGCTTCTCAGAAAGGAAGAACAGAACCATGATTGAGATGGCGAGATGCATGCTAGCTGAGAAGAATCAACCCAAATCTTTTTGGGCGAAAGTAGTCAACACAGCTGTCTACTTGTTGAACAGACTTCCCACATGAGCCCTCAAAGATAAAATTCCAATAGAAGCCTGGAGCGGACACAAACCAACAGTGAAGCACCTGAAAGTATTTGGCTCAATGAACTACACACATGTGCCAGACCAGAAGAGACACAAGCTGGAAGATAAGGCGGAACAAGGAATTTTCGTCGGCTATAGCAGTCCAAAGGCTTCAAGGTGTATAACATTGAAACATAAAAAGGTCATCATCAGCCGAGACATAAAGGTTGATGAAGATGCTACTTGTAACTGAGATGAAGCAAAGTCAGAGACAAACGGTGACAACTCACACGCTACGGATCTAGAGCCATCTCAACCAATAGATCCGACCAACTCAGACTTAAATGGACAAAGCTCAACCAATTCGTCTGAATCGCCACCAAAGAAGATGCGATCATTGGAGGAGATCTACGACTACAACAGAGCTATGGTTGAACCTCACTGCTACGAAAAATCATCTCAATATGAAGAATGGAATGTTGCCATGGAAGAGGAGCTGAAGATGATCTAGGAAAACAAAACTTGGGAGTTGACCAAACGACCTTTTCAATAAAAAGTCATCGGTGTCAAGTGGATCTACAGATCGAAGATGAATCCTGATGGCACAATCAATAAACACAAAGCAATACTCGTAGCCAAGGGATATTCACAGGAAGTAGGAGTCGATTACTCGGAAACATTTGCATCCGTCGCCAGACACAATACCATCCGGATACTTTTGGCACTCTCGGCACAAAAGGGGTGGAAAATCTTTCAACTCGACATAACATAAGCATTCCTTAATGGTTATCTTGAAGAAGAAGTCTACATCGAGCAACCTGAAGGCTATGCCATCCGAGAGAAAGAAGAATACGTCTACAAATTGAAGAAAGCACGATATGGCCTCAAACAAGCTCCGCGAGCTTGTTATAGCAGAATTGACAAGTACTTCCCCGAAAGTGGATTTAGAAGGAGTCCAAGCGAGCCTACACTCTACATGAAGGGGGTAGACTTGGAAGATTTTCTAATTGTCTCACTTTATTAGTTACAGGCAGCAATCCCGAAGAAGTACAGAAGTTCAATGCCGACATAAAGAAAGAGTTCGAAATGTTTGATCTCGGAGAAATAAACTATTTTTTAGGGATGGAGATTCATCAATCAAAAGACGGGATGTTCATCTGCCAGAAAAAATATGTTGAAGATATTCTAAAGAAATTCAAGATGGACAAGTGCAAGCCGATCGCTACACCATTGGAAGCAAACCTAAAATTATTAAAAGAAGATGGCTACGCATCAACCGACAAAAAGTAGTTCAGAAGTTTGGTGGGAAGCTAACTCTATGTCACAGCCACCAGACCAGACCTAATGTATGCTGCAAGTCTACTTTCAAGATTCATGCAATCACCAAGCGAAGCTCACTTTGGCACCGACAAAAGAATTTTGCGATACCTTCGAGGCACGACAGATTATGGAATCTTCTACAAGTCCAACTCAGCTGAAGATCTCAAAGGCTACACCGACAACGACTGGGCCAGTAGTGTCGACATCATGAAAAGCACTTCCGGATACACATTTTTCATTGGTTCAGGAGCCATCTCCTGGAACTCTAGAAAGCAAGAAACTGTAGCTCAATCAACAGCAGAAGTCGAATACATCACGCGTCATCAGCCGTTAGTCAGGTAATCCGGATCAGGAAAATTCTCTATGATTTAGGTTGTCTTACCCGTGGAGCTACAACAATTTATTGTGATAGCAAGTCAGTGGTTGCTATTGAAAAAAACCCGGTCGATCATGGAAGAACAAAGCACATCAAGGTGAAATATTATTCCATCAAAGAAGTTGAAGGGACACATCAAGTTTCATTAATTCATTGCGGATCCAACGAACAAGTTGCTGACATTTTTACGAAGCCTCTTCTAAGGGATAAATTTCAACACTTTCGAACTACACTCGGAATGATGAGTCAAAGCTCCAAAGAGGAGTGTTAAAGTTTGGATCTTTCACTCATTCCATAGACAACAAGTCACCAACACAATCCACCAACAAGCCACCAACAAAATCTCCATCATCAAGCCACCAAAATTAAATAAAGTTAGTTGTGATAACATGATAAAATAAATGTACTTTGTCTTGTTAAGTTTGTTAAGACTATATAAAGCCTTACAACCATTGTGTATCAATCAATCCATTCCAAAAACAAAGAAAAAGAAGGAGCTTGCTTCCTCTGGTTCTCTTCAACACATTTCCAACATTTTTCTACTTTACAAAATAATCACCCAATTTTATCTTTTCACATATCAATAATCAAACTTCCATTCCTTACAGTTCAATCACCACATTATTCCAAAATTATACCAAGGCATAGATTGTTGTAATCTCAAAACTTATGCTTTTGTGCTCAACTTACATGAAGGGTTCTTTGCCAGTTTTGGGAGCTTCAAAGGTAGAAAGCACATAGTTCTTTTGTCCCAGGTAATCTCTCTCTCTTGACCCTCTTTAAGCATTCTAAGATGGGATGGGATGGCACTTTTGTGGCCTCTCTTATAGGATTACAATTGTCTGTTTATAGAAGTAGTAGTGGAATTAAGTCCTTGATGACAAGCAATGCAAGAAACCTGGGAGAGCAAGATGAATCAGCAATTATGGATTCAGGAGTTCCTTACACCATTGTAAGGACTGGGGCGTTACGGAACAAATCCCGTGGAACCCAAAGTTTCAGCTTTGTCACATCAAGTTTTGCACAATAGAATAAAGGGAGGAGCATAAAGTTCGAGCCTTTTAAAAAAATCATGTTTTGCTGGATATGGCTGACAAGCAACCACATTCGAGGAAGAACCATTTGTGTTGTTGTTACAGGGTTATGCAGAGAAGGGAAGTCTGAGCAAAGACGATGATGCATACATTTGTGGGAAAGCGATAGAAGTTGTCCCACAAGGAGGAGGTTTTATCTTTGAGGTTGGAAAATGCTTTTTGACATAAGATTTTTGTTCATTCATCCATGACAATCTTAAATGGTAACTGCTGAAGCAAAGTAGTTTACTACATGGATGCTTTGATTTTGTGATGGAAAGAGGTGATTAATGAGGGAGACAAGGTATCAAATTGAAAAGAGTGTCTAACCAGACTGATGGAGGAAGGACGAGTAGCGCAGTAATTAGCATGTCACCTTCAAGCCTGATTTTGTATTGAATTAAAGCCCTCACAAACCCTTGAATGTTTTTTTCCTGTTTCATTTATCATAACTAAGATAACGTACCATCCTATCTTAGAAAAGAAAGGAAAACATAAAAGGAAATATGGGGAAGGGGGCGAGGGTGGAGGGGGCGGAACGGGGTTGCAAAGAAAAATGTTAAATTCTGAATTTAAAAAGGTCAGCCTTTATCAAATGGGACAATTCGTAAAGGGGTGAGGATTTTTTTTCCGATAATTGAAGGAGTGACGATTGATTTAAGAATTTTAAAGAAAAATGGGCTAAGTTATGAGCTAACTTATTAGATTCATGGAAGATATGGTGACATAAAAAATGTAGAGCTGTCAAACGGGCGGTTTGGGAGGGCCACGAGTCGAGTTAGTCGGATTACGAGTTATTTGGCTATGGGTTAGTCTGGTCACGGGTTCGCGGGCCTCGGGTTTGTTGGGCCACAGGTTGTCGGATTGTGGGTTAATCAGATTACGGGTTAATCAGATCATGGGTTCACCGAATCACTGGTTCATCGGGTTTTGAGCCGGGCGGATTACGGGTTGGCTCGAATTGCCCATCGGGCCATCAAACTACAATCAATTTAGAAAATGTAACACATAAGTTTTATTTAGATCATAAAAATATAATTTAGATTCAATAATCATTTTTATTTAAATTTAAAAAAAATAAGATTACAATTTGAATTCTAAAATAGTAATACAATTGTAAAAACTAGAAACTAGATTATAAATTAAACTCTTAATTTTAGGATTATGCAATGGAGGTTGAAAAAGATAAAAAAAAAACCCTCCAAAGATTGGCAGTCATTTTATAATTATGAGAATTTTAAAAAATTTAGCTGAAAAAGACCTCAAAAAATAATTAAGATTTTTCATTTTTGTTTATGTCTATTTATAGGCTAAGTGCGCAGTTCTTGGCTTGAATCCTTAAATGGCTGGGGGAAAGCGGAGCTGGTCTTAAAGTCTCTCTTCCCGTAGTAGTAAATAAGTGTTTGCAGGTCTCCTGTCTCCTATGGTGCCTTTGGTCCTTATGATTCGTAGCTTTTCATCTCATAGATAAAGAAATTTATCATTCTTGTTTATTAATATTGTGTCTTTTCTTCTCTCATTGCTTTTTGTATAAGTCACAAAATTTGATTAACTCCTATTATTTATTTTATTCATGCTAGTAACTACACAATAAACAAAACATAATGTTGAATTCAAGTACCTAACTTCAGAAGGACAATACCTCAATTTGGTTCTTAGTTTATGCTATCAATATTGAGTGTCTTATATGTTAGTTAATTGATATTATCGACATTTTTTTGAAGAAGTATGATTCTTAACTTGCAAGTGAGCATTCACCAATAGTTTTATGTTGTCTTGGATACAAAAAAGTTTGCTTTTATGAATATTTATTTAAAATGAACTAATTATTTTTAAGGTAAATGCAATCAAACTAAAATTGAGATTATGAAATAATTATCTATAATAACTTATGATAAACTGTACTTGTGAGAGAACTTTAAATTTTTTCGGATGATATGACGGGTTAAACGGACGGGCTGAGCGGGTCACAGATTAATCGGGGTATGGGCTGAGCGGGTCACAGATTAATCGGGGTATGGGCTGTCGGGTTACAGGTTAATCGGGTTACGGATTAATCACATCACGAGTTAATCGGTCACGGATTTATCGGATTATGAGTTAATCGAGTTACAAATTCATCGAATAAAAAACTAGGAGAATTTCTGGTTGTTGATTTTTTAGTCAAATAGATAATGAATCAAACTAAGCTGGACGAATTGGACGGACTTGTCAGGCGGGTCAATTTTTACGAGCTCTAATCAAAAGTGAGCACGGAGGTTCATGATATGCCAAATTTCCTTAATAATCGCTCCACCCAATGGATGAAGCTGAACTGCACACCCTAATCTATTAATTACTGGTGACAAGTCGCGCAAAAAAACTGCTTGAAATTGGCGTGTTTGGACATACCAAGTTAGTCTCTCACACAATGCAATTGCCTCTTCAGTGAAGGCATAGAAAATTCCTCGTACCAGTTCATTTGCATGTAGAAAAATCAATTGAATTGCTGATTGCGTATAGAAAACCATGCCTGTAAAAAGATTCTACGCGTAGAAGCTATGCATGCCATGCTCTGCTGAGATCAAAACCAAAAAAATCCGACACTGCTCAAAGCATGGAAATGGCTAGTCTAAAGTTAGTTACTTTATTAAATGGGTAATGGGAACTAACTTCACATCACATGTTAAGTTTCACACGCAAACATATAACTGCTGGGAATAATCAACTTTTCTACAAGAACATGAAATCAACATGTTATGAACATGACAACCCACATGAAAAATGTAAACAAAAGCGTTAAGATTTGTTCTCCTTTCGTTACACACTATAGAAGCTGTTGATCATCCTGCTTATTTAGGTCCTGATAATAGCTAATAGCCATAACTATTTACATAAGATTGAGAACGAAGAGCAAGTCTTACAGGAGAAGGAAGCGAATGGTTCTAGCCGTGCTTTCCCCATTTCTTGCTCTATCCTTATTCTTCATTATCTACATCTTCTTCAATATCCGGGTAAGATCTTTTCTGCCATCTTCATCATCTAACGACTCTGTTACCAGCAACAATGGAAGGAATCTGATACAGACCAGATTCAGCCTCTTAATTGGCATCTTCACTCGTCCGGATAGTTATGATCGTCGGCATTTCCTTCAACTAGTCTACGGAATACAGGCATCCCCCGTAGCGGACATAGACATCAAATTTGTATTCTGCAATCTCACAAAGCATGAACAAAGGGTGCTCGTGGGTCTAGAAATACTTCGTTTCACCGACATCATAATCCTTGACTGCACTGAGAATATGAACAATGGGAACTCCTACACCTACTTCTCTTCGCTACCCCATATTTTGCAGCACAATTATGACTATGTAATTAAAGCTGATGATGATGTTTACCTTAGGCTTCACCCATTGTCCGCTTCGTTATACCCATTGCCAAGGCAAGATTTGTACTATGGTTTTGTTATCCCTTGCAATACCATGAACCCGTTGGTTGAGTACATGTCAGGAATGGGGTTCTTACTGTCTTGGTTCCCACGAGCTTATACCTGAGACCATTGCAGTTCACCGGTTGAAGAAGTGGGATCAATGGCTTCATGTGCTCACTCAACACTTGAACCGCACGAAGTTGGCCTATCCCTCGACAGTTCCAGCTCAAGAAAATCATTTTGTGTGATATCCTTTCCAAATTCCCGACTATGTTGCCCATCTTCATCAATCCCACCTTGGTTATCGCCAAGCTTCTCACCTCTCCTCTGCTTCTTCATGTCTTCACCAACTACAGTACTTTCTTCCTTCTCCTCTTCCTCTTCCATGATCACATCTGCCCCTCCCCTTACCAACTAACTTCCTTCCTCTTGCCTCGCTGAACGATTCATCTCTCTAGATTGAGTCCTTGGTTCACGATCAGCACTAGATTGAGTCCTTGGTTCACGATCAGCAGACCCCCCACCTCTATCTCGTCCACCTTGTATGTGACCCTCAGCAATCCCCACATCACCAACCAGATACTTTGACCGGATTACTTGTTTTTGTTTCTTGGTCGGAGCCCGCAGCGCCGCACTCCATCATTGCGGGATGTTCTGGTTTCCTACCTGAAATCGAAATCCACAACCGCGATCTACCTGCCCCATCCTTCCACACGTAAAACAAAACGTTGGGAACTTCTCGTACTTAAACGACAATGTGATCCCCTTGCCACTAGGTCGACGTACCTTTTTCTCTCTCTTAAGTGGTTTTCGTATATATAGTCGCACTCTTATTCTTATGTAAGGCTCCTCCTTTATATGACGATGACCTTCATCAAGCCATACGAAAATTCCAGCATGGTCTCCGAGCACCTTACCTACAGCTGCACTGCAATAGCTAGCTGGCAGATCATAACCCTGCTACCCAAAACTCGACCGTTGTTAACGCAACCTGTGATGGTTGCTGCCTGCCATGATATCTGTCATGATGATCAGACACGAATCTCCATGGACCATTCTCCAAAACCCAATGCCAATCTAGCACATGGTAAAACCCAAACAAAATGAGTTTATCATCCAGCTCTTTAATCTTAATCCCTCGATACGGCCTTCATATATCTGCCATATGATTCTGGAACATTATAAAGTTGATATCCTTATCAGTGTGAACCTTCCACTGTACACAAGGAGTACTCATCCTCCACTTCAATCGTCTCCAGCTCTGGTATTTCCGTACCCACATCCTCTTCCTCCTCTAACGTGAGTATACCAAGCTCTTGCTCTACATCCACCATATTTTGTGATCAGATCGCACCCTACATGCAATCGCTGACGTAAAAACCTGGCAATCCACCGACCGAACCAACACAAAAAGTTGCTATATCGCAGATCCAAAATTTTCGCTACCGCACCCGTTCCTTCCTTTTAGTATCTAAATGTTAATCTAGGATATATAATTTGCACATTAATTAAATATAAATATAGAATTCTTATATATATCTTAATATATACAATGAATGAAAGTTGACCCGGTTCGTGAGTTATCAATATATGGTACTCTTTTGAAATTCTCGGTGGTCGACAGTCTATGTGCATGATGTATTGTTTAGCCATGTATTTATAGGAGTAATTTTGTATTTAATAATGATACATTTTTACCATATTTACCATTTACAATTCATCCATTTTTCTGAAATTTATATTGCAGGCCCGACATGGTTTGGTTGGTAATGTATACGATTAGTGGCGTCGTAATAGCAGTCCATTATTTCATTCGGTGGGCAGTGACTTCTTGTATGTTCGAGCGGATGGAGAGTGCCGATGGAGGAGAGGCGTGGCTTGATGCCCTATCTGAGCCGTCTCTCGATTATTTTTTCCACATAGTTGGAGGAGGATAAACGTGCTTTAGACTTGGCTCAGACTAGGCTGGCACAGTCACTTGCTTGATAGGAATGCTTGCCAGCATGGCCTCGAAAACAATGTATTATAGCATCGTATGAGGAGATAGATGAGTCGGGATCAGAGTAGTGATAGGGAGATATTCGAGTTTGTGATTGACTATTTAAAATCTTACAAAAACATAGGATTATGTTATATTTGTATTTCTATTTTGAAAATTTCCAAACCAGTATGAACCGAATACCTAAGTATAGCCCAAGGTTTGAGCGTTTTTCAAATATAACTCAAATTTAAATCTCAAATCTACCATTTAACGGGATTCCGCTAAGTTTTCATCCAATTTAACAGTGGAGGTATAATATGATGTGGCAATCTTAAAAAAAAAAAAAAGTTAATGGTGGCATTTGCAAGGAAATCGCTGAAGACGATCGCACTTCATCCCCCTACCGCTTCTTGCTTTCGATCGGCAAACCTCCCACCATCCTCAACTCCGTTGAGCCGCTAACAAAGATACAAAAGAAGGGTTAGAAATAAACATCTCTATGTCCCTCCGATTCCAACTCCGTCTATACAACTTCTTCAACTCTGTTGTTGGATTTGTGCTTTGACAAGCTCTTAAAGGTGCTTGACGCCAGATCTGGACAAAATCCCAATGAGCTTATGTGTCTTGGGAGTAGATTCTGGCCACTAACGGCAAAGCTAAGAGGATTCATATTTAAGGGTAGAAAGGAAATTCGCTTCTTTGACTAAGTTTGCTTTGTTTGCGTATTTTTATATTATCTTCCACTTTCGCAGCGAGTTGAGGGGTTTGGGATTGTTGTATAGTGGGTTCCCGAACATCGGCTGCGGGAGGATAGAAAATAGGGGAAGAACGAAATTCCCGAGTTATGATGGTGAAACTAAGGAAATCCGGGGAAAAAGAAAAGAGATTTGATTTGATTTATTTATATTCTGTTATGAATATAATTACTATAGTGAATGCACCATTGTGTAACTCCTTATTCCATTCTTCAATGTATTTCATTGTATTTATTTTCCCACCTTTATGTGTAATAATATTAGAGAGTATAGGTTATGATCTATGAGCCTATAAATAGAGCTCTCATGTGTAGCATTCCATACACCTCAATAAGAAACTCTCTCCCTCTCCATATTTCTCTTGTTCTTGTCTTTCTTTGAGTTTAGTTTTATAACACGTTATCAGCACGAAGTTCTGCCGTCGAGCAACTTCTTGTAATCATGAGCGAAGTGCATACAAACAATACATATGGCCAGTGAGTTCATGCTTATGCTCCTGATGCCCGTTTTTGCAATTTTATTATTGCGCACGAGTGCTCGATTCTCAAAAGTTTACAAAGATTGATATTTGATTGTTATTTACTCGATTCTCTTATTCTTCTACCTACTTTCTTTTTGTTTCAAAACTAGATTTAGTTTGCGATTTCAAATGTTATTAAATTGATTTACTCGATTCCTTACATTTTAGCTTATTATATCATCACATCAATTTTTTTTTCTCCTATAATATAATTGGTTACGCAAGTTGTTCTTGCTATTGACAATTCTTGGATTTATTATATTCGCTTCGGGGTTTTTTTTTTTTGGTATATTTATATTGTATTTTTTTAAATTTAATATTTTCATTTTTATATATTATATTTTTTTTTTTTTATTTTTTGTTTTTAAACCTATAAAAAAATTTGTGATTCTCATTTTCATTTCTTACTTTTTCATAACGCTATTGTTACTATTTAAAAATAGGTCATTAAGGTGGGCTATTAGCTAATTTATATGTTTACTTCTTCAATCTTCATTTTTGTTTGTTTTCTACTAATACCCCACCGAAGATATATAGTAACAAATTGTTTATATGAATATTCACCAAGTAACAATATTATTTATTTATTTTGTGTTCATATATGTCTATGACTTAATTCTAATATTTGATAGCTTATCTTTACTGCTCAATTATTATTGATCACGCAAACAGTAATAGACATCTTATGCATATACATATGTATTTTTTTCCTTTATTTTTATCGATCTTACTTAATATTAAAGCATATTTGTCAAAAGGAAACAGATCGGTGGTTATCTGATTATTATCATAACCATTATTTTTGTAACGTTGGTCATCACATTATTACATTACGTTTACATTAATATTTTTCAATCATCATCAACGATTGTCATTAAATATTTAAATGGCTAATGATCATGTCATTATTAATGGAATCGTAAGTTACATTTACGGATTAAATAAATGTATTATATATGTTGCTAATTACAGTTTTAATAGTATATTCATGTCATTATTAATTCATTCATAATGTGATCTGATTTATTTATTTTGATAATTACGTCAAACTTTTTTTAAAATTTGAGTATGTGGTTTTTTATGTTTCGGGCAAGAATTACTCTTCATGGGCATTCGAGGCTAAAATCCATATATAATAGTTTTGGTGAAACGAGACGATAATGCACGTCTTATCATGACAAAGCTAAAGCTTTGCTATTTACTCGCCATCATCTGAATGATAGGCCGAAAGATGAGTACCAAGAGACACAACATATCGAAAGAACAAAGCTATACATATATTTTATATGTCTCGAATATTGAAGGTCGAGGTGACAAAATATCAATCTTTGTAGTGATTGATTATACTCATAAAAGCTCGATATAATTGAATGTCCCACGAGACACATATCTTGAGAAACGGGTTATCTTATATTTCCAATGTTGATGGTCCAATGAGACAAAATATCAGTCCATGAAGTGAGTGGATATAATCATATGTCCACAAAGTGATTAGACAATATATATTCCCACAAAGTCAATACACTATCGTGGAAGAGAAAGACATAATCTTTCAAAGGTCATAGTCCATCCAAATTTATTGTGATGAGAAAATCCCATATGACACTATCATATTTCTCGAAGTGCATACACTTATATCATATTATTTTCCGATGAAAATGTCACAATACATGATTACTATTTCATATACGGAATTCAATGTGGATTTGATGGGCATATAGTACCAAGGAAAGTATTTTTCAACCAATAGTTGAACAAAATCTCGAATAATTATATGATGAAATTCACACAACTTCTCGAGTTTGACGGGAAATTGGTCATCTCGTTGGTGATAGAGATGTGGAAAGATTAAGTTGATAATCATGTTGAAAAATTCTAGTGAGATGAAAGGTGATACAACCATCAATTTTATTTTGATGATCATATCAAAATGATGTTAATTTAGCACTCAAAGTGATTGTGCACAGACACATTTAATTTGTTACATTGTTCCTGAAAGCATAAGTGACAACATATTATCATTGTTCACATAAGGAACCGTTTTATTCGGATGGGAATAACAATTGTGGTTATACGAGAATTATTGATCTATTAATTGGTGACATAGATGATTGAGAAATATATCTATTTATCATTTAAACTATGTACCAATTCTCATGACAAAAATGAGTATTTTATGATGAGAATCACCATAATTAATTGTGATATATATCACATCGATAGTGCACCAAGATATATGGTGTAGTACAACATTTCTCTCAAGCTCTAGATCGAGCTATTATATTGTTCACGAAGGAACAAAATCCTTATTCCAATTTGTTTAGGATCAAGAGAGGAACAATAATATGGTCTATGGCTATATAATTATTGAATCAATAATATTATCCTCCAATTTGTACTACACATATGTTATTGTGATTGAGATACATATATATAAATATAAACTATACGTTTACTCGTCCTGACAACTATTATTTGGCATAACCGGTGAGACCATCCCGGTTCAATCATGATGCGAATCGATAAGTACCTCTATGGTCAATTTCGATGATTCCATAATCTAAAGTGTATGTTCTATTGAAGATTGTTGTGCATGATGGTCTCAACTTGGGTATTCTAAAGAAATGATTCCTAAGGTTATAGGGATTTAAGTAGTCCTTGTGACTCCCCTACTTCCCGGGAACACAAACAATTTTCTGTTCTGTCAACAAGGTTTCGTTTCTAGGAAAGCATTTTCACCTTTCCGTTACCCATTGTTGGGTAAATCTCCAACACAACATAATTCATTTTTGGATTGCTTTTCCTCAAATTGAGTTGATTGTTGGATAATCATCAACTAAAGTAAGATCATTTATCTTACACATAACAAAACAAGGGTGATATTTATGGATCCATACGCCCAACATGTGAGCCAATTATTTTAATTGATGTATCAACTAGAAGGTCACATGTGTATATGAAAGAAAACTAAAATTTGCGAGATTACTAGCTCAACCATTTTGGTTATGAGCATATTTTCATGATTATCCAATAACGAAAATGTGTCATTGAAAACCAATATATTATTGTGAACATGTCATTTACATGCACAACACAAATTCGCATTACGCCAAGAAATTATCATGAATTCCTCCATTATGTTTGGTTTTTGGGTCAAAACCTTATACTTCCCATCTATGGATATATGAATGTGATATACACATCCGAATTGCTCCACCACCATTTATTAGGATGGGTTCTCAATGAAGATTGAGAAATTATTTTGATTACGAGTTCATCGATGGTAAAGTATCACATCGTTGTCGGGAGTATTTTGATGACTCGTTTGGAGGTTTATATTTAAACTTCCCAACATTAGGGGGAGAAAACAAAAGTTGGCCAATAGATTAGATGAATGATCATATTATTTTGATCCTTGCACTAAGCAATATGAGCTTGAAGTTCAAAAATATATAATTCATTATCTGCCAGACACTTTACTGACCCAACGAGAGTAAAGTTTTCATATGGAAACTCAAAATGCTCCAATAACAATAATGCCAATATTGGGCAATCTGACATCACAAATGAGTCTAAAACCCGCAAAGGCGTGATAGACCACTCGGTTCCAAAAAAAAAAATCGTCAAAAGTGGAATGGAGCTATATATCAAGATGGTCAAATTGAGGTTAAGATTATTTAAACAAAGCCACCAAGAGAAACAAATAATGTGCTCAAGAAGAGTATCAAAGTACTCGAAAGATATGAATATATATCTCAATTATCTATATCTTGGATGGAAAATATTGGAACCCCAATGAAGTCAACGTCGACGAAATATTTGCGTATAGTGCAACGCTAAATATGATAGTTGAAAATGAGGATCATTAGCCAAAATGCATGCACAGATAGAAATGATTGGCAAAAAAAAAAAAAATTTCAATTTGAGGCAAATTCAAATTCCCAAGAGAAATGAAAAGTTTTAAGACATCAAGTCTTTATACATTGAGATGTAAAGTATGAGTATGAGAAGTTATGAAACATCTCATTTTTGAAAGGTTTTGTACAACAAACCTATAACATTTTGATTATGAAAAAATATATTCTCATGTGGTGGATGCAACTACTTTTTATTATTCGATTAGTCTGGCAATTTTTGAAGGGAAAGAGTTTGCCCCTAATGGATGTCCTTGCAACCTATATGTATGGTTTTCATAATTAGAATACACATGTGTATATGAAATTCCCTTGAGGATTTATTTTGCTATAAGCAAACAATTCAAGTTCACGTGAACAAGTTATATCTAATTGACGTCATATGGATTGAATAATTGAGAGAAGTGGTCCATTTAGCATATCATACATTTCTCTATGCATAAAACTATGATTTCTTTTTCATATTGAGTTGAATTTTGAATGATGAAAAATCATCTTTGTCATATTTTATGATTTTGAAATTCTTATAAAAATTTCTATGCTTTATTTTATATTTAAAATGTATTTCTTTTGTTTATAAGAGTTTAAGTGTCATCATCATCTTTTGTTATATAGATGACATACACTTTATTGAGACTCCTAAAGAGTTTCTGAAAGCAATCAAATATTGATTAGCTAGAGTTCGAGATGGAAGATGTGGAAGATTACCGCTAACTTGCCAACTGTGCATCTCTCTCGAACATGATTTTCGTATATCATCAATGATATACTAATTATATCCAACAAAAAGTTATATGGATATGACATGGCTATCGTTGTTCGGATGGTAGTCAGATCACTATGTGACTCTATGTCGAGTTTAATCGACCTTTATTAAGACACAAGATGTACTCGATTTTGAAGTAGTAATCTTGGTCATATTTGTGTTGGTTGACCATAAATTGGTCTCATGTGATAATTTTACTACTTGGTGGGCTGTGAAACCAACTTATAAAGCTACACCACCATTTCAAGATCTGATCCTATAAATCATGCATGATATTTATTTTGCATATATCCTTGAGTTGCAAGAAAATGTTGCAACGTGATGTGATGATTATGTACTCTTTTTCCTTCACTAGGTTTTTATCCCATAGGGTTTTCCTAGTAAGGTTTTAATGAGACATATTCTCATCTAATGGTCATCTAAGGTGAAGTGTCATGTGAATTATGGATGACCATCGACAATGTGATGCATACATTTTATGCACAAACTTCAATGAGTTGAAATATTTATCAACTAAGTGCACCTAAGTGATAACTTGGTTGATTTATTCACCAAAGATCTTTCTGCATCAACTGTTGGAAAGCAAATTTGGAATTGGTGAGTGAATGATCTCAATCGATATAATGATGAGCGAGAGTTGATATCCTCATCGTGGGAGTCAATATGAAGGATCTCAACCGATATCATCATCGGGGAGTCAATACGCAGTTTGTACTCTTTTTCCCTTAACCATGGTTTTTCCCACCGGGTTTTCCCGGTAAGGTTTTTAATGAGGCAAGTATCAAAAGCGTATTCGAAGGACGATGTATAACCAATGGTCATTCAAGGGGGAGTGTTATGAATATAATTACTATAGTGAATGCACCATTGTGTAACTCCTTATTCCATTCTTCAATGTATTTCATTGTATTTATTTTCCCACCTTTATGTGTAATAATATTAGAGAGTATAGGTTATGATCTATGAGCCTATAAATAAAGCTCTCATTTGTAGCATTCCATACACCTCAATAAGAAACTCTCTCCCTCTCCATATTTCTCTTGTTCTTGTCTTTCTTTGAGTTTAGTTTTATAACATATTCTTTATAGTTTGTTAAAGAATAATTTTTATTTATTTAACTAAAAGTGTGATATGGCATATGATGTGGCCTTTATTTTTCCAGTCAAATGAATGTCATGAAAATTTTGTCTGCCTCGTCACTAACAATGTTAAAAACTTAATTAAAAATTTGATCAACGGGCTAGAATTGACGAAATATTGAAATTATTAGCCAGATAGTGGTCATCAAAATAATTCAAGCTAATTTTGAAAATGCACTCAAAATTCATGCTAGATTTTAATATTCGGCTTGTATGTGTAAATCGAAAATTACGTAGACAGTCAAGGTGAAATGTAAATTACACAAAATGGTCAGTATGAGCACCTAGAACGCGCGACACATCCTAAAATGCACACCATGTTCTAGAGATCCTCCAACGGCTGTTACCTGACCATTACACTATAGTTATTTGAGCCCCCTAGAATAGGCCGCGCATGCCAGGATGCACTGCACATTGTAGTGTGTCTCCAACGGATCATTCTCCAACCCTATAAATTATGTGAAGTTTGGGGGTGAAAAACTCACCTCTCCTACCAATTTCTGCTCTTTTTTGCATTTCTCACTTCCTTATTTTCGTGAAAATGTCTTCAAGTCATGATGTTGAGAATATTATGCACAAGTTACGCCGCCTTGATGAGTGAAAAGACTTGTTCACCTAAAACAGAGAAGAAGTGAAATGCTATGGCGGGTTACGTGCATCTAGAATAATGACACTGAAGTTTGAGATATACTTCGCTTGCCCCTTGTGGAAGTGAAAGTTTGACAAGAATCTGTAGGTGGTGGCAGCCGAGAACTTGGTGAGGCCCGAGATGAGAGCTATAATGGAGGTGAAGGTTGCTGAATTGGAGACGAGGAAGGATGCTGAGATGGTTGTGGAGCATGTTGAATGGGAAGTTGAGAGGGAAGCCTCGAAGAATTTGAAGGATCGTTACATAGCTGAGTTGACTAAGGAGTTAGAGGAGTTGACTAAGGAGTTGAAGGATATCAGGTGGTCGGTTCGAGCTACACAAGGTCGCGATAATAAAGAGAAGCACACTACGAATTGTTTCTAATGGGACCCACTGTGGGAGTGGGTAGGCGGCTCCCACTACTGGGATTGAGTATCCGACTCCAAATGATGTGCATGCGGCTGTTACTGGACACGGAAGATGGAAAAGTCGGGGATGTATGGCTTCAGGATGAACTAGGCCTTGTGGACTTGTTGGCATCAATCATGTCTAGGGGCAAGGACATCGCCCCTAACTGAATGGCTCAATATCGTAAGGGTCGTATGGCTGGTGGGTCGGGCTTGTAAGTGCCATCTGGGGGTTATCACACGGGTCGTCCGACCTACGTTGCATGCCTCTGTTCGCGTGCATAATGGAAGTTAGACATTGTCGCACTGCTTCGGTGTCATCTCTTCTGATCTACTCCTGTGAACCTACTACCCTAACATATAGGTTCTCCAGCCCATCAATCAATAAAAGTAAATTAAACACTATGTCATCCTTGTATGACGTGGAAGTGTTAGTAATCAGAAGAGTGGTTGGGTACATACAATCGACTGTTGTACATTCCTGCACCTTGAAGTCCTCCTATGAGGATACTGCCGGTACCACACCATGTACTCGTTGTGGAAACACCACCTCTCCGGATCGTCAACCATTGCACCCTATACCATGTGTCCTAGTGTACTATCCCACTATGCAAGGTACTTCTCCATCGTCGTGAGCATAGCCGTCGCATTCCTCTGTGTCTATCCGGCAAGAAGATGGCCTCGCCTTCTAACATCTCCCGTGAGAATGGGTTGGGCCATCCTGAATTATCGGAGAACACGATTCTGTTGATGCCACACTATGTTACAGGTAGAAATCAGTGGCACAACGAACATGTGTGCGTCTTCGGACATCGATGAATCCTCATGCCGGTAATATGTGACCTAGTAAAAGACAAAAGTAAAAATTACCTAACCATCCCGAAACGGGCCTAGTAACAAAAAACAATATGATGCACTAGCTCTTATCACGAATTCTGTGCCCTCAAAGAACATCTGTATGTACTCTCGGAACAAGAGATTTTGACTCCTGTCATGCATCCAGTTCTTCCATCGAAATAGGGGGGTACGACCCACACGGCTTGAAGCATCTGGTCCTCTAAGCCTGTCATCATGGACTCACCTCACTATAGTCGGGAACCTCTCCAATGCCCAAGCATTTAGTAGGACAATCCAACCACCTATGTCACCCGCCCCTTCATAGCAGAAAACTCAACCAGAACGCTAAACCGTTGAGCTCTCGATACAACCAAGATAGTACAGCTACCCCCCCAAGCGAACAAACTCTCCTCCCTCAACACCACCAGATACGACATGTGCACATACACATCCCACCTATCCGCGAGCAGGAACGCCGCAATGCACACTAGCATGTACGCTCGTGCATACTGTCCTTGTGTATGCACATCATCAGCTTGAATTTGCATTGGCTTCTTGAACGTGGACGTCAGCCACCCTATCCTTAGTCGTCCGTCCTGTAGTACATCCTTCACTAATGGCCTTGTACCCAAAACCTCTTCAATTAAGTCTAGCAAATGTAGCCCAAATGATAGAGAGGGAGGTAGACCGCATTGCCATCCACTAGTTTATCCGTTAACATCGTCAAATCATCCATAGTTAATGTGCACTCCCATGGTACACGTGGAAAGTGTTCATCTCCGGTCTCCACCGCTCCACCAACACCCTGATAAGATGCATATCCGGCGCAAGGGTTGCGAGGCCAACAATCGGTAGAAGTCTGGCGGCGTCTAAGAAAGTGCCGAAGTTACTACTGTATGCAGCAATATGAGACGTCCTACGACACTAAAGGGTAATGCTAGGTTCCTATTTGATATCATGAAATAGTCACTAAGTAAGTACTAATAAGTAATAATGTAGCTAAGTATAATACGATGTACTATATGGTAACATCGTCATTATAATGACAAAATACCATTAACGATAGTATACTCATTAAGGAATCTAACACTAGGCAATTATCAATATTCTCTAACTAGGAAATTATGTTAAGGTGAACTCTTTGGTGCTCCCTGTATATACTGATCTCAGTCGTTCATTGGTGAAATTAATTCTCAGGCGTTCGTTGTATTTACTTTTCGAATTTATTTAATTTCCTAAAACAAATTTCTTAAGGGCGACTTGACTTAATTCCAATTAATATGAGGTACGGTTTATTTTTATCTTTACAATTTGATGTTATGTCTTGATTTTTTCATATGTGAACATCTTAATATTAACATTACACTTACGAATCACTATATGTTTGAGAATTAAATTTATGGATGGATGAACCTAACATCATCCATCATTATTTCAACTCTTCTCCACTCGTAGACTTTTCATTTTTGAGAACATATTTATGAATTAAGTTTGGCATATAAACTTTTCATTTACCAATTATTTAAAAAATCAAACCCAACGCTCACTCGTTACTCATAAACTTAATTGATGGAACAACATGAATGTTGATTAAAAATTATGTCAGCTAGCTGATATCAGGGCCAGACCTTGAATTATGATTATGTTCATCAACGATAAGATTTAAGAAACATTCTCGATGTGCTAGGATTGGGGATTATGACCTGGAAATTGTATCAGCCACTAGTTTCAAGATTCAAATGGTAAGATTCAAACATCTAAAAATGGTTCTTCCCATTTCATCTATCTAGATTGTCAATAGATCTCTTGGTTGCATAGCGTTATTTGTGCTCCTGAAGCAAAGCATTGTTCCCTTCATAAGGCGTGGAGCTGTGAAATGGATCTTGTTTTATATCAGTGGGGATTTTCAGAGTAAGAAACTCTCGTTTCTTCCGAGTCACAGAATGGTATAAGGATGGAAAAAGATTTTTTTTCCATTCCTCAAGAGCATAATGGTTGGTCGGTGTTGAAGAAGTCATTGGCTTCTTTCCTTGCGACAAAAGATATCCAAGTGAATGGTGGGGAAGTTTCCCCCAAATTTCTCAACAATGGAAAATCATATGCAGAGGTTATAAAAATGTTCAAGTTCTGCTTACGAAGTGATTGCTTCAACAACTCTTCTTTTTTATGGTGGGTTCGAAGGGAGTAAAAGAAAGACAAGACTTCCTTGCAAATTTTATTATTTTCACATTTGAGAGGCCTAAAGTTAATGCTTTAGAGGTGGTTCGAATTGAAAAGTTCAGAGAATGGATGTTCAGAAATTGGAGGATTCCATCAAATTCAGATATTTTTCAGACTCAGTGATGATCTCTGGCTTCTTAATAGCTCTTCTTCGTCGGAGGTTGATTGGGTCCTCAATCTGAAACTTTGGAATTTCATTTCTTTTCGGATTCGCGCAAACAGGTGGATTCCAAATGCTGGAAGATCAAATGTTCTTGGTAAGGAAAGATGTTCTTGGATCTGAATTTATAGAATTCCTATTCAGTTAAGAAGCATGAAACTTTTCGATCACAATTACTATATTGATTATGTAGTTAAAATAAAAAATGTAAACATAGTATAATAGAAGGCAGAAAGGTACTTTTTGGAGTTTTAATTCCAATAAAATAACTTAGGTATTTTAATATTGATTAAATTAAGCAACATATACCTATTTCTTAGTTGTTTGAGTAGTTTAAAGTAATATATGTCACCAAAATCATTAGAAACACGTTAGTAGTATTATTTTGGTAAAAACGTGTGCGTATTATAGTAGTTAATAATCTACCCAAAAAATGGAGGATTTGTCCGTTGAAGTGAAAAGTTGTGATTACTAATGTGTGATATGAGCGGTCACAAAAATTGTCAGGGAAGCAATTTCATGTATTCTATTAAGTTATTTTGTACGAATTTTTGCACTTGTAGCATTACCTAATGACTATCTTGTGAGTAATATAGATTTCATATGTTCTTCTAGAAGTTTAGATTTGTAGGAAGTGGAAAAGCCTTTGCATTCTTAATGATAATTGGATAGTTGCTCATCGAAAAATAGTAAATATAAAAAAGGAATTGATGAATAAACTGAAAAGAATTACTCGGGTCCATAAATTAAATAATTGGATGACGTTATATCAATGAATAAGAATTTTTAGTTTCAAAAATTCGAGTGATTAATAAATGAAATATTAATGGTTGGATGTTTACAGAATAATTTATCAGGTCTGCATACCAACGTGGCAAGAAAATAATTTAAGGATGTCTCATATTAATTGCAATTAAGTCAAGTGGCTTAACGAATTTGATTTATAAAAAATCATAAATTTAGAAAAAAAAATAAACTGCTCATATTCATTCACCACAAAGAGCGGTCAGGATGAGATTTTAATACCAAAAGTATTCAATAATCCGAGAGAAGTGTTTTCCTTATGTTAATAGTACCAACTTCATTTTCGAATATATCCCTGGCGTGATGTCGGTTATGGTCTCCCCAAAGTAGTTCTTCATCGATCGAGTTGACGCACGGGGATGTTGGTCTATACAAGTAATCCATTCTACAACGAAACAATATATTAGTATGCAACAAAAATTTATAATTAAAATTTAAAAAGAATTACCTACTAGTTGATTACGGAACGAGGACTCGTTGACTATAAAGGTCAGGTAACTGCTGTTACAATATAGCCGTTGGAGGATCTCTAAAATGTGTCGTGCATTCTAGGATACGCCGAGCGTTTTATGTGCTCATAATGGCCGATTTGTATAATTTATGTTTCACCTTTATTGTATACGTAATTTTTGATTTAATCATATCTAAACAAATTCATATTACTATCTAGATTTTATTCAGAGGTGACTTTTCAAAACACCTATAACTCTTCCATTTATGAAATCATTGTTCTATCAACATATTTGATATGGTAATATGAGCAAATTTTCTAAGGCGACGACACACTCTTTTTTGTTCTCATGGCGAGGACATTTTTGAAAAGTTAAGAGTTTTTTTGTTGATTATTTATTTATTTAAATTAGTCTTTAATGGTGATTTTGAATTGATTAAGAGAGGAATAGAATCACCATCATTTTATATTCTTAAATCACATTCTCTCCTAAAATTAGTTACTTGTTATGAAGATAATTGTAGTGATTGTCAAATTGTATAGTACCTCATTTTATGGTTAATGTATTTTATTCCCCTTCTTTATGTGTATGATTTAATGTATTTCATTCCCCTCTTTTATGTGTAATAATATTAGAGAGTGTAGGTTATGATTCCATGGGCCTATAAATAGAAGTCTCAATAAGAAAGTACTTCTTCTCCCATGTTCTTGTTCTCTTCTTTGTTCTTAGTTTTATAGCACATTATCAACACGAATACTCTGCCTATTTTCTCGAAGTTTCACGAAGGTTGCTATTTGCTATATTTTATTTTTCAAAGTTATTATTATTATTATTATTATTATTATTATTTATCTTGTTGTTTTATTTGCTTATAAAATCTTCTTTTTCAAAATTAGAGTTAGAGAAAGGAATCCATTTCTATTTTTTTTATACATAACAAATGGTGGTCTTTCTCATTTTACCGATTTCAAAACCGACTTTGTCATTTTGCTATTGATGACTATTATCAAACGTTTATATTGGTCAAATATCATGCCTTTATAGGCTGGCCTAAACGTTTAGTTATCATAATGTATATTTTATAGTATATATTATGATGACCTATCATATTTTATATCTTCTGTTTCTTTCCATAGTGTTTTTTTTGCTTGTATGTTGCCTTTTTGATTCATGATCAATTCTAAAATAGATATGGTTGCTATTTTATTATGGCATATGCATGAGTGTCTCTTCTTGGCAACAATACTTATAATACATTTTTCTAAGTGAACTAACATTATCATTGTTAGCATCTTTTCCATCCTATTTTAAATGATCATATTGATGTTTTTGGTACATATATATATATATATGATATTTTAGCCGTTATACAAATATATTAAAATTTATCATCTCATTGTAGTTAACTCTTTTGATTTGGTACATTTTATTTATAATTCATGAATACCTTTGTCATTTTTTTTATTCCTACCCAAAAGAGAAAATCGTTATCACTATTTAAATGTATATATGGTTATGTTTCAAGATGGGTATGCCACTGTTATTATTATTATTTCTTTAAAGCATTATTTATTTCTATGTTAATGAACGTTCCATTACCGTTACTATTTTAATCATTATATTATTTTTCATATATTTTATTATTTGGCTTATAATATATTTGTAATTCAATTTGCTTCTTTTATAGCATGCCGAATATTTTCAAACTTGAGTTTGTGGCCCTTGACGTTTCGGGTAAAAATTACCTCTCGTGGGTCTTGGATGCTGACATCCATTTGCAAGCCAATGGGTTGGGCGACACGATTAATGATGATACTGAAACATCTGCCCAAGCCAAGGCTATGATCTTTATTCGCCACCATCTTGACGAGGACTTGAAAAACGAGTATCTCACCATCAAAGATCCTCTCAAATTGTGGAATAATCTCAAAGACCGATATGACCACCAGAGAACGGTAATTCTCCCTCGAGCTCGTGATAATTGGGTGCATTTACGCCTACAAGATTTCAAATCCGTGAGCGAGTACAATTCCGCCCTCTTTAAAATTTGCTCGCAGTTGTTGCTATGTGGCGAGAAAATCAGTGACAAGGAAATGCTCAAGAAGATATCTTCCACTTTCCATGCTTCCAATATCTCCAACAACAATATCGGGGAAAGGGCTTCACCAAATATTCTGAATTAATCTCATGCCTCTTAGTGGCCGAGCAAAACAATGACCTCTTATTGAAGAATCACCAATCACGCCCCACTGGTATGGCTCCATTTCCGGAAGCTAACACGACAAACGGTCACAATTTTGATCAATATCGTGGTCGTGGTCATAACTGTGGTGGTGGATTTGGTTGCAATAATGTCCATGGTCATGGACGTGATTATGGTCGCGGTCGCCTTCAGAAATTCAACTACTCTTCTCGTCCACATTTCAAACGGGATGGGCGAATGAATAAGGAACGAGGTGGGTCTAGCAACAGAAACTTTCAAAATATATGTACTAGATGTGGCAGCAATCATTGGACTCGCACTTGTCGTACACCTAGACATCTTATCAATCTTTACCAAGAGTCAAGGAAAGACAAGAAGGTTGAAACCAATATGGTCATTGAGGAAGGTGTTTTGAACCATGGCCAATTTAACACCACTCATCTGGATGTTCCGACTTCTTTCCTCCTCATGATGGAAATGTTGAGAAATAAGATGGTTGTTGAGGTATCTTTTATTACAAAATGGTGCCTTGATGTATGCACCTTATTATCGTTCTCATTTGATTTGTTTGAGTTTGTTTTTCTTGAAAGTGTTTTCTCATTTTCTTTTTTTATTTCTTTTTATTCATGAATTTCCCATCATAATTGTCCCTTCTAATATGGATTATCATTTTCGTGTTATAGCATTGGTACTACTGCCATCCATGACAACATAAAAAATGAGGATGTGTGTCTCATCGATAGTGCTTCCACTCATACTATTCTAAAGGATAAGAAGTATTTTTTCCATCTAGTGATGCGAGAAGCTAATGTTAGCACTATATCTGGTAGTAGTAATTTAATTGAAGGCTCCAGAAGAGCAACCGTGCTACTACACGGAGGAACTAGAATGCATATTGATGATGCATTATATTCTACAAAGTCTCGTCGTAGGTTATTAAGTTATAAAGATATCCGTCGCAACGGATATCACATTGAGACAATTGAGGAAGAAAATTGAGAATATATTGCCATCACATGTATGGTAGATGGTAAAAAATGTTATCTTGAAAAATTACCATCTATTTCTTCCGGTTTGTACTACACGTTTATTAGTACAACTGAATCACATTCCATTATAAACTCCAAGTTTATGGATCGTGATAGATTTGTAGTTTGGCATAACCGGTTAGGCCATCTCGGAACAATTATGATGCGTAAAATACTTGAGAATTCCCTTGGACACTTGTTGATGAGTAAGCGAATTCCCCAATCGAATGATTTGGCTTGTATTGCATGTTCTCAAGGAAAATTGATTATCCGACCAACATTGACAAAAGTGAGAAATGAAGCGCTCACATTTTTGGAACGCATTCAAGGCGATATTTGTGGACCAATTCATTCATCATGCGGACTATTTAGATACTTTATGGTTTTAATTGATGCATCAACTAATTGGTCACATGTATCGTTATTATCCACTCTTAATTTGGCATTTGCATGATTACTTGCTCAATTGATCAGATTATGAGCACAGTTTCTGGATTATCCGATAAAAATGATACGCCTTGACAATGCTGGTGAATTTACTTCACAACATTTTAATGATTATTGCATGTCTGTCGAAATTGATGTTGAACATCCTATAGCACATGTTCATACACAAAATGGTTTAGCAGAATCTCTAATCAAATGCTTACAGGTAATAGCAAGGCCATTGTTAATGAAGGCAAAGCTTCCCACTTCATGTTGGGGGCATGATGTCTTACATGCAGCATCATTAATTCGCATTAGGCCAACAAGTTATCACGAGTATTCTCCCTTACAAATGGTTTTTGGTCAAGAACCGAATATATCCCATCTAAGAATATTTGGATGTGTTGTTTACAACCCTATTACACCACCACAACACACTAAGATGGGACCTCAAAGGAGGTTGGGAATTTATGTTGGGTATGAGTCTCCCTCGATTATAAAATATTTAGGACCAATGACAGGAGATCTATTCACAACTCGTTTTGCTGATTGTCACTTTGATGAATCAGTTTTCCCAACATTAGGGGGAGAAAATAACAAGCTGGACAAAGAGATCAGTTGGAATGAATTAGCATTATCTCATTATGATCCTCGTACTAAACAATGTGAACTAGAAATTCAAAAGATAATTCATTTACAAATTTTAGCGAATCAACTGCCAGACGCTTTTACTGACCCACATCGAGTAACCAAATCTCATGTTCCAGCAATGAATGCTCCATAAGAGTAGATGTCCCTATTGGACATCATGAAAATAAAAATGAGTCTAAAGCACGTCTGAAGCGTGGTAGACATATTTGTACTTGTATTATTATAGTAATCTTTAGCACTTGATGTAATTAAGGTTTTAGAAATTTGTCTACTTCTGTTTGTACTTGTATTATTATACAGGGACATATTATGTAATAAGAAGAATGAATAAGAAGAATGTATAAAAGAAGAATGAATATGAAGAATGTATATTTTAATTCATGTTATTTTACGTATTATCAATACTAATTTTCATAATTATTAATAATTTCATATTAATTTATTTTTTCTAGAGACAATAAGGAAGGTTTTTGTAGTGAGAGAATATATATTTGTTTTTGACACGTTTTAATACAAAACAACCTATGAAGACGAATTGAAACTGAAAAAACACATAATTAGAAACTAGCTATTGAAGGTTATCTCGCATAGTGTAGCCCAGTGTAGGCAGAACTGCGCTGTGTAGGGCACTCCCAATGGTTCCTATAAATTCGTATATTCCAAAGAACAAACTCACCCATCTTTTCAATTTCTGCATTTCAGCAAACCTCATATCTTTCTCTTCGTGAAAATGTCTTCAAGCAAAGACGTTGAGAAGATTATTTACAAGTTACGTCGTGCTGATCCAAAATAAGACTTGTTCACCTAGAATGGAAATGAAGTTGCATATGATTTCGGGTTCCCTACATTACCACTCATGACGGCAAAGTTCTAGAAATAAGTTCGAGAAGAAGCTAGAGGTAGGAGCGGTTGTGAACTTGATGAGGAGGTCGTTGAAAGCAACAATGTGGGAGAAGCTTGCCAAATTGGAGGATGGTATGATAGAAAATCTAGGTCAACAGTTTGGAGGAATGGATTGGAAGGTTCGAGAAGCAGAAGCTCGCGCTAGTAGAGCGAAGAAGGCTGATACCGTTGTAGTGACGTTCAAAGATAAATCCTAACTACGGAAGTAATCAGAGTTGAATTTCCTAGGGTCTTAGAGATGTTGATGACCTATGATTTATCACGTTCATTGCCCTCATTCAAAGTTCTTTGTGTAAACATAGAATCAGCGAAATTAGGTTATTTCATAGTTCTTTGTGTAAACATAGAATCAATGTCTTCCTCCTTTGAATTTGACTTGTTCTTCGAGATTGTAAGTAGCTAAAGTCCTCGTACTTAGATCAGATGAACCCTAGGTGATTCTTTATGAATGAATGATTTGTTAATCTTTGACAGCTTATGCGAGTTGGGTAGCGTTGGTTTATGTTTGATTTCGATTTCGTTTATGTTCTTGCTTGATCAACTTGAATAGAACCTTGTTATATTTGTCTTTGGCTAAAAAAATCTTGCATATCTAGAACACCAAAATTAAGCAATTAAGTTAAACGTTAATTGAAACACTCTGATTTCTTATGATTTATTAAATGACTAAATTGCCCAGGCCAGGGAACTTTAAAATAAAAAGAAAAGAAATAAAAATAGAATTCTTTAAAACAAGAGGGTAAACTTTTTAACTAGCAGCGGAAACGGCCCTAACACGTGGGCACTCAACATTCAAAATCAAGTCTCAATAAGTAGCTTTAAATACTTTATTTCAAATTCCAGGACTATACTTGCCACATCCCGAATTAGCTTCTCTCTGATCCTGCAATAACTTTCAAACACCCTAGTGGGTGGTTTGGGGTCAGTCTTTCGTGCTCTAATCTTAACAATCAATAATTAATAAAAAAACATGTTGCTAACATATTATTCAACTTCATCTAGTCACATAGAGCCATTTCATCGCGAGTACTATTCCACTTTTATTAAGGTTCTCTAACTTCTACTAACATCATACATCTAGGGCATCATGATCAGAAATCATTTACTAACTCAAAACTAATTGGTCTTCATATCCACGTGACAAACTACTCTAATGGCCTCAACACTATCATAAGAATCTCCAGTGGTCCAATATCTAATCGTAGGAGTCCTTAGTGACCCAATTATAACTATTGGATCTCTATTGGTCGGAGACCATAAGCTGCCAAAATGGATTGGAGGTCTTGTAAGAGAGGTAGTATTACTAGATCATCTATTAATCATCTAGACTTAGTTCTCGTTGTTCACTAGCTAGCTAATCAAATCATGTTGTAGTTTAATCATATAGGCACATCATATGGGCATCATAACTGAACATAGGAAAAATAAGATTACATTTAGATTCATAAGTACTAACTACGTAACCAAATTACGTAAAGTACTCATCTTTATGTAATCCTATCCATAAGAACTTAATATAACAAGTAATTAATCATCAACAAAAAATAATCAACAAATAATGATCAACAAGGAATCGTCAACAACTAGTTGTCCTCAAGGAATCATCAATTATGAATCATCATCAAGTACTCATCAAGAACAAATCATCATCAAGTAATTACATAAAAAATAATCATCATCAAATAATCATCATGAAAGATTGAAGCTAAAGTCAATCATTTTAGGCGCGCTATGAATCATAGTATCATGGTTCTTGTAACTTGTCATATCTTACACATCATTGTTGAGAAAGTCAATTTACATGACTCTGATTCTTGTACTATCACTGACCTTATCTGATGTATCTTATTTCTTATGGGGCGTCCCCCAACTCAACTAACTAACCCATTCCCTAGCGCTAAAATCATAGTGGTCTGGGAGTATGTATCCATCAGATGGTATCATAAATCATAGAGGGCAAACTGTGGCCCGTAAATCATGAGGACAAAACTCAGCCCATAAATCATAGTGGGCAAAATTGTGGCCCAAATCATAAGGGGCGGTGGTCTAGCTAGTGAGTTTCATGTTTTAAATCCACCTATTACGCATCTAGGTGAGGTGTTCTTGTGTCTTATCAGTGGTCAAGTCTAATATTATCATCATCTAACATTAATATTAGTCTAACCTTATCATAGTGTTAACATTATCATTAGTCTAACCTTATAGTTATATAGGAGACATAACTTGCACAACATCAAGTAATAACATGTCACAAATAAACATTCAAGCATGAAATCATGACATAAAATAAATGCATCAAATTAACTAACTTAATCTAACGTACTGCAACGACAAGATATAACCCCATTAAACCAACCCACCTCATTGGCGAGCCTACATCTCAGAAATATCTCTGAGATGATTCCCCTTACTGCCACAAAACCACAGCTTCAGACGGTGCGTCGTTCTGAGCTCAAACGCCCGAGTTATGCTCCGTTTACTTCTTTGCAACTTGCTGAAACTTCTAGGGGTGATTCTGTCATTTGGACGCTCGGCTGGCTAAATCTCCAGTTCAGTCCTCGGACTTCTGATTCTTATAGTTCCATCAGTAGAAAAAAGAGAACTAAAGTCTAGTCATCTCTATTCCCAGGAAGTAGAGTTTAGTCCCCAGATTTACCAAAAATGCAGACATGTCACTTATCTTATGGTAATTGCAAAAAGGCTATCCTCTTCGCAAAACTTCCTCAAATTCCAGAAGCTTGGAACTCCATTCATGATCGTTGACGCCTCCCTGAATCACCGTCAATCCCTAGAACTCCTCCTACTGTCGCTGCCCGGAGCCACGCTCGTCCGAGTCTCTTCCGTCTCTAACGCACTCCGGTGAGTAGTCGTCAATCAATCTCCTCCCTTCTCCTTCGGTGAATTCTTTCCCATCCATTATCTTTCACTTGCCCTTGATGCCGCTGCAATTATCTCCAAGGTATCGACCATTTACCGATGCTCACTAGGAACCGGCCCCGATCACCACTCGAAGTGGCCTCTACGCCCACGAACGAAGTCGCGCCGCCGCTTTCTCCACAAACCTCTTCTTTCTCGATCTCGATCATCGAATCCAAAGTCAACGATCTCACTCGATATTCCCATCGTCGTTCTTCTTTCCAAACTCTGCCGAGGGTCTCCGCCGACGCGCCAACAGCTGCTGCCACCGCTTGCTGATTCCATCTCACGATCTGCATCATATTCGACCTCTATCGACCTCTGATCACGCTCTCCCATCGAGCATCACAACTCCGTCGGCGTCAGTCGATTAGATCCATTAATAATCAGCGCCGTCTCTATATCCATCTCTTACTGCCACTAGGGTTTTCTCACAAAATGAAACCCTCTCAAGCATAAATAGTCACAGAAGCCCACACGCTGTTCGATCCATCCAACCGCCGAAAGCCCATTACATCATCATCACTTCAATTGGGCTCAAGCCCCTAAGCCCAAATCCATCACTAAACTAACAACATCCTCTACTTTCTCTTGAACAAATCAGGCCTCACTTGTCACCGTAGGATCTATCCAACATTCCAAATTCCTCCAGACCCCCAAATACTAGACTAAAGGCTTGATTCCATCTCCAATTATCTAACCAACCTGATAATAGCACCGCACCTCAACGGTCTCTGGAACTCACTCAACTCAATAGTCAAACTCCTCAAAAAAAATAATTAATTCAACACCAAACCTTATATTCCATTCTTCGAGTAGGATTTCTATCGAACCGAGAATTCTAACCAGTAGCCTACAACTGATTTATCCAATTTAATCTACCATGTACTAATGAGTTGGACATTTCTAATAATTCACAATTTGGCTAACATTAATGTATAAACAGGATCATAGAATAATAATACTATACACATTAATACTAGTAGTTTCTTGTAACGATTTCTATTGGACTTTCTAAGGGGTACTCTAGGATTTATAAATTAAGTTTATATTGCTAGGATCGGGGTGTAACATTAATCCTCATCCGGGAGAGAATAAACTAGTCCGTCATGTGAGCAGTTCTCGTTTGTTTTGTCGCCTAATGGATTTCAGCTCTTTGTCTCAAAAGAGGGCGCTGGGATAATAGATAGGTAGCAGATTAGCATATCTGAAAGGGTGTGATTTCATTAGAGAATAATTGCGACGGTGAATTGAATCTATCTTGGTTTGTATAAATTGTTGGAAGTTGTATGATATTTGTGAATTTGGATAGCCTAGGGGGATTTGAAGTCTAAGCAGTTTTCTCTCATTAGTCAAAACCCTTCAATCTTGCAGTCTTGCAAACAACTTTTATTTTCCCTATCATTTGTAGATGAAGATAAATTGACAGTTTTAAAAATTGTGGAACCTACACCATACAATTTGATAAAACCAATTAGCATTTTTTTATAACTTTGAGAAGAATACATAAAAAGACCGTAGGGAGATTCAAATCTAGTTTATTCATTAATTAGGTTTATTTTTAGATGTGTAAAAACCGTTGGCTGCAGCAGAGGGGACACATTGTGTCGTACCATATGGTGTGCCGTCGGATCAATCTAACAGTTGCGGATCACCATGGTGTATCTGTGATGGATCACACAGCGTGTAGTCACACATGTCGTGTCCGTCAGATTGATCTAACGGTGTGTGGCATCCCCTTCCATGAGTCGCTGCTCTCGTAATAGTGAGGTAACGACTTGTGGAGGTCGGGACACCTCACACGCCGTGTGAGGTGTTTTGCGGTCCAACCTAGCGAATTCTTGACCAGCTTAATTATTTCTTGACCGAACCGAACTGGCTGTTGACTGTTGACCTCCGTTGACTGTTGACAAAACAATAACTCAACCGGTCTGAACCCCTATGAACTGAACTGGTTTTCAAGCCGATTTTCACCTAAACCAAACCGAATTGGTACAGACTATTAACCTGGCGTTGACCCTGCTGTTAACTAGTGTTTACCTGCGTTGATCTCTGAGTTGACCGGCATTGACCTCGCCTTTGACCTGTTACCTTGTGCGAAAATGTCACAGTTTTTTATCTTGTGCATAATTTCTTGCTCCGGTGTCCGATTTCCTTCAACTTTTATGTTCATGGTGTGGCCTGAATCCGTGTGGTTTGTGTTTAGTTTGCTCGGTTTGGATTGATGGAATTTGAGGAAGTTTGAATTGTGGTGTTGTTTGGTTCGATCATCGGGTCCGTTCTTGATCAATTTCTTGATGGTTTTGTGCTAATTTCAACATTGCAAATGCTAGTTTTGGATAGTTGTTCACACTATGATTGTCAAACTTTTCAATATGATGTTTGTTGGATGTTGGGAAGTGGTCAAATTGTCACATTTGTTTGGAATGAATGATGTTGATTGTGATGAGAACTTTGGAATCCCATCATTGTACTTCAAAGTGTGGTTGAACCTAAGTAATTTTGATGTTCCTAGTTGATAATTTGAGATTGTTTCCATGTTGATTTAATTTGCTTCATTTGTCTTACCATTATCCTTCATGACTCATTTATTACTCACTTTTTGTGGTTAATGGTTCAAAGAAGCATGATGCATATTATTAGTCCATTTGTTCCTCTAATAACATAAATTGAATGATGCATATTTTTTCAGTTGATGTTTTGCATACACTCTATATGCTCATTTTTGTTCATTGAAAGCGGCCCCATTGTCGTCATTAAATTGTCTAATGCTAAAAAATATAACAGTGGAAAAAACTTCCGCCTTAAAACCAAATCACTTTTAACAGCAGATTCATGTGTAACTGCTGTCAAATTGAAAAGTGGATGTTAATTAGTCGGAGTTAAATTTAACAGCGGTATCTATATATCCGTTGTTAAATTTTACAACGGTAGTTGTGGAAGAAGCCGTTGTTATATTTAACGGCAGATGTCTGTGTAGCCGCTCAGAGCTAGAAATTGCGACGGGTTCGAGTACCCTCACCCGTATTGTGCGGGTACCCGTACTCAAAAGTGTAGTAAAACCCAAGCCAAATCCCGAACTCGTTCGGGGTTTGGGTACCAAAAGGAGAAAACAAGATTACAACCTCGCAACGCGTTCGGGTACCCTTACCCGTATATGCAATTCCACTCATACACCGAATCATCCAAATACATAAATGTTCACATACCAAAAGGAGAAACTATGATTACAACCTCACTAATTTGTTGCTACACACAAGTTTCAATACCACTACCGACATCGATACTACTCACACTTCCAGTTACGGAGCCAACTTCACCACCATGCTCAAGTCCTCCACTTCCACTACTGCTTGGATTGATATGAAAGTTTGGAAGTCCAATCCCATTTAGGACTACATAAGTAGAAATAACAAATTGATCAAGTGTTTAGGTGAGGTTAATTCGAGTAGTTTGGATACTCGACGGGTATCCCGAACAGATAGTAGGTACCCGACGGGTAGCATAATATAACCATGTTGAAGACCCGTTCAGGTTTTGGGTACCCGAACCCCATTCAAAGTCGGGTGGGATCGGGAATACCCGATACCCAAACTTCCAACTCTACCGCCGCTGTTAAATTTAACAGCGGCTTCTTACTATAGGATGTTAAATTTCAAACCCAGCAGAATACAAAAACACAAATTCCGGTGGATGATGATGTCCGCTATTTTGTTGTTCGTCATGCACAATTAGACATTTAAATTAAAAAAAAGATTCAAACCATTAAATTAAAAATCATCCCATCCTCCATAACATAGAAACGCTTGAAAATCCTACTACTACTACATAATCCAACTACTACGAACTAGGACATTAATCTGAGACAATCCATCACTACTATATACTACTAATAATTATCACTACTCGGAAACATTCTTGGATCATCCTCTTCTTCTCTGTTATATGGTATGTGCATATCCTAGTTCAACCTCTTCTTTCCAGAATACTTCCCTTTTTCATTTGTAGCACTCGCATCCCAGTCTCAACACTAGTAGAGGTCGTGATAATAGGAGTTCTAATACTACTGTCAGAACTAGTACTATCAACATTGATAGATTGGAAAGCTTTACTCATCTCCTTTAGCGCCGGAAGGAGTTCAACTCCATCTCGGGATACAAACTTCATCATCTCTGATCTGAACCGCTTGAAAAATGATGGATTGTGTATTGGATCAATAGAGTTTGGAGAACATTTAGAAGGCCCGCCACTTCTCTTAAGTTTCTTCTAGAACTAAAATAGGGAAAAAGTCAAATTGGTAAAATTTTGGCCTGACCTATTCGTTCTCTATTGTTATTCTCATTATAGTAACCAAATTTCATCAGCGTATGAAACTCCTATCAATACCTTACCATCAAATGAATCCCTAACATTTCTAAGCGAAGATTTAATGCACTAAGCCAATCCCATCTACCAGCTCTCGTTTATCTAAGGTGATCGAAAGTAATTGCCACTTATCTGATTATCTAACTATGACTGGCTGGTGTTTTTTAGTATAACTTTATTTTATGGTTATCATCGTATAACGACATCGAGAAAGCATTGGAAGGGCCATGAGTTTCAAGTTATGATCTTGATGATGGTACTCGTTGAAAGTTGATTGGCCCATTTATTGTATAAAAGGGTCCTTTTCTGGACCACAAGATGGAGGCAACCATTTTACAATAAAAAAATCCCAAAAAAGACATACATTCTTAATCCCACAAAATCCCAAAAGAACAAATACCCAAATAACTTCACAAAACCACAAAAAGCCACAAATCAAGATCACTTTTGAGCCGTAATCCATCAAAAGGCTGCCAAGGAAAGAAACTCAAAACTCCTGAAAGCTAGGAAACGTGAATGGAAGGAACCAGAGCAACAAAAAAAGGAGGTTTCGTGTTAAGAGGTAAGATTTTCCAAACTAATATCCATTTTGTCTGCTTCAAATAACACGACATTCATATCACTACCATGATCTCTTTTTTTGCGTGTTATATAAACCTCTAGTTTTACTTATAATCGTTCGTTAATGCCACTTATCAAGTATACATCATAAACAAGTAGTACATTGAAGCAACAAATAAACAAGTTGCCCATTAAAAGTTGCTGAAAGTATGTCAAGAAAGGATTAAAATGACTAATTTCAACCCATTTAGCATCATCAACACCAAGACTTAAATACCATACAAGGATTTAATATATGACACTAAAATCAAGCAAAATATGGGGCATTTTCATCTAATCATTATTGCTGGAATTTTATTAAAAATGATTAAATGATTAAATCTTTAAAGCAGATAAGTCATTTTTATGGTGTTTAGATTATTGGGTTTAAATTTTGGCTTAAGATTGATGTGTTGTTGTTAATGTTGTGCTGAATGTTTTGGAGAGAGGGGTGATGCCAGCGGAGCTCAACTATACTCTCATATGTCTTATTCCGAAGTTAAGAAGTCTGAGACTCTTAAGGAATTCCGCCCGATCAGCTTATGTAATGTTTTGTATAAGCTTGTCGCGAAAGATCTTGCTAAAAAATTGAAATTAATCCTAGATAAGATTATTTCCCTTCCCCAAAGTGCCTTTTTTCCTGGCAGGTTTATTGCTGATAATGTTATGGCAGCTTTTGAGAGCTTTCATACTATGAAGAAGGCCACTAAGGTGAAGACAAGATACTTTGCAGCGAAGGTGGATATGGCTAAAGCATATGATAGAGTTGAGTGGATGTTTCTAAAAAAGATGATGGGGCTATTAGGTTTTCATGAGCGTTGATGTGTGTTAATTCAGTGTTAATTTAGAGTGTTAATTTAGTGTCTTTCTCAGTTCTGGTCAATAGCCTCCGCTTTGAACGTTTTTGACCGAAAAGGGACCTTCGACAAGGTGATCCGCTATCACCTTATCTGTTTCTTTTTTGTGCAGAGGGCCTGTTAGCTTCTTTTGGAGAAGCCTCTAGATGTAAGAGAATACATGGTCTTCAGGTAGCTAGAGTTGCCCCGGTAGTTTCACATTTATTTTTTGCAAATGATAGTATTATTTTTGCTGGTGCTACAATTGAGGAGTGTTAAGCGATGATGGATATCCTTCAAGCTTATGAACATGAACCGGGACAGATGGTTAGCTTCCAAAAGTCAGAAATCTTGTTTAGTGTCCATAATAAGTTTATTATCAGTTCGGTGATGGATATGAATATGGGGGAGAAGCATGATACGTATCTCGGATTGGCTACAAAAGTGGGTCACCGAAGAAGCAGTTATTTTCTTACCTTAAGGATTGTGTGAGAGGAAAGTTAAAGGGATGGAAAGAGAGAGTTATGTCGGTCGCAACAAGAGAAGTTCTTATTAAGTCGGTTGCTCATGCTGAATTATCTTATGCTATGACTATTTTCAAAATACTTGATGGTATCATTGATGACATCCACAATCATATTACAAATTTTTGGTGGGGGCAGAGAAATACAGAAAGACGTATTCATTGGGTTCAAAGGGAGGATCTTTCTTGTTCTAAGCTCGAAGGTGGTATGGGCTTTAGGGATCTTCGGGGTTTCAATGTAGCTCTCCTCGCAAAATAGCTTTGGAGTCTCCATCAACGTTCGAACTCTTTAGTCACAAGGATGTTTACAGCTAAGTACCATAAGAACTCTTCCATACTTAACGTAAATTTGGGATATCGGCCTAGCTTTGTGTGGTGCAGTTTGTTGAGTGCCCATGAGTTTCTCTGGAGTGGTCTCCGATGGAGAGTTGGGAATGGGGCATCTATTCGAATTTAGGGAGATTGTTGGTTCCCTAACTTTGAGTAAGGCTGTATATCTTCACCTCCTTTGGAACTTCCAGTTGACGTAATGGTTAGGGAGCTAGTTGACCCAAAGACCGACAAGTGGAATCATGCAATTCTTGAACACTGCTTTAATATAGGTACGGTACATGCCATATTGCAAATTCCACTTAGGGATGTTAGGGAATTGGACCGCCTTATCTGGTGCTTAAGCAAGAATGGCCAATATGCTACGAGAGAAGGATATCTTTTTTGGTTGGATAATTTTAAGAGTACTCAGGGTATAATACCGAGCGGGTTGCCGGAGCATTGGAAGTGCCTTTGGGGTCTGCAAATTCCTCCTAAGATAAAGCAGTTTTTATAGAAATTTATTCGCAGTATTATACCTACGTCTGTGGAGGTTAGTAAACAAAATCAGAGGCATAGTGATAATTACGCTTTTTGTGATCTGGTGGAAACGCAAACTCATTTTTTCAAGAAGTGTGCGTGGATGTGTCTTCTTTGAAGATAGTCGGATCTTGTTTTCTATTTGAATGATTGTATTTAAGAGAATGGAGGTGACTGGTTTGATAAAGTTAGGACGAGGCAGCCGAAGGAAGTATTGGAATGATGGTGTATTGTACTTTGGTTCTTATGGAAGGAACGCAATGCTCACGTTTTTAATGACTGTCGATTGATGAAAACTGAGATTACTATGCAGGTTGAAGCTTTCTTTGAAAACTATAGGAAAGTTATCCATCCAAGTGAGGATGTACTATCGCCGATACCGATAGTGAAATGGAGTCGGCCGAGCCGCGGCTACGTGAAAATTAACACAGATGCAGGAATAAAGGAAGGCGACGGGATGGGAGGAGTCGTTATCCACAACGACGAAGGATTTTTTCTTCTGGCTACAGTTTTAAAACTGCAAGGTACCTGGCAACCGGCTTATGCTGAAGCTATTGTTGTGGAAATTGGTGTTAAACTGGTTGTTCGTCATGGTTTTGGTAGAGTGGAATTGGAGAGTGATAGTATGATCGTTACAGAAGAAATTCAGAGTGCGAATGATGAGGAGACTGAAAGTGGGTACATTTATCGAAATATTCGTCGGTGATTGGATGGTTTGGAAAGCGGTGTTTGGCGCCATTGTCGTCGGGAAGCGAATAAGGCTACTCATATAATGGCTCACATAAACTCATTGGAATAGTCAGGTTGTTTGGATGGACCGCCCTCCTATTGTATTGGTAGAACAACTTGTGACTGATAATATGACTCAGTATATTGATAATTAATATATCTGCAGATTTCAGTAAAAAAAAAAGATTAGTGAGTTCGTTTCAATAACAAGACAGTCAATTTTCATCTTTTAATATACGCGTTTTAGCACCTTAATCAATGACAAACCCATTACTTTCTAACAGGGAAATCAGAGTAGTTTGAGATTAAGTGTTTTTACCTTCCCGAAAGTTGACTGCCCTCTTTTCTGATTCTCTTAAGAGAGTCGGATCTGTACCAATAGTGGATGTTCGTAAAAAAAAATCTCAACCAAATAAGCGTCATATTTTATAAAAAAATATATAATCCTTTGTATTTAAAATATAATCAAGCCACTAAACTAAGAAACCAAAGTATAACTTATCAAATTTCATAGTATCGGTTTACCGGGCATTGCGGGGGTGCTAATCCATCCCCGCGCGTAACCGCCTCCTGAATCCGAGATCTCTGTTTCGCAAACCTAATCTAACTCGTGTCCAAAAAGACTTGGGTTATATTGAAAGCGTCCAATCCACTTCAAAAAGATTGGTGGCGACTCCAAAACTAATGAAGGTCAAACGTAAAACGGCCGACCGTTGGAACAACGAGACGTCGTTGGAAACCAAAGGGGTTGCCGCGCGCCACAAACGGAAATTCTCATACTCTTCCATCTGAAAAATTAACAAACTAACTACACAATCTATACCACAAGATTGAACCAAGGCAATCATATTCAGTACTATCCTAAGCAAGTTCACTACTAAAGTACACCAACATTGACACAAGGCACCATATTCACTATAAAAGTACAACAAGATTGAACCAAGGCATAAAATCATTATATTCACTATCCTAATCATCACTTAATCATATTCACTATCAAATCATCCTAATCATATGATAATATTTTTTCACTTACTTTCTTTGGATTCGCGCCATGACCTAGACCTCGCACTCGGCCTGATTTCTCACCCTTGTGATAACTTCGACCAACTGCATCATTTGGGTGAAACCCTAGAGCAGTTTATAGATCATCCAATAAAACCATAACTTCCTTCTGCTAGCATAGTTAAAAAAGTATCATAAACCGTTATAATATGTCATATAAGGCATTACCATCTATGAATACCAAAGCATAATAATTAAGTATCACTTACACATTTATTTTTTGTTGTTGTCAAGTGATAGCTCTTCCTATTAGCCTTCGTGTGAGTGTCGAGAAAGGGATCTCTCCTTCCTATTGGACCACCTCATGCCCTCTCCTTTACAAATAATATTATTAGTTAGTGTAATAAATATAATTCATAACCAAACACTATTCTTAAGAGTATAATGTTACCATTTCTTTAGTTTTTATGTTGAACTAGATATATGGTACACATCTTGAGTAGCTATGTTCTCTTTGTTAGTGGCATAGCATTTCTAGATAATGATCAATTACCAAATCAAAATTAGGTGAACTAATTTCAATACTTAGCAAATCCAACAAGTCGTCCTAGTCACATTTGTCGACCCCCTGTTTTAGTATATTTGATGTGTTGATCTTCAAATCATTTATATTTTTGCTTCTTACAAAGCCTAATTTGATACTCCCACCACTTCATGGGCAGATCTAATATGAGAAACCGTTTCATTGCTTCATCATGGACTTCATTCCAAGTGAACCTTGGCTGGAAGTAGATGAGATGTATAGTTAGTATTTGAATTAAAAAAAAAGTAAAAACAAACACATCTAAAGTATATGGAAAACCATACTGTAATCAACTCATCCCACAGTGTTGTCTTGCTCTCGTCATCTATGGCATGCCACTCTGATTGGTAGGTATTCTCCATGTTTTACACACTTCCCAAAGAACTGGTGTAAGTATCTGCCAGTCTCCCGGGATGGAATACCAAATGAGTCAAAGTTTACCATTATCTTCTCCCGTTACACCATAACTTTGCCCAATATTTTGTCTTCCAAGGCTCGAAACCTATATCTTCGTCATCTGCATCTGAAACAAATTCATAACCAACCCAATAAATTGCTGAAAACCTACTAAGTGTTTATATAGTTCACATGCATCCTCTATCTTACCAACTAGGTGTACATAGTAAGTCCGATGAGTTATGTAGCATATTACCGTTCAAAATTATGGTATGAAAAATGCGAATATAACAACGGTTAGGGTTAAACCAATGTTAAGTGAAAAATTTAATAATTGTTAGCCTAGACGCAACAGCTAAAAATTGACGTAAAATGGTTCCACAGTTTAACAAAAAAATGGACCATAATCGCTGTTAAATTTATATATTTAACACCGCTTATGTCAAACCGCTATTAAATTGATATATTTAACAGCGGTTAAATATTCGTTGTTATATTGGGAATGGGAATTCAATTGAACAACGTCTTGTTAATCGCTGTTAAATATCCGTCGAAACATTAGTGGTTTCTTGTAGTGTTGTGAGAGGGTTCCTGGGTGGCCTTAGGATTTCTTCTTTTCACTTGATTCGACCATTTGGTTTTTGCTTTTCTCTTTTTATCTACCATGTGATGTTTTCAGGTCTCTTTTTCTGGTCCTTCATCTCTCCATCCTGACTCCATTCTTCACTATGATCGGTATTCCTTATACCCCTATTGTTTGGTACCATTAAAGACAATGTGATGTTCAAGTGTGGGGTGGGGTATTACATGTCGAGGGTTCTTTGCTTCTCTTTCTCTTGAGTTTTGATGTGCATATCTTGTAGCTTGTTCAACTCTTATTCGAAACTCTTGCATGAACTTGAAACTGTGGATGTTTATAAATGCATGTTCTAGTGATATCATAGCGCTTGAGGTTGAATAAGCCGTTTTTCTGAAACTAGTTTGGTTCGAACTTGCGCATATGTTCGTTATGGGTTGACGCATCTACATGTTTTATGTGTATGATTGGTTATCCTTTTTGAAACTGTTTATGGTACTATAAACTCAAAATATACGGGACGTATCCGAATGAGGTGCTAAAAGAGGCCAATGTGCCAAAAAATGATCGCATGGAAAGTTGTGATTCAAACACGTGAGGCGAATCTCGATTAGCTGCACTTATGCTCGCTACATTGGGCTCTTCTTCTTAACCCTTCAAGGTGTGGATCGGGGTACTAGTGGCCAGTATTAATCCGATTAAAGCTTGATTAGAATCACAACGACCCCATTTAGAAAAAGTAGCCATGCAAAAAAAATAAGTTAAAAATCAAATACGATAGGCAAGCAAAGAATAATAAAAGAAGAAGGGGGTGCTAGTATGCTTGATGATAGGTTATATGCTTGATATGAAGAGCATCCCCTCCTTAGAGAACGGAAAAAATACCCAACCATGATTGTTCGTATGTTTGTTTCTTTTGCTAGTACCACAGGAAACCTTTATACATGGTGTGTACTTTTTTTAGAGGGATTCAGTGTATCATGTACAAATTGTGTGGTTTGGTGGATGACTTGTGGTAACAATTATGACAGGCACACGAATCACAAGGAAAGTACTTGTTTCAAGCCGTGAAACCGATGATATTACTGAGGAAAGTGAAGAAACATGAATTATGCATTCTTGTGATAGGATATTAGTATTGGAAGATAAACCAAACGTGCATCAACTATCTTTGAATAGCCGCACAAACAACAAGAATGATCAAGAACTCATAATGCATACAACAATTTCTAGGTTTCTTGGGTTATTGATATCACTATATATTGTAGTGATAATTCCATCCATCTTGGCTTACTTTAGCTTGAATTGACCGATTTCCGACCAAGTTAAATGATTGGGTGAGCTGGAGACGGTTTTCGTGCTTTGTTTCTTGATTGGGCCATTTTCCTATTTCACTTGTTTCCTAGGGTTGTCTCGAAGCTTGTAGGTACCCTTCAGATAGAGAATTAAAAGACGAAGCCAACAAATTGAGTCGGAGGTCAATCAGAAATCGAACGAGCAAGATATGTCCAAAATACTATTTTAGGACCGGTAGAAGTTGACCAAATCGAGTTGGATCCTCAATGTAACGCTATTTAAACCCATTTTGGATGAGGGTAGAAGCATAATCCTCATAACTATATTGGATCTGAATTATTCTCCTCTCTTCTCTACTCTCTCATCCTAAAACCCTAAAAAAGAAAATCAATCAATTGAAGTTTAGGTTGGATTGATTGAAGGCTAGAGGAAAGATTGAGGAGGAAGGAAGAATTTATCATCAATTTTTTACCTTAGAGCTTAAGGATGGTGATTGTGACCCCTTTTTCTTCTTTTAGTTTCATCGTGATATACTAGACCTTTTCTTATTAGATTAGAAATGATGTGGATGTTAGGATGATCCCATCACTTTGAGGTGTTAGACATGTTGGATGCCTTATATGATGGATGATGTGCTTGAATTTTGGTATTTTTAACCTAATTGTGTTATGACTTAAATTAGGTCAAATCAATCCTTTCCTTTACATAATTATGTTTAGGATTGAAGTATGGTGTATGTGGACAAAGACACACCCTAATTCAATCATTTATAGAATGATTTTTTTAAAAATATTTTATCAAATAATTAGTAGGTATTCCAAAAATCACTCAATTAGATGACATGATTAAAAAATGAGATGTAAAGAAAGCTAAACATAATGAAAAATCAAGAAATAATGTAAAATCGAAAAATAAAAATTCCAATTAAACTTTTGTAATTGTCCTCTCCTACCCAACGTATCTTCCCTTGATTCACTTTCTTCCTCTTTTTAACTTCATCTTCTCCTAACATTTATGTTTCTTTTGTTCTTCTTATTGAACAACAACTTCATCATCAATATAATTTACGTGTTAAAATGGATACATTACAATAATTTTATTGTTGATCTAATTGTTGATTAAATCCTCAAAACTTGAATAATTTGCAATATAATCTCTCTCACCCACACCGTGCTCTTATTTAGCTCCTATGCGACCCCCAATAGTCTTATTACTATCTCCTCTGGTCACAATTTCTACATCTTATGTGGTTCCACGAACTATACTTTTCAAGTAACTTTTCAATCAGTCTCCCTCATCTTTTCTATAACTATAATATTTCCTAATTCATATTTGTAAAATACTGTCGGGGCCGGGGTGTCTTGTGAAACAAATTCTAGTCTTAATACAATGTGTTTTCTATTTTAGAACATTCTAAATATCTGTCGTCAAGAAAATCATAACCGTTTTATTTTGAAATTGTAGAAATTTTGGTCTCACCGAGAACCTGAGAACTAAAGCATTTCATAAATCACTATGACACCTACTTTATCTTTCTCTGTGATACTCAAATCTCAAACAACTCGATTCAAAAAAAATTATCCTTGTTACATTTCGACTCAGTTGACTATGTTGTTGGGAGAGTATAAAAGAAGGTAGGATGGCCATTGCTCGGCAGAATCACATTAAATGTTCCACTATCTTTTCAAATTTCCCTTTTCCATTGGCATCAAATGGGACACAACATCAACAAATTCTGTCAATATTGTGGGGACTTATTTATCCACAACAAACTCAACCCGGTCAAGCCAATTCCTGACCCTACAACATCAAATGTGCAAATTTAATCTGACGTATATAATTTGTGGTGATTTTAGTGGTAGTAATACGACCTCTGAGAAATCCAGTGGCCTGCCACAAAATCCACACTCATTAGCTGATTTTAATAACTTCATAAATGACCTCCAATTCATTGACATGCCTTTCTCCGGCTACCGCTTCACTTGGTCTAACAACAGCCCCCACCATATACTATAGAGGAATGATTTGGTCGTTTTCTCATTTCTTATGAGTGGCATCGCCAATGGCCAAAATCTACAATCATCCACTTCGAGGCAAATTGCTTTGATAACGCCAAATTTTATCACATATATTATCCTTATTTAAGTGATATTTCATGCATAATTGTATTGTTTTAGGTAGAACTTCATGATGTTTGATGCATTTTAGTCTTTTATTTCGATTTAGTGTCTCAGACCCGGCCGAGGTCCATTTGATGTCGGTTTGAAGTGTTTTTTATAGATTCCAAGTACATGACGACATCCAGACATTAATCAGAGTAATACGACATGTATGGATGATCCAGGACAAGCAATAAGAAGCATTTAGACATCTTCAAGGAGCTTTGAATGGGGCTTGGTAAAAAAACATTGCAGTTTGGTATTTTGGATATAACTCCTTGCTCGGAATTCCAATTGATGCAAGGATGACGGTGTTGGAAAACTAGTTCAATTTAATACAAATTTGATGAAATGAGCTTCTGCCAGAATTGTCATAGAATGCACCTACAATTGTCACGAATTTAGGCGCATTCTGTGACGGCTTGGGCGCATGGATTCTCTAGAAGTTTGACATACTGTGCTCCTAAACCATGTAACACTATGTGCCTAAAACAAAAAATTTAAGGCGCATAGTGCGATGTCCTACAACAATAAAGATTTATGTTCCTATTTAAAGTTCTTTCCTCTCTCATTCGAAAGACCCTTTTGGATGAAAATAAGAAAGAAGTTTAGAGACTTTAGAGCATTAAGAAGGCGAGTGAATCATGGAGATACACCTCGGCCTCATGAAGTGCTTTGGCTTTTACAAGTTAGGAAACTGCCCCGTAATGTACACTAGTGTAAGCCTAGAGCTAGATGGGTCAATCTTAATGTGGATCAGAGCCATCTTCAGGATCCTATCTCCTCTACTTATGGTGGTCTCATCCGGGATGAACATGGTGCTTGGGTGGCGGGTTTTTACAACGATCCTGCTTCACAGGAAATTTTGTAGGTGGAGCTCCTGGTGATTCCTGATGGTCTCTTGCTGCACCAGGTGTTTGCCTATAGGAAAGCAAAGGTGGATTCCAGACTCCCTTGATGTTGTTTGGATGATCTCGTGGGTGATGTTGCTGCTCATCCTTTGTGGGCAGTCATTATGGATATTCGCAATATGTTGGAAAAGGAAGAGCTTTACTACTAATTCAGCAGTTAATTTCATAGCGAAACTCGACCATAGCTATAGCCACTCAAGAGAGAAGCTTATTCTTTCCCCTCCTGCTAGTTTAGCTGATATCCTGGATTGGGATATGGCAGAGGTGTTGCATGAAGCCACCTAACCCCTGTTTTCGATCCTTCTTATATATTTTGAGTTTCCCTTACTACCAAAAAAAGAGCAACAAGAAGGTATCGACTTCAAGGAGCTCGAATAGGAAACGATGAATCAAGATCGGCGAATAAAGTTCTTCGGCGGGAATCAGCGAAATTAATTTTTTCATAGTTCTTTGTGTAAACCTAGAATCATTGTCTTTCTATTTTGAATTTGATTTGTTCTTCAAGATTATGAGTAGCTAAACTCCTCGTACTTAGATTATTACATGAAACCTAGGTGATTTCTTAATGAACGAATGATTAATATTCTTTGATGATTTATGCATGTTGGGTACTGTTTGGTTTATGTTCAATTTTGATTCTGTTTCTGTTCTGCCTTGATCAACTTGAATAGAACCTTGTTAGATTTTTCTTCATCTCGAAAGAGTTTGCATATCTGTGAAACCTTTCCCTAAACGTCCCGGTCGAACCATGCAGTTCGACCAATGCAACTACTCATGGGTTCCACTTAAATTTACATAAACATACATGCAAACATAATCAGAAAAAACAACTTTAGAAAATCCTCATAAAAGCAAGGAAAACGGCAATGTATAAACTAGAGCATCAATGGTTGAACAAAAATACCCAAATACATAGTTGAAACATCTTGAAAAGTATGGGACACACATCGAGATAAGGTATCTGGAAAAAATACTGAAAATCCTCTAAAACGAAAAAGGGGTAAAAGGGTCCTCCGAGGTAAATCTCTCTACAACTCTCAGAGTCACTCGGTCGAGGTATTGGGCCTGCTCGTGCGTTCCTCTTAGGAGACATTGACTCCTGAGGTTCCACCATCGTACATGCAAAAAAGAATGGGACGGGGTCAGTGAGAAGCACTGGGTGGGCATCTAGATAGACTCGCGTGGAATTGAGATTGACCTTTAATGAAGGAGACCTTGTGGTCTAGTGAGTATCCACCTAGCATCAGCCACCCCTAACTCTGTGTGGATAGCGTCATGGTAGATCAGACTATGAAATCACCCATAAATATCATATGAGCAACATCTGTAGGCATACTCTACACGTCCTGTCTGAAACATGAATATCACCTAGGGGATTGCACAATCTGGGGGTGGGTGACCGATGCATCATAGTTATGGAGTACCCTAGTAGGCTTATCCTGAACTGTACTGTCAGGAACTGTTGATCACACACCACAATTCATAAGTTAAGGAACTGTAGCTCACACACTACTATACAGCCTAAAAGCCCTGCTCTATATCGTGAATTCATAATATGTATAGTACATCACACGCTACTATACAGTCTGAGAGCCATACTCTATATGACATCATAACATCTGTATAGTAGATCACACGCTATTGTACAGCCTAAGAGCCATGCTCTATATCACATGTCAAAGCCAATCATCGGATTCCCCAACATCCTATTACAGTTTTACACATATAAATAGAATGTTCCTAATCCCCCACCTTTGATAAGCTTCTTGGTAGAGTCTGAACTATCGCTACCTTCCCGAAGCTCAAGCCTTTTATCTCGAATGATCTGAAGAAATCCCAAAACCCCAAATCCCAAAACTGTCAGCATTTTCCTACATGAGTTTCAATCACAAGAATTGAGCGAGAAGAAAAAGATTGGTTACCTTTCGATGCTTCTCCTTGCCTCTCTAACCCTTGGTCAATGATTTGAGATCGATCAGCTCTGTCTTCTCCCGTTAATCAGCTCTGTCTTCTCCCGTTAATCGGTCTTCGCCCGTGGCAGACTTACCACCACGCTTGTGACTGCCCGGTGACCACACCCGTGATCTACTAATGATCACGGCCATGACGAACTGGTGGTCATGCTCATGACTGGCTGCTGATTACGGTTGTGGTTGATCTGACAACAGAATCTAGTAACTCAGATTAATACCTAGAATCAAGTTTGACCCGAAATGGGGGTGTCACATTAACCCTCATCCGAGAGCGATAAACTAGTTCATCGTTTCAGCAGCTCTCGTTTTCTTTGTCGCCTAGCAGATTTCATATCTTTATATCAAAAGAGTGGACTGGGATAGTAGATAGGTAGCAAATTAGCAGTCCCGAAAGTCCGTAATTTGATTAGAGAAGAATTACGACGGTGAATTGAATCTATCTTGTTTGTCATTCGTGAATTTGGATAGCCTAGGGGGATTTAAAGTCTAAACAGTTTTCTCCCATTTGATTCAAACCCTCTTACGTACAGTCTTGTAAACCTTGTTTTATTTTTCTTGTCATTTGAATATTTAGATTAATTGATCATCTTAATGATCATAGAACCTACACCACAATGTTTGATAAAACCAATTAGAACTTTTTATAATCGATTAGTACTTCTTATAAAACACGTTTATCACCTACAAACTTTCCTTCTTTTAACACCTCCAACATAGCCCAAAAGATGACTACTATTCCCCTTTGATCCGCGGTGGTTATATTTTACTCAAAGTTAATGAAACATGGCCCAACCCACTCCAAGAATTCTAATGTATAAAGTCGTGTCAAAATTGAAATAATTATAGCATAAACTCTTTAAATGGGCTATTGAGGGAACCACCAATTGGGAAAAACGTTTACGAGAAATCGAACATGCCATGTCCGAAGTTTGCGAAGCGGCTTCAATTAACTGGGAAGGGCTTTTTGAACAAGGTGACTACGTGGTAGCGGTTAATCAAGAAGAATTGTATTGGCGACAACGTGCAAATCACTTGGTCTCGAGAAGGCGATATAAATATAGCTTTCTTCAATCACATGGTATCACTCTGTCGAAACAAAAATGCAATCAACTCTCTCCTAAATGAACAAGGCACTTGGCAAACCAAGCCAGATTCACTCAGAGTCATTGCAATCAATAACTACAACTCGCTTTTCACCTCCTCCATACCTCCATCTAACATATCAACCATTATCCCACCCCTATCACCAAATCAATGCCTTTCAATCACACAAAACGAATCCTTAGTATTTCCAGTTTCTAGATTGGAAGTTAAACAAGTGGTCTTTTCCATTGGTGCTTGTGGTTACTAGTTTTCCGGGCCCAGTATAAATTAAATTAAATTATTTATTTTCGGATTTGGGTCTCGACCTATAATTTTATATATCTTTAAGATAGACCGGGAGAGTTGAACTCGAAAAATTTGAGTATAATTTTAGTTAAATTCTAGACGAATTTAATCGACCGGATAATTTATCTGGTCCGATTCTCTCTTTCGACTTTAAACTAATTAGGTAAACCAATTCAATTCTTGGGTATAATAAAAGTTTAATTACCCCAATCACCTAGTCTACTCATGAATACTTACACAGGAAAGTCTTGATTTAATTAAGATTCAATTAAGTCAATTTTCATATATATATTTTCGTAAAATCGGTTCAATTTAGGTATCATTCAGTACAAAAGATGATTTTTTCCCTGTACATTAATTGGAGAAGCTGACTGGTCAAAGCCAGTTTGGTTTAGGACCAAATCGGTCAGATAAGACGGTTGGGCGGATGCTCCAAATTTTAGGATCGATTAAGAGATTATTTCCGTCTTTGCAAGATTTGGACGGGTTTAGGATTTTATTGATTTCAATTTATGTAGAGTTGAGATAAGAAAAAGAAGGGAGGGTTACTAAACGACGATCTGATTTGAGAGTTAGACGACGTCTTACATTTTATAATGACATAAACGTCCATTTTGTAAAAATAAAAAATCTATAATTTCAATCCAAAAACCTTGTTTCAGTACGTTCTAGCATGTCTTAGTTATTTGAAACTACTCTAGACAAATCACGATTCAAAATTTGAAGGTACAAAATTAAATATTGAATTGAAAAAAAACATTCGACTGACCAAACAGACGGACCGGTTTTTTGTCCAGTCAGACCATCCAGACGGAACCGATTTCCGGCCGGGTTTTTTTACATTTAATTTAATTTATTAATTTCTTTTAGATCGATTCGTTAAACCCTCTACTCTAAACCCTAAACCCTAAAATTTAAACCCTAAACCATAACACACTAAACTCTAAACCATAAACCTTAAACCCTAAACACTAAACTCTAAACCCTAAACTCTAAACCCTAAATGCTAAACCCTAAAAACTAAATTCAAAACCCTAAATCCTAAACACTAAACTATAAACCCAAAACCCAAAACCCAAAACCCTAAATGCTAAACCCTAAACTATAAACCCTAAACACAAAACACTAAAATAAAAACCCTAAAACCTAAACCCTAAACCCTAAATCCTAAACCCTAAACCCTTAACCCTTAACCCTAAACCTTAAATACTAAACACTAAACTCTAAACCAAACCCTTCAACCCTAACCACTAAATTATAAACCCTAAACCCTAAAAACTAAACTATAAACCCTAAACCCTAAACACTAAACACTAAAATCTAAACCCTAAAATCTAAAATCTAAACCCTAAACCCTCAAACAAAAACCCTAAACAGTAGATGCTAAACCTTAAACCGTAAACCCTAAACACTAAACACTAAACACTAAAATCTAAACCCTAAATCCTAAAGCATAAACTCCAAACCCTTAAACCTTAAACCTTAAACCCTAAATCCTAAACCCTAAAGACAAAACTCTAAACCCTAAACCTTAATCCCTAAACCCTAAACACTAAAACCTAAAAACTAAAATATAAATCCTAATACCTAAACCCTAAACTCTAAACACTAAAATGTAAACCCTAAAACCTATACACTATATCCTAAACCCTAAACACTAACACTAAAATTTAAACCCTAAAGCCTACACACTAAACTCTAAACCCTAAACCCTAAACATCAAACTCTAAACCCTAAACCCCAAATACTAAACCCTAAACCCTAAACCCTAACCCCTCCAATCTAAACCCTAAACCCATAAACACTAACCTCTAAACCCTAAACCCTAAACCCTAAACACTAACCCCTAAACCCTAAAATCATAAACACTAACCTCTAAACCCTAAACCCTAAATCCTAAACCCTAAACACTAACCCCTAAACCCTAAACCCTAATACTAACTCTAATAAACGGCTTGGCTAGTTTAGTATTTTTGACATAACTAATCGCTCATAAGTCCGATTGATGCAAGACCAGCGGCATTGAAAAGCTAGTTCGATTTTCTACAACTTTCATGTTCATGTCGAGGCCAAATTCCAACGAGAATAACCATACGGACCGGATTTCCGTCCGGGTGGACAGACCGGACGAACAACCGGTCCGTCCAGGTAGTCTAACCGGACGGACGGTCAATCCGTCCGGGTGGTCTTACCGAACGGAAGATCGCTCCGTCCGGGTGTTCGGTTTTTTTAATTTTATTTCAAATTTAATTAAATCTCTTAATTTGTTTAGATAAATTTGTTAATTTCAATTCTTGAAGTATCGGTTAGATAGATTTGTTAAATATGAGAATGATTGAGTTTGTCGAAGATTAAAATTGATATAAATTTTCCAAATTTATTGAAGGATAATTTAATAATTCACTTAACTTAGAGCATCTTCTAATTTGAATACTAATTTGAATAGTAAGGCGTCATTTAGGGATTCAGAAAGAAAATGAAAAATACACCAAAAAAGTTATATAATTAATTACAAACCCAAATCACACCCATCCACAAATCACAGTCCTCTCACAACTACATTCTACTCTCTCGGCCTCCCCTGAAACCTCATCTAAATCTCACTCAAAATTCCATTACTTAAACCCTCATTCTACAAACTCGAACTTTCGGCCTCATTGAAATACCACCACCCTTGTAATGACCAAGTCTCGGATCCCAAACTCCACTGATAACCTCGCAAGAAAGGAAAAGAAGATCATCTGTTAGTGCTCATCCCAAACACAAAAAAGAAAAAAAAAACTGTAAAGAGAAATCGTGGTTGAATTGATAATGGATAAGATTCGGATTGGATCGAATCTTTCTTTCTAACCCATAAATCGACGTGGACACTTCCCACGCAGTAGACGTGGACTATACAGATGCTGATGTGGACTGTTCAGCTTGAAGACGTCATCACGGTGTTACAAATTCCATCTAAATTAACAGTCAAATCTTGCGAAGAACATTCTCCGTCCAAAAGTATGCCATATTTTATATTTCAAAAAAGTGGTGTCATTTTTTTACGAAAAGGTCATAGGTTGGTCCAAAACTATGCCATATTTTATATTTCAAAAATGTGGTGTCATTATTTTTACAAAAAGGCCATATGTTGATAAAAAAGTATGCGATATTTTATATTTCAAAAAAGTGGTGTCGTTCTTTTACGAAAAGACCATAGTTTGGGCTTTATGAGATTATAATTCCTTTAGAAAAAGACATTTAAAACTCTAGGTTTATGTGAATAAAATCACAGTAGGAAACTTTACCTTCATCGCTAGCCTTTTAGATTTCACCAAGTTGTTGCCTCAGGGTGGAGGCCGATTTCGGAATACGGTGTCCCAGCCAAGGTAGACAGGACAAGAAACGTAGGCTTATGAGCCGGTAAATCAATAATCGACGCTAGAAAATAGAGAAGGAGCATATCGAATTTACCTTAGGTTATGGGGGGGGGGGGACTAATCGACGCCGATCACGTACCATCGTCGAAGAGAGCTCTGGGGATCTCCACCAACGCCAGCACCTCGAACCCCCCCCCCCCCCCCCCCCCCCGGCGAATATCAAGAAGACGACGTGGAGAAGGATTGATCAAAGATTAGGATCTGGTGGAGGAGCCACCTTGCGGAGTCGGGATCGGAGAACATACGAACCAATGGAGAAGGAAAAAAACCGTGGCGGCCATCGTGGAGCCGATCTCGTCGACTGGAGGGACGAGATCGTTTCTGTCGTCATAGTCGTCGCGCTGGAAAAGGGAAGAGGAGGTGGTGGTTGTCATCATCAAGCTGAGTTCGCCTGTCGATTGAGATAGAGGAATGGATCGAGAGGAAACGAGACCTCGATAGGAGATGGAAGTTGTGGCTAGGTCACGAAGGACAAGGAGCTTTCGAGAGAAGATGGTGGTGACCGATAAGTGAGTGGAAAGGATTAGGATCCTTAGGGTTAACCGAGTTAAGAAATCAGATCGGATCGGACCCGGATGTAGTCGAAGAATGGGCTTAGCGCTATATAAGGATTCGGGCTTGGCGCAGGCCTAAGTCGTAGCTCGATTACACGAGCCTGTGGACATGAGAGGTCCGGATATAAAGAAGTCAATAGAGGACTCAGTTAGTAAACTCAATTTGGCCCAACGGTTAGACACTTAGATTAATAACCCTTACATCTAGAATTTGAATTCCACCTCGATATTTTTACCTAGTTTATATATTAATCTAGCCTTAATTAATCATCAAATAAAACATAAAAAAACCCTTTAAAATCTTTTCTCCATGATTATTTCAGAATCGAGTATTTAAAATAATAATAAAAAAACAATAATAGTAATAATAACAAAAATATATAAATAGAAAAGAACAAATGCCTAAAAATCTCTCTTCATTAAAAATATAGGATAGTTAAATAAGTGCAAAAAGATAGTCTTTACAGGTTATCTTGCATTAGCTAATTTTTCAAGTTCGCTATTCCGAACAATCGTTAAAATTCAAAATTTCAATTAGGATTCCCCCCTTCCCTAATTTTACGAAAGCCCTATAAAAACATAAATAAAAATTGTTAAAAACTTTAAAGTAAATCTTTATTTGTATAATTAATCTGAATAGCTAAACCTTTATAATTGGCTATTCTTAGCAATTACTTAAACCCCTAAAAAAATTGAAATAAATAAGTCTAAAAAATCCCCAAAATTCATCTTACAGTTATTTCGAAATAGTTAATTTTCAAGAATTGGCCACTTTGGAATAAATTGTTGAGAAAGTTAAGAAAATATAAAAAGTAAATAAAAATAATTAAATAAAAATAATGTAAATAAAAATAAACAATAGAACATTCAAAATCCTTCAAAAAATCCATGTCCAATTATCTCTTAATAATTATTTTTTCAAAGTTAATTATTAAGGATAATTACCCTCTCCTAGAAGTTGTGCTCTTTTGAAGAGCACCGTCATCGCCGCTTGATTAGTGTCGATGAAAATTATGAGCTGGAATGTGTGGGGCCTAGGTCAGAGACAATCTTTGTGGGTGCTCAATAATCTAGCTCGCAACCATCATCCTGATGTCATCTTCTTAATGGAAACCCTAGCATCTATGGAACATAGGGAAGAGGTCTGCATCAAATTTCAATTTGAGGTGTGCTTTAAAGTTGAACCGCAAAGACATAGCGGAAGTTTATACCCAAAATCAAAACCGACTGAAGATGCTGGAAGAAGACACATCTATTAGGTCCCTGGAAGTACTTGAATTAGATGAGTCATCAAGGAACACAGGGCAAAACGAACAACACTTGAGGAATGATATGCTTGCGCTGCACACAAAGGAGATAGACCTCAAGGAGGAAAGGAGGCTGACAGAATGCAAGTGTTGTCGTTGATGCAAAATATACACCCTAGAGCCAATGGACACAACAAATATTGCAGGGAAACAAGTACACTTCGGTTCTGGAACAGCTCTAGAACCCATAGTCGGCCAGCCAGAGACGGCCGGTCAGTTTCAATAGGTGGTAGTTAGGAGAACCATAGTACTAACGATGTGGTCCAATAGCTAGTTTTACGGTTTTTTAACTTTGGTTCTTTAATTGGCTACCATAATGTCGTTGATCTTGTTGCCGCTTGTCCTTAGATAGGAGAGAAAGGGTTGAGGTTCTTGTATACAAGGACCTGTGATCCATACATATTTGCTTGTGATGACTGTACCTCAGGTTGGACACTCTTATGACCTATGGTTTCATTTAAGAGGAATGAAGTGGGGAATTTGTCAAACAAATACCCTCTCCCAAGGTATCCAAAAGGTTATCAGGTGTTGATTCCTCGCAAGTCACGTTGATAAACATCGAAAGCTCAGGTCAAACCCAACATCCCAAAGTCAAACCAAATTTATCCATTCCGAAGTAAGCGAACTTTGATCCCGATATTCAGGCACGTAGGCAGTCATTTCGAATTGAGTCCACCCATCCATCTAAATTCAAATCCAATATTTTTCCGTTACGTGTACGGAAAAGTATCATCCATCCAAATTAAATCTTATATATTTCTATTAAGTCTATGAAGAGTATCATCCCCTAAAAAAACTCAATCTCAATGTTCGTTTTTAATTCAACGGTCAATATCGCCCCAAATCAAAAGAATTGAACTTGAGCACCAGAGTATAAATGGATTGCAAACCAAACTAAATTTATTCAATTTTGAACTACGCGGTCTTTGATCCCGGAGTCCGGGTACGTAGGCAGTCATTTCGACTCGACTCTACATGTCCAATTCCAAATCTAAGTGTCCCCCAAAAATCCAAAACCATCTAAAATTGTTTGTTTTAAAACGTGCGGTAATTCAAACCCCGAACCCATATAAACTTGCCGTCTAGCAGTTTCGACCTTGTGGAAGGTGGAACCATAGCAAGCAGTTGCTTCTGTTGCGTAACCGACCCCCGTACCTAGGTTCTCTATTTTGTAGACCGAGTCAAAAGTGTATGTCCCGAGCCATGACGACTTAGATGGATGAGTAGAGCGTTTGATCCACCACTAAGTTTCGATCGATGGTGACTCCAACCACATCTTCAACCTTGTGCCGCCTGCGCGATCTGATCACCCTCCTTCCCCATGGTAGCAGAGGGCCGAGCCCCGGAGGAATGCGTTCCCGAATAGGAGACCTCCGCGACAAATGGAGACTCTACTGAGGAATCCAGAACCATTCTGCGGGGGCGAGCTACAAAACAAATATCATGATAAGTTTGGGTGCTCTCTTTCATTGGGTGTTACCGCTTTCTTAGGATTTAATTTGGGGGGATAATAAGCTATGTACCCGAGCTTGAGGGAAACTTAGGAAAAATTAAGCGTAGTAGGCGCTCTGCGAGTTACAAATAGCACCCTGCTCGCCGATTCCTCGATCAAAACTTTGACATGTCAACCAGCCTGAGTCAAAGGCGCAAGTCGACAAAGTTTGAGAACATTCTCTTTAGGGCACAACCTAGGTTGACATACTAACACAATGTGTATTAAATCTTTGTTGACTAACACCCCATCGGGGATTAATAAAAACGATAATAAAACTGGCATCATACATCATGCATCATATCATGAATTTTAATATAGTGCACTATGTATGCCTAAGTCTGACGTTGTGTTGCCCTAGATGAAGCTAGTGACAGTACGATCGATCCAAAGAAAGGTCCGCCAACCGAGCTCTTCTCGGTATCATACAGGGGGTAGCAAGTGGGAGAAAGGGACTTTAGAAGTGGAGATGGATCGTCTCCTGGGACATCTAATGGCTCGCAACGCCGACCCATGATAAAAGAAAGAGTGACTCTCATGTTACAGAAGAGTATAGGGATAATGATTGCTAACTTTGGCCAGTTGGATTGCCCTCCCTCGCATATAGATTCGGTGCCAGGTTAGCAAGGCATGGACATCTTTTACCTGTCTCTAAATTGCTACAGAGATTTATCGCCCATAATGATGTTCATGATGCACTACCTCATTAAGACTCTTGTCACCGGTTTAATAATACAAAAGTTCTCATTAGGGGTGCTGCTTGATTAATGGATGGTGGCCAGTGCCACGATACCTAGTTTGGTTGATTCCTGAGGAAGTTCCAACTCTTAGTCGTATGGAGTAGCTTTGTGAGGATCTTGCTTACCTTGGAGTACCTTATGGTAACCCTTCACTGCTTCGAGAGCCTAAAAATCAATGGAGATGGGTTCACGGTGAGAGAGACATATGGGATTCCACCTAGAAGGCATTTGAAGGATAATTTAGCCGTTAGACCACACCAGCATCCGGAGATATGGGTGAACCTCAAACTCATCATGTCGATCCTGAACAATATGCAAATCACGTGGATGGTAATAATCTTGAGAGGTATCTCATCTTACCACGCCAAAAGACGTAACAAGGAAGATAACGAGACTTTCCCGTATGAGGTCCTCAAAAAAGGAATGGGCCTTAAATGAAAGGCCTGATATTATCAACATATTTTATCTAAGATAAGGGGTGTCTTCCAAATAAGGTGTGCACACCACGCATATATGCCAAGTTTAAAAGGGGTAATAAGGGTAGAGGAAGGAAATCATGTAATAAGTTTCTCAGTTATGTATTTTATTATAGGACTTTCTATGTAAGGATTGATTTTACCGTAATATGGTCCAGGCAAGCAACACAACCGAAATACAAGGACATACGTTCGGCACTAATCATCAATATGCATTTTCTTTTTCTCTACTATTTTCATAAACCCCCATAATTTATTTTGACGAAGAATTATTATCTTGCGAATAAAACAATATTAGATGGCCAACCTAACAGATTAAATGGCCCCATCGACAGTGAGAGCAATGTCTCGTACGACATGGCTAAAGAACAACAAGCGAAAGGGGACATCCCCACTGTGGCTCAGAGGAACCCTCATACCTCATAACTACTATAAGGACGATGCCTTTCAAATGAAAGTACCTCACAAACATTTAGGCGTCGTTCCCGCCCGAGGAGGAGACCCTCTTTTTGGACCAATATGGGCGCATTTCGGAGTTGCTATATGTATCGGTATCTCCATGATTCCTAGCAACAACTGTCAATTATTGGAATCCTTGCTACCATTGCTTCACATTTAAGGGTTCTGACATTACACCGCTAGCCGAAGAATACTAGGAGCTACTTCAACTCATGGATCAAGCCCTCCGGAAGGTCTACATACATTACATGGGAGATAAGGTGTTTAACATCCTTTTGGAAAGGTTGTTCTTAAAAGGCCTTTCTCCATCAACATGCTCACCATGGCTCCTTTGTTGCAACACAACCGCGCAGACTCTACCAGGCTAGCGAGGGTTCAAACCTTAGCACTTATATTGTATGGAGTCATCCTTTACCCAAGGTTTGAGGGACTAATCGACGAAGAGGTCGTAAGGATCTTTCATGAGGACCATTTCAAAGTGAACACTATATTTGACATATTGGCAGAAACATTTTGCACCTTAGACGAGTGCCTACAAAGGAACCAAAAGACATTGCTCGGATGCACCCCTTTGTTGGTCACATGGATGACAAGCCATTTCAAACCCACCCCTGATGGGCATCCAACTATTAAAAAGTGATGGCACTTCCGTTACAAGGGCGAGGAACCCTCTACAAGATTTTGGTTTATCTGAGCACCTCTACCTTAACAACACGCCCGAATAATGGCAACAATACCTCGCTCAATTGGATTCCCAAATGGTAGAATGGATGGCCTGGTGGACGGGTCACACCGAGGTGTTGTACAAATGCAGTGACCACCCATGGGTACCACTCTTGGGACTTCGAGAATGCTCGACCTACGCACGGCATATGTTTCACCGACAAGTAGGTTGTATCTAATTCGTGGCAAGCACCAACGGGATAGACCTTACAAACTTTTCCTATGATGGATCAGATGTCAAGAGTCGAAGGAAAGATGTATTGGGGGCGTGGAAGAATCCAAGAAACCTCGGATACGCAAGTTTTGGCAAGGTCCCCGATCTACAAAGCCAAGTCACACGAGAGTATATATTCCGACATCCCACTCGAGGGAAGGATCATCGACGTCCCATAACAGAAAAGAGAAAGCGAGAACGAGTTGTAAAGGTGGATCTAGAGAAATATGAATGGCTGAAGGTGGAATTCTATAAATTGAAAATGAATCAGTAAGAGGGTGATCGACTCTTAAAGGTCGAGAAGGTAAAACTGGCCAAGGAATTGGAAACTGCCAAGGATATGAAGGAAAGCTTCCTAAGCATCATCCAGGGTCGCTACGACGAACCTCAACACACAAAGACTAAGATAAGATGGCTCTAATACATAGTGGCTAAGCTCCAACAAAGGACATTGGTTGAAGATTATGGATCATCTACTGACTGATAAGACCACTAAGAGACCGTGGGTTAGGTGAGATCACTAGCATGTGACGACGACCGTAATAAGTTGTGGCATCTAGCCAATCAAGCAATAGTAAATGTAATTGCATGTATCGCAATAAGCCCTCAGAAAGGCCAAACGATATATGACTTATTCTTGAGATAGTTGTGAAACCCGTCCCTATATGATCCGATCTAACCACACGGTTTGACCCATGCAACTACTCGTGAGTTTACTCACTTGTGTTCACTCAACATCACTTATCATACATAACATACACGTAAGTACTAAAAGCATGGAACTCTTCATATCATAAGTAAATGACACCATACTAAACAGAGCATCAATGGCTCGAAAATCAAGTATCAAACATCAAAGGTAAGAACATCCCAAACAAAGGAAACTCAACATCTAGAGATAACTAATCTGAAAACAACTCAAATCCTCAAACCATGACAAGGGATAAATGAGGTCCTCCATGGCGCCTCTCTCTAAGACTCCCAGAGCCACTCAGTCAAGGTTTCTATGCTGCTCTTGTAGTCCTCGTAGGCGAAATTTTCTCCCAAAGATCGAAGATCGCACATACAAGAGGCAAAGAGACGATGTAACTGATAAGAACTAAGTGGCTACTAGACTCGAGTAGGACTGAGGCTGAAATCTAGTCATGTGACCATGTGGTCATGTAGGCATCAACCTATCATCAGCCATCACTAGCTATGTGGACGGCCTCATGATGGATCAGACCATGAAGCCACCTCGAGTACGTGTGAGCTGCATCTGAAGGCATGGTCTACACGTCCTTCCTGAAACTATATTCCTATGGGATTGCACAATCCGGGGGTGGGTGACTGACTCATCATACTTATGAACTAGTCTAGTAGGCTTTCTTGAACGGTCCTGTCAAGATTTGTGGATGACACGCCATAGTTCAACTATTAGGAGCTTATGCTCGAACTATAATAACTTCCTATATAGTAGATCACATGCTAGTGTACAGCTTGAGAGCCCTTGGCCATCATCATCAATACAATCATGATAGGAAATCCCAGCAATGGATTCCCAAACATCCTACTACAATTCTACGCTTATAAAGCAGAAGAAAATCTTAAACCCCCAGCTCTAATTTTCTTTCCTAATAGAATATGAACTGCAACCGGCTTCCCAAGCTCAAGTCTTATGTCCCGAATGACCTAAAAAAATCAATCGTAGGATTGAAATCCAAATCCCTAATCTGTCAGGATTTTCCTACGTGGGTTTAAAATAAAAGGATTGATAGAGAAGAAGAAGATTGATTACCTTCCGGAGCTTCCTCTATCCTCTCTAATCCTTTGCCAATGATCTGGGATTCATGAACTCTGCCTTCTCCACCTTCTGAGAGAGAACACCATTTGTCGGAGAATATTCTAGGTTTTTATTTCAATGAATTATGACTTGCAGGTCAAACCTTTGGTTTATAATAAGTCCACAATACCCATGACAGCCTAACAATCACGCCCATGACCTGCCAATAGTCACGCTCGTGATCTTTAGGTGACCACACTCGTGACTGACTGCTACCCACAACCGTGGTTGATCTGAAAATCACGCCTCTTACAGACTCGCGGTCATGCCCGTGGTCATCCACTCGTCAGAGATTTTCAGAACTAATAAACTAAGAAAAAACACAGAATCGACAATCAACCTTAAATCGGGGTGTCACAACTCTCCTCTCTTACAAAAGATTTTGTTCCAAACCCTTAATGTGAAAACTTAACAAGGGAGAAAGAATTTTCCTGTTAGCTAATTCTCCATGAGCTCCTAGTAGCGCTCCGACATTCTAGCTAATAACGCTCGATTCACCGTTTTCATCGCTCTCATTTAAGCGACATTTTATGCATATTTCTATTGTCTTGGGTAGAAGTTTTGGATGTTTTATGCATTTTTAGCTTCTATCTCAATTTAGTGTCTCAGTCCCATTTGGGGTCCTTTTGATGTCGTTTTATAGTTTTTTGTAAAATTTCAGGTGCATAACGATGTCGGGGCATTATTCGGAATAATACGGTTATGCATGGACGAGTTAGGACGGATCGAGGACTAGAGAAAACATCAAGAACTGACCTTTGTCACACTATGCGCCTAAAATAATGCATATTTACTGCGCATGGTAGGATAGGTTAAGGCGCATGGATTTTCTTAAAGTTTGTCACACTATATGCGCCTAAAGATGTCAGACCATGCACCCAAATATTTAAGACGCATGGTGTCACGGCCGACATCAATTAGGATTTATGTTCCTATTTAAAGCCTTTCCTCCCTCATTCAAAGACAGACTTTCCTGGACGAAATTCAAGAGCAATATTGAGAGATTTGAGAGCAACTTTTAGGCAACTTCAAGGAGCTCGAAATTGGTGAAAGGATCAAGCCGGTGAATCTACTTTTCGGGAAGATCGGAGGAACTAGGTTTTTCATAATTATTAGTGTAAACCTAGAATCAATGTGTTCCTTCTCTAATTTTGATTTGTCTTATGAGATCATTAGCAACTAAACTTCTCTTGCTTAGATTAGATGAACCCTTGGTTAATTCTTAGAAATGAATGATTTGATATATTTGACGATTTAAGTGAGTTGGATGGATTTAAGTTCATGTTTGATTTCGATTTTGTTTTCATTCTTGCTTGATCAACTTGAATGTATCTATGTTAAATTGGTCTTAGACTGGAGAGAGCTTGCATATCTAGAATGCCAAAATAAAACAAATAGGTTAGATGTTAATCCTCACCCGGGAGTGAATGAACTAGTCTGTCGTGTGAGCACTTCTTATTCCTTTAATCGCCTAATGGGTTTTAGCTCTTTGTCTCGAAAGAGCAGACTGGGATACTAGATAGGTAGAAAATTAGCAATCTCAAAAGGGCGTGCTTTTATTATAGAAGAATTGGGATAGTGTTATAAAACTAAGAACAAAAGAGAACAAGAACATGAGAGGAGAAGTACTTTCTTATTGAGGTGTATAGAATGCTACAAATGAGAGCTCTATTTATAGGCTCATAGATCATAACCTATACTCTCTAATATTATTACACATAAAGGTGGGAAAATAAATACAATGAAATACATTGAAGAATGGAATAAGGAGTTACACAATGGTGCATTCACTATAGTAATTATATTCATAACACTCCCCCTTGAATGACCATTGGTTATACATCGTCCTTCGAATACGCTTCGATACCGCCTCATTAAAAAAACCTTACCGGGGAAAACCCAGTGGGAAAAACCATAGTTAAGGGAAAAAGAGTACAGCTGCGTATTGACTCCCCCTGATGATGATATCAGTTGAGATCCTTCATATTGACTCCCCCTGATGAGGATATCAACTCTTGCTCATCATTATATCAGTTGAGATCATTCACTCACCAATTCCAAATTTGCTTTCCAACAGTTGATGCAGAGAGATCTTTGGTGAATAAATCAACCAAGTTATCACTTAGGTGCACTTAGTTGATAAATATTTCAACTCATTGAAGTTTGTGCATAAGTATGCATCACATGATCGATGGTCATCCATAATTCACATGACACTTCACCTTAAATGACCATTAGATGAGAATATGTCTCATTAAAACCTTACTAGGAAAACCCTATGGGATAAAAACCTAGTGAAGGAAAAAGAGTACATAATCATCACATCACGTTGCAACATTTTCTTGCAACTCAAGGATATATACAAAATAAATATCATGCATGATTTATAGGATCAGATCTTGAAATGGTGGTGTAGTTTTATAAGTTGGTTTCACAGCCCACCAAGTGGTAAAATTATCACATGAGACCAATTTATGGTCAACCAACACAAATATGACCAAGATTACTACTTCAAAATCGAGTACATCTTGTGTCTTAATAAAGGTCGATTAAACTCGACATAGAGTCACATAGTGATCTGACTACCATTCAGGCACTGATAGCCATGTCATATCCATATAACTTTTTGTTGGATATAATTAGTATATCATTGATGATATACGAAAATCATGTTCGAGAGAGATGCACGGTTGGCAAGTTAGTGGTAATCTTCCACATCTTCCATCTCGAACTCTAGCTAATCAATATTTGATTGCTTTGAGACACTCTTTAGGAGTCTCAATAAAGTGTATGTCATCTATATAACAAAAGATGATGATGACACTTAAACTCTTATAAACAAAAGAAATACATTTTAAATATAAAATAAAGTATAGAAATTTTTATAAGAATATCAAAATCATAAAATATGACAAAGATGATTTTTCATCTTTCAAAATTCAACTCAATATGAAAAAGAAATCATAGTTTTATGCATAGAGAAATGTATGATATGCTAAATGGACCACTTCTCTCAATTATTCAATCCATATGACGTCAATTAGATATAACTTGTTCACGTGAACTTGAATTGTTTGCTTATAGCAAAATAAATCCTCAAGGGAATTTCATATACACATGTGTATTCTAATTATGCAAACCATACATATAGGTTGCAAGGACATCCATTAGGGGCAAACTCTTTCCCTTCATAAATTGCCAGACTAATCGAATAATAAAAAGTAGTTGCATCCACCACATGAGAATATATTTTCTCATAATCAAAATGTTATAGGTTTGTTGTACAAAACCTTTCAAAAATGAGATGTTTCATAACTTCTCATACTCATACTTTACATCTCAATGTATAAAGACTTGATGTCTTAAAACTTTTCATTTCTCTTGGGAATTTGAATTTGCCTCAAATTGAAATTTTTTCAGCCAATCATTTCTTTCTTTGCATGCATTTTGGCTCACGATCCTCATTTTCAACTATCATATTTAGCGTTGCACTATACGCAAAAATTTCGTCGACGTTGACTTCATTGGGGTTCCAATATTTTCCATCCAAGATATAGATAATTGAGATATATATTCATATCTTTCAGGTAATTCGAGACTCTTCTTGAGCACATTATTTGTTTCTCTTGGTGGTGTTTCCTTAAATAATCTTAACCTCAATTTGACCATCCGGATCTATAGCTCCATTTCACTTTTGAGGAAATTTTTCTTTGGAACCGTGTGGTCTACCATGCTTTATACGGGTTTTAGACTCAGTTGTGATGTCAGATTGCCCAATGTCAACATCATTTTCACTGGAGCATTGCGAGTTGGCACATGAGAGTTTTACTCGTTTGGGTCGATAAAGTGTCTGGCAAATGATGAATTATATATTTTTCGAACTTCACGTTCACATTGTTTAGTGCGAGGATCAAAATGATATGATGATTATTCATCTAATCTCTGTGCCAACCTTTGATTTTCTTCACATAATGTTGAGAATTATGATTATATGAATGATAAACCTCCAAACGAGTCATCAAAATTTTCTGACAACGATGTAAATATTTTACCATCGATGAACTCGTAATCAACATAATTTCCAAATCATCATTGAGAACTCATCCTAATAAATTGTGGTGGAGCAATTTAGATGTGTATATCACATCCATATATCCAATGATGAGAAGTATAAGGTTTTGACCCAAAACCCACATATAATGGAGGAATTCATAATAATTTCTTGGCGTAATGCGAATTTGTGTTGTTCATGTAAATGACATGTTCACAATAATATAAATGGAAAATGTTCGTTTCAATGACACATTTTTCGTTATTGGATAATCATGAAAATATGCTCATAACCAAAATGGTTGAACTAGCAATCTCGCAAATTCTAGTTTGCTTTCATATATACATGTGACCTTCTAGTTGATACATCAATTAAAATAATTGATCCACATGTTGGGTGTATGGATCCACACACATCACCCTTTGTTTTGTTGTTTGTATAAGATAAATTATCTTACTTTAGTTGATTATTATCCAAACAATCAACTCTATTTAAGAATAAGCAACCCAAAAATGAGTTATGTTGTGTTGGAGATTCACCCAACAATGGGTAACGGAAAGGTGAAAATGCTTTCCTAGAAACGAAACCTTGTTGACGGAACGCACGGAAAATTGTTCGTGTTCCCGGGAAGTAGGAGAGTCACAAGGACTACTTAAATCCCTATAACCTTAAGAATCATTTCTTTAGAATACCCAAGTTGAGACCTCCGTGCACAACATTATCCATAGAGGTACTTATCGATTCACATTATGATTGAACCGGGATGGTCACACCGGTTATGTCAGATAATACTTGTCATGACGAGTAAACTTATAGTGTACATTGATATGTATCTCAATCACGATCACATATGTCTGGTACAAATTGGAGGACAACATTTAATATTTTCATGGTCATATACCACATTATTGTTCCTCTCCCTTGTGATCATCAATATATAAATCAAAAGGATCTTGTTCCTTCTTGAATAATGCAATAGCTCTACTAAAGCTTCTGAGTGATTTTGTACTACTCGTTATATGGTGCACTATCGATGAGTTATATATCACAATGTATTATGTCATTTCTCATCATGGCAATACTCATTTTGCAAGAGAATGATGAATAGCGCAAATGATAAATAGAGATACTCCATCATAGTCGTCTTAACCATCCATGTCACCAATTATGGGATGAATAATCTTCACAATATACATGTACAACCACCAAAGAAAAGGTTCCATATAGAAACAACAATAATAACTTGTTCCATGTGCTAAAAAAATGTAACAAATAAGTCTTTGTACATTTGATGGCTTATGAAGCAATATCATTTGTATATGATCATCAAAATAAAATTGATGGATGTATCCCCTTTTATGTGATTGAAATTGTTCAACATCAATTTACAACTCTCTTTCATATAAAAGATGTATTCCCCAAAATTCATGACCATACCAAATAATAGATCTTTTCCTCCACAATCGTGTATTGGTGTTTACACTTGTGGGAATGTATGTATGTATATATTTGTCACTTTGTGGATATATGAATATAATAATTCACTTCATGGAGTGATATGGTGTCTTATTGGACCACCAAACATTTGAGACATATAAGATATTCGATCTTTTCCTTGGAATATTTGTCTCTTGGTACTTTAATCATATCACACTTTAAGAAAATTTGCCACTTGAGGTGGTCATACATGGCTTTGACATTACGCCACAGGATACATGAGTCGTTGCTCATTTTTGTCAACCATTCATGAAGATTATGGCGAATAAGATTAAAGCTATGGCTTTATCTTGAGAAGATGTTTTATTATCGTGTTTGATGGTTTCACGAAGACCATTATAAATGAATTTTAGCTTCCAATGCCAATGAATGGTGAAGCTTGCCCGAAACATGGAGGGGCTCAAATTACAAAATATTCAATATATTATAAGAAATAAATAAAATATCATTAACTTGATAATAAACTCATATAAAATTAGTAATAAACCATTAACTAATAATAAGTATAACGGCTATTTGATAACATAAATATCAATATAATATAGCCATAAATTTGAAAAGTCACAACAAGTGAATAATTATGATTGTAAGGAAGAAAATGTTAACTCATATTAAAAAAAATATAGTAAGGTCATAAATTTAATAATAAGGTCATATAAAGAAAATAAAAAACATAAAGCGACAATAAAGTAGAAATCAATGAAGAATTATTCGATCATACTATTCAAATGGTAAGCAACCCATAAATAGGAAATTAAATTATATTAAACTAGTAGTAATGTAAGTAATTGATGTGCATGATGATAAAGAACAATGACTCCGATTGTTGAAAATAAGTATGAGAAATATTATAGAAAAATGAACAATAACGCCAAAGCATGTATTATGCAAATTTCATGCACCCGAAAGTAAACTGCAACCCACGCATATACCAAATAGGCAAATAATAAATTTTCAAAACGCGAGTATCATGAGTGTAAATCTCATTAACCATATCGTGGGCATCAAGAGCATAAATCTCATTGGCCATATCACGGGCATCAAAAGCGTAAATCTTACTAGCCATATGGCGGGCGGAATTGTATTGTTCCGCGTGCACCGCTTATCTCACGATTAAAAGTAATCTCTCATTGTATGATTACAAGATATTGCTCGACGGCGAACTTCGTGCTGATAACGTGTTATAAAACTAAGAACAAAAGAGAACAAGAACATGAGAGGAGAAGTACTTTCTTATTGAGGTGTATAGAATGCTACAAATGAGAGCTCTATTTATAGGCTCATAGATCATAACCTATACTCTCTAATATTATTACACATAAAGGTGGGAAAATAAATACAATGAAATACATTGAAGAATGGAATAAGGAGTTACACAATGGTGCATTCACTATAGTAATTATATTCATAACAGATAGTTTATTGAATCTATCCTGTTTCATTTTAAATCGTAGACTTTGTCTGTCATTCGTGAGTTTGAAGTGCGTAGGGGGATTCAAAGTCTAAGCAGTTTCATCCGTAATTGTCTAAACCATATTCGTGCAGTCTAACAACCTTTGTTTTCTCTGTCATAGCAATTTTCATTTTCTTTTTGATTCTTGGATTGGTTCTTGTAACACCTACACCACACTTCATGTTAATCGATTGATACTTGTTGCAACTTTGAGTAAGATACATTGAGAGACCCTAGGGAAATTTGACTTTGGTTAATTCATTAACCAGGTTATTTTGAGAACGCCTAAAAATTATTCATCAAATTGGCATCGTTGTCGGGGACTTCTCTATTTTATTTGAAAGTAGTTCGATTAGTATTAATCATCCACCTCCATTTTAAATTTTTCCTTTCAAAGTTACTTTTTACATTTTTAATGTTTTTATTGTGTAGATGAGAACTAATTGCATGTCACCGGCAGTGACACGATCCCAAACGAATCAAAACTCTCGATAGGGCTTGCGCTCATCAGAAGAAGAAGGATAGATTGATGAATCTCTATGAGGTTTACTTGGAAGCAAAGAAGAATCTTTGTACAAATCATTTTCGGAATCAGACTTAGAACATAGTTACAACTCACATCTTACTGAACCGATGGCGAAGAGAACTCTTGCAAATTACACCAAGCCGAGAGCGGAAGATCCATATCAAGTCTGGTTCCACCCGAACAAGATGATGCCAACTATGAGATCAAATGGAATCTCATCACATTAACTCAGCAAAATCTGACGTTCGAAGGGAGGACCGACGAGAATCCTTGTGCTCATCTTGTGGACTTCTATGTTTACATCCGATGAAGCAATGAAGCTTAAACTTTTCAAATGGTCTCTTTGAGGAGCAACAAGAAGATGCTTGACTAGTCAACCTGGTGGCACATTCAGAGATTGGGATACTCTAGCTCAAGCTTTTGTAGAAGAGTACTATCTGCCAGCAAAGACTGCAGCTATTAGAGAATCAATTTCTCAGATTCATCAGAGATAAGGAGAGAGCTTATATGACATATGGACAGATTTCATAAGCTTTTTCTGATTTTCCTCACCACGGTTACACTAACAGTCAGCTAGCAGACATGTTCAGTAGATCTTAGGATCGAGCAACAACAATACTAGTATATCAACTAGCAAATGGGAATATCACTACTCTCACCCCTCAGCTGCTTTGCAACACTTTGCTTCATGTGCAACAAAATTGAGAAACTGGGCAAGGAACACAATTCAGCAAGCACATGCAATATCTTATGACAATGTAGACAAGATTGCTCTAAGAGTTCAAGTGAAGGGGTTAGAGAAGAAGATAAATGATGTCACTTTGAAAAATGCTAACCCCCCCCCCCTGCTGCTTTCGTTTACACTGAAAGCCAGGGATAATGTGTTAAGTTTCTCACATCCAAATCCATGATGGTAGATGAACTGGGTTTTGTGCAAGGTGTCCCCTTCCGTCCGCAGGGATACCAATACTTCAGAGCAAAGAACGCCGGAGGGCGACAATACAACTTCACATACCCGGGAGGACGTTCAGATTGCTATAATCATAAAGTGGAAGATTACAATGCCAACAAAAACACCATGCCTCAAGGACAAGCAGGATTTCCAATCAAGCTAGCTCAGCAGCAACCGCAACAAAATTCGGCCCCTTAAGGTGGAATCAATGAAGACATCCTCCAGATGACGAAGACCATGCAAGCACAATTGGCTAACCAAAATACTATTTTTTAGGGTCAAGAAGCAATGATTGAAAGGATGGAAGCATCTTACACGTCTTTGGAACAAAAGGTCGATCAAAGGTCTACTGGACAACTCCCAAGGAATACTAAGCAAAATCCCAACAACAATAAGCATCTAGGAAAAAGCCACATTGCAAAGTCAATTGCATTGAGGAACGGGAAGACCATTCAAGGAAATCCTAAATCAGTTCAAGAGCCAGAGATGGTGCCAGATGAGATTGCAATTGACATTCCAGAGGAAGAGGAGGAGACACCAGTGGCGATTGCTACCCCTACTCCTATAGCTCAAAAGCTTGCTAACACAAATTTTATGCTCACTCTAGAGGAAATCAAGAAGCATGCCCGGATCCTATATCCATTAGCGCATAAGAGGAAGGGGTTTTCAAAGGAGTTTGAGAGATTTTTTGAAATCATCAAGAATCAAGAGATTACACTAACCTTCCTGGAAGCTTTCACAAAGATTCCAGCATATGCAAAGTTCTTGAAGGCTATGCTCAAAAAGAAGATAAATCTCAATGATGCTACAAAGGTCTCCTTCTATGAAGAAGGTGCAACCATCCAAGTTGGACCGACAAAGCGAAAAGACCCAGGGAGCTTTACTTGACCTTGCATAATAAAGAATGTTAAAATTGATAGAATCTCAATGTAAGCCCTTCTAGAAATGCGAGGTGAAACTAGGGGCTCTATCTGATACACTCGTCTTGGGTACTCCATGCAACCTCACAATGTTCTCCACATACAACCCTTCTAGTTCCTCCACATCTAGCTTAAACAGGATGGGGATGATGTGAGCCACCTTGGTCAAACAGTCCACTATGACCCAAACTGCATCTTTCCCATTGACCAAGGGAAGCCCACTGATGAAGCCCATCCCAATATCTTCGAACTTCCACACCGTCATTGGTAGGGGATGAAGCAACCCTCCCAATGTTTGATGATACAACTTCACCTTCGGGCACATCACACAACTAGCCACGTGTTCTATTACATGCTTCTTCATGCCCGGCCACCAGTAGTGATGGCAGAGTGTTTGATATATCTTTGTCTCACCTAGATGCATAGCATAAGTAGATGAATGTGCCTCATCTAGAATATCCTCTCTTAGCTTAGGCCCAAATGGTACATACACCCTTCCCTGGAAAAGCATCAAGCCTTTCTTACAGGTCTAGGGCGTAGCCTTACTGGCCGACGCCATCTGCTGAGCCTCCAAAACCAACTCATATGTCGCCTGAGCCTCAGAAATACGATCCAGTAACTGGGGCCTCACTACCAGTCTCACCAGTAACCCCTTAATCGGATCGACCTCCAATCATTGCCCAACCTCCTCATATCAACCAACTCGGTCAACCTCTCATTCCTGCTCAAAGCATTTGCCACTACATTGGCCTTCCCTGGGTGATAATCCATCACACATTCATAGTCCTTGAGCAACTCTGCCCAGCGCCTCTGTTTGCTGTTCAACTCCTTATGCTCCATCAAGTATCTGAGACTCTTGTGATCGGTCTTGATCCTAAAAGTCTCACCATACAAGTAATGCTTCTATAGCTTTAGTGCGAAAACCACTGCAGCCAGCTCCAAATCATGAACTGGGTAATTCAGTTCATGCACCTTCAGCTAGCAAGATGTATACGCCACCACTCTACCATCCTGCATCAGGATGCATCCTAACCCCGAATATGAGACATCACTCTTAATCACATAATCACCCTAGCAACCGGTAAGGTAAGTACATGTGTGGTGGTAAGCCTCTTCTTCAACTCCTCAAAGCTCTTGTGAAAAGCCTTGCTCTAGACAAAAGCCGTGTCCTTCAGCTTGGGGGAACCCCTCTACAAACTTATGGTAGTATCTTGCCATGCCCAGGAAACTCCTCACTTCGTCCATCCTTCGGAGCAGTGACCAATTTACTATTACCTCCACCTTCCTCGGGTCCACCTTAATGCCTCGACCACTGATCAGGTGTCCCAAGAACAACACCTCCCTCAGCTAGAACTCACACTTAGTGAACTTGACATACAATCACTCCCTCCTGAATGTAGCCCAGACTACTCTCAAGTGCTCAACATGCTCCCGCCCCTATGTCCTAGTGATTACCACATCCTCCTTCAAAGTCATAGAAAACTTAATCGTCTTCTTCTTACATTCCACCATGGCTTCATGGTGCTTTAACCAATCCAAGCCCAAGATCACATCGAACTCATCGAAAGAAAGAATGATGAGGTTCGTTGTGAACTCCTTTTCCTCAAAGAGCAAAACTGCTCCCTCTACCCAATACTCCACTCGTAGAGTCTTCCCCGCTTGGGTACTTACTCTAAAGGATCTACTCATCCTATCATGAAAAAGGCAGAAAGACGAACAATTGTGGTAGAGATGAAGAGTGAGAAGCACCCGTATCAAACAAGGCACAAAAGGATCTACCAGAAATGGCAACTATACCCGTGATGGTATCCGGGGGGACATCTATCTTAGCTCCGGTGGGATACACCCTGCTCTATGCCTATGCGTCCTTCCCTTGCGGCGTCCCCTGTCCCAAGGGAACCGCATTAGCTCTTGTAAGCAAAGCCTTAGAAACTCCACCTCTCACAGGACTCCCAAATAGAGCATGTCTCTTTTGTAGCATCGCCTCTGACGCTGCTGCCTGGCTAAGGCATGTGCTCTCCCGAGCAAAATGGCATGGCTGTCCGCAACGGAAGGAAACTCCTGAATTCTTCAGACACTCTCCCTAGTGTCGCATCCCACATTCCGAGAAAAGAGGGCGATCAAATCCTGCAGTGGACTGCTTCAACTGCACTGTTGGGGTGACAAAGGCAGCAAAGTGAAACGGTGGCACACGAGTATCAGGATGCGCATCCCTCCTCTTCTGAGGTGCTGGCGGTATCTACGATCCTCCTGAAGCCACCTTCCTCTTCTTCTCCTCTTGTCAAGCCCGACACTCTTCCTTTCTCACACCCTCTAAGAGGTCATCCCTCAAGGTTGTTGCCTTCATATCTACTAAGGTATCCATGTCACTGCTGGTGACCCCAATCTGAATGTGAGCTCTTAGCCCATCTAGGAACAACAGCTTCAAATCCTGCACCTTCTGCTTGGGGGAGCCCTTGTACCACCTGCTCAACTTGATGAAAGTGTTGTAGGATTGAATTGTAGGATTGAAATCCCAAAACACCAAATCCCTAATCTATTAAGATTTTCCTACGTGGGTTTAAAACAAAAGGATTGAGAGAGAAGAACAAGATTGATTACCTTCCAGAGCTTCCACTTTCCTCTCCAATCCTTTGCCAATGATATAGGAGTGATCAGCTCATCCTTCTTGACCTCCTAAGAGAGAACGTCGTTCGTCGGAGAATTTTCTAGGTTATTGTGTTCTGTGAATTATGAGTTGCAGGTCACAACTCTGGTTTTATAATAAGTCCACCATGCCCGTGACAGACTTACCACAACGCCCGTGACAGACTTACCACAATGCCCGCGACTGCCTGACAACCATGCTAGTGATCTATGCATGGTCACGACCATGATCTTTAGGTGGCCACGCTCATGTCTGACTGCTAACCACGTCCGTGGTTGATCTGACAACCACACCCGTCACAGACTCACGGTCACACCCGTGGTCATCCACTCGTCAGTGATTTCCATAACTCAAAAAAAGAAATAAAAACCCACAATCGACAATCAACCGAAATCGAGGTGTCTCAATAATAATATTTATAAAATCAGCTGGTGTATCATTTTAAATCATGCATGTCAAACACTTTTCAAAAATGGTTTTGAAAACGAGGTTTGACAAAATCGGGATTCAAAGGGGAAAGTCAATCACAACCATTCATTCGGCGGCATCCATGCCATCATACCACATCCCAAGCAATCCAAATGACCGGAGCCATTTGTGGTTAACGTTTTTCGTCCGGGCCTAGTGTCAATTGAATTTTTTTATTTATTTAACTGTCCGGTTCTCGTCCTACAATTTGCTAAACTTTAAGATAGATCGAGGGAGTTGAAATTTGGTGTTTAAAATTGGGATAAGGATGATGGAATTAAACCCAAGAATTTTAGCTGAATTTTCGGCGAGTTTTATCGACTAGGTAGTTTATCCGGTCTGATTCCTTCGTTTGATTTTACTCCGGTAACCAACAAAATTCCCAGGTATAATATCTAATTAGCCTAATCACCTAGACCGCTTATTGCTTAAGGAGGAAAGTCTCGATTTAATCGCGATCCAATTAAAATTCCGGGCAGCTTGGATTAAATCGGTTCGATTTAGGTGTCATTCAGTGTTAAAAGGCAATTTTGCCCCTGGGCATTTATTGGGCAAGCTGACCAGTAAAACTCGAGTTGGTACAGAATAAAATCGGTCCCTTGAATGGTTGGGCGGATGGTTCAGATCTTAGGATCGATTTAAGGATTATTTTCGTCTTTTAAATCCGATTCTTTCGAGATAAGAGTGAGCATAGATGTATCGAATTCTAGCCAAGTCCCTAAGCATATTTTTGGAGAATTGCGAAGGATTTAGGATTTTATCGAATCCAGTATGGGTGGAATTACGATATAAAAAGGTAACCGGTTCGGTTAAAATCCATACAAGCTGGGTCCAGCCCAAGCCACTTGGGGACAAATAGGTAGAGGGGCCAACCTCTAAGGAGGGTAGAACAGATAAAGACATTTCGAAAATTTTGCTCCTCAATTGCCTTAAAAAATTAGCCCTAAAAGAGGAGAGTTTTGAGGAGAGTGGAAGAATTAGAAGAGTTCTACACAATTTTTAATGAAAAGATTCAATTTCAGATATGAGAAAATGGTAACCGAAGGTCAAAGTTGAAGGAGAAAGTTTAATTTTTAAGGTTTTACATCTTGGGAAACTTGACATGAAGAGGAAGAAAGGGAGCTTGAGATGAAAAGATTTGTTTGGGAATTGGATTGAAGAAGAAGAAGCTAAAGAGAATTAGGAGGAGAAGTTGGGAGAGAGTCAAAGTATTACTCCATTAATTAATTGAATCCGGTTTTGTTTCGAATTTGGTTAATTGTTCGAATTAACGAATTCAAGTTCGTGGCAAATCTCACAATCGATTTTGTTTTCGAATTCGAATTAATTAAGAATTCGGTTTTTGGTTATGCTGAATTTAATTTCGAATTCGGTCAAACCAAATAACCGATTCTGAATTGCCAGACTTATTCAAATCCTATATCAATCACTCACAACACACCCAAGTCACAATTATCCTCACATCATACTCTTTGTACCATTCCCGAGCTCTCAATACCACTGAAATCATCTCCACATCGTCGACTTCCCATACCTATATGCACATCTTCCTCTAGCCTTCAGATCAAGCTACATCGGAGCTACCTTGCAAAGAAGAAGGAAATCATGGCCTTAGCAACAATCAAAACATAAAGTACATCCCAAAGGTGAAAGGTATACGAAATTAGAATCGCTAATATACATATTTCACATATCTTACTTACGGTCATCATCACTCTAAGCATGCTTTGGATTAAAGGTTAGTTATCGAACTTAGATACTATAGTACTTTAAAATATGCCAAGCATGACATGATTAGCTAAGATGACTAGAATACAAAATGCACTTAATGATGAGTTCAGATAAGTAGAAACAAGCTAAAGAGACAGTATAAAGAGTTACCAAAACCCAAAGTAAACACTTTCTATGATGAGTTTGACGAGTGAATGGTCTATTAAAGACTTCCATTGTGTCGTGACTGTGAATTATGATTCTAGTTAGGTCAACTACGCTAAATGTTTAAGCCCCGAGAGGCATCTTTAGTTAAAAATCTAGCATGCCTTCGACACTAGACATCATATCAAGCCATCCCTATCCATATACAGAGTACTCAACCCAGCTACCATTGTATACAAAAAAAAACAGACATCATCCCTACCGAAATCACCACAATAACTCAACCCAGTCATTACAAAAAACCAGTTATCAACAGTGTCCCAAAATCTTCATCGAAATCCAATCAAAATCATCAGAAGTCAGCCACCATTTTTCTCAAAAAGATCACAATGAAAATCGGCCACGATCTAATACAAAATCACTACACTATACTCATGCCACGATCATCAACCGGTCATCTCCCAAAGAAAATCCATTTTATGGTAATTTTGAATGTGTAATGTAAAGGGTGACTTTAAAATGACCTTTGATTTGCAATTGATTCCTTAATTGATAAAGGCGTTAAGATGAATGTGTTGAAAGAAAACTGAAATCTATTTGTCCCCATGGTAAGTAACAATAAACTAGTCATTCTTTGGTAATGATAAGGGTCAATATCAGGTTAGTTGCTCAGAAATTATAGGGCAAACAAAGGGTCTAGTCATGTAGTTTGCCCGAATATTGAATCCACTTCTCCTGTCGAGTCCGTCGACCACTAGATCGGGGCTAGCCTCGCCTCTGCTCCCTTATTCATTGCAGCATCCCCTGGCTCGAACACACGAATAGAAGAAAGTTCAAAACAAACGATTCTGTGATAACTACACTTAGGGGAGAAGAAATCGAGCTAGTAAAAAAAACATAAGCCAGACCTTATCTCAATCGAATGCTGGGCCACCCCCTTAGTTCGCTCCCTCGAGCTTCCGCTACTGCAATTAGAAGGATAAGAGATGAAATCTAAATTCTAGTAGAGTTTAAGAAAAGATACGGATCGTAAGCGAGAGGAGAAGGAGGCCGAGGTTCTACCTTTCATTTTGCAGGGATCAGACCACTACGAAGTAACCGCGGCGGCCAGAAGGAGTGGTGTCGTCGCCAACCTCGTCATCGTTGGAGAAGGTCGTCGATTGAAGGTAAGGATGGAGGACCCAGCGGTGACCGCTAGATCGAGATCGATTGGAGTTAAGGATGGAGGAGGCAGAGATGGTGAGGCGGCCATATGATTGAAGAAGATGAAATAAACTTAACCCAAGATCCCGGGCCGAGTCGTTGGAGGTCGGTCAGTAGACCAGGCCCTCGTTCAAGACCAGGCCTTGCGCTGGAGCCCTAATTAGGCAGATGAGATGAGCCCAATTGAGCATAGATAACTAGACTGCTATAGAACGCTCTAAATTTTACTGTCAAACGAACTATCATTTAATAGTCAAATTATGCGAATACCCTTTGAACTACCTCTTTCAATACACAAGATGGAGGTCGAATGAAACACACTTTCTAGTTTTCGTAAACTTTCAACAGTCGAAATACTCTACGAATTCAATCCCCGAAACCGCCCACCCACCGCTGCCGCCGCCACCTGCCGTCGCAGCCGTCCAACTGCGCTGCCCCCCGTCCCTGCCTGCCGCTGCCCTCCCCCGCCGCCACCCGCCTACAGCCCCCTACCCGTCGCCACCCGTAAAGGTACGAGAAAATAGACTGTCGGCATTGACCGCCGGCAGTGTCGGGCGCCGGTCGGGATGCCCATAATTTTTTTATAATAATTATTATTATTATTTAAATTAAATTAGCAATTATATTTAATTTAGTGAATTACCAATGAAATATGTAATAAATAAAACTTGATAATTAAATAGGTAGTTATTCCTAATTAAAAATTAAGGTTAATTTAATATTATTAAAGATTAATTAGGATTAATTAATTAATATTATAATAATTAACTTCGAAATTACCAAATTAGTAAATTTAGTAATAAATATAAGTAATTAATAATTACTTATTATAATTTAAGTTAATTAGTCCATATACGAAAAATATTTGAAAATTAGAGATTAATCATTATAATTCGTAGTTATTCGAAATTAAAAATTAAGGTTAATTTACTGATTATTAAAGATTAATTAGGGTTAATTAATTAGTATTGTAACAATTAACTCCGAAATTACCAAATTAATAAACTTGGTAATGAATATAAGTAATTAATAATTACTTATTATAATTTAACTTAATTACTCCACATACGAAAAATATTGTAAAATTAAAGATTAATCATTATAATTCGTAATTGCATATTTATTTTACTAATAATTGAAAATTAGATATTAGTTATTAGAATTAAGGTGAAATAGGAATCCACTAATATAATTAAGATGAAATAGTGAATACAAGTTTAACATTTGTAATTATTAGTTCAGATTTAAAGTTTAGTTTTGTAATTAATAGTTACGATTTCAATTGCATATACAGTTAGAGGCGATGTCGATGGGAGATGATGACTTGTCGCGGTTTATCGATCTTGCTATCTCTGCATCAGATAGAAAATTGGGGTAATAGAAATGGAAGGGAAAGAAATCTAGGTTAGGGGATGTTGGGCAGTCTAGTGCGCAGTTTCAAATTCCTGGACCGATGTATGTGGACCCCGATCTGCACTCTGCTGGGATGAGCTTACTGTTGAGGAGATTTTCGCTAGCCAGGCTCCGAATTTAACTGATGACATCCATACCATTCGGGATGACTCTGACGGCGACGATAAGCAGATCCCGTCGGGCGGTGACGGCAATGATGATGACGATTGTGATGCCTCGTTTCACCCTTTCTTGCTGGATAGTGCACGCTCGTGGAAGAGACCAGCAGGGAGAGCTGCAGCCACTCCAACTGGCTCTGGAGCGGGTACTAGATCCCCTTGTGGGCCGCAGGGCTCGTCTACTGTGGGTCCTGGACGTAGCAGAGGAGCGCGTTTTGCAAGGGTCCACTCTAGCAACACCGACGGGGAGTGGTTGCTTATTGGTCCAGCTCCTGGTGGACCCCGGATCCCTACTGTGATCCCTAGTTTTGCTGGTCACATTGCCCACCACCTCTGGATGCAGGTTTGGACTCGAGGCCAGTAGCACGGTTCAGACTCCGCCTTGCGAAGGCTAGGGTCATGAGGCTGGAGAGGTTCCGGTGGCCTTCCCTTGAGACTCGGTAGTTAGTCGATGCCTCTGGGGTGTCGCACCTTGGTCGGGTTATGTTGTGGAGTTTAGATCTCCCCTTGCTGTTGGCATTCGTTGAGAGGTGGCAGGCAGACACCAACACCTTCCACATGCCATTTGGAGAGATCACGATTACCCTACATGACGTGTTGTACCTACTGAGGCTCCCCATTTGAGGCACCCAGCTTAGTTCGGAGGGCGAGCAGACGTATGTGAGGTAGCTCGTCACTATGCTTAATGTTGATGAGGATGAGATCAGGCGAAAGTGCTATAGAGCAGGCGTGTTTCATCTAGACCACCTCGTCAAGGCTGCTGAGGCTGGATACCTTGACAATGCGAGCACAGCCGTTTGCTACTTCATTGCGTTTCTGGGTTCTACGGCTTTTTGTGACAGGGCTAAGAACCGTGTCCATATTGGGGTTCTAAAGGGGTTGCGAGACGTGCGGATAAGTCGGGAGTACAGTTGGGGTGCGGCGACACTAGCTTTCCTGTACAGGCAGCTCGGGGTTGCTTCTCATGCGGGATTTACGTCCCTATCAGGCTGCCTTACTCTGCAGTAGTCGTGGATCTACGAGTACTTCTTGAGCTTGAGTTGTAGGCAGACCCCGACCCCACGTGCTAGTGGGGAGGCACTTGCTGGGAGGTGGGACGGACCGAGGATCGTTGAGAGAGCAGCTGATGCGGATTTGAGGCTAGACACACTGCGATCCGTTCTGGATGGGATGACGCACGCCCATGTCGATTGGCTTCCGTTCGGTACACCTGACTTCGACGGTGACGCTTGGTGGTCCATGTATGGTGGAGGCATACATGCATTCGACTACGTTGAGCCACATGATCCCAGCCGTGTGTTGCGTCAGTACGACTACCGACGGACGATCCCAAATTCGATTCTCACGCCAGAGTTAGCTTCTCGACCAGTGGATGGGACGCAGTACGTAGTCAGACACTGTAGGTTTGACTACAGCCTGATTGGGCGTTGCTGGCCCCCATGTACTTCAACACTTCTGGTGTGCTTGAAGCGCCTGACGGTAACGCGTCTTTCGAGTACATGGTGTGGTACCTCGACCGCACACACCCATAAATCGTCCCCACCACTGGTATGTCACACCCATCACTGGTTCGTATCGTTACAGAATACTTTATTTTTCATTTTATTTTTCATTAACAATCATGGTTTTAATAGTCATTATTAATTTTTGTGCAGGACCAGGAGCAGGCTATGCTATCTTTCTACGCTGGGTTGGCCCCCTTGTACCAGTGTGATGGATTGGACGAGTTCGTTGACCGGGCGCGAGAGTACTACGATGTCGTTGAGGGCATGCAAGGGTTGTGGTCTCAGTATGCTCCGTAGCCGCTCGTTTTCCATTTCACTGTTGTATTGTACTTTCATTCAGATATTATCGTAACTTGTACTTATGTTTGGATTGTATTTTCGTATCGCTGACATTAACGTAACTATTAGTTATGTTGCATTATGATCGCGAGACTTATGTAGTGGACATTCATGTTTTTTTTTACTTCTGTTAGTGGTTCAATACACCACATCATTCAGTCCAACATTTCTTTGCCATAGTATGTCAAATATTCAAACTTCGAAACATCCATAGTTTGCATAAATTATTATTCACTACATAATTCAAATGCATACAAATAAACATAGAAACCAACCGTCCCTTAATCTGAAACATCGAATACATCATCAACTCCGGGGTTGGAAGAGTTTGGTTTATGCCCCCCACAATCGCCGAACAACTGCAGTTCATCCCGGTAGATGTCATGCCACAATGTTGTGCGAGTCCCCCCTCCGCCCCTTCCCAAACCGGATGGACAGGCGAAATCGGCCTCACCCCATCCCCCTCAGCCAACTAGATCTGTAACCAATGGTTGCATGTGCATATCAGCTCCACAACTCCAGCTGGACGCTTAATGTGTCGGGCACGTAGCGGTAGGTATGTCATTCCATTTATGTGCTGGCTAATCGGTTCCCTGGCTGATGCGTATACCACGAAGGCCCAACTGTAGTGGGATGCAAGTCCGATAAGATTGGCATCCCACATCCAGAATTTCGGTCCGCAAATCCCTTTAGTGCCTAGCACTCTTCTCTTCACATAGTCTTGGTCCAGCCCCGATCTTTGCGTATACTTGCTCGCACCCGGCATTCCACCCAGCTGACACAAGGCCCTAAAGGTCTTCCCTTATCTCCGGGTACCCTTCCTAATTTCCATAGACAATGTGCGCTATAATTTGGAAACCACATTTCCCATCTGCCCCGGGGTTATACAAATCGTTGAGTAGTTCTCTGACACTCTGCGGGTATAATCTTTGTACATGAATTTACGTTATCGGTCCGTCGTAGGTGTACCACCTGTTTCATCAGGATAAGGGTTAGGAAGCTACATGGTACTGTAACATATGTGTAATCGCAAAACTAAATTGCACATACCACGTACCCGTTTTCTTATTACGTGATGTGGCAGATTTTTTCTTCTCCCACCACGATGGTTCCCTCGCATTTTGCCATGGTGGAGGCCTACCTTTCGGAGCATCTGATGCCTTCGTATCCTGCAGACCCTCCGTCTTTGGATATAGCTGGGACTGTAGGAGTTCGGTCGCTGCGCAAGCATGTGCCTCTCCCAAACTCTCGACCTCCTCAATAGTTTCGCGCCAAACATCATGCTCAACACGGGCTTCTTCTTCCAACTCTGCACGGTCGGGTGGGTTCGTGTAGTCTAGGATAGCCCAAAAGCGGTGCAGGTGCCTCATGTACAGCAAGCGGTCCTCCTCCAAACACCGCTGAACTTCACATCTACACGGCAGCCCCTTCGTACTCCGAATCACACATGTGCATGACCTCACCAATGCACGATCTTCAACTAGTTGCTCGATCGCCCACAAGCTCACGACCCTGTTCAACTTCCTGTATGGTTTCTCCCAAATGACGAACGACTGCATGGAATAATTGTCGGTCATTACACTTATAGTGAAAAAGACATGCACTAAATTTGGAACTACCGTACGTACCTTCATCTGTGATTCTTTTAGCGACTTTCGTATCTCCAGACGGTTGTATGCACGGAATAGCCGGTCAGCCTTGCTGATCAAAGTGTGCAGCCAAGCCATGAAGGATGAGTGTGCCGATTCCACTCTGTGTTGTGCTTGTCTTGTCGAGATGGAACACCTTGTTCGTGTAGCAATGCACCCACTTCTGTTTGGAAGGTAGCCACTCTGAAGCCAGATATTGTACTAGCTCTTTGCTCCAGCCACCTTCTACCAAATCACTCCATTTTCTGAAAAACATTTGGGTGGTTCTGAAAAACAACCTCGTTACCCTACCCTCGATGTTGCGCATTCTCTGCCACACACAGAGCAAATGAGCCGAAGAAGGAAATACGTCATATAGTGCAACTGCCAATCCATGTTCCTTATCCGTGACAAAGGCATTCGGCACACGACCCCAAGAGCCAATCGCAATTGGTTCAGTGTCCATGCATATGACTCTTTAGTCTCATCTTCTAGTAGTGTCAACCCAATATTGAAGTTTTTCTTCACATGCGTCACGCCTACAAACTGCACAACCACCTTCATGTATATGTTGGTTTTGTAGGTGGAGTCGATCAGGATGACAAAATACCAAGCATGCAACATGCGAATTTACTCTGCACATGACACGTATAGATGACTGACATGGTCGTTCGAATCCCTTATGTATTTCGTAAAGTACCCCATTTTCGTCTCCTCTGTCATCGTCCATTACATCAGGTTCATGATTTCCAACCTCAATCGCGGTATTTTTACCGTCTCATTATAAATCTGTTTTATGTTGATCAGACGGTCATACTCATTGTTTAGTATGCTCTGCATCTGTCTTGGCAGAACATGGTTCTCCTCCAACTGCCTAATGTGATCTTTCATTTCGTTAGTAAGCTGATTCTGTTATTGTATACCTTCACGCCACAACTCGAAGTGGTGGTTGTGGAATGACATAAAAATCCCACGTTTCATATCATATTTGACGGTGTCAATCCTCCATTTCCACTCAGCGTCAACAAAGGTAGGCCGCACACACACCATGAACGTACAACTTGAGTAGGATGTTGTGGTCGTATATGAACTCTCTGGAGTCATTGTGGACTGTGATGGGCCCCTGCCACCATGGAAGTAGTATAAGTATAAACGCTTTTCTTCTTCACGCGGGTTATTCTTATGTGAGCTACGCGTCAATTGAAACCCTAAACCTAAAGCAATGTCTTCAGCCGCAACACACCCGTCATCGACTGTGTCGTAAAACAATCCGTTGATGAAGTAAACTCCTTAATTCAATGGCTCCTCAACATCATCATCGTCACAATAACTCTCCTGAGCATGGTTATCCACAACGTATGAGTCGGTGTTATATGTTGTTAATTATCGTTCACGACATAATAAACCTAAACCCTACCACATAATTAAAAACCATGCATTTCGTACAACAACGAGAACTAACCGAATTACTCATGACAGCGCTTCACCTTCCCGTGTAATAATAGTTTCGATCCTCAATAGGTTATTACTACTAATGTTAGTAATTAAAAGTACTGAAGTATGATTTCAAAACCCTAAACTCTATGTATTAAAAATTCGAATATTATTACTTTACAATTCGAAATAATTTTTACATTCCTTACAAAATCGTAAATAATGAATTATTTATAAAATTATGAAGTTGTTATCAAATAATAAGAATATTGGAGTTCAGTAATTTGAGATACAAAAAAATTTAATTTTTTTTTAAAAAAAGTCGGCATGCCGACTGTTTGGAGCCGCAGTCGGCGTTGGATGCTGACGGCCGTAAAGGACGATCGGCCTCGGCTGCCGACTGCGGCGACTGGCGGTCGGCGTCCAACGCCGACAGTCCTTAACGGCGGTCGGCATCCAATGTCGACTGCCCCTAATTTTTTATTTTATTTTAATTTAACTAGGGTGAATGAGTAAATATAATTAAATAGATTAACAATTATTTTGATACTAAAAAATGAGTTATTGAATATTTTTTGTATTACTACATGAAAATTAGTAATTAGTTATGTTCATGACTCGTGTTAATTAAGGGTAAACTATAATTTAAACCCTAAAAGTGATACTTAAGGAGTTAGGGTTTAAAGATAAGGTTTAGGGATTAGAGTTTAGGATTTAGGGTTTAGGATTTAGAATGTAAAGATAAAGTTTAGGGATTAGGATTTAGGATTTAGGGTTTATGATTTAGGGTTTAGGGTTTAGGATTTAGTCTTTAGGATTTAGGATTAAGGGTTTGGGATTTACGATTTAGGGTTTAGAATCTAAAGATAAAGTTTAGGGATTAGAGATTGTGGTTTAGGGTTTAGGGTTTAGGTTTTAGGATTTAGGATGTAGGATTTAGGATTTAGGATTTAGGATTAAGGGTTATGGGTTTAGGGTTTGGGGTTTAGCATTGAGAATTTAAAGATAAGGTTTAGGGATAGGGTTTAGGTTTTAGGGTTTATGGTATGGGATTTAGGATTTAGGGTTTAAGGTTTATGGGTTTAGAGATTAAAGATATGGTTTAGGGTTTAGGGATTAGGGTTTAGGATATAGAGATAGGTTAGGGTTTAGGTTTTAGGGATATTGTTTAGGGTTTAGTATTTAGGGTTGATAGTGTAACGGTTACAGTTTAGCGGTTAGGGGTCTAGTCCTTGTTTTTAATTAAAGGAAATTACGGTTTAGTCATGATAATTATGGGAGAGTAGTAAATATAAGTACTTATATTAATAGTTATTGTGATAGTTACATACTTGACAGTTGAATATTTATTTGTAACATTTGAAAATATTAGTAAATGAATTTGTAAATATTAGTAACTAAAGTGAATTTGAAAATATTAGCTTGCATTAATTGATAATATATTTACTAAGTATTTTGTTTGGACTTTTAATTCAATAAATATATTCAATAATCATATCTACAATTATCAATAATAATTTTTACGTATATTTACTAATTCACCTTAATTATTTTAATTACTGTGACTAATTATTAATTCACAACCGTTAATGAATTACATACTTACATACGAAATAATTAATTACAGTATATATTTAATTGCTAGTTTACTAAAATAACTAACACTAATCAAAATATACAAATTACAAATATAATTCAAATTCAAATTAAATTAAAAATAATAATAATTTTGGACGGCGTTGACCACCGACGACAGCACGCCGTCCTTAATTTAGTACATCGGCGGCGGTTCGGCGGCGAAGGAGGTCGAGCGGCAGGACTACGGTAGTGGCGACGGGTTTTTAATGTTCGTTTGAATGAGGTGTGAAAAATTTTCAAAATTCATTTTACTATTCAATGGGCATTCACGTCATTTTCATTACCAAACTCAAATATTACGACGATATTAGGGCGTTTGATAGTAAAATGTAGGGCGTCGTTTAGTAACACCCATAGATAATAACATTGATCCCGACAACTAATCAACAAAAACCTTTCAAACCCAGCAGTGTCTAGTCTAATAACCTTTAGAAATTTTTTTTTAGGATTGGCCACAACATGAGGGACCTAAGATCATTCCTAGCATATTCCCTCCTTTAAACTGCAAGATTCTCATACATTTTTAGCTTTCGACAGGTTTTTACCACAGGCCTGCAGCTTTCGGCAACTTTATAAACTTTTGATCACGGGCCTGCAACTTTCATACAACATTATCAACTTTTGACCTCAAGCCTCCAGCTTTCGGCCATCTTTATCAACTTTTGACCACAACCAGCAGCTTTCGGCCACCTCTATCATTTACATTGCTTTTGACTAGTTGGATTCAATTTAATATGAAAATTTAGAATAGTGACAATTTCTTAAAAACAACCATTTCTTTTATTCAATATTGCATAGCAAGTATATAAACATTACACACTTTCAGCCCTCCGTTGAATACATTTACCATTACCAGGACAACGAAAATCAAATTTCATATCCCTCAATTCAGTAGTCAAAGCACTTATGTTCCTATCCTTTAAGTTTATGATGGCTTCCCTCTCAACTGCCCATTCAGCACACGCAGGTTCCATCTCAACATCCTTCTCAGCAAGATTCACCTCCATTGTAGCTCTCATCTCGCGCCTCATCGAGTTCGAAGTCAATACCACCGTCAACTTCTTCTAGAAAGGGCAATTGAAGTATTTCTCAAACTTCAGCGTCATTAGTCTCGCTGCAAGAAATCCACAATCGCATTTCACTTCTTCTCTGTAGTCAGCGAAGAAATCTTTTGACTCATCGGGACGGCATAACTTTAACAAAAACTTCTCATTGGAATTGCTTGAATATTTTTTCACGAAGAGGAGGAAGTGAGGAATATAGAGAACGGACATTACCGTTTTTGCGGTTACGTTTCTCTCGGTTACATATCCGTGAAAAACATCCTAACTCCGTTTATGGGATCTGACGGTCCGTTAGCTCGGTTCTCGGGGTTTTGTTCTCGCAGCTACATAACCGGGAGAACCGTACATGTATATTTTTGTGGTTACTATTTCTCGCGGTTATGTAACTGGGAGAACCGTAACTGTCCATTTTCGCGATTACTGGTTCTCGCGGTTATATGAAACCCAGAACTGCGACGGTCATGAACCAATTTCCGGGTTTCTTGGGTTTCATATAACCCCGAGAATCGACAGAAACCAGTTATAGGTAAGTTTTTGTATGCAGTTTTCTACGTCCATCAAATGGCACCTATTTTCGCAACTAACATAATATAAACACCAACATTGAGACCACAAAATAATAGTCAAGTCATAACTTCTTAACTAAATATAATAGTCAAGTCATAACTCTAACTTGCACATATTCAACTCCCTATAGGTCTTAAGAAGCACACAAATAACTTGCTAGTAGTTTTAAGAAACACATGAAACTTCCTACAAGTCTTAAGAAACAAATCATACTTCCTACAAGTCTTAGTAACATATATTCAACTTCATACAAGTCTTCAGAATTGCACTTCAATCAGACTCTTCCTCCTCTTCTTGTGCCACCTCTTGTTCGGATTCAGAATCATCGCCTAAGATAGGATATGGCTAGATATTACGAAAGAATGATTACTAAAATAGTGAAAAAGGAAAAATGTATTCACTCAATTAATACAAAGTGGAGTTAAACTCACGTGGCTTGACTTTTCTATGTTTCTCACTTTGTTCTCCAACTAAGCATACCGTTCTTCCCAAGTAGCTTCCCTCTTATTCCACTAATTCTCTCTTGTAGCCTCCCTCATACTCTACTCAGTCTCTCTTGCAGCCTCCCTCTGACGAAATGCATCTTCATATTCTGGATGCCCATCACTAATGTGTGCATATGAAGAGGTGGCGCCGCAAATGTATGTACGTAATCATGGAGTAGCTAAATAACCCTGAATACTTACATTATCAAGAAACACGATTAGACTCTAACACCGACGACTTCAAGTGGAGAGGATGGCAGCGGCGCACTCGACTTCGGCTGTTGGGGGTCCTCTTCTTCTCTATGACTACTATTTCTGGCACTGATCGCCTCCCCTCTCTATTTTCTGCTGCTGAGAAAATAATGACCTAACTTGGGAGATTCAAGATTCTAATCGAGTCAGCACTCGCGGTTTCGGTTCTGGCAGTTACATAACCGCGAGAACCAGCTGCCCGTTCTCACAGTTATGTTTCTAGCAGTTCTATAACCGCTAGAACTACGATCCAGTTCTCACGGTTACATTTTTCTAACCATGAGAACAAGCAGCTCTACGAACGGAAACCATTAAATACACACGTGCCTTGCATGTGATGTTCATTCTCGTGGTTCTGTTTTTGTGGTTACATATAACCGCGACAGGGGGCGCGCGTTTTTGCTTCCATTTTATCAGTTAGGGTACTCCGACAACGGAATCCCCACAATAGCATCAAATATTAGTAGGGTACATGATCTTGACGCGATCTAAGGCTAGGCAAATGATGATCGATGTAAACCTGTTGGAAAGACTAGACGAGATGAGGGCTGAAAAAGCCACCTTAAATGCTCAAATCAGGAGTTGTCTAAGAGCTATAAGGAGGCACCCCATACCAAAGGATCAAACAACAATGAGGACGATAACGATCCTCTGAATGGGAACAAGAATCATGAGCATACGAAGGGAAGCCATCAAGAGGAAACCGATGAGGACCTCATAAAGAAATGGAGCATCATCGAGGAGCGTTTGAAGGCAATAAAAAGGGTCTAATCCTCATAGTGTTATTGGTGCCTCTAAGCTATGCTTGGTGTCGTAAGTGGTCCTCCCACATAAGTTCAGAATGCCTAACTTGGAGAAGTACGAAAGCCTCACATGCTCGCAAGCCCACTTGACCATGTATTATAATCAAATGGCGGGATATGTGCACAACCAAAAATTGATGATGCACTGCTTCTAGAACAGTTAGGAGGGACCGCTCTAAGATGGTATATACATCTTGGGAATACCAAAATCAAGAGTTGGTCAGACTTGGCCGAAGCCTTCATGAAACATTACAAACATAACCAAGACCTAGCCATGGATAGGGAGGACCTTAGGAATATGGAAAAGAAAGAAAGCGAGAGCTTTAGGGAATACGCCTACCGATGGAGGGATCGAGCCACTGAGGTGCACCCACCACTAGTAAAAAAAAGATGATATTGATATTCTTCGAGACCCTCCACTTGTCGTTCTACAACAATATGTTGGGAAGCACTGCCCTCAACTTTTCGGACTTGCTAATTATCAGGGAAAGGATTGAGAAAGGGATTAAGCACGGAAAGATCGGGGCCCACGAAGACAAGAAAGAGTACCCCTCATGAAAGAAGGAGGAGGTCCATGCTATAGTTGATGGAAAGAAAAAGTGGGGCCCATTAAATAATTATGCCACATCATATGTGGCAACCGCCTAGTCTCGTGGTGCAGGCCACAGTGACTAGGCTTCCAACGACGATTGCCGCCCAGGTGCAACAATACCCCACCTCTTCCACCAAGAACAGATGATCGAGAAAAGTGCCCTCAAAACTGACCTCGCTACAACAAGATTGATCCTATCCCGGTCCCTTACTCATAACTATATCCTCAACTGCTTCAAAAGAAAAAAAATTGTACCGGTACCGTACCGACAACTGATGCCTCCTTATCCCAAATGGCACAACCCTGAGGAAAATGTGAATATTACAGTGGAGCTGTGGGGCATTCTATTGACAATTTCCCGACATTCAAATACAAAGTTGAAGAGCTAGTGTAAGAAGGATGGGTGAAGTTTGTTGAGGAAAAGGAACACCCGACATCAACAAGAACCCACTATCGAACCATCGGGCTCGAAGCGTGAATGCGTCCAACTAACTAATGACTTCACTAAGGAGATGGACCTCAACAAGATCAAGATGCCTTTCCTCGACATATGCAAAATACTAAAAGATAGTGGGTACATAAAAGAAGACCTAAAGGAACAAAACTTGGAGAATACTGAGGACACGTGTCTCTACCATGGGAATAGGAAAGGTGACAACATAGAAGATTGTGAAAGCTTTGGCAACACGTTTCGGGGCCTAGTGGACTCCAAGCTAATCATCTTTTGCTCAAAGAACCACAAGGAAGATAGTGGACCTCTAGCCTCGAAAGAGTCGATAGTGACTCTCCAAGACCTTAACATCAACGTGATTGATCATGGCAAGAACAGAAAACCCGACCTAGTGTGGCAGCTGCAGCCGACGTAAGACCTCGACAACTGGGTAGCCATTGAACTTGTGGGCCCGCATGGCAAGTAATGACCGGGGGCGCATTTTTGAAATAATAAAAGTATTTGTGTGTTTGATTTGAGCATTTCCCTTCGTGTGTTTGTATTAAAACTCGTAATTTCAAAATGGTGTTTTACGTTAAACACACTAAACAAAAGTCAATTTCTTTCCATTATTCTGTGCCAAAACTGTGACACCCTGATTCCAGGTTAACCATTGATTATGGGTTTTGTTCGGTTTTTGTGATTTCTAGAGAAAGCCGTTGATGTATGATTAGCCACTGGTGTGACCGTCAGTCTGTCACGGGCGTGGTCGTCTAGTAGACCACGACCATGGTCAGCATCCGTCATGATCATGACTGACAAAGGGATCATGGTCGTGACCATCTATGGGCCACATGCGTTGTTGTGTTGCAGCCACATGTGTGGCGGTAAAGTCAGCCACGGGCGTGGTGGACCTTTTACATAAACAGAGTCGTGACCTGCAGAACTCAGAATTACTAAAACCTAGAAGTAGAGTTCTCCGACGAATGGCGATTGATTTCCTAGAAGAGAGGAAGGGAAAAGGATGGATCCTAGGCTAGTAGGAGAGGCCTAGAGATCGTTGTGGAAGCTTCGAAAGGTAATCTATCTTCTTCCTCCTTTCTCAACTCCTTGTTTGAATCCTAAGAAGGAAAATCCTATCAGGTTCGGGTTTTGGGATTTATCTCCTATGATTGATCTCTTCAGGTTAAACGGATCGAGAGATTAAGTTCTATGGAGGCTGCTGCAGACCAGACTTGACCAGGAAAGCGGTTTCAGTTAGGGATCTAGATTACTTTTTTGCTTTAAGCGTAGAATTGTAATTGGGATTGTCAGGAATTTGATGAATGGATTCCCAGGACAATGCAGTGGCGTGTGATCCATTGTACCGATGTTGTGTATTCAGAGCCGGGCTCCTTGGACTGTGTAGTAGCATGTGATCTGTTGTACGGTTTTTGTGATTACAAAGCAGGGCTCTAGGGCCATACATTAGCTTGTTCTATTATGCCGTCGATTGTTTACAAGCTTAAGCTCTTGGCGCTTGAACTGTGATTCACAGTTCATCATTATGACAGGATTCAGGTTTAGCTAGACTAGATCCCGATATGCGTTGGTCACCCTCCCTCGGATTGCTTGATCCCTCAGGATGTTTTACTGCTACGGAATACCTATCGAGTATGCCTTTTGATGGTGCTAACACGGTGTCTATGGTCTAGGGCGTAGTTTGATGGTCTGATCCACTTTGAGCTATCGATTCTAGCTAGGGGTGACTAATGATAGGACGATGCCTACGGGACCAAATGGTCACATTATTAGATGTTACAGTTTCTCTATGCTAGTTTGCTTAGTCACTCAGTGCTTATCACTGACCCCATCTCGGTCTCTATGCATGATCAACTATGAAACCTTATGAGCAAATGCCGCCTAAGAGAGTGAGACAACCAGCGACATCTCCAACTAGTGACTCCGGAAGTCATGGAGAGACATACGTTGGAGGACCTTGAGTTTATCATGTTTTATGTTTTAAGGCGTTTCATGGTTTCATATGATTTGACAGGCTTATCTCTGGTTGTGAATTTTCCCCCTGTTTTGGGATGTTTTTCATTGTTGTTTAGTATTGGATTTCGAGCCTTGTAGCTTTGTTTCTTTCCACTATCGGTTTACTTATGTTTTGAGGATATTCAGTGCACTTATTTCCCTTATGTTTGACTTGTTAGTTTATGTTGAGTGAACCTCAAGTATGCATCGGGTTTCACCAAAAACTGCATTCATTTTTCCTCTTATTCTCTTTTCCACCCGAACTTTGAAAAGGTAACAGATACGTGTAGGAGAAATAATAATTATCCTGACCTCGAAATTAACTTTGATAATCCGATTTTTGAAATGGAAACCGAGGATGAAGAGGAGATTGGGAAGAAGTACGGTTGGACACTAATTGGCTTTTGGAACAAGAGGAAACGAGTCTACACCCTTCTACGACTCGTTCGAGACAGTCAATTTGGGTACATATGAGATTAAGAAAGAGGTTAAGATACGGGATCAGCTAAGCCTAATGGAACGGGATGAGCTAATTCAACTATTGACAGCATATTTGAACATCTTCGCATGGTCATATCAGGATATGCCGGGCCTAGACGAAAATATCATCACACATTGTTTGCCAATCGTGGAAGGATGCAAGGACATAACACAATAGCTTTGAAGGATGAAAACGGAATGGCTACTCAAGATCAAAGAGGAGGTTAAAAACAATATGCAAACGGTTTTGTCCCAGTATTCCGATATTCGAAATGGGAAGCCAGCATCGTACTGGTCCCCGAAAAGAATAGAAAGGTGTGGATGTGTGTCGATTACCAAGACTTAAATCGGGCAAGCTCGAAGGATAACTTTCCCCTACCCAATATTGGCGTGCTCATACGGCTGGGCATCAAATGTTCCCGTTCATGGACGGATTCTCCAGCTACGATCAACTAAAGACGTGCCCGAGGATAGAGAGAAAATGACATTTACAACTCTTTGGGGACCATTTTGCTATATCGTGATGCTGTTTGGATTAAAGAATTTCAAGGCAACATATCAAAAGGCAATGGCCACCCTTTTCCAAGATATGATACATAAAGAGATAGAGGTGTAAGTAGACGAAACGATTGCGGAGTGTAAAAGCCGTAAAGATCATAAAGAAGATCACAAATGTCAAATATAGGCCGATGAATTGACACCTCGTCCACTTCCCTAAATGTGATGTCGTCACCTTGGCCTTTTACCGTCTAGGGCATTGTTGTGATAGGAATGATTGAACCTAAAGCATCAAGTGGTCACTGTTTCATCCTGGTCACCATCGATTATTTTACCAAATGGATAGAAGAAGCTTCGTACGTCAGTATAACCTGTAGTGTGTTGGTCAAGTTCATTAAAAAAGAAATCATCTGCCGATATGGAATTCTCGAGAGAATCATCACAGAAAATGCCAAGAATCTCAATAATAAGATGATGAGTGAGTTGTGCGAGGAGTTCAAGATCAAACACCACATTTCATTCCCGTATAGGCAAAAATGAATGGGGCAGTAAAAGCCGCTAACAAAAACATCAAAAAGATAGTGTAGAAAATGGTGGTCACATGGATACCGAACTTCCGTTAGGACCTCAAGTTGGGCAACGTCTTACCACCTAGTGTATGGAATGTAAATCAAGCTCCCATGGAAGTAGAAGTCCCTTCCTCAGAGTATTGAGGGAACCAAAACTAGATGAAGCTGAAAGAATACTAGCTTGAAATGATCAATTGAATCTAATCAAGGAAAAGAGGTTGGATCTAGTCCATCACAGTCACCTATACCAAAGGCAACTAAAACGAGCCTTCAAAAAGAATGTAAAACCCAGGAAATTCTAAGAGGACAAAATGGTGATCAAAACCATTCCTCTGAAATAGGGAGATCCTTGAGGAAAATGGTCCCCCAATTACGAAGGACCATTTGTGGTTAAAAGAGCATTCTCAGGAGGCGCCCTTATATTACTGAATGCCGACGAGGAAGAATTGCATATCCTGTCAACTCAGATAAAGTGAAAAAGTATTATACTTAAGCGAATCTTCCCGGGGTTTCCAAAATGGTTATCGAGTTATGCTCTAAGGTTAATGAGAATTTTTATTATCCTGTCCCCGTGTTTGTGCCCTGTCAAAAGTTCAAAAGCTAGAACATAAGACAGTTTGACAATTTTTGACTAAGTAGATAGATAGGTTTCCTCTTCTGAAAATGGATAGAGTCACAAGAATTTCATTCAAAACCAAATGGAAATTTTATTCAAAAATGTGCAAAGAGTTTTAAAAAATTTCAAAAAAGATATAAATTATTTCATGGTGGGCCTAAGATGGCTAGAGGTTCCCGGACAGACAAATACTCTTAGTAAATAGTCAGAATTGGACTCCTCACCTATCAATGAGGCCACAAGGTCATGATTGGGCAAGTAAAGGAAAACATCATCAAAGCAAAAGAAATGAATCAAGGTTCAAAAGTGCATCAAAATAATTGAACCATTAGTGGATGAAAGTAGACGGAACGGCTTTCCCATGTATCCTTATTTTGTTTACCGGCTTTCAAAACATAAGTATTTGTTTTAAAATTCTTTTTCTTGCATTCATGCACACCATGCATTTATATTCACGGATTATAAAAAATGAATTCACGCGGAGTGTTTGGAGGTACGCCAACGTTATCATGACAAATAAGGATGCGTATCGCCAACAATCTCGAGTAGAAAAAGTCATCAAGAAAAATGATAAATGGATGTGACCCGAAGGAGGGGATGCACCACCAAGTCACCACAGTCTGTCAAGTGTCAAAACAAGAATAAAATAAGGAAAAGTAGGGATATAACCCTTCTTTTTGAAGAAAGGGGAGGTTTGAACCGTTTAAAAATGGTGGGATGCGACTTGTCGGCTTCACGATCGAGTATCCGAATATTCGGACATCACCGGGAGGAAAGTGCGATGGAAAAAGGAAGGCTGGCCGGAGATGATTCAGGACGGTAACGAGAAATGTGAGCGAAGGATCAGATCTCCTGCTAGCACGGCCGTTGGCCGAAAAGGAAATGGAGGAGAATCATGCCATCCTTCCTCTAATCATCAAAAAATATCAACGACGATAAGCAAGGGGCTTCCATGCCATCAGCAACAAGAAAGAAAGGGTTTATTTAACCTTTTTGAGCTTGAAAATATATTAAACGATCAAAGGAAGAAGTATGGTGCAATCCATAACTTAGAGAAAAGCATTAAAAACACATGAAATTACAAGGCAAAAATAAAAACATCAAAGGTAGCCAGGACGCGACCTGACGCTACTGTAACCTTTTCCTTGTCATGATGACGAGGGTAGATGATTCGTCGGATCTCCTCATTGCGTCTTCAAACCTTATGGAAAGGAGCCACATGTAGCATAATAAAACGAACACACTGATGTGGATGATGACCCCAGCAACATCCATATTGAAAAGTTGGACATTGTCGGAAGCAACGAAAGTGGCGAGCGTCAATGAACTATAATCTCAAAATAAATAAGTTTCCAAAAGGGAGGGAAGCATAAGGAAAAAATTGAGAGGAATGAAAGAAAATGAAAGTAAGGGTAGAGTTTTTATAGAAAAAGGATATGCAAAAGAGAAAATATATTTAACAAAAATGGAATAGGAATTATGGGTCATTGGGGGGCAAATCAATTGCACCGACTTAATGTTCAACCAGCACAGCCGACCCTCCCTATCATCCCCAAAATTAAAGATGGTAGTATGATGTCTGCTTATCTTCAAATGGTTATGTCAGCAACAAAAAACTAAGAGGGACGGGAGGAAAGGAAAGATTCACCAGAAAACGCTAAGTTGTCTAAATGATAGGGGATTAATGAATATGAGAGGTACTTCCTCTCCGCCATAAGGGAAGGAACCAAAGGGAGGAGGTAAATCCCAATTCAATCAAAAGGTTATGACAAAAACACCTACTCCTCCGACTGGGAAGAATTTCTCTGGCCAGAAGGATGGTTCTAGAGGAATGTGCAACTCCCAATTTAGTCAAGAATTATCGTTGAGGAGGACTTATCCTTCGCGTCAGGAAGGTTTCCCTCCAAAGGGAGACGCGCACGAGCACACACCGTAGCAAAATCCATGACAATATTCTCGAGCTTTCAACCTTGGTCCTTGACAAATGTGTGAAGTCGAGATTTTTTGGCAGCCAGTTCAGCTAGCGATTTATCAAGAAGCACAAGCCACTCACAGTAATGGCAGCCTGAGTCAATTTGAAAAAGAAAAATCATAAGCCCGTCGTTAAGATTTGCAATAAGAAATGACCAGAGGAAAATATGACAATAAGAAATGACCAGAGGAAAAAGAATGAGGAGAGCATAACTCCCATTATTAACATTCAAGAAAGATTCGATACATCCAGGAGCTAAGGAAGTTAACCTTTCTTATACAAAAATTTTGCAGCCACACTGCCGAAATCTCCAACTCTGGTAGTCGCTTGGTCTGGCCATGAGATCAGTCAGAAACCAAGAACAACTGATTAAGGGAGAAGAATGGGACTGAGAAAATGGGTATGATTGAGGAGAAAAGAGCTGAGGAATGGCATCTATTTATAGAAACAAGGGGTAAGAACCCCATGGTCACCTCAAAGGCCGAACAACCATTAAACGTCTCTGAGAAGCTATAAAGTCTAGCTTCCCTAAGATTTTTTCACCAACTGCAAAATAAAGCTTTCAATGGAAGCGTTGGGCCACTCCCCAATGACAAGATACTACAATCATGGGGAAACAGACACCAGGGGGACTCGTGGGTCCAACATGGATGGTGACACTCGGTGACATATAGGAATAATTTTCCCAGTCTAACCCATCGTTTGTCTTTTATGGGCATCAGGACGGTCGGATGAGGGTCGGGGACAACCTGATGTCATGGCAGCTGCATGACCACTCACTATCCGCATGATGTAGACAATATCATTTATCCTCTTATTGAGCTCATCGACGACCGTGGCCAGCTTCACACTTTGAGCCATGACACTGATTATATGTCCTTGAAGAAATGTACCTGACTTTAGAGAACCCCCGTCAATCCTTACATATTCACAGAGCTCAACCCATTCACTGAAATAATAAACCTCACCACACTGATGGGGGCACGCAAACAAAAGACTTCATTGGAATGAGATACCAAAAACAAAAGAAAAGAAGAAAAAGGAAAATAACAAGGATATGCCTCCCATTCCCAACACTCCAAGAAAATACGACGAAGTCTCGAGTCAAGAGCTATCACTCGCTGACAAGCTAGAACCTTGCAATCACATAGTCGGAATTGCCAGTCTTGGTTGAGATTCGTCTCAGCCATTAATTTCTCAAAATCTACTGACCAATTACTTTAAAGAAATGATTCTTGTTGAAGCCGATATCTCAAAAGAGCCGTTACCAACGACATTTAAATAAGACAACAAAGGGTCAAACTTCCCAAGAAGCCAAGGCCCCACCACTATTCATCAACAGGGCTGAGTCGTGCAGCGTAAGCTCAACTTCTCCACTGAAAATTCTCATGAAATTTTCTTAACCCTTACTTTCAAAAATCATACCAAAAGTTTTGACTCCCCATATCATGCATGTTACTACTATGATTCATACCGTGACATGGTTACCATTGGCTATAAAGTTTTCCGTGACATGGTTACCATTGACTATAAAGTTTTTCGTCCTGTCTCTTGACTTAAATGAATTTCAGGCTTTTTCCGGGCTATAAACGAAAAACCAAAAATCATTTCAAAGAATTTCAACCCTTTTCTGGGCTATAAATGAAATTCCCAAAATTATTTGAAAGAATTTCAGCTGTTTTTCGGGCTATAAACGGAATACCAAAAATTATTTCAAAGAATTTTAGCCATTTTTCGGGCTATAAATGGAATTCCCAAAAGTTATTTCAAAGAATTTCAGCCATTTTTCGGGTTCTAAACGGAATACTAAAAATCATTTCAATGAATTTCAGTCGTCTTTCCGGGTTATAAACGAAAAACCAATATTTCAAAGAATTTCGACCGTTTTTCCATAAATTGAATAACAAAAAATAATTTCAAAGAATTTATGCCGTTTTCCCAGGCTGTAAACGGATTATTCGAATTATCTCAAAAGCATTATAGACGTGTATTAGGACTTTAAATGAATTCAGTTGTCTTCTAGGCTTTACATGAAGCATCATATTATTTTCGCCTTGGTATAAATATTAATTTCAAACGGACTTTCATCGTGTATTCTACCGTTGAATGAATTCAGCTATGACGCCCGTCGTGGAGCATATCTCGTCACCTGGAGGGAGGAGATCAGATCTGTCGTCGTTGTCATCGCGCTGGAAAACGAAAGAGGAAGTGGCGGTGGTCATCATGAAGCTGAGTTTGCTGGTAGATCGAGATAGAGGGATGGATCGATAGGAAACGAGACCTCGATAGGAGATGGCATTGGTGGCCAGGTCACAAAGGAGAAGGATCCTTATCCCTTAAGGGTTAACTGAGTTAAGCAATCAGATCAGATTGGACCCCAATGTAGTCAAAACTGGGCTCATAGAATGGGCTCAGCGCTACATAAGGGCTCGGGCTCGACATAGGCCTAAGTCACATGAGCCTGTTAACGTGGGAGGTCCGGATATAAATAAGCCAATAGAAGATTCAATTAGTAAACTCAACTAGGCCCAACGGTTAGACACTAAGACTAATAACTCTTACATCTAGGATTCGAATCCCACCTCCATTAAGTTATTTTAACCTAGCCTAGTAATTAATCTAGCCTTAATTAATCACCAAATAAACACACATAACCATCTTTTATTCATGATTATTTTGGAATGGTTAATTCTGAAGAATCGACTAATTCGAATAATCATCGAAAAAACCTAAACTTTCTTCATATCTCCTTAATCTCTCTAAAACCCTTAAAAGCCATCCTAAATAATAATATTAATAATAACAAAAAATAAATAATAAAAAATAAATTCTTAAACATCTCTTTTAATAAAAAATAATCTTTTGGGGTTATCTGACAATAGCTAATTTTTCAAATTAACTATTCCCAAAATATTTAAAACTTAAAATTTGTAATATGACTTCTCCCTCCTTTTAGAAAATCCATATCAAAATCATAAATAAAAATTAGTAAAAACTTTAAAGTAAATCTTTGTTTGTGTAATTACTCCGAATAGCTAAGCCGTGGGAATGGACTACTCTTAGTAATTACTCAAAACCTTAAAAAAATTTCAAAATAAAATAAGTTTAGGAAATCGCCAAAATCCCTCTTACAATTATTTCGAAACAGTTTAATATCGAGAATTAGCCATTTTTTAATAAATGGTTGGGAAAGTTAAGAAAATACAAAAAGTAAACAAAAATAATTATATAATAATGAAAATAAAAATAAAAAATAAAATATTCAAAAATCCCCTAAAAAGAAAGTCAAAAGTAATTTCTTGTCCAATTATTTCTTAATAATTAATTTTTTGAAGTTAATTATTAAAGATAATTACTCTCTCCAAAGTATCCAAAAGGTTATTAGGTGTTGATTCCTCGCAAGTCGCGTTAATAAATATTGAAAGTTCGGGTCAAGCTCAACATCCCAAAGTCAAACCAAATTTATCAATTCCAAACTACGTAGACTTTGATCTTGATATCCGGGTACGTAGGCAGTCATTTTGACTCGAGTCTGCCATCTATCTAAATTCAAGGATATTTGTCTGTTAAGTCCACGAAAAAGTGTCATCCATCCAAATTAAATCCAATATTTTTTCGTTGAGTCTACGGAAAGTATCATCCCAAAAAAGTAAATCTCGATGTTTGTCGTTAAGTCAACGGTCAATATCACCCCAAATCAAAAGAATTCAACTCGAGCACCGGAGTATAAATGGATTGTAAACCAAACCAAATTTATTCAATTTCGAACCACGCGGACTTTGATCCTGAAGTCCGGGTATGTAGGAAATCATTTTGATTTGAATCCACATGTCCAATTAGAAATTTAAGTGTCCCCAAAAATCCAAAACCATCTTAAATCCCTTGTCTTGTTTTAAAACGTGAGGTAACCCAAATCCCAAACCCATAAAAACTGGTCGCCTAGCAGTATCGACTTTGTATCGGGTGAAACGATATCATTAAGTTGCTCTCGTTGCGTAACCGACTCCCACACCTAAATCTTTTATTATGTGTTCTCAGACAGAAAACCTCTGCAATAGTGCTCATCAAGTGCCGGACTCTAACGGTTTTTCTGACATTTTCTTTCACACATACTGGAACATCATTGGTATGACATTACGGACGTCTTCATCTTATTCTTCCCATTGGGGCGCATTCTTAAATCTAGTAACCATACTTGGCTAACATTATTGCCAAAGATCTCAGAAGTTACTACTATGTACATATAAGAACAATCGGATTATGCTCAATATTGTACACAATATCCAAAATTCTTACAAAGCGATTAAGTGTCATCCTCCATATATACCATCATTAGCCCATACCAAAATGGATTCATTGAAGATCGCGTGATCGGAGATAACATTTTCATTGCAAATGAGATGATGCACTATCTTTCAAGCCATTTTTAAAAAAAACCTTCCTATGACTCTAAACCTGAATAAAAAATAAGTATATGATCAGGTCGAATGACCATTTTTATTTTTCATTTTAAAATAATGCGGATTCATTGCACAATGGATCAGTTGGATTTCAAAATGTCAGTTAACCACCACTTTCTCAATCATTCGGAATGAGCGGGTGTTCAGATATTTCTCCTTCATCAAGAGGCCTGTGACAAGATGACCCTTTATCTTCCATTTTTTTTTTCGTATGCACACAGGGACTTTCATTCCTTCTACAAAAAGAGATCGTAGTAAAACGTATCGTTGGATTACGACCTAACTCGCATTATCCATTCCGTCTTCATCTTATTTTTGCAAATGATACATATTTATTTTTACGAACCTTCCAATTAGAATCCACCAATCTTCTTCGTCTTTTCAAACTATCAAACCGTGAGTAATCAAAAAATTAATTTATCTTAATTGGCAATTACTTTCTGTAAATTGAAGCCTAATACCTAAGCAAACCAACTCTGCTCAATCCTTGGTGTAAGAACAGGAGGTGCGCAAGACGAATATTTAGGACTTGGATCCCGCCTCCTTCGTCCCACAAACATTCCAGTTACCTCCCTCATTTACGACCAACAATGGGATATTCCAATCCTATCCATTCTGTTTATCAAGGAAGACATGGACCTAATCATCTCAATCCCATTACCTTCTAACCATGTTTATCAGACGAGAAGCAACAGACCAACGATGGCCTGAAGCTAGAAGAAGAAGATGATGAAGTGTTGGACGATGAAGATAGTGAATTGAGTGATCAAGTTGTCAATGAGTGAAAGTTGAGTGATCAACGTGTAACGAGAGTTGAATGTTTTAAATAGAACTATGTCGTTTTGTTTTGGTAAGACGGATGACTGCCACGTGTCGCAGTCATACCTCTCTTCTTACCGTTTAATTAGTTACCCTATAGTAAAACTAGAAACTGAGTGTATAAGTTGAGAAATGCAGAAATGAAAGAACTCAATCATTCCAGCAAACATTTCAGCATTTCTTCTTTCTTCTTCTCTCCCTCTCTCAATCGAGCTCATCTGAAATGGTATCAGAGCCTCCGATCGAGACCTAGATATTGCTGAAATGGTCGTTACTCCTAGAAGCTCCACTCCGATTGTCTTTGGATCTGTCCAGGACAATGAAGATGATGATGGTGACAATGAAAATCTACAGCAGCGCCATCACAACTCCGGAGGTAACTCGAATGCTCCTCCACCTCCACTTGGTTTTGGTAGTCCATTCTATCTGAACCCGAATGAGAACCTTGCTCAATCCATAGTCAATATAAGCTTGGATGGTGGAAACTACCAGGTCTGGAGCAGATCTGTAAAATTTGCTTTGAAAACGAAACACAAGATCGGTTTTATAGATGGATCCATACATCCGCCTGACTTTTCTGATGATAGATATGCCATATGGGATGCTTGCAACACAATGGTCCTATGTTGGATCATGAATTCCTTGCATCCAGAGATTCGTAGGAGTGTGATGAATCATGAGAATGCTCAGATCTTGTGGAATGAGCTGAAATCCAGGTTTGGACAGGCGAATGCATTGCGCCTAGCCAATCTTCAAGATGAAATTCATGCTTGCAAACAAGGTCAGATGACAGTCACCCAGTACTACATTACCATTAAGGGTTTGTGGGAAGAATATGGTCAATTCTCCCCTATTGTAGCATGCACTTGTCTTCATGGGAATCCAAACATCTGCCCTGCTGTTCTTGCCTTCCAAACTAAGCAGGATATAGACTACTTAATTCGATTTTTAAGGGGACTGAACAATGAATATGATGTGGTGAAGACTCAACTACTGATGATGAGGCCTCTTCCCTCGATTACCTCTGCATATGACAGTGCTTTGCAGCATGAAGAGAAATTGAGGGGAGGAGGAGCTATCAGCAAGGATCCAGTGCATCCTAGTGCTTTTGCCGTGAGTACTGATGGTTCAGGTGACTCTCCTAAGCATGCCATGGCTGTTCATACAGATAAGAAGCTTTTCTGTAAATAATGTAGGAAGGATAATCATTTGATTGAGGACTGCCTCAAATTGAAGAACAAAAAGAAAAGGGAATAGGAGCAAAAGGCTGCTGGAGGATATGTGAATCAAAATACGGGGAGGTTCGCTGGGATGGTGGTTCAGGAGACTGAATCATGCAGCTCAGGATCATCAACCTCAGCCAATGATCCTAACTCATTTACGCCAGAGGAATTGCAGCAATTAAGGACCCTCCTTCAACAAGTGGCAGGTTCACAGCACAAAGCACTTGCAGTCAGCCATGCGCCTCCACAGTCCTCTCATCACTCAGATATGTACACTCTGTCTGCTAGCATTAACTATGATCTAATGACAACCTGGATTCTGGACATTGGTGCTTCAGATCATACCTGTTGCAACCTTCGATATTTCTTTAACTATAAAGCTGTCATTGGTGTCTATGTCTACCTTCCAAACTCCACAAAAGTCTAAGTCAGTCATATAGGATCAGTAAAACTTCCTTTCGGACTGATCCTTCACGATGTTCTGCTGGTTCCTAGTTTTGGATTCAATTTTGTGTCTGTCAGCAAGTTAACTCATGACTCTTCTGTGTCATTGCTGTTTCAATCCCAAACATGTTTCATCCAGGACCGTATCACCAGCATGACGATTGGTTTGGCTACAACCATTAAAGGTCTATACCAACTTCAAGCTCAGGATTCCACTTTAGGATCCAAGAGCGTTCCTCTTCCTTCTCTTGCTCTAGCAGTCAGCTTCAATTTCAAACCTCAAGACATTAATCTATGGCATTGGCGATTAGGCCATCCTAGTGAGGATAGAATTCGTGCATTAACAAGATGTAATCCCTCAGTAGTTGCTGAGCGAATTGTTCACTGTGAGGTCTGTCATTTGGCCAAACAGAAACGCTTATCTTTTCCCATAGGTAATGCTATTGCATCTAAACCCTTTGATCTGGTCCATATGGATATTTGGGGACCCTTGGCCACTGAGTCATACGATAAATTTTCTTACTTTCTCACCATTGTTGATGATTTCTCTAGAGGGACATGGATTTACTTAATGAAACACAAGTCTGAAGTTAGATCCCTTATTGAATCATTTTGCAACATGGTTAAAACTCAGTTTGAGTCTGCTGTCAAAGTTATTCGGAGTGACCAAGGCAAGGAGTTTGCCATGACCAAATTCTATCTAGATCATGGTATCCTTCACCAAACATCCTGTGTTGAAACTCCTCAGCAAAATGCTCGTGTTGAACGTAAACATCAACACATCCTGAATGTTGCCAGAGCCCTGCAATTTCAGGCAGGCTTACCTCTCCAGTTTTGGAGTGCCTGTGTTCTCCATGGTGTTTACTTGATTAATCATATGCCTACTCCAATTTTGAAGCATCAATCTCCCTTTGAACGCCTGTACAATCGCCCCCCTGACATTCCTTGTCTGAAAGTTTTTGGTTGCTTATGTTATGCTTCCACTCTAGCTGGCCATAGGACCAAATTTCAACCTAGAGCTCGTCAGTGCTTATTTTTAGGAATTCCAGTTGGTGTCAAAGGTTATCTGGTTATGGAACTCAGCACTCAGCATGTGTTCCTTTCCAGAGATGTTGTTTTTCATGAAAACATTTTTCATTTTAAAGGAATGTCTGGTTCAGCCTTACCCCCTATAGTCAGTACTTCTCCTGAGTTCCTTCATGATTCAGAACTCAGGCTGCCTCATGCAGAATCGAGTCAGTCTGTCAATCACTCATGCCCTCCTCAATCTGTTCCTGATCCAGTTGTCACTAGTCCTGGTTCTTTGCCTGCATCACTGAGTGTCCAGCCTAGTGATGCTCAGAACTTAGAAACTCATGAGCTTGATGTGGTTGACGATGTACCTGAGGAAGTTCCCCATCTGGCTACTCGTCAATCCACTCGCATCAAACGTCCTCCTACTTACCTGCAAGATTACTACCTTGACTTAACCACTGCTAAGCATGCCCTTGCTGCAGTTGTCTGTTATGATCATCTTTCTGCGAGTCACAGGAAATTTGCTCTCAGTGTGATCACCCTCCAGGAACCAAGGACATATAGAGAGGCTGCCCTTCTATCTTGCTGGATTAAGGCCATGGAGGAGGAACTTTCAGCCCTAGAGTCCAATCATACTTGGACTGTGGTTCCCATTCCCCCTGGTAAGCATCCTATTGGTTGCAAATGGGTCTATAAGATCAAGCTGAACGCTGATGGTTCTATTGAACGCCATAAAGCTCGTTTGGTTGCTAAGGGATTTACTCAAGTGTATGGTGTTGATTTTCTTGACACCTTCTCTCCCGTTGCCAAGATAAACTCTGTGAAATGCCTCCTATCTGTTGCTGCTGCTCAGCACTGGCATTTGCAGCAAATGGATGTATCGAATGCCTTCCTCAATGGTGAGCTTGAGGAGGAGGTGTATATGCAAGCTCTCCCTGGTTTTGATGTTCCAGCTGGATATTGCTGCAAGCTCCAGAGATCACTATATGGACTTAAACAGGCTAGTCGCTAATGGTTTGCAAAGCTTATAGAAACCCTCTTACAACATGGTTTTAGACAATCTGGTGCTAACTACTCTTTGTTCATAAAGGGACAAGATGATGACATGGTTGTTCTTCTTGTGTACGTTGATGATATCATTTTAGCAGGAAGCAACCAGAATGAAATCGACCAAGTCAAGTCTTATTTATAAAACATGTTTAAGATTAGGGATCTGGGGCCATTGAAGTACTTTCTGGGACTTGAAATAGCAAGAACCACTACTAGAATCTCTATTTCTCAAAGGAAATACTGTGTGGATTTACTCACTGACATAGGTTTCATCGAAGCAAAAGGAGCTAAGTCACCAATGGATCCAGCTTTACACTTAAAGGTTGATCAAGGAGACAAGCTTGATGATCCAAGCAGTTACAGATAACTGGTTGGACGTCTACATTATCTCACTATCACTCGACCTGATGTGGCCTTTGCAGTGCAACAATTAAGTCAATTTCAGAATGCCCCTTGCATAGGGCACATGCAAGCTGCACACAGGATACTCAGGTACTTAAAACTTGCACCAGGGCAAGGGTTGTTCTATAAGGCTGGTTCTAGTGTTGAAATGAGGGGCTATTGTGACTCTAATTGGGCATCTTGTCCTGACACTAGGCGTTCCATTACAGGATATTGTACCTATCTTGGGGACAATCTCATATCCTGGAAATTGAAGAAACAGTGCACTGTGTCTCGCTCTTCTTCTGAGGCTGAGTATAGAGCATTAGCACACTTAGTGTGTGAAGTCCAGTGGTTATCTGGATTATTGGCTGAGCTTGGGGTTCAAGTCTCTACACCTATTCTTTGTTTACTGTGACAATAAGTCTGCTATCTACATTGCTGAGAATCCCGTGTTCCATGAAAGGACCAAGCATATTGAGATTGATTGTCACGTAACTAGAGAAAGGATCAAGACAGGGTTGATCAAGCTGCCGCATATCGATGCGAGAACCAAGTGGCAGACATATTCACCAAACCACTTCATCGTCGTCGTGTGCATTACTTGCTTGGCAAGTTGGGAATTATTGACATATATTCGCCAACTTGTGGGAGGCTATCAGACGAGAAGCAACAGACCAACCATGGCCTGAAGCTAGAAGAAGAAGATGATGAAGTGTCGGACGATGAAGATAGTGAATTGAGTGACCAAGTTGTCAATGAGTGAAAGTTGAGTGATCAACGTGTAACGCGAGTTGAATGTTTTAAATAGAACTATGTCGTTTTGTTTTGGTAAGACGGATGACTGCGACGTGTCGCGATCATACCTCTCTTCTTACCGTTTAATTAGTTACCCTACAGTAAAACTGGAAACTGAGTGTATAAGTTGAGAAATGCAGAAATGAAAGAACTCAATCATTCCAGCAAACATTTCAGCATTTCTTCTTTCTTCTTCTCTCCCTCTCTCAATCGAGCTCATCTGAAAATGTTGAGGACAAAATAATCTGGAAGTATGCACCATCGGGAGCATATAGAGTTCAATCATGATACACCTCATTGAGATTAATAAATAATCCCCCAATGTTTGAACCAGCTTCGTGGGTCGAAGCTCAGCTTTGAAATCAGTTATGATCACTTTCGGTCCCACCATAACTTCTTCCTTTGCTAATATTCCACTAGATACTAGCAATAAAACAAGGTTTACTCTACAAACCCATTCCGATTGATACAAAATGCCATGTCTGTCCCGAAGGTGATGAAACCCTTGAACACCTCGTCTTTCTTTGCCAGTTAGCTACCCACTTACAATCTTTGGCCAATGTACCATATCTTCAATTTCAAAATTCAAATATTATTATAACATGGACGAAAGCATGGTCGTTAAGCCCTAACCTTGCGATTTGATTTCTAGTCCTTTGGTGGCAGATATGGAAATCATGTAACAAGGTCGTCTTTGATCACACACAAATCCACCCATCAATATTAGTTCAATAATATAAATATCAACTTTCGGAATTGAGCCACCTATATAACCCCCTGACTCTACTTCCCAATCCTCCCCGCCAATTACCTCCAATATGGCGTCCTCCATACCCAAGACGACTAAAAATTAATGTAGATGGCGCAACCAAAGTGCCGCTTGGCGGAGCTATTATTTTTGTTGTTTTGGATCATATGACCTCCATAATTACAGCGGTTGGTCGCAACTTTAAGGTGTTTCAGACTCAATTTCAATCAAACTCTAACATTCAGAGAAGCTCATCTTTGGTGTTCGCAATCACAATTGACAAATTCAAAAATTGGAGGCAACACAATGATTTCCAACATATTTTGGCCAATCGGACCTTACATCCCCTTGTCAGGGTCGTGATTGAAGAAACCCTTTCCTTTTTCAAGTCCCTACCATACACCAACCTCCTACACATTGGGAGACATGGTAACAAAATATCCCACTCACTTCTAAAGTACTTCCTAACCTTTTACAAAACTCTTCTATCCTTCATAATCTAACTTCAATTGCAATCTCCTCTATGCTTCATAATTACCACACCTCTCTTTCTCTAGCTATTTTTCCACCTCCTTTCGGTGCACCCCCAACCCTAGCCTTAACCACAACCCACCCCACCCCAACCTCCAACCCTCCCCTAACCCCTAACTCCTTATTTGTTTTAGGATGGTTCACGATCTTAACGGAGTTGATACGACAAAAATACTTGCTAGGGATAGAGAACCTAGATTAGGATTTCCGAACAAGAGATATACTTCTAATGTTGCTAAGTTTGCTATATGTGTGTCTGATTCCATTGCTTCATTTATGCCTCAAAATTTTGAGAAAGCTATTAAATGTGTTGAGTCGAGTTCTTGGTCTAGTGTTATGCAAGAAGAATTTTCATCTACACATGATATGAGCCAGAACGCACATTGAAGACGACTGGGACAAGCTATCAAAAATGGTTTCAACACAATGAAAAAAATCCAACAACCGGATGGAAAGTTACTTAGCCGACCAAACGACTCGAGTCAAAGGGAGGTCCAAGTCTCAAGGCAAATGGTTCCACGAGGAGGGAGTGAAAACTCTACTACAATATACCGGAGTCCTCTACCCTAGCAACGACGTGCTTCGAACAAGACAAAATAAAAAATAGTTTATGCTGAAAATTTACTTGTTATTCTGGGGTGGTGCCAAAAACAATGGCCTAAACTCTCCTTTTATAAGTAAGGAAAGGACGAAAATTACACATTGGAATAAGGAAAAAGAATCCTTTCCTTGCAAGGCAAGTATTCTATACTCTTTAAGGATTAAGTTTTGACTAGGTCAATCCTTTCTCCCTATGGATTAAAATTGAGCAATGAGCTGTTTAGGGGGGCTTCTTGTGCCTAAATAAACTACTAAAGCTCCAAAATCGGGCATAGTGGGCCGTCCACTTGTGGAGGTGTAGCAGACCTTGTCTCGCGCTTTGGATACACTCAAGACAACCTCTTGAGTTTATGATGAAGTTTTGGGTCGAGCTAAACTGGTCCGGGCTAAAAAATGTCGAAGTGGTCTTGTTTCGGAAGTATTGCATTACAGTTGTGAGTCCACTTGGAGGCCTCAAGTTTGACTCTTGAATTTGTTTCTCCGAATGACTTGTATGGGATTCAAATAGTCTATAATGCTTCTTCTCCAGAGATGGCTCGAAAAAGTGCTTCGTTTGGGTTATGGCTTAAACTATGAAATGAAGGAGAAATCAGAAGCTTCAATTTCGAGCATCTTTGCACCTTCAACTTCCTTGCTGCTCCAATTGCTCCCAAATTTGTGGAAGATCTCTTTGATCATCATATGGCTCTGATCTGACGATAGCTCAAGAAAACTTTGCTTGTTCTTGCGTTCTTGTAGAATCTTGATTTTTTATGCGGTCTCGATGTCGATGTGGGCATCGATACTGTTTTTCCCGACATCACTGCCACTCGTTGGATCGCCATTTCTTCGAGGATGTATTTATCTTCGTTCATCCATGTGTGGGACCTCTTATCTTCCATCTTTGCGAGTCATTTCTCCTCTGAAACGCGTGCCTCCTCTCCGTCATTCTCGAAACTCAATAGACTTCTCGTTGATATTCTCTGAAAGCTCCAGTCTTCTCGGAACTTTGATATCGTGACTTGGGACCGATGGGATGACCTCATCATGTCGTCCCTCCATTAAAGGATTTATCCTTGAATCTACAAAATCATTAACACCTCAAATTATTTCATAACCCTCATGCAATATAACTTTATTATTTCATATGAAGAAGGTATTTAGCCGAATATGAGATGCGGCCTCGGTAGGTGGCTGATCTTCATGTGGTCCTTGAGTCCTATGTTTCACTCCCCATGCGTTATGCTCGAAGATACCCTTGCTCGCACTACCTTCCACAGAACAAGTTAGGACTCGTAAACTAAAGTTGATAGTGATGTCTAGCAATTAACCCTGTACTGTCGTTTTCATGTGAGTAACACCTTCTAATTATAGTTCCATTTTTCACAAGGATTGATTTTGTTGCCCTAGACCGATTGGCACTTTCAACTAGATGACCCAAGTATGCAATGACTTCTAGGATGGCTTTGATCCAAACAACATAATCAAAATTCACTACTCTAATAAAAGGCATTCGTAACTTCTCATTCCTAGTTCCAGAATGCTTCTTATCAACACAAATTGAAATTTGCAATTTTGAATTCGAAAGTTTGAGATAGAGACTTAGGGAAATTTCGTGTGATGTAAGGAACTCCATGGTTGATGTGATTTTATGGTGAATTGCTACCATGGTTCTTTGCTCGAATTCTTGCAACAATCAAACACAAAACTAGATACCGAATAGGTTATGTTACAATTTAAACACTCTTTGTGGTATACCACTACTAGAGACTTTTTTTGAACTCTCTTAGTTGATTGTACATCGCCTCACCATAAGGTTTTCTCTTGTCTCATCTCTCCCATTGAGTTCTTTTAATTATTTCTGCTTTTTCACTCAATTGGATGTCACTCGTTTATTCTCTAATCTCTCTTTTCTTGAGCTTAAACTCTTTCTTCTCTCTAGTCACATGAGCTTGATGCCTCTCAATTTGGTCTTCATAAACTTCCAACGATATTACTGGCTTGAAGGTGAAGGATCGCTTGTTGTGTCTCAATATGTACACATTGGTTCTCCCATCGTGGATGACTTCCTGTTCGAATTTCCATGGTCTCCCGAATAATATATGAGCTGCCTCCATCGACATGACATCATAAATCACTTTATCAATATATTTGCCAATTGAAAATCGAATTGATAGTTGCCTCATGACTTTGAGTTATCAGTTATGATTGAGCCACGTGAGCTTGTATGGATGAGGATGTGGTGTGGTTGGTAATTCCATCCAAACCACTAACACTTTAATAGATACGTTCGTGCAACTTCCTCTATTGATGATCATGCTACAATCTCATTGATTGATATTGCACCGCCTATAGAATAAGTTCTCGCTTTACTCCAAGTTGGTTGCGGTTTGGGTGTTGACTATTCGCCTAGAAACCCCGAGGAACTTCTTGATTGGTGTATGTTCGACTTCTTCTTCCTCCGCATCATATTTTTCTTCTTCCATTTTTGCTTCGTCATCGGTCACTACATCTCGATCTTTAAGCACCATGGTGTGTTGTTAGGAAAATCTCTCGCAAAGTGGCCTTGTCCTTGACACTTGAACCAATTATGCCCCATAAGGTCTATCGTTAGTACGATTAACTAATGGCTTAGGACTTGGGGTCGTACTCTGATGGCTCTGGATCGCTCTTTCTCGCAAACTTAGGGACCTTCATCTTCAAGCTACTAAGATCATTGTCTAGCTCATCCCTTGGTGGTGGTTGAGGTATGAATCCATGAGAGGGGGGGGGGGGGGAGTCCCATTGTCATCCTTGTGATGGACTTGGACATTTCTCATGAGATTGATGCTCACTCCAAGTCTAATTGCGAGGGTGTTGATGGTATCAGTGAGGTTGGCCACATTGGCCTCCAAATTCCCAACCATGTCTTCATCACTCATCTAAAAAAGGATTAGAATAAAAGGACCTCACTAAATCTCTCAATCTATGAATATTCTAATATCACCACTTGTGTTTCACTCAATTTAAACGGATAAAAAATTGGATAAGTAATTCGGCGAGCTAAGGTCTTAGAACTAGCAACGATTCTTCTAGGTCTAGGACTCACGAGAAATATCAGAATCAAGGAAATCAACAATACTTGAACCAATCTACGCTAAGTAAAAATCTTTATGTCATTCGACGATTTAAAAATTGAGAAAATAGTTGAAGATTGCACCTACAGACATTGAAGAATAAAGCACAATATAGGACTGCAAAATCATCTCTATTAAAAATTGTGCTAAAATGATATGAGCCAGAATGCATAATGAAGATGGTCGGGACAAGCTATCAAAAATGGTTTCAAAACAACGAATAAAATCTAAAACTGAATGGAAAGTTTTTTAGCCGACCAAACGACTCGAGTCGAAGGGAGTTCCAAGTCTCAACGTGAATGGTGCCATGAAGAGGGGGTGAAAACCCGACTATGATATATGAGAATTCTCTAGCCTAGCTGAAAGTTGCTTTGAACAAGACGAAATCGAAAAACAGCTTATGCCAAAATCTTACTTGTTTATTCTAGGGGTAGTGTAAAACCAATGGCCTAAGCTCCCCTCTTATTATTAAGGAGAGGGCCAAAAGCTTCATAATGGAATACGGAAAAGGTTTCATTGCCTTGTGATAATGTCAACCCTTGCTCCCTAAGGATTAAAATCGGCCAATGAGCTATTTAGGAGGGTTTCTTGGGCCTAAATAAACTGCTAAAGTCCAAATAAAAATAGGCCGAATTAACCTACAACTAAAAACGCAAAGTAAAGACAGGAGGCCACTTAAGCTCTGAAATCAGGCTTAGTGGGTCATGCGCTTGTGGAAGTGTAGTAGACCTTGTCTCGGCCTTGGAAAGGCTCAAGATAGCCCCTTGAGTGTGTGGTGAATTTCTAGGTCGAGCTAAATTGATTGTGGCTCGAAAATGTGGAAGATGCCTTATTTCGAAAGTACTGACATCACCATCACGATTCCACTTGGAGGCATCGAGTTCGACTCTTGAATTTGTTCGATGGGATTCAAATAGTCCATAATGCTTCTTCTCTAGAGATAGCTCGAACAAAAGTGCTCAATTTGGGTTATGACTCAAACTGTGAAATGACGAGGAAATCAAAAGCTCCAATTTAGAGCATATGGCTCTGCTCCCAAAGTTGATGGAAGATCTCCCTTAATCATCATATCGCCATTTCTTTAAGAATATATTTATCTCCGCCAATCCATGCGAGGGGCCTATTAGCTTCCATCTTTGCAGTCCTTATCTTTTGAAACGTGTGCTTCCTCTCCGAGATTCTCCAAACTCGATGGAGTTCTCACTGATATTGTTTGAAAGCTCTGGTGTTCTCAAAACTTTGAATCCGTGACTTGGGACCGCTGGGATGACCTCAACAATGCATGCCAATAAACTTGGACCCTAGTTAAGAAACATGTTGACGTTAGACTCATTGATAATAAATGGTTTATAGACTTAAAAGGGACTTTCTTCTTCGTGATCCGTCTAGGTACACATCTCGCCTTATTTCCACAGGATGCACTCTGAAGGAGGGCATAGACTAGAATGAGATCTTTGCCCATGTGTTCAAATATAATACCATGAGGGTGTTTCTTGCCATGACTGTTGTCTATGATCTAGAATTTGAATAAATGGATGTTAAAACTGCTTTCTGCATGGTTATATGAGAGAAACTATGCACATGAAACAAACCAAGGGTTTTGTGGATAACAACTTTCAAGATCATGGTTGTCTGTTGAATAAAACTATATATGGTTTTAAGGAGTCTCTTAGGTAGTGAAATGTAAAGTTTGATACATGCATGCAATCACTTGACTTTACTAGAAGCAATTATGATACTTGCTTCTACTTCAAAAATGTGAATTCAAAGTCTCTTCTCTACATGTTGCTCTATGTTCATGATATTTTGCTTATTTGTAAGAATGATGTTAGTATAAAAGGCATTAAGAGAAATTTGAAACATCACTTTGGTATGAAGGACTTAGGTCCTGCAAAAAAAATTGTTAAGATTGTTAGAAAAATAAGGTTATGTTGCTTTCCCAATTTAATCGATTACATGCTTATGGTTATTCAGAAATTCTCTTATGCTTCCATTAGACCTGCCCATGTCCCCTTAGATGCTCACCTTGAGCTCTCTAAGGACTCGTGCCCTAAAACTGTTGTCACTATAAAAAATTTCACCTTCTGCTACGGAAAACACCGTTGCAAAAAGTTGTAAATCCGTTGTAAAAAGGTTTATGCAATGAAAAAAACCATCACAAGCTATTGTTGCACATAGTGAGTCACCTAAGAGTCCTGCAACAGACTACATTTTTCCGTAGCAGATGCGTATGGATTTTGCTATGATTTTGGCCATTGGAAATGGTGTCCCCTTCTGCTATGGTAAACGTTGTTGCAAATGGTGGCACTTTCTACTACGGTAAATATCCGTAGCTGATAGTGATAAGGCCATCCCTTCCGCCACCGGAGAAGAACCTCGACGAGGTCCAATAACTCAAGCTCAAGAGAAGGCCTTCAAAGGAAAGATCGATGCATACATGGATGCTTGGAGCCAACACAAGCACCTTGAAGAGGAGCATTTTTGGAAGGATGCACAAGCACTCATAAAATGGATACATGAAGAAAATGGAGCACGTGAAGAAACTCTGATCAAACGAGTGGCACTGATGTCGACAAGCAGCATCGATGGCAATATCGACATCCAAACCGCACCGAAAATCAAGATCCTTAAAGAACCTAAGAACAAGCAAACTTTTCTCGAGATCTCTTCAAAGCAGAGATATATGATGATGGGCTATAGAATTATGGTATATCATAATCGGGCTATCATCCCCTCTTTATGGCACCATTCATGTTGAGAGTTGGACCTCCCTTCAACTTGAGTTGATTGATCGGCTAAGTAACTTTCTATCCAATTATTGGATTTTGTTCATTGTTTTAAAATCGAACTTCATAGATCGTCTCAGTCATCTTGATATGTTTCGGCTCATATCATACAGTGTCCTCCTTCTTCTATGGCTTCGTCCGTTATGGTTCATATCCGTAGTTGATAGTGTCTTTCTTCTTCTACGAAAACTTCCGTTGTTGATGGTAATACCCTTAAGCTATATGTAGACACATATAAGATGAATTTGTTCCTTAAGATATTGTTGTTGGGTCTGTCATATATGCAATGCTTTGCATAATACCTGATTTGGCCTTTACCATAAGTGTCCTGAGTCAATACATGTCTTACCTAGGAGAAACATTTGAATGCCATGAATATGCATTCTGATATATTTATGGAATTAGAGATCTTGACCTATATATGTCGAGTATACATCTTGCAAGGAGTTTATTAGACTTGTTGATTCTAATCATGCTAGAAATAAAGATAATGGTAATTCTATTACTTCTTACTTCTATTTATAGGTTGGTAACTGCATTTCCTAGAAATCGCAACAACAGTCCATATTTCTCCATCTTCAACCGAGGCCAAATATATTGCTGCTATTAAGGCTTGTAAATAGGCTATTTGGTTGAAATGTCTTATGTATGATATTGAAGGCAAAGATTATGTGCCAACTTTTTTCATGGATAACTAGGTACTTTATACTTGTGTAGGGATCTTGTATATTATGAGAGGACAAATCACATAGATGTGAGATAAAGTCATCAAAATTTGAGTTAATGATGATAGGGCTTTAGTTTGGTCCAGAATGCACTATTAGGGTAGAAGCCAGGGTTTGGATGGCAACAAGATTAGAATGGCAACTGTTATATTCCTGCTTGCAAGCAGTCTAGACAGAAATCAATTACTAGACTTGGTTAGATTGTTAGACCGATGATACGCTTGTAGTACGCGCTTAAAAATAAACCTAATTACCAAAGTAACTAGAGTCGAATTTTCCTAGGGTCTCAAGGTTGCGTCTACTCAAAGTGTGATGAAGTGCTAATCGAAAGTAAGCATGTTGTGTGGTGTAGGTTCCATAATTTCTAATACTATGAATTAGACTAAATCTACGAATGATAGGGAAAATAAAGATTGCAAGACTGCACAAAAAATGATGGAGAAACACTGATGGATAAAATTGCTTAGATTTTGAATCCCCCTAGGCTATCCAGACAAACAACCAATAATCAATGAACTCGATTTATGCAAACCTAGCTGTAAATAATTCATTGTCATAATTTTTCTCTAATTAGATCGCGCCCTTTCGGGTCTGCTAACCTACTACTTATCTAGTATCTCAATCCACTATTTTGAGATGAAGAGCTGAAATCGGCAACCAATAAAACAAACGAGAATTGCTCACACAAAAGACTAGTATATTCTCTCCCTTATGAGGGTTAACGACTAACCTAGTTGACTGATTTCATCATTCTAAAATAAGCAAGCTCTTACGAGTCATTAAAAAATCTAACAAGATCCTATTCAAGATGTCCATGCAAGAACAAGAACGCAATCAAAGTCAATCATAAGCTGAAATACATCAAACTTGCATAAATCGAAATAATCAAAGTATCATTCGGTCATCGAGAATCACCTAAGGTTCATCTAATCTAAGTAAGGAGAAGTTTAGTTATTCATAATCATGAAGAACAAGTCAAAATTAACAAAACAAAACATTGAAATCAGATTCACAAGAAGAAATCTCAAAAACCTAATTCCATCGAGAACAGTCGAAGAAATCGATCTGCTAATCTTGATAACGTCGTCGCCGATCCAAGTTCCTAGAAGATAATATCTTCTCGTCACTCGAAAGTTTCTATTCTCTTACCCAAATTTCATCTAAAATGCTTTCTCTCAGAATGAAGGAGAACCGGTCTTTAAATAGGATTTGGGTTTCTTCTTCCAGCCAGATTTGCCAATAATTGCGTCTGAACCTTGTCAAAGATTGCGCCTAACTTAGGCACAATTATTGACCAGTTTAGACCCAAATGTTAACAAAGTTTTCAGATCAAAATTGTAGGAAATTGAACTAGCTTTCCAACACAGCCGACGTTGCATCAATTAGACTTATGAGCTAGGAGATATGTCCAAAATACGAAATTGTAACATGTTCTGACCAAGTCATGATCCTTGCACTTCAGGAGTTGTCCTGACATGTCGAAATGCTTCTAAATTTTTTTCTTAGATTATCCAGGCATGTCGTATCACTTTGATTAATACATCAATGTCGTCATGTACCTGAACTCTATAAAAAACACTCTTAAATGACATTAAATGGACCCCGACCGGGTCTGAGACACTAAATCGAAATAGAAGTTTAAGATGCAAGAATGGAATGCCGCTTAAATGGAAACGCTAAATGTGACAAATAGAACGTCATCAACCGACCGCTTTATTTGTTAGTTTTATAGATTGGTGAAATGATGAGTTTGTAGACTGATCACTTAATATAAAAGTGACCAGTCCGGCCGTGGAGAGAGAGAGAGAGAGAGAGAGAGAGAGAGAGAGATTTAGACCCGGTTCTCTTCATCTCGAAATCCTAGCCTGAACCCTCTCAACGACCGCAGAGAAGACAAAGCAACATGTCGGTTATCTAGCGATCATTTGATGCTCTGGTGACCTGATCACATATTGGGGAACTTCTGAAAGTCGTCCCTCGGTCTGGAAAGGGGCTGAATCTCTTTGTTTCTCTTCTTCTGGTTGTTTGGTGTCTTCTGGCGTGTTCTTATTGTTTTTGGATTTTAGTTCTAGTCTTTCCTTACAATCGATTTGTGCGCTTTTTCTTTATAATGCAACTTTTTAGGTTGAGCCTTCCCTCCTTGAGGCTCTGCAGATCAAGAAAGAAAGCTCTGAACTGCGTTAACAGTGTTCTTTACGATTCTCTTAGTTTCTTTTCGATCCTTTCGAGAGTAGATTCATTTGAGAAAGCAGCCGGACAATCAAAGAGGGAAATAGAACGGCGCAGTCGGAGATGGATAATGGAAGAACGCGATTTGAATTTTGTTTTCCACTTTGCTAATGATGGTATCGACGTTCGAGCGGCGGAGAAATCAGAAATGATGAATTGTCTCTGAATCAAACTAGGCTTAAGTTAGGGGCAGCTGAGTCAATTTTATTTTTTGAGTTCCGTTAAACGAAACAAAAGCGTTTAAATTTTCATTTTGGTCTAACCTACAGATCTATTCACCTGGTCGAACCTGTGGTTTTCCCATCATGTTGGGTTAAAATGTGCAATTCTGACCAAATGTGCAAACCATGAAGTCATTTCGGATCCCACATCAGTTCGCCGGCCGATCCGACCTGAGTCTGATAACCATGTGATTAACTTGAAAGCAAAATTAAATTAACCAACTTGCCCAATCATCATGGACGTTAAAATGAAAAAGTTTAACCCAAACATAAAATTATAATTAGACTACCTAGTCCTAGAAGTAAAAAGAAATCGTACTTAGCTCCTCAACGGAGCTTACGTGTACATTCCTGATCGCTCCTCTCTTCCTCTCTTCTGGCCGTCTTCCTTCAACCCTCTCTCTCTCTCTCTCTCTCTCTTTTCCTCGCTCAAATCTCTGCAACTTTTTTCATCCAAAAATTTTCAATTAAAACCCCAAATTCGAGGAATTTCCAGCTACCCAATTAACAAAAGGCAGATGAGATGATCGCAAAGCCTCAGTAACCCACCAGAAAACCTGTTGTTCCACCCTTGAGAAAGCACCCCCCTTTTAATGGCGGAGAATGCTGCTACTTCTTCCCCTAAACCTCTGTCTTCCCCTTCCATTCCAATGGACCCTTCACCACCACCGCCACAGCAATCACAGCAAGCACCAATTCAAACGCCTCAGCAACAGCAGAGCACCGCCAATTCAAACCCCGCTGTATCGCCACCCCAAGCTGCTAACTTGACCAATATGACTCAGACTCCACAAATCTCTTCCCCTCCTCTACAATCCGATCAGCAGCAGCATCAGCAACAGCAGCTATTGCAGCAACAGCAACAGCAACTACAACAACAGCAGAATATGGCGGCTGCAATATCAGGGTACCAAATCCAACAGTCTTCCCTTCAGAGATCTCCTTCTATGTCACGTCTTAGCCAAATGAACCAGCAGCAGCAGCAGAACCAGTTTGGCGGCGTTCTGAGGCAGCAGCAGCAGCAGGGGATTTATGGGCAAATGAATTTTGGGGCTGCTGGGTCAGCCTCACTTCAACAGAGTTTGCAGCAGAATTCTCAGAATCAAATGGGGGTTGGTGGTAATACTGCTCCCAATTTGCCTCGCTCTGCTCTACTTGGACAGACTGGCCACCTCCCCATGTTGACCGGGGCCTCCACTGGTCACTTGAGCTTGCAATCTCAGTTATTGACCTCCGTATGTACATTCAACCAATTCATATTTTCATTCACTTTGCCTTACTCTTATCAAAGACAGAATCATACATCTTTTGTCGTTAGCCTGCTGTTACATCTCTTCATTCATGTATAGCTGGAAGATGCTTATGTACGATAATGGGTTCAAATCATTACTGCATTCTCATAACTTGTTTAAGCTGCGACTGCTGTTGGCCATTGGAAATTCTTGCATTCTCATGTACTTTCTTGTTGATACTTGCGCCAGTTATAGATGTTGACTGACATAAATGAAGAGGCTAGAGTATTTGGAAAGTCTTCACTTTTGTATACAAAGACATTATGCAGGCGTTACATTGGTTTTTTCTGTTCTTTGTTAGATGTTGACATGCCATACTTCCCTTTATGCATGCCTTGAATTGTAATACATTGGTTATGCTTATACTTTTTGTGAACGAAATAATCATGTCATCTGAAAAAAGTGCTTTTCATCGTGAATGTAGCCAAGGCAGAAAGCTGGATTGGGGCAAGGATCTCAATTCCATTCAGGAAATCCTGCAGGGCAGTCAATACCAGGCATGCCTGGAGTGGGAATGATGGGATCACTTAATCTCACCTCCCAATTAAGACCTAATGGTGCACTTGGATATGCTCATCAGAGGACGATGAATGCAGGACAGTTGCGGCAGCAACTGGCACAGCAAAATACCCTGAGCTCCGCACAGGCATGCCATTCTTATACTTGTCATCTCTTCTTTTCAGATAATCAACAATTTTTCAGTTTTGTTCATTCACTATTATTTGTTTCATCTCAGCATGTGTGACTTTGCATTTCAGTTATCATTTTATTTGTATTCTTATAGTTTCTGTTTTCTGCTAGCGGTTATCCCCTGCTGAACATGAGATAAAACTTCCTACTATGTTGCCTATTTGGTTGTTTAAACTGATAATGATTGGGCCTATTTGGTTTTTGGAAGACTATGTATGACAATCCATTCTCAAACTTGCAACGTCAGGAATATCCTCCATCTGCTTTACGCTCCAGGCCAATGCAAGTTGGACCAGCTTGATGATGTTGATTACAATTTCGACCCTTTTGGGAGGATAAGGGCACATTAAAGTGTTCAAATATGGTTGCTTTGTGAAATCTTCAAGAAAAAGTTATCAATCTAGCCATGCATATAGACATCCTGTTCTTATCATATTTCTTATTGTTGATGGCATAGACTACTCAAACTTAATGAAGGGAACTTAATTATAGTTTATGATATCAGCACTGTCTACATTGTAATTTAGGTATAATGAAAAGGTACGTGTTATGGTGCTCCAGTTTTCATCCATGTGAAGCACCAATCTAAAATCTACATACGTCTTACTGTAGTTGGTTTTAAAAGTTTGTGAGTTTAGCAATCACTGTACAATTTTTTTTTATGATTCATTAACAATATTATTCACCCATGTGAAACTGAGATATTGCTATGACGGGTTGACTGTTATATTGGATGGGCTAATGGGTGCCAATATGCTTGGTGGATGCAACGGAAATTTACTTTCTTGTGATTGCTCTCGTTAAGGAGCCTGCTCTTCTTTCTTTGATCCATTCATAACTTGGAAAAGAATACAGTTACATATCAAGATCCTGGTATGAGTTATTGCATTAAGGTTTCCGATGAACATTTATATTTTCAGGATTCTGGTATGAATTATTTATTAAGATTGTGCATGACTGCACACTTTTATCTAATATGGTTTTATGGGAACTCTCCGAGCTTCAATCTGAAACAGTATCTCTTTAAATTTGCAGGTTACAAATTTAGCTAGGACATCTTCATTGGCGTTTATGAACCCTCAGTTGTCTGGGCTAGCTCAGAATTCACCCCAAGCTCTTATGCAGAACACTTTGTCACAGCAGCAGTGGCTGAAGCAAATGCCAGCATTGTCTGGTCCTGCTTCTTCCTCATACCGCCTTCAACAGCAGCGACAGTCCCAAGTACTCTTGCAGCAGCAACTGGCATCATCTTCTCAGTTGCACCAAAACTCCATTGCATTTAATCAACAGCAACTGTCCCAGCTGGTACAGCAGCAATCAAATATGACTCACCAACAGTTACAGCAGCTACAGCAACCACAGCAGCAGCAGCAGCTACTCCAACAGCAATCGTCACAACAACTGCAACAGCTTCCTGTGCATCAGCAGCAGCAATCTCCGAAAATCCAGGGACCAGCTGGTCAGAAATCAGTTAGTTTAACTGGATCGCAGCCAGACGCCACCGCATCTGGTACAAGTACAACCACTCCAGGAGGAAGTTCAAGCCAAGGAACAGAAGCAACTAATCAACTTCTCGGAAAAAGAAAGATACAAGACTTAGTTTCCCAGGTTTCTGCATTTCTGCTGTGTTTCTCCAAACTAATTCTCTATTCATCATATTCTTTTTCTACATTCCGTTTGCTCTATGTAATGCTCTCAGTTCGTTGCCATGCTCAGGTGGATTCTCAGGGAAAGCTAGATCCAGATGTCGAAGACCTTCTTTTGGAGATGGCTGATGACTTTATTGATTCTGTGAGGCTTGCTAACATTTACCCAAACTTTTCCTACTTGTCATACCTAAGGAAAGAAATTAACATTTGGGAAGAATTGACAGTTATGTGCATATTGCATGTGTGCTGGTCCATCTGTGCAGTTTTTTAATTATTGTTGGTATGCTGCACATTGATGTGGCAATGCCTATAGGGTTTAATTGATTCAGCTATTCTGTTGAATGGACTTTATGACCTTGGCACGATGTTCCAAGTCGTCTGAGTTTTCTTTTCTTGCTCTTCCCTCTGCTGCCTTCTCATTTGAAAAGCTCTGATTATGCATATGCAGGTGACAACGTTCGCATGTAATTTGGCCAAGCACCGGAAGTCCTCAACTTTGGAGTCCAAGGACCTATTGCTGCATTTAGGTTTTTGCTGCACCTTATATATGCATTGACATGTCCATTAATTTTCCGTCGTCTTACCTGTGGATTTCAAGGAGGAATGCAGTCAGTTTAAACTAGTAACAAAACTCTAGATGAGGTCCTTGTGGTATATATTGCTAGGCAGCTAGGGTGATGGCTTTTCTGAAGACAATTTCCACTACAGCTTTTCTACCGCACCTCTGTTTTGCAATTTAATTCTCCGGTTATCCTATTTCTGGACAAACAAAGATAAATTATAATGTAGACGGATGGTCTATTTATCTTGCGGAAACTTGTAGCAAATATTATGCGAGGCTCATGCATAGACATGGATATGAGTTACATCGTTTGTGGAGGTTGTGCCTTGCTGTTATTGGCATGGGTTTTAGTATTGTAATATACGTCTGATCTGTTCTTTGTTTGAATGGTTTTTCAAACATAAAAGTTAGTATTAATGTAACGTCTAACCTATTTTTTATGATTTCACTAAATCCTGGATGTATATATTTGTATGCAGAGAAAAACTGGCACTTGACAGTTCCTGGATTTTCAACTGAGGATCCGAAACAACAAAGGAAACCGGTAAGTCCTTCTGAACAAATTTGGATATTCATTGGTATTTCAGATCTTAGATGTCCATAATGTTCCGTGTCAACTATTTGCAACTTCAACTCTAGCAGCCTGATGTATGGGTAGGAGTTCTCCTGAAACTTGCTCTTCAATAACCAACTATTCATGCGTAAACGTCTCTGATCCGTCTGTTACTTCTTCTGGTCCTTTCTAGCGTTAGGCTTCACAATATACTTCATTGGTTGTGCCACCCGTTATTGTTAGCAAACCTACTCACATAGTTGATGCTGCATCACATCCACCGGATGGTTTGGTTTGTTTAAGATATCACCTGATGTTCAGATTGTCAAATTCTGCAGCTACAAAACGACCTCCACAAGAAGCGACTTGATATGGTAAATCAACGCCGTATTCTGTTTATTTTGATACTGTCTTGTGGAAATAGCTTGTTGATCTTAAATACCACCTACTATCAGGTGCGTGCGTTGATGGAGTCTGCGCATTCCGAAACAAATAACAATAACGTAAATAACCCGAATAACCCAAAAGAGGCAGGAATCAGCAACTCTGCGGTTAGCAACCACCTGCTGAGACCTTCAATAAGTTCAGATCAGCTGGTCTCACAACAAAACGCTAATCAGATGTTGCAGCAAATGACACGATTTTGACAGCCTATGTGACTAGACCAGAGCCATGTTCAATGGGATGTAACTACACAGACCTTCAATGGTACAGTTGAAGCTTTTCAAAATGTAATATATTTGCTGCATGATCCCTTCAACGAACTGCTACAACTTATCCAAGTTTGCTTTTTGCAGGTGCGTGTGAAATAACAGAAGCTTATAGTTTGCATTTATGAGTAGCAGAACCCTGTGTAAGTAAGTAGAGAGACCCAGATTAGATATAGGAGGAGCAGACGGTTATAGTTGATAGTGTTTCAAAGGGTTTGATGTATTTCTTACTGGATTTTGGCGAACACAGCAGCAGCAGTAGTATATGATTCAATGTTATAGTTTGACACCATAAACGTTTGTGTTGAGATTCAATCCCCATAAATTATTCTGTTTTCTGTTTCCTTGAACGAAAAGACAAGTAAATATGGTGAGGGGAACCGACACTCCACGGATTCAGACAGTGGACTGGAAGGAGTCTGGATTTCTTATTTGTTTTTTTCTTTCTTTCGCAAGCATCTGCATGGCTATATATATATTCATTTGGATGCGATCAAATGTTGCATATAATCGCTACTCAAACTTGCTTTGGCAAGTGATCATTTCATTCATTCATGTCTTTCAGCTACATACAACCCTGGGGATCCGGCACTAGGCCCCTGCACTACTAAAACCCATAAGTTAAGGTTAATGATGTTATTGTTGGAATAACATTGTTTTATAGAAATGATGAATTCTCATTAATTAATCGAGTAGTAAATAGGTGTTATAAAATCATGAAGCCAATCAAGAGTATCTATTCAAGAGAATGAGGAAATTAGAACACGAGCTAACTCGTTAGTGGGTCGGTTTCTGATTTTTTTGACAAAAATCACTATAAAAAAAGGTTACAAGACACTAAAGAGGTTATAGGTAATACACAATTATTTCGGCCCCCAAGTGATGACATCACCAGTCTCATCCAAATGACGTCAGCATAACTAAATGTGATACCCGTTAAATAGGTTTTTCGTATAAAATAAAATAAAGGTTACAAGACATAAAAGAATGATATGAATGCTCCTTCCTAGCTTATTTGATAAAAAATAAAAGGTTACCAAATTATGAAGAATGAATAATAGAAAATCATGTGTCCGAATCTTACCTTATCCTTAGGGAGGGGAAATGAATAATTAAATTTGGGGGCAATAATAGAACGATTATGAGACTACAAATCAAGAACATGTTAGATTCGAGGACTCAAGATTAAGAACATGTTGCAGCCACGTTAAAAGGGTGATTCTAGACTCAGATCAAGAACGTGTCATAGCCACGTTAAAGTTTTTATTTACATTTTAAATTTTTGTTTTAGTCATTTCAATATTTAGTTACACCTTCTTTTTCGGACCTATTTGTCCATGTGTCATCAATATCAGGTTGGCAGCCTGCTAAATTTTAAAAAACCAACAAAAAGAAGTGAATAGTAAATACGCGTAATATCTCAATAAAGAAAAGACCACTATCATAATAACTTTCGACACAAAATCTTAAATATAATAATATTATACAATAATTAAAATTATAGTGACATGAATAGCATTTTACACTAACCTAATAATCCGCTACCGACCGAATGGGATCATTAACATTAATAATCCGAACGTTTACTTCCTTAATTGATACGGTTCTCGAGTTCAAAACGGTACGATATGAAATTCTATCTGTGAGCTGTCCAAAATTTCCGTCCAAATCTTAATAAAAAGAAACAATTCCGTCCAAATTGCCAGCGGAACATCCACGTCGTTTAAATATGCGAATTAACGGAAAAACCCAGCGATTAATCAGAAAGAAAATTCAAAGATCAGGCAGCCTGGAAGCTTGAATCGCCGGGAACAATGGCAGCTGAGGCGGCGAGTTCCGCACAGAAAGGTGAGCCGAGTTTGACCTAAGGCGAGGATCCCATCTTAATTTATGCTTTTACTTTCCTGAATTACGGAACCTCTTCATTGTCTCTACTTTACCCTGTCTATTGTGCTGTGCTATGGGGTTGGTGTGTTGAAATTTGGTTACAGTGATTGTTCAGTTGAAAGCCACTGCCGATGTTCCTATACTCAAGCAAACGAAGTTTAAGGTACTTCCTAATTTCCATCAAATTTGACGGCGTTCCGTGTTTGCTCTATCAATGATTACTTGATTGGGGAAGGAATACTTAGGTTTTTGGGTGGAAACATTTCCTTCTACACCTGCTTCTTTGAGGTAATAGCCCCTTGTGGCTGCTTGAACTTTGTTTCTAAGCAAATTAAAGCTTCGTTTGATTGAAACTATGCTGAACTAATTTGCTTCATTGTGGGGGATGGGGCACTCGTCATATGGCTTTTCTTGGATGAGAAACCTTTTATCTAATTTGATATCAATCACTGTGATTCATATTATAATTGATCGACTGTTTGATGTAGGGTTTCTTGTCAAATTGTATTCTCATATCCTGTCAAACTCGCCTGCCATTGAGAAATCACCAGTTGCCCCCAATTTCTAGTTTTAGGCCTTCTTATGGATCTTTGATACAGAGCAATTGATGTGGATGTTTGTGCTTTGCCATCTTAAATCGTATGAAATTTTCACTTCTATGTTACTTGGTTTAGTGTTGGGCAGTGGGTATACGGTTTGTGTATTTTACTGATTATATGGGCTGTCAGTTTGTGGCCTCTGTCAGTTTTAGTTCTTATGGTTTAGTTATGAATGAATCATTTTAAACTGCAGATGCTTCGAACCGATAAATTTGCCAAGGTGATCGACTTCTTGCGTCGTCAACTTCATAGAGAAACAGTGGTATCTATCTTATACTTCTGGGTGCTCTCTCCACTTTGATGTGCTCAGTATATTGTTTAGTGGTTGTTACTGATATGTTCCCTGTGGCTATCTTGGTTTTAAGTTTGTCTATATCAACAATGCCTTCTCGCCAAATCCTGATTAACTAGTGATTGATCTTTTCAATGTAAGTGTTTATTACTGTCATATTGATATAGTTATTTATGTACGGTCTTCTTTTTCTTTCCTGCATGTGTCTGTTTTATGTTCTTATACTCTGGCTTATCAGAGGTTAATATGATCGTACTCCCTTGTTCGGCTATCTCTTGGGATGCACTGGGGAATTCAACCATATACCTTACAGAACCTGGGTTTTACTGGGGATCAATTTCAGAAGGGTACATTCCTGAATGGTTTAGAAAGGATAACCTAAAACTGTCAGAATTCAAATTGGAAGAACCGTTGGTAGTTTGTCCTTCTGCTGTCTTTGTTTGGCTTAATGAGCTATTTGAAGACCGTGGAGGCCGTTGGAAGAAAGGAGAAACGAGTTTGGGGTCGAAGCCCATAAGTGGACTCGTTAAGGTGATGTCGGAGCGTCCGATGCGAGACTTCTTCAACAATTTTGAGCCCAAACCAATTTAGCTCGTACAAGGAGCTCATGAAAAAGTCATGGGGCTGCCATGAGTGTGTCCAAGGCCCAAGACCAGACCATCTACCCTCCACCAAGGCGCACGACTCACTAAAGCTATTAGAGCTTAAGTGAGTCCATTATCTGTTTGTGTTTTCCTTGTTAGATTTGGATTTGGAATATGTTTGAAGTTTTCCTTTAGTTGATAGGATTAGTATAGGTGGGTCCAAGGCCTCCTTCCTAGAAGGTTACTTGGTCGATTGGGTTCCTTATGAAACAAGGATTGACCTAGTCAAGACTTGATCTTTAAGGAAGAAGGAGACTTTTTATTTTATTATTTTTTCTTATAATTTCGTGGCTTCCCTCTCTTATATAAAAAGGGGTAAGCTACCATAGAGAAAGAAGACCCCCTTGAAATCAATCAAAATAATTTCAGGTTAGCCCTTTTATTATTCGTTTTATTTTTAGCAGGTCGTTGCTAGGATAACAGATTTAGTTTATCGTAGTCGGGTTATCACCCCCTCTTCGTGGCACCTTCAATTTATTGAGACTTAGACCCTCCCTTCAACCTTGTGATTGATTGGTTGGCTAGGTTACTAGTCCATCCGGTTGTTGGATTTGTTTCGAGTTTTGAAAACCTTATTTTGATAGCTCGTCTCGATCGTCGTTATTCTTGCGTTTCGGCTCATATCATTTTGGTACCAGAGCCTTGTTCTTATCACAAGAACTACGTATCCTTTACTATTACTTTTAGTTTCGATCGTTTTCAAAAAAATAAAAGCCCTAAAAATCGGCGCAACCAAACCCTAATTGGGAGGTCCTTTTTATTTTCGGATTTGCTTCCTACCTTGTATTTTGAGTTGTTTGTGTTGTTTGTGGTGGGAGAAAAATAAGGTGGAAATATTCCGACGAATTCGTCGAAGAGATCTTACAAAATTGGCAAAATCAAGAGATTTTCAAAAGCCTTTCGACCCAACCACCTCCACCACGTACGCGTAGATAGATTGAGTAGTATAGCAAATCGAAACTAGGGTAGGGATTATCGGATCTTTGATAGCTTGGAATTTGAGTTTTCAATTTTCAAACTATAGAAACGATTATTACCTAGCCATAGCTTGGGTCTAAGTTGTGTGCTTATGCTTTCTCGATTGCGATAATCCTCGAGTCTTGATCCTAGAAGAATCGTTGCTAGGAATCGGACCTTGGCTTGCCAAATTACTTATCTCGTTAAATATTTTCTTCGTTTCAAGTTGAGTGTAAACACGAGAGGTAAACACAAGAGTGGTGAGCATAGTACTTGTTAGATCGAGAGATTTGTGAGGTCCTTTTGTGCTAATCTTGTTATTTACAATGAGTGATGAGGATAGGGTTGCGGCGTTGGAGGATAATGTGGCGAACCTCACCGAATCCATCAACACCTTGGCGGCTAGACTTGAAGAGAGCATGAACTTCATGCGAAACGAATGGATCCACAATGAAGAAGGCAATGAAAGGAATGCATCGATTGGGAGCAATCGATGGACAACTTGTTCCAATGCCATAATTATTCGGAATGAAAGAAAATAATCGTTGCTGCTGTCGAATTTTAGGTATACGTCAATTTGGTGGAAGCAATTGAGTAGAGAACGGGAACGAATTAGAGAGAACGTGATAAAACGGTTGATGAGGAAGAAGTTTGTACCCGCTCGGTACCAACGAGACCTACACCAACGGATCCATAGATTGAAGCAAGGAAACATGACGGTAGGAGATTATCACAAGGAGATGGAGGTGCTAACGACAAGGGATGATCTTGTGGAAGATGAGGAGGTGAAAGTATCTCGATTCCTTGGGGGATTACAGCGAGATATCTCCTATCAATGCAACATTCAAGGGTTTGTGGATTTCAATGAGCTAGTTTAACTAGCAATTCGAGTGGAGTGTGAATTGCAGAGTAGCTACAACAAAAGGGCCATGGCCACACCCTCCACGCCTTGGAAGACCTCCACCATGAAGAAATAAGAGGCCCCACTATCGGCCACTAACAAGGACAAGGTTCCTCAAGGTACTCCTAACCCTTAAACCTCCATTGCTCGTATAATGATCGACCTAGTGGGCAGATTTGTTCCAAGTGCCAAGGGAGAGAACATTTTGCGATAGATTTTCCTAACAAGAACACCATGGTGCTAAGAGATGGGGAAGTAGTCACCGACGATGAAGGAGGGCGGAGGAGAAGGGAGACCAGAAATCAGATTCAAAGGAAGAGGAGGACGAGCCTACTCCGATTAGGAAGTTCACCGGAGTATCTATGCGTATACTCAACCCTCAAGCCGCACTCAACCTCGAGCAAAGGGAGAACTTGTTCTACACAAGGTGCATCATCAATCAATGGGAGTGTAGCATGATCATCGACAGAGGAAGTTTTACAAAGGTGGCTAGTGAGGTGCTAGTGACGAAGATGGAGTTACCTACCACACCTCACCCTCACGTAAGTGGCTTAGCCACAATGGACGACTTCAAGTATCAAGGCAAGTGATCATTTCATTTTCAATCGGCAAGTATTGTGATAAAGTGTTATGTGATGTAGTACCAATGGAGGTTGCCCACATCTTGCTTGGTCAGCCATGGCAATTTGAAAAATGTGCTCTTCACTACTTGAGGCCAAATCGATACATCATCACCCATGAAGCGAAGAGGTTCACCCTAAAGGCCCTTACACCAAACAAAGTTCGTGAAGACATCTTATAGAGACGTAGGGCACAAGAGGAAAGAGAAAAAAAAAAAGAGAAAGCTCAAAATAAGAGAGAAGAGAGAACAAACGAGAGCTAACCCATTGAGTGTAAAAACAAAAATTTTGAATCAAGAGCTTAAAAAAGGTGAGGTCGAGAGGAGAGAAAATAAGTCATATACACATAGTGTGGATAATCAAACCTTAGTTGATAAGGAATCTCTTGTAGTGCCACACCACAAGGAGTGTTTAGACTTGACTAACATAACATACCCTCTTCCTGGTGTTGTTTCTTCTATTTTGCTGGAATTCGAAGAAGATAGTTTGGAAGCAATTAAGGCCAAATGTGTTCCTAGACCATCCCAACAAGATCAAAATGAATTGGAGGTGAAGGAAGAGCAAAAACTACACGTAAAGGAGTTCATGAAGAATGGCTCAACTATGATGATTCAAGTCGAGCTACCATGAGGAGCACCACCAAGAATTTTCGTGAAAATTTTAGCCAACAAAATCAATGAGTCTCCTTATCCTTACTCTTTAAATTCGAATATTAGAAATATGATTTATAAAGGTTCGAAACTTTGTAGGATTAGGGGTAAATGCCTTAGATGAATATAACTAGTTATGATAGGATTGGTTGGATAAAGTCTATCTTTGAAAACATTCCAAAGGTGTCTGATAGTATTATCTGAATTCAAACTATGCAAGCATTTCCCCCAGCTTTTGAAACGACAATCTGATTCCCAAGGCATCTTAGGTTAAATTTGATAATACGAATTATGATTTAAAAGAGTGAGGATTAGTGGAAAGAATTATGATTAAAAAAAAGAGTTAAGATTAGTGAAAAATAATTAATATGAGGTTGGGAGGGATTGTAAAAAGAATGTTAAAGTAAAGGAAATAAATGATTTTTTAAAATATAGTTATCAGAACTGGAACTAATAACCGGTTGGACCACGAATCGACGAGGCAGTTGGTATCGTTTGGGAAGTTTAGACAGTTAAACCAAAACTTACATTTTGGTTAGACTAGATTCTTATGGATACATTTTAAAAAAATGGTTTTCCAACATCGGTGTCTAAAGGATAAAGGATGAACGATTACTTAAATACCTCATTGTGACAATATGGTTATATGTTGTCACATGTCAACACCCAATTCACACATTAAATCTAAGTACTAAGATCCAATGGTGGCAAATAAAAAACAAATAAAGTAATTTTTCAAAATAATGAAATCACCAAAATCTTTAGGGTTGTCATTTTTGTAATATTTCTCTGAACCCACCAAATAATGAAACCACCAAAGCCCATTCTATTTTCATTCTTCCATCGCGCACATACGAGTTCTTTAGGTCATCAAATGAGTGGACGAGATCCAACATCAATATCACACCACCGGTCTGTCCGACGTCGCTTTACCGGAATCAATGGCGGAGCAGTCGGCTGGAGATGGCAAATCCGACGAAAGCCTAGCGATGTACCAGATTCAACCGGCTTGGATGTAGACAGAGTTTCCCGTTGCCACCGCACGAAAAGGAAGGAGCCTATAAAGGAGAAGGGAAAGAAGTCGATGAAAAATAAAGAAAACATGCAACAAACGAAACATCAGGTACCATATGGTTTTGAATACGTTTGTTGTATTTCACGTCTTGCTAGTGTCGGTCTAAAGTATTGATTTCAAGTTGCTTTTTTAGTAGATCTGTATCTTTGATTATTTTTTGGGTTGATTTCTTATTTATAGTTCATTTCTTGTGATTGATTTGTCGGACGTGTTTCTTGTTAATAGTTTTGTATCTTTTGATAAGAGATTGAGAAGGAAAATTGTGGGTTGCAGTTTTATACCGGTTCTTTTGTTCTGGTATTGAGCTCTTTATCTGCTAATATATTGTGGTTTGAAGGGTTGTATCTTTTTAGTGCTTTGTGATACTGAGTTCTATTTAAGTTGTACTTATTTCTGCGTATTAATACGTAGTTATGTATCATTCAATGTCGTCAGATACCAAATTTTGTACCTGTCATTTATGTTTGATACTGGGTTATTTATGTCATTTATGTCTGGTACTGAGTTATTTACTTGTTAATGTTTCATGAAGGTGGATACAAGTTAAATGGGAAAAAATCACAGACCATCGCCGGTGTGCTCCAGTTTGAATTTAGGAAATTTTTTGATCAAAAGAAGTATTGTGTAGAAGCCTAGCGAAGCTTGGATCCATTGAAATTCGGAGGGATAACTTATGTGCAGATCGACTCGATCAACTTTGAGTTCAATAAATGAGTCATAGATGCATGGGATGAGCTATGCTTTGTGGTTGAATACATCTTTTTGTGCTCGTTGAAATTTGTACATGGTGATCGAATATTATACAAATATATTAATTGGGGGCGTATATTGTATCCACCACTTGAACGTTTCCGTCTGCGGTGTCGATGGCTCAAAATTGGTTTCGTAGTCGCCACCAATCCTTAAAAGCGGATTGGACGTTTTTGACATGACCAAGGTCCTTTTGGATGCGAGTTATGATCAGGTATGCGGAACGGGGATCTTGGGTTCGGGAGGCGGTTACGTCCAGGGAATGATTAGCACCCCCGCAACGCTCGGTAAACCAGTACTACGAAATTCGATCAGTTAAGTTTTGGTTTTTTTGTTTTAGTGGCTAAATTATATTTTAGTTTGAATGTGGAAGGTAATGTAAGTCTTAGTGAATATTTTTATTTTGTTATAAGTATTTGCGAATTTCCACTTTTGTGGAAATTTCACTTTATGTTGGTAAATATTTTTGAATATTTTTTGTTTAGTTGTTTGGATTTACAAATTCCCACTTTTGTGATTATTTCGTTTTATGTTCATGAATATTTTAAGTGAAGTATTTCTTTATTTTATTGTTTGGATTTACCAATTCCCACTATTGTGAAAATTTTGTTTATGTTCATGAATATTTTTAGTTAAGTAATTTCTATTTAATTATTTCGATTTACGAATTCCTACTATTGTGGAAATTGCGTTTTATGTTTATGAATATTATTTTAGTTAAGTAATTTTTATTTAATTATTTGGATTTACGAATTCCCACCATTGTGGAAATTTCGTTTTATGTTCATGAATATGTTTTTAGTTAAGTAATTTTTATTTAATTATTTAGACTCGAGTCTTACGACTGCCTACGTACCAAATTTTTTGGGATCAAAGTCCAATCTTTACTATTGTAAAATTACATTATCAAGTTCATTTTTTTATTTAAAAGATACTTATTCAATTATTTTGAGAGCAAAGATTTTAGAACGAAAACTCTCATGTTTAGGTATTCCGAAACCGAAAGTACGGACATGCTGAGGAGGAAAACCCATTTTAACATACTTACTTACGGACCTTTTGATTCGATATTAGGCTACTATTATTTAAAAAGTTTAGAGGAGTAATAAAGATTCGTAACAGCTTGTAATTTGGATACTCACTCATTCTACTTTTAACTAATTAATAATTTTACAAAATTCGAAACGCTTACCATTAGCACAAAACTCGTAAAACGTTGCCATAGCATTTTAAAGGATTATTCTTAAGGAATTATCACATTACTTGCCGAACGCCAATTTGAATAATTTATATTGACTTGATTTGATATAATTAAAAACAAATTGCGAGACGGGAAACAAACCTTTTTATAATATGTTATTATCATTATATTAATGTTAATTAAAATACTATATTGATTTGAATAAATGTAAAGTTTCGAGCTCCTCTTTTTTTAGGTCTGAAACATTAATTTCAAAACATCAAATAAGACTAAAAATACTTAGGACCTCTATTAAATCGCTTTTCTACTCTTATTCCGATTTTATTTCGCTCTTAATACGACCTTAATAGACACCAATATAATTTAAATGGCAAAAAGGGTCTGGCCTTTCAGAATTAATTGGGCCCAAGCATAAGCTTGGCCCAACCAAGTGAAGGGCCAGGTCCGGCGGCTGAGGGGAGGCAGCCCATGCGCTCGGTCGGTCGAACCGGTTACTCACGGTTCGACCAGAACGTGAAAGGACAAAACTGCCTCTAGAAATTTGAGCGCCAAAGAGGGAAGGTAGGGGCAAATCGGCCATTTCACTCTAACCGTACTAGAACGTATAAAATGTCAATTTTAACTAAATTTTTTTCATTTTACAGCCTCCCACCCTCTCTCCTCTCCTCCTCTCCTCTCAACTCTCTCTGACTTCTCTCTAAAACCTCTCCCTTCTCTCTAATTCTTTTCCTCTCTTCTCTTCTTCTTCCTCTCGAACGCCGCTTCCACAACCGGCGCCGCCGCGGCTCTTTCTCTCCCCTTTTTTTTTCTTTTCTTCCTCTCCTTCACCTCTTCCTCCCCATCCTCAGTCATCAACAACAAGAAAGAAAGTTAAAAAATCTCTGAAATCTTTTTTTTTATTTTTCTCTTGTTTAACTCAAATTCGGGCTTGCATGCCGTCATCGGAGGTTCCGGCGGGTCCTCAGGTGACACATACAAGTTCCGATCTGTAAACCTAGGGTTGAAAAACTCCTTTTATTTTGTCGATCTAATTTGCTCTGTTTTTTATTTCTTGATTAGAGGCGAAAATCGACAATAGCCATGGAGAAATAGAGATAGAGAAAAAGTAGCGTGGTGAAAAAAAATCTAGCCTATTTTTTATGTATGTTTCTTGATTAGTTGCCTAAGGAATTATTTAGTTTGATTATTGGGATTATAGTAGTCTAGATGTTTTAATTAAGTTTTATTTTTCAGAAAAACTTACTTTTTGCTAATGTTAAAAAATTTCAGCAAGTTGTTTAGTCGAATAAATTGTGCTTTAACTCGAATATACTGTGAGTTTCGAGACTTTTTGGATCCCTGGTGAAATATAATTATAGGTTTTTATGTTTATCATGATTTCCAACAACTTTTAGGTGATTTTTAAAGTTTATTTTAAGGGTTTGTTAGCTTTATTTACTAACATGAATCGTTCACTCGATCAGTCACAATGAATATTGGAATCGAGGGTAGTTTTAAGGGAGTATAAGTACAACAATATGTATGTGTGAATGTTATGTGAATGCTTTCGAATAGGAACGTTTGAATGATTACCTTTGAATCGAAGCTTCCTTTTTTGTCGTGTTCCAGATGGCAGCCCCTTTGCGAGTAGCGACAAAACGAATGATGACAGAAGTTTTTGTACTTAGTTTTAGCTTGTGTTTTGTAACGTGTTGTAATAACTTCCTTTTTTTCTTTATTTTGGACTTTTATTTTTATTAGTTTGGGGTGTAAGATTTTTTTTTTTTGAGAAAACCACTTTCCTCTCTCTTCCTTTCCTCTCTTGATTGTCCATTTAAATCAAGAAAAGGGACTGCCACCTCCCCTCTCCCCCAATTAAATTCTACAACATTTTAAAACAAAACAAGATGTGGCAGCCTCTTAATTAATAACAGTAACGGGCCCGAAAGTGGGTCCAAAAAGCAGGCCCGAAAAGCATTGACGTTTCGGCGTAGAAAAGGATTACGGAACTAAAATTTCAAAAGCTCGGAAAAAATTGGTTACTACAGAATCTATTGAATGAAAGCCGAAATATTTGTACTTCTTGTTCTTAAAATGAATTATGTATAAATTTATGTCTTTGATTATCCTCCCGCGGTTGTAATTTTGTCAGTCCAATCCGGCCTCCCCAAGTTCATATGATATATGAAAGGTACAAATTATCTAGAAAGAAATACACCAATAAACAGCTTCCAACATTCCAAACTAAGTACATGTAACGTCTTGCTGGATTGGACAAGTTCATTTGAATATGGTAGTAATGGTATATGAAAGGTACAAATTATATAGAAATACGTATACCAAAAAAAACTTAAAAAATTATTTACAGCTTTTGACATTAGAGTATCAGTGGCAATCGTCATTGTCGGTGAATTGAATTATTGCGATTTAATCTCCCTACAAATAAAGAGAAATAATTTTATAAAGAAGAAAGAAAATTAGTTGTTCTTAAATAAATAAGGAAATTTGGTAAATTAAGAGTTAGAGTTTTCCTCTCACAATTTGAGAGCTAGGGTTTTCGGCGATGGCCGCGCGTTGATGTTCGTAGGAGGTCGTATTTTCCCCATGTAGGAAAGCATTTTCGGTTATAAGGCAATCGTTCGTTGAGATCTCCCTTGTTTCTCTGGGGTTTCCTTGATATTTCCCTTAAATTCTTACGGTCTCTTGTGTTCTTCTAACGACTCTAATCACTCACACGAGAATTGGGGTTTTATTTATAACTCGAGAGGATATCTATCATTTCTAATCTTTTCTATTTGGGTTTTTCATGAAACCCTATCGAGGATCAACTAAGAACTTCTACAACAATGGCGGCCGATGTTACAGATCTGCCACGCGTATGGCAGCCAGAGTGAGAAGTCGGGAGCAAGGGCACCGGCTAATCAAGGAACCCAAAACCGCTACGACCCTAGCCTTTCTTAACGGACCAATAAGGATGACACATCTAAACCTGCTAGGTTTTCTATTTCACTCTTTTCCCCGTCTTTCAGATTCTAGACTCGATTAGTACTCTTTGTTTTTCTTTGGTTTATTTTTCAGTTAGGACACTAGTTTTAGGTCTTTTCGGTTTTCTTTGCTTGCCCAAACACCCTGGGTGGAGTGGTCGTACGGGGTTCTGCGTTTTGCAGGATGATCGTTCCCTTGGAATTCACTTTAGGTGGATCGCCTTTGACGGTTGACAACAGTGTCTCATTGTATTAACGGCTTCAGCCAAGTTTTAGTAATGGGATTTCACCAATGATGGTGCACTTTGATCTTAAAAAAAGAAAGAAATTTGGTTGTGTAATTAAATAAATAAAGAAGTGGTAAATAAATAAACTACAAAATTATAAATTGATAATAGAGAATTAAATAAAGATGCGAACGGAGATATTGCTCCTCAAAGTTCAAATTTTAAATTAATGAAAGAAAGAAAATTACTTAAATATCCAATTAATGTTGACCATTAGATTTAATTAAATAGAATCAATGGTAGATATTAGTGTTGTTACCACGATCACCACATCTTTGTTGATGTCATTATTTGATAAATTATGCATTTAGTTGATAATAATAAACATTATGATAACTAATTAATATTGAAAGTGGTATTTTACCATAAATTAAATAAATGCTTTCGGCTCCTCGCGTTGTTATCGTCGTTGTCGAGAGGGGTTCACTCCGTCTGAGGGGTGACTTGCCTCCGCTCCGTTCTTTTTGCGTCGTTACCGTGGTGCCTCGCCCGCGTCGGCTTGTCAGATTACTCCACCAGCCATTTGGTCGAGGGATTCATCCCCCTTCACATGGAGAATGTGGACGGTTCATCCCCTATGACTCTTGTTTCTTGGTGTTCGTTGCACCCTTTCCCCTTCCGTCATTAATGACAATAGTTTTAATTCCTCGTGTTTGTAATCAAGTGGTCGGAGGATTTGTTCGCCTTTTGACATGGAGGATGTGGGGCGGTTCATCCCCATGACTCCTTGTTTTTTGGGTGTCCGTTACACCATTTCGCCTCCCCTCATTAATGACAATGACTTCAATTTCTCATATTTGTAATCACGGACTAATGAAACATGAAAACATTGAAATATGAAAATAAGGGTCATGTTTCGGTAGACCCCCTTCTCACCCGTAGACCCCCCACGTGGCCCCATGTAAGTGCTTATTATGCACCTAAACTAAAGACCCTACCGGTCACCCAATATTTTATTTATTAACTTTTTGGTCCTTGTAGTTTTATTCGTAACTAAAATCTAATGCTTGAATAGTGGAAGCTCGATTTGAGGTTAGCACATTTGTAAACCAAAATATTTATTGAATTGTTCGGTTGAGACATGCATTTTCGCGCGATTATTTGTTTGGAGTCATCTCAAATAATCATTTCGGTTTTATGGTAGAACTAATAAGAAGGGGTAGCTATATTCGGTCGATCTTTTTTTCCTTTCAACCGAACGAGAGTTCCGACCGAATATCATCGTCGTTTCCTCCATAACAGTCACTGATCCTAAGAACGACATTGAAGATTCAATGAAATCTTCTGTTCTATAGACCTGGAATACATACTCAAATTTCAATTCCAAGAAAACACCCAAAACCATAAACCCTTCGACTACATGCCCAAATACAATCAAACTATAGGCACGAGACAACAAACCCATCCCCTTATGCCTTTCAAGTGCACACACATCGATTGATCGAAGAATTGTGTTGAGTTTGAGCTTGCAAAGGCTAGGAATTTCAAATCCTATAGCGATCGACAATCATTGAAACTAGTTCTCTCTAGGGTTGTTTAGTAACCACTTGTGCCCTATTTCCTTAATCAATGATCCTGATATATGTGCTAGGGAGAGATGGCTTCACTTACCACATGTTGAATGATGTTCATAACAATTGGAGACATGCTGAAGTAGTTAGGATCCAGTGTCTAGGTGTTCCCACGGTTGACATGAAGAATGTTTGTACTTAGTTTGAGGTATGATTTGGTCTAGCTGAGCTGATTCTCTAGAGGTTTTAACAGTACAAGAAAAATGCATAATGGTCTCAGGACCCTAGTGGCAGTGACACGTGTGTGCGACTAGCTTTGTCGTAGTCAGTCTGGGCCTGCGACTAAATTAGTCGCAGGCGGGATTTGTCGCACGCACGACTGCAAAAAATTTAGTCGCAGGCGTAGCTTGTTCTGCGACTATTTTAGTCGCAGGCCCAATAGTTGCACGTAGGCCTGCAAAAAATATCGTCTATGACTAAATGGCCTGCGAAAAAACTTTGCACGCGACTAATTTAGTCGCAGTCGGCCTGCGGCAATGTTCTAACCTGCGACAAAATGGATGAATGACTACCCTCCACACCACGAATTTTCACCATTCTCTTCCATTCTTCCCTTTGTCCTCTACTTTCTTCTTTTTCCTCTCTTCTGAAATTCTCCTGAGTCGAAATCGACGGTCGACGGACGAGATTGTTCGAGGTGGGTCGTCGACGCCAGATCCAGTGACGGAGGGGACGAGCTTCCTGGTAAGTTGTTCATCTTTTTTCTCAATATTTGGTTCTGAATTGATTTATTTTGAAATCTCTATTTTTCTATTACAGGGAAAGAAAGGGACTCAGTTTGCATTATTCAAGAACAAATTTGTTGTCCTCTCTGATCCAGTCAATGATAGTTTCTTAAGGGTGAAACCGACGAATTTCATTTTTATTGATGTTGTTTTACTTTTTTTATTTATATTGATTCTCGATGCCTTCACATTATTTTGTGACAGTTTGTTCCTTGTTCCAGCAATTTTTCCAGCACTTTTCTCCACTCTTAAATCCAAATCAGTAGGTAATTACATATATATAATTATATCTGATTTTTGTACATAAACAATGTATATATGATTTCGAATTCTGAATGTTTGTAGGATATTTTGATTGTGTACCTTGCCCTCTTGGAATGGCTAACACCAGGTTAGTACTTTGTTTATGTTTTATGTGGAAATGGTGTTGATTAGATGAGCATCATAAAGAAACATTTAGTTATTGAATTATTCGATTAATGAATTCAATATGCATGCCTCCAATTATCTTCATCAATGAAATGAAATGAAATAAAATGCTTAGTGACTAGTTACGTTTTGTGAATCCCATACTAGCTTTATGGAGTAGAATGTTTAATTATGTTCGTAATGAAGCATGTCTAGTGTATACTAGAGTTTTTAAGTGTAATTAGTTTGAGTAGCTCGATAATGTTACAATGCTTTATTATACGTATGATAAAGTTGAATCCAATGGTTTTATATATATACATATATCATACTTAATAATACAAATAATATTTTCAATCAATTAGGTACATATTTACTAACTAGATATTAGATGGATAAGTCACGGATGCAAAAACCGCGTCATTCTCTCGAGTATCACGTTGGCATCCAGAAATTTGAAATATTTAATGCCCTTGTCCTAAGTGCAATTTCAAGAAGTGGCGACCAAGACCTGAAGTTACTCTTTATTTGAGAAAAAAGGCATTTCCAGCGACATATACAATTCACTAAGCTATCTTTCTTGATGCAATTGTATCGCATCAAATATTTTCACAAAATTAGCGATACAGCGATGTCAAAAATTTTGGAATTGCTTCGACAAGATTTTGGTATGGCACGACTTTCGACATCCAATTACGAGGCAAGAAACTCTTAGAATTCTCGGTTGGACATATACGAAGATTGATGCGTGTCGTAATGATTGCTTGTTGTACATTGGGGAAGACAGTGAAGCCAAGGTTTGTCGAGTTTGTGGTGCCTCACGGTTCAAGGATGTGCCTTGCAGCAGTACTAATGCTAAGAAATCAAATCCTTGACATTAGAAAATATTTAGATATTTTCTCTTAATTTCTCATTTGAAATGGTTGTATTTGGCTCCAAATGCTGACTAGATGGTTTGGCATGCAATATCTAGAAATGGGGATGGAATGGGTAGACATTCTCGGGATGCAAAAGCGTAGAAAAACTTTGACATCAAGTATCCAAACTTTGCTAATAACCCGTGAAATGTGTGACTTGGGTTAGAAATAGATGGGTTCAATATTTTTGGAACCATGAGCGAAAGTCATAGTACTTGGCCGTTTGTGTTGATTTCGTACAACCCTCCACCTTGGTTGTGTATGAAGCAAATGAGTTTGATCCTTTCTGGTATCGTTCTAAGAACGAAAGTGCCTGGCAATTACTTGGATGTATTTCTTCAGTGGTTGATTGAGGAGTTGAATACTTTATGGATTGGTGTGGAGGTGTTTGACTCTACAAAGAACGAGATTTTACATTGAAAGCGGCACTCATGTGGATGATAAGTGACTATCCTAGTTTGTGCAATTTTTCAGGTTGGAACATATACATTGCACTATCTTCTCCAACATGTAATTACGATGTCGATGATATCAAATTGACATCTTCGGGCAAAAAATGCTTCATGGGTAGTCGAAGGTTTCTAGCTGAAGGTCATAAGTTTCGGTTGCAGAACATCAAGTTTAATGGTAAGGTAAAGAAGCGAGATCCGCCAAGGGTGTTGCCTGGTACATATATTTTGGTAAATTTGGAAGTTTTATTTGGTAAAACGCAAGAGAAATCATCGGGACCATCATCACAGTGGAAGAAGAAGAGTACTTTCTTCAAGCTTCCATACTGGGAGTTCAATTTATTGCAACATAATTTCGATGTGATGCACATTGAGAAAATTGTGTGTGACCATAGTTTGTTCACCATACTGAAAGACAAAAACAAAAGAAAAGATCACTTGGCGGCAAGGGAAGACTTGAGAGCATTGAAGATAAGAAAAGAATTATGGCCGCTTCATTATGGAAAAACTTGTCATGCTGCTTCATTTACTTTGGACAAGAAGAAAATTGAGATAGTGTTGAAATCATTGAAGGGTAAGTTGTTTGCTAATGGATATGCTATTAATATCTCAAGGTGAGTGGACTTGAAGAATCGACAAATATGTGGGTTGAAAAGTCGCGATAATCATTTGCTTCAAGGAATTGGGTTGAAAACTTGTCATGTTGCATGACTTTTTGCCCCTAGCGATAAGAAAGGTGGTTCCTCTATCTGTCTCGAGGGTGTTGATTGAATTTGGGTCTTGTTTCAAGGAATTGTGTTCTTCGATAATCAAAATTTATGAACTTAATAAATTACAAGAGAGGTTCGTCCTATCGCTATGCCACATGGAGATGATCTTCCTGCAATCGTTCTTCACAGTTATGGTCCTTTTGGTTCTCCATTTGGCAACGAAGTTCGATGTGATGGTCTACTTCAATATCAATGGATGTATTTGATTGAAAGGTATACACATTGATGAAGAAATATATTCTTGTGGGTTTTGAACCATTTCTTGGAACTCACAACATGTACTTCTCTCTATATAGGTTCTTGGGGAAACTTAAAACTTTCAATAATAACAAAGCACATCCCGAAGGTTCGATTGCAGAGGGTTGGCTTTCTGAAGAGCTTTTCAACTTTGCATCGTTTAACTTCAAAGATAAGGTTCAAACGAGATATAATCGTGACAAATGTGTGGCTCAAGACCCCGAAAGTGATGAAAGTTCTTCAATTCCATTTTGGAATGGAGTTTCTTTCGTGAAGGGTGTAGTCTTTAGGTTGTCAGACATGGAATGGACACAAGCATATCGATATGTTCTTGTCAATTGTCCGATAGTAGAACCTTATTTGAGGTAAATAGTACCACATAATCAGACTTTGTAATTCACATATCTTTAATATATGAGCTCAGTTTGTTTTAATTCAAAGAGTATGAAGCTCAGACTATGAGGCTCTTGGGTCGGAGACGTGCTAGTGATACTGCAATTAACAAAGTTGTATCATAAAATGATTGTGATCTGAATCCAAAATAAAGTAATGCTCGCAATGACTGTCTAGTTGAATTCTAACACATGTTCATTAGATATAACTAATACATGCCTTTGTGGCAGTATTAGATTTTGAATCAGTCGGAAAATTATAGTGACGAGTTGATAATGTTGGCAAGAGGGCCTAAATTACGTGCACGACACCACACTGTCTATGACATTATCGGTTATCTCTTTCGAACATTGAATCGTGAGCAATTCCTGTAGACTCAAAATAGTGGTGTGGTGGATAAATTTGGCGCTCACAACGTCTTAAGTGCCTATGAGAATAATCCAATCCACACTGACTTTTGGTTTATGGGAAGTTGGTAGAAATTTTGGAGTTAGATTACTACACTCGATCGATCACATTATTCAAATGCAAATGGGCTGATACAGTGGCACAAGCATGGAAAAGGAAAGATGCATTAGAAATAAAAATGCTTAACTTCAATCATTTGAGAGACATTGGTGAAAAATTGGAAGATGTACCATATCTTAGTGCCAGCAATGCCCGTATGGTCTTTTATGTCGACGACACAAGTGATCCTGAATGGTGCATACCAGTGCATTGCAAGCCGAAAGACAATTATGATATGGGAGATGAGGGTCCCATATCACATGAATAGTGTTTGGTGTGGCTCAAGAGACGTGCCTAGGAGAAGTTTGTGCTGATAAGTGTCTTATGTAATTTTTGTAGACATCAAAATATGACTTGTGTAGATATCAAAATGTAATTGAAGTCATTAATTACTACTTCTTACAGGGCTATTTTCATATTGAGTCCAACAAAATGGTAGAAGCTCACAAGTATTGGGATCAAAATGTAGGACGACTTTGGGGGAAGTCAAGGGTCAGAACTTGGCGAGCCAAGATGAAAACTATGCAAGAAAAGCAACTCCCACCTAAGTGGATTGTTAATAATCCACCGAAAGGCTGTCCAATGGCAGATTGGATGACATTCTTGGATCGAGTAAATGGTGATGATTTTGAGGTACCTTTACACGTACTTTACACCTTAGTCAAAGAAACTCTCACCTTAGTGGATTGTTAATAATCTAAGTCTATGTATATACTTTTTCTTTTTCCGAAATTGTTATAGAGAAACGAGGAAAATCGGACACTCCAGAAGGAAAATCATAGAGGAGGATCGAGACCGTGGGGTAGATATATCAAGGAGAAAATTGAGAAGACTGGTAAGCCTCCCTCTAGAGGTCAGATGTTCATCAAGTGGCTGGATGGATCTTTCAAGTCAGAGCATGCTAGAGTTGTTGCGGTAAAGTTCACTAGATATAGATCTTTTTAATACAGTTTTGAACCCGATAAATTGTAATTAAATAAATAAGGTTGCTCTAAGTAGCAGGCATCCATAGAGCAGCTAGAGCGTGGTGGGGGCACCAACTGAGGTTGGTCCATACGATTCTTTGGCTCAAGCACTAAATAAGCAAGAGCATCAGAATCACGTTTGGATGATGGGTTTGGGGTTTACCTCCTCTATGGTACGTTATATAAGTTAATGACTTTTATTCTTTGTGTTTGTCAAGTTATTAGTGTATTTGGTGGGTTAGTTTAGTAATGTGTTTTGTTATTTTTGGTTGTCAAGTTATTTGGCTCGGCAGGATGCTCATCATCATCATCATCAACCTCAACCTCATCTGCTTCGGCATATATGATGAACGAATTTTACTCGTTCTCCAAATGAACCGGTTAATGAATTAACCAGGTCAAATTTTCCTAGGGTCTCTTTAAGTATCTTAATCAAAGTTGTAATTAGTACTAATCGAGATATCACTGAATGTGGTTTAGGTGCAACGACGATCAATCAATCAGAAAATAAAATGAAAATTTTCTTTAACGTAAATAGGGTTGCAAGACTGTACGATAAGAGTTTAGACAATCAAAGATGAAACTACTTAGATGTTGAATCCTCCTAGGCAATTCTAATTCACAAATGACAGACAAATTCCACAATTTAAACGAGACAATATAGATGCATTGCAATGTGGCAATTCTTCTCTAATCAAATCACGCCCTTTTGGGTCTGCTAATTTGCTACCTATCTAGGATTCTAGTCCGCTCTTTCGAGACAAAGATCTAAAACCCGCTGGGCGATTTACCGATTTAGAATTGCTCACACAACTGACTAGTTCATTCTCTCTCGGATGAGGGTTAATGTCTAATTTAGTTATTTGATTTCGGCGTTCTAGACATGCAACCTCTTTTGAGTCTAATAAAAATCTAACAGAGATTTAATTCAAGTTGATTAGGCAAGAACAAATCGAAAATGAACTAAATATGCAATGAATTCCATCCAACTCGCATAAATCGTCAAACGTACAAAATCATTCGTTCATAGGAATTGACCTCGGGTTCATCTAATCTAAGAAAGAGAAGTTTAGCCGCTCATAATCTCGATAGAAAAATCAAAATTAGAAGAGGATGACATTGAATATAGGTTTACACAAAGAATTATGAAAGATCTAATTTCATCGATCTTGTCGAGAACTTGATTCGCCGTCTTGATTATTTGGCTGATCCAGAGCTCCTTGAAGTCGTCTTCTTGTTGCTCTTGAATCTGTCTCTAAAGCTCTCCATTTTGTTCAGGAAGTCTGTCTCGAATGAGAGAGGACCGGGTTTTAAATGGAAGTTCCCAAAAAATCCTTCAATTTTCCGGAATGTCAACTTTGCCGCTATGGTTGGTCAATCTTGCCGCTATGCACATAGCAACAAAGTTGACACCCCATAGTGGCAAACTTGACCTGTTTCCAGAGATAGTTGTCAATTTTGCCGTTATGAAATGTTAATTTTGCCGCTATGTGCATAGCGGTAAATTTGACATATACATAGCTTCAATCTTGACATAACTCCAAACCTTCAACATGCATATAGATGTAATAAAACTCGACCTTCAACATGCATATTGTGTTAGACTTGCGAAACTGCAGCACAAACCACTTCAACAGTATATTCAAAACCTTAATAACGTCTTTCTTTATAGATGGAAGTGCCTGAAATTTGAGGAGAATATTTGGATGAAGATCAGACTCAACAAAAAGGATACCATAACTCAAATGAATTTACTGAAGCTTCATAAAAACATCCAGGCAACTAAACGCCAAATTTACATATGATAAGGTGCTTGCCAATATCAAGTCCATTAACCTTCAGTAGCAGATCAAGTCCATTAACCTGCTTTTTAAAATCTGTACTAAGGAGTCGCTTGTACAAGTCCTCTCTAAAAATTCCTCTCTGCAATGGATGAATTATACAGGAGAGAAGAGTGGATTTTTTCTGAGTGAGGTTCTGGAGAGGAAGATGAAACGCAATAGTAGTTCAGTTCATGAGAGATAACGAATAAGAAGATGAGAGTTATTTTTCCTCAATCAAACAAATCAGAAATAAAATAATAAGTTAACTTAACGGCGTAAAAGGTTTTGGAAGTTATAAACTGTAAAGATCAAATTGTTGAGATTTAATATTTAGAGGAGTTTCTAGGCATATATAATTTCATCCAACTAAATATACTATGTGACTCCGGGTACAAAAGCGCTCTTCATATAATATAATTCTTTAGTATATCTGGTATATCGAAATTTTTGGTGTGCCCAGTATTTTTTGTAACGTACACCCATCACCAACGTCCATTTTCAGTTTGCGATCTCGACGGTTCACAATTATTCGAATATTAAATTTTTATTTCATTTTTCATTTTTCGTCACATATGTTTTCTCAATTTGTAAATTAATCACTCTCTTTAACTCTTATATATGATAATGATTTTGCCATATACAATTAATTTTTTTGAACTCAGTCTCTGCCTTCTTTGTTGCACCACCACTGTTGTCGTACCCTTCAAATTCATGCCCTAAAGCAACTAACTTTTTACGGGTGACCTGTCTTTTAAAATTACAAAATTTTAGTTAGGTAATGACGCGTTAATTGATACAGAATTTGCGCACAAAACAAAAAAGCAAGCAGAATAGTTAAAGAATATGCATTACTTCGTGACCACGTGAAAATGAAGCTTCATCTAATCATCTTGAAAAAAGAATTAAGAGCAGCAGCATCAGCTCCCACGGAGGAAGCCAAGGCAGCAGCGAAGGATCAGCTCAAAGAAGGACTAGCCCTGCCGGAAGAAGCCTATGTGAAGATTAGCAAAGGCAAAGAATTTTTCGGAGGCGGAAACGATCGGGTTCTAAGGCATTGCGTTTGGGAGCTTGTTGGGTTGGGTGGGAGCATTTTCAGTGATGATCGGGACTAAGGTGATCAACAAGGAGTCAACTCCTGGTCTGTCTAAATGGGTTGAGAAATTCTCAGCTCATGCTGCTATGAAAGATGTGATGCCTGAGACTGAGAAACTAGTCGAGTTTGCAAAGTTAATGGCTCCCAAGAGGAAAGAGTAATGAATGAACTTTTTGTTTTGTTAGTTTGGACTTTGGTTGGTTGAACTTTGAAGGAATAAATGAACTTTTGTGGTTGGAGTTTGGGAACTTGATGAACATCTGATTACTGTGTTTTGGTGTGGGTTTGATTAGTGATGAACTATGAATCTTTAGCTCTAATATATCGTTAAAAGAATCAGATGGGAAATAAGGATGATGTGGAGGTGAGATGTGCAATTTATTAAAGAGGATGGAGCAATGTTAATGTATTATGTTTATGTATCAATAGAGATATATGAAATAAAAAGGTGATTAGTATCAGAATTCGAAACAAATATCAGATAAAAAACAAACTGTGAAATAGAGATTTAATATTCGAATAATTGTAAACCGTCGAGATCACAAACTCAAAATGGACGTTGGTGATGAGTTTACGTTATCAAAAAAAAACCGGGCACACCGAAAGTTTTGATATACCAGATATACTAAAAAATTTACATATATATATATTATAATATATATAATTCCTACCTCCAATTCTCAGAGCTCACAACTTTTCTTCCTCCATTTCCTTCATTCTCTTGCTCTTCTTCCCACTTCCTTTCTCTGTCGATAATGATCGACTTTGCATGCATGCTCCGGTTGGAGGGGGGATACCAGTTTACAATGAAAATGGTGGAGTTGATTACAACGGTAGTAGACATAAGAAGGTAACGATGAGAAGAACATCAAGGTAGGTTAAAGCGATTTCAGTTTTCTAGACAAAAATGAAGATCCATGTTGATGTGGTTTTCCATCACATATATTATCAATAACCTATAATGGTCGATGGGTTTATTGTGGGGTGTCTCCGACCAAGTGAAGATAAAGCCGATTTGAAATGTGTTTATGACCTGGTGAAAAGTACCAAGTGTGCAATGACCCAGAGTTGTATTTCGAGTTCGATATAGAGAGTGGTGGAGATTCGAGATATGGTGGTCAAGCTACAATTTTAGCGTACACGGACCATTCTCTTGCACATAATATAGAGACTACCTTTCATTATGTTGGACACCACTTGAAGAGAGATGTAGCTAAAAACGAGGGCGAGGACGTACTTAAAAGAGATGGCGAGCCATCGAGTGAGGATGATGATAGTGTTCATATTGGAGAGATGCAACTTGACGGAGAAGATACAAATGTTGAGCTGGGAGGAGTAGAGGCACCATTGTCTTATGCAGCGCCACGAGAGTACACTGCACCGATGTTGTACACTAGTTTGAGAGAAAACTTTCGTTGGGCAATGTCTCCGGGGCAGTACGATGTGCATCGGGAAATTCTACAGTTCTATAGCGCCTGTGACAATTTTGACATCGGGAAACGTTTTCCTACGAATGAGAAAGCAAGTCCTAATATCAAGCACTGGTCAGTGATCAGCCATCGCATGATTATGATCAACCGCTCAAGGACTTGGGAGTTGGAGGTGCGATGTGATATGTACAAAATAGTGGGATAAGCTTGGAGAATACGTGTGAGGAGCAAGGCAGGCGACGTGTTTTGGACCATTAAGCAACAAGATCGAAGCCGCACTTGTCACGGAAGTTACAACAACATCTCGCACAAGAACCTAGACGTTAAGGTGATTGCTGATGCGATATATAATGCATTTAGTGAGAATGCGCCCCTAAAGATCGGACAAACATTAAACCAAAAAATCTCATACAGAAAGGTGATACGGGAAGCAGGGTGCGGTGGAACGAGTGTACGGGGATTGAGAAGAGTCGTACGACAAGCTTCTAGATTTCTTCAACCAGGTTCAACGTTAGAATCCAGGAAAGCGGATCGAGTGTTGCATGGATGGCATTGATATTGGTGGAGAGGCACGCCAAAAATTCTGGTCGATATTCTGGAGCTACCATCCAAGCATTGATGGTTTTTGTCACTGCCCTCCATATGCTGGTCGTTGATGGTACATTTCTCACGGGTAGATATTTTTCAACTCTGCTAATGACTAGTGGGTTTGAAGAAGATAATTACATCTTAGTTTTTGCCTTTCCCATCGTTGAAAAGGAGAGTATTGATTTATGGACGTAATATTTGTGTATTTTTAATATATTTTAATAATAATTTGAGTGTTTCTATGATTGTATTGTTTATATTTAACGAAAATTAGTGAGGAATAGTAGAAATACTATTACCTAATATTTGATAACTATTTAGGTATTTTTGGTCGAAAACGACTATACACATTTACCCATTAAGAACTGAGTTGAATGACAATACGATTTTGAAAAGACACTGCCTTTTACCATTATTAAAATTTAATTAAAAAAAGAATATAAAAAATGAGCTATGCATGCAACATCCAACGTGTTCTGTTGCATGGGGTTAAGGAAATAAAATGAATAAAATAATAAGATGTTTTTGTGGTTTGGTAGTACCACGTCTTTGCTTTTGGTTATTTGTGTTTTCAATTCAAAGAAAGGATTGCAATTGGAGCTGGTTGGAGACAAGGACATACGGAAACAATTCATTTCAAATCTATATGAATGAAGAAAGAATTTAATTCGTAATTGAAAGAAATTAATTTGGTGCAGTTGGAGAGCCGGTTCATTGGGCTATAAAACGAAGGCAACAAGAGGTTACCAAAGCAGCAATTCAAAGATACATGAATACAAATAGCAATAAGTAGAGAGTGTAGAATTAGTGAGAGAGTGTTTTCAAGTTGTGTTTGTATTTTTTTTAAACTGCGGTAGTTACGTAAAGTTAATAAGAGTTGTTATTATCTTTTCGGTTTTAAAACTAGTCGTTTATATTCATTATATTAGGTGTTGTACGGTTGAAGTGATGAAACGACGAGAAGTTGAACCACATTCCATTCATACATCAACATCCACGATATATATATTTGTAGCTTCTCATTGGTAATGTTTTTTTTAACTATGTGTATTATTATTATTTTTATTATGAACTAACTTTTCTATTCTGGAGAATTTTGATGGATTAAGTTCAATTATTATTTGTTAAATACTATCAACTTATTTTTCTTCTCCGGTTTTATGTGTGTTGCTATTAGTAATGCTATATATTGACTGGCCACCAACCTATTCATTTGTTGTCTTTAGTGAGTACTTGTAACGGAAACATGACAATATAACACTGGCACATTCTCATAATATTCTATTGAAGCGGAAGTGAATATGGAATATTGTGCGATCGTTAAAAGGATAATCGAACTTAAGACTATTTGATTATTTGTATTGGCTACAGAAGTCGAACCAGAGAAAATTCCCGAGAGCTTTTTACTATTGGATTCAATCATCATTTGATTTGTGTTTGTTCAAATTCACTTATCATATTTTCATTAATCTACTGTTAGAAATTGAAAACAATCAAAATCATTGGTTCGTGTTCGCATTGAGAATAATCTGGAAAATTGATAGTAACTATTAGTCCTCGTGGGAACGATATCTCTTATCACGTTATTACTTGACCCACCTGTATACTTGTAGTATATATTTCGTGCATCAAGTTTTTGACGCCATTGGCGGGGACTGGAATTAATTATTGATTTTCTTAATTTTCTCTTGTGTGAACGTTGTGATCTAGGTATTAATGTGCATGTAACTTTCTAACAAGGTGGTTTCGTTTTCCATAAAGAGATGATGGCTAAGGTTTGAAGGGATTTAAGTAGTCCACGTGACTCCCCTACTTACCTGAAAGCTAGAACTAAAGTTTTAGTTGTGACAAAAAGGAGTGGTTTCTAACAGAAGTACGTACCATCTTTTCAAGTTCGTAACTTCGTACATGCGAAGTCAATGAACTGGTAAAGCCTTGCTATGTGTAGGAGAAACAACGCACGTTGCAAATGAAGGGAACGAGCAGGAAAACGAAGTGGTACATCTAGCAACAGGGCTGACGAAATACCACCCAATCAAGAAATCGTCGATAATGGTGAAGAGGTAGCTGAGCAACCAATGTGATACTATCTGATGCAGAGATCAACTACCACCACACCAGTCATTACAAGACCTACAATTGCTAGTAACTTTGAAATTAAACCAGGATTTTTTTAAATGATTGAAAATGGTTTTTAGTTTGCAGGTTCACCGAATGAGGATCGGCACGAGCACTTACGAGCCTTCGTCGAGCTGTGTGACACACTACACATGGCTGGAGTCCACAATGACACTATAAAGCTGCTGATGTTTGGATTTTCACTAATTGGAAAGGCAAAGCATTGGCTCTAGACACTTGCTCCAAGATCCATCAACTGCTAGGAGGAGTGTGAACGACTATTCTTGGAGAGATACTTTCCACCCTCAAAGACGATGGAGCTACAAAATGAGATCACCAACTTCATGATGATAGATGGTGATACCCTGTACGAGGCATGCGATCACTTCAAAGAGGCTACTCGAAAATTTCCAACCATGGACTCAAGAAGTGGAGCATTGTCGCAACCTAAAGGTGGCTTACCATCCGTTTGCACCTATATGAACTCAGCCGCTGGAGATCAAACTTATGACCTATTGGAGATAATGTCGAGGGATGCATATGCATGGGGAGCGGTAGATCAAACTCAACTGAAGAAAGACGATATCCATGATACATATGACATTTCGGCCTTAAATGAGAAAACTGACGCCTTGGCCATAAGTGTAACCCAAATCAATGCCAAACCGCCAACTACAATTTGTGAGGTATGCACTAGGCCCCATCTTATTGAACATTGTCCTTTATTGGCAACCTCATCTCCAAATGTTGAGCAGGTCAATTACATGGGGAACCAACAACCAAACAAATTTGGGGCGTACTCCAACACTTACAATCCGGGCTGGAGGAATCATCCATAATTTTCATCGAGCAACAACAACCAGAACATCAACAGACCCCCACCGGGATTTGAACAGGAGAAAAAAGCCCTCGACCGAGGAGATGGTGGCAGCAATGTCAAGGAGGATGGAGAAGTTTATGAACGAACAAGATGCATCCAACAAGAACCTTCAAGCTTCCATCCATAATGTGGAATGAAAAATGGGGAAACTATCAAACCAGGTGCACAACCGAGCAACAGGGACCCTACTATCGAATACTGAAGTGAATCCGCAAGAAGCCAAACTTTGTACAGTTACACTTCGTAGTGGCAAAGAGGTTGTTGATCCCCCAACAAAGGAAAAGGTGGACATCGACATGCCACTTGAGGAGCCTCAACCCACTCCTACATATCCATAACCTATCGTGAAACCTTACCGACCACCAATTCCATTTCCATAAAGGCTACAAAAGGAGAAAGATGATGAAGGCTTTCATAAGTTTCTTGATCTTTTTAAACAGCTTCACATTACCATTCCTTTTGCAGAAGCACTTGTAGATGCCCACATATGCAAAATTTCCAAAGGAATTTCTCACAAAGAAGAGGAATCAGAGAAACACTAATAAGGTAATGCTGACACATGAATGTAGTGCTTTGATTCAAAACTGTCTTCCTGAAAAAGTTGCAGGATATTGGAAGTTTCACCATTCTTTGTGTCATTGGAAGTGAAGAATTTGCACGATCTCTTTGTGACCTTCAAGCTGGAATCAACCTAACGTCGTATGCATTCTACAAACGCTTAAGCCAACTAGGATGACACTCCAGCTAGCGGACCGATCAATCAACTATCCTAAGGGTGTAATTGAAAATATTTTGGTCAATGTTGGAAAATTCATTTTCCCAGCAGATTTTGTCATACTGGAGATGGAGGAGTATCGAGAAGTACCATTGATTTTAGTTCGACCATTCCTAGCCATGGGTAATGCACTCATTGATGTTCAACAAGAAAAGTTGACTTTACGAGTTGAAAAGAGGAGGTAACTTTTGATGTTTTATAATCTAAGAAGTATTCTTCATTATTTGATGATTAATACTTCATTGATGGTATTGATAATGAAACAGAAGAAGTTTTAAACATATCTCTTCTAGATAACCTTTGTGATGAGATAACTGAGCAGGAAGTTTGTGGATTGAAAGAAGACTTAGATAAGAAGATGGAACATTTACCACAACAAGTTTTTGAAGTCATTTCAGAAAAACCTACTCAAGCTCTTCCGTTTGTGATTCAACCTCCAAAATTAGAGTAGAACCCATTGCCTAATCATCTAAAATACGCATATTTTGGTAAAGACTAAACTCTTCCTGCAATTATTTCTTCATCACTAACCTTGAAACCGTAAGAAAAACTACTTCAGGTTTTGCGTAAGCACATCAAGGCAATTGGATGGACCATAGCAGACATTACAGGAATCAGTCCACCACCTTCTGCATGCACAAGATCCTGATGGAGGAAGGCCATACACCAACGATCGAGCATCAACGTTGACTCAACCCCCACATGAAAGAGGTCGTTTAGAAAGAAGTGATGAAACTTCTTTATGCAAGCATTACCTATCCTATCTCTAATAGCCTTTGTGTAAGCCCTATACAAGTAGTTCCAAAAAGGAGGTATAATGGTTGTTCCTAATGAGAAAAATGAGCTAATCCCAACTAGAACCATTACTCGATGGCGTATATGTATTGATTATCGAAAATTGAACAAAGCCACTAGAAAATATCATCTTCTACTTCCTTTTATCGATCAAATGCTTACGAGACTTGCATGTTATGCTTTTTATTGTTTTCTGGATGGATATTCAGGATATTATTAGATACCAATTGCACCAGAAGATTAGGAAAAGACCACTTTTACCTGCCCGAGTGAAACCTATGCATACCGTTGTATGCCATTTGGACTTTGCAATGGTCCAGCGACTTTCCACCGATGCATGACGGTGATATTTTCAGGGATGGTGGAAAAGAGCCTTGAAGTATTTATGGATGATTTTCCACCTTTGGTACATCATTTGAGCATTTGTCTTTCCAACTTAGCTTCTATTTTGCAGCATTGTGAAGAAACAAATCTCGTGCTAAATTGGGAGAAATGCCATTTCATGGTCACTGAAGGAATAGTCTTGGGACATCGAATATCAGCATAAGGTATCGAGGTTGATTGAGTGAAGATTGAGGTTATTTACGAACTTCCACCACCCACCACTGTCAAAAGGATCAGAAGTTTCCTCAGTCATGCTGGTTTCTATCGGTGTTTCATTAAGGATTTTTCTAAATACTCTAAACCTCTATGTGATTTACTTGCTAAGGACTTGCCTTTTGTCATCAGTGATGAGTGTTTGAAAGCATATAACAATCTTAAGAAGGAGCTCAACTCTGCTCTGATTCTGCTCCCACCAGATTGGACTCTCCCATTCAAACTCACGTGTGATGCTAGCGACTTTGATGTTGGAGCGGTGTTGGGCCAGAGGAATGATGGTAAACTTCATGTAATTTACTATGCTAGTAAGTTGCTGAATGATGCTCAACTTAATTACACCACCACAGAGAAAGAATTGCTAGTTGTTATCTATGCCTTTTGATAAATTTTGTTCATATCTAATGGGTTCAAAGATAATTGTATACACTGATCACTCGGCCATCAAATACCTTCTCTCCAAGAAGGATGCCAAACCTCGCTTGCTTCACTGGGTTCTTCTTTTGAAGGAATCTAACTTGGAATTTTGTGACAAGCAAGGTGCAGCTAATCTGGTGGTTGATCACCTGTCTCGACTGGAAACGAATGTTGCTGACCCTTACCAGAAGGAGATTAATGACGATTTTCCTAATGAGCTACTACTCGTGATACACACTCAGACAATCATTCCATGGTATACAAACATTTTTAACTACTTGGTAAGTGTTCAACTTCCCCCAAATTTCACATACCAACAGAGAAAGAAATTGATTCATGACTCTAGGCTATATATTTGGGAAGAACTGCATTTGAACAAACATTGCTCTGATCAGGTTATTAGACGATGTGTTCCAGAGACAAAAATCTCTAGCATTTTGACATTGTAACTCTTTGTAAGTAGGTTGTCATTTCGGTCCCCACAGGACCGCAGCTAAACTACTTCAAAGTAGCTTCTTTTGTCTTAACCAATTTCAACATGCTCGTGAGCTTGTTGCTAAGTATGAAAGGTGCCAAAGAACAGGTTTAATTTCAAAGTGGAATGAAATGCCACAAACTAGGATCCTGGAAGTTGAGCTCTTTGATGTTTGGGGCATAGACTTCATGGGACTGTTCCCATCATCATATTCCAACAAATACATATTGTTGGCGGTTGACTACTTGTCCAAATGGGTGGAAGTTGTTGTGTTGCCCATCAATGACGCCAAAGTTGTTGTTAAACTTCCTCCGTAAGAATGCCTTTGCCAGATTTGGAGTCCCCCGTGCCATAATCAGTGATGAGGGTCGCCATTTAATCAACAAAGAACTTAACACTCTACACACTCGCTACGTAGTCAAACATTGAGTCACTACTCCATACCATACTCAGACTAGTGGTCGGGTTCAAGTATCTAATCGGGATCTGAAGCACATATTAGAGACTACTGTCAATGCCTCTCGCAAAGACTGGTCAAAGAAGTTGGATGATGCACTTTGGGCCTACCGGACCGCATTCAGAGCTCCATTGGGGATGTCCCCATATCTTCGGGTTTTTAGGAAAGCATGCCATCTACCGGTGGAGCTGGAGCATAAATCATATTGGGCCATCCAAAAGCTCAATTTCAACCTTAAAACTGCCGGCGAGAAACGACTACTCCATCTCAACGAGCTTGACGAGATTTGCCTTAACTCGTACGAGAATGCCCGGATCTATGAAGAATTAACCAAAAGGTACCACGACAAACACATTCTAAAACGAGACTTTCCAGGTCGGTGATAAAGTATTGATTTTTAACTCTCGACACAAACTATTTCTGGGGAAATTAAAATGTTGTTGGATTGGTCCTTTTGAGTTGCAAGGTCATACCAATACTTTCAAAGTGAATGGCCAGCGAGTCAAACCATACTACGAGGAGGTGGCGAGTATGGAGGTGACTTCCCTCCAAATCACATAATTCCACCTATTTTTGTTTAATGTTTTGTGTGTTTGTGATAGTTTAGGTGATTAAGCAAAATTCCCTTCAAGTTTGGGGGCACCAGTGTTGTTTTTTGTCTTTAAAAAATATTATTTTGGATTCTCATAAAGAGATGAGGTCTAAGGGTTAGAAGGGATTTAGGTTGTCCAATTGATTTCCCTACTTACCTAGAAACTGAAGCGAAAGCTTTGGTATTGACAAAAGGACTTCGTTTCTAAAAGAAGTCCCATCTTTCCGGGATCCACTTTTGAAAAAAAATTTGAAAATATGAAGACTTGTTAATTTTGAAAATTTTAACATAAAATTATCTGAGTTAATTTGATTATCAACTGAATGCATTGTATCTTCGACTAATTGACTTAGACATTCTAGTGTGAAATTTATTATCTAGGTAGTGATAGCAAGCTATGAGCGATCGAGCCTAATTTTTCAAATTATGAGGGTCCTCTTTTACTTGATCACTCTAGAACTTGCACCAAACCGCTTCGAGACCATATTGAATAATTAACACAATGGGACATGATTATGGCATTATATTCAACCTACTTAACCTAAAAATCCTACTCAATTCATCATATATCCTTTTGGGTTAACACACGGTGAGCCTAAACCTGTTTCTTATTTTCACCCACATCATTTACTTAATTCCATTTTTTAATTCACCGTTGTACCCTTGAATTCATCAAAATTTACATGTAAATATATACAAATGAATAATTTTGAATAAGTTTGGGGGAGCTTTTTATATATAAAAAATAAAAACAAAAAGATAAGGAAAGGATTAGGTGCGTGAGGACGCATGAAAATTCTCTCAACTCATCATAGCAAATTTTACGACGTTTCTCCAAAGTTCGTTACCGGCGGAGCTTTCTTTATGGGTGCGCTCCTATGGAGCTCTCTTGCTGTGCGTTCTTTGTTGGCGTATCTGTGAGATCTCCGGGCTCAATCGTTGCCTCTCCTTTTGATTGTTCATTTCTGATTGATGTCTGATCATCTCACAAACATCGCATCCTCCTCCTCAATTCTGCCCACCGCTCAGGACTCCTCTTCGATTCCGCCCACCGCCAAGGTTGCTCCCAAGACCTGATCATCTTTACTAGATTGGTTTGAGACCTTGAAGAGTGTGGATCTGATAGCCGACTACTTCTTTGATGGTGCACTAAAAGTACCAAAAGAGGTATCAGATCGTGGTTTGTTAAGGATGCGGGCTGCTCTAGTTGCATAATTCTTTGGCACTAGCCCACCAATGAGAGTCTTCGCATCTATGGAAAATTGACTATGGGGTTATGAAGGTCCAATTACTATCTCAGTCTTATTTCCTTGTTTCTTCCTTCTGGAACATCCTCCAAAGAACTGTATGATTGGGTTTTGGGGCGTTTGTGGTACATCCATCATTGTACTCTAGTTCTACGTCGATGGTCTAAGGGGATTCAACCTCTTGATTAATCATGTAAGGAAAAACCGGTTTGGGTCACTCTTCATTCTATCCCCCTGCAGTTGCTATACCCTGAAGGAGTTAAGTGGGTTGTGGCTCAAATTGGACAACCCATTCAAAGCTATGTTAGTGTAAGGCTTGATATTAAAGTTTGTTTGCTTGTGTATAAGTCTCAATTTTTGTCATTTTGGAAGATAGTGAAAGAGTCCAGCTATCAATAAATTGCTCTACAAATCGAACTTATGAGGTTAAAAAGCTGACCTGAAGGAAAAAAGATGTGCAAGTAGAGGTAGTTTCTGGATGGAAAAATTGAAGAACATACCATTGTAGCTTAAAATGTAGAGGTCATTGTTCCAGACAGGGTTGAAAATGTTGATGATCTGTGGATGTTAATTCACACCCTAAGGATTTTGACATTCTTGATGGAATTATTGATGAAGGAGTGGAATCATCTGTTGTAGTATAAGAGGTTGAGACTATACCTTTTGCAGTAAGAGAGATTGAGACTATCCATGTTGTTCTGGTTGAAGATGTTATGATAGGAAAATTGAATGGGGTGGAAAGTAAGGCTACGAAATTGATTCAAGTTGATGGAGTTATTGAAGAAGGAGTGGAATCAACCTTGGGGAAAGTTGGTGAAGATGATATTGAAACTAAGAAGCTACCAACTCCTATCACACTTGGGGATTTCCTTTCTCATGGGAGAAGTGTGTCGAAGACAAAAGAGGTAAAACGCGTGGTAGAGGTAGAAACAATTCACGTAAATGAAAGTTTGGACATGGAATATCAGAGGTTTTAATAAAGAAAATGGATATATAGAGTTATTTTCTTATTTACAGAAGTATAGTATTGATATTTATGCGATGTTGGAGCCTATAATAAAGCGGATACATATGAGTAGTGTTGTTGCCTCTCGATTCAAAGGTTGGAGTTCAGAACACTGTTTTGAAGGTGATCTTCCAATGATTTGGTTGGTTTGGAAGATAGACATACCTCTAAAGGTTATTTGGAAGTCAAGTCAGTGTATTCATGTGAAGATTGAGCTTCCATCCTCAATGTGTTATACCTTTGTTTATGCATCAATTTCAGGAGGTGAGAGGAGGATTCTTTATGCAAACATTGGTAGATTGAAGTAGGGAATGTCCCTTGGGCTATTGCAGGGGATTTTAATCCCATTTTGAGATTTTCAGAAGCTTCTAATACTCCTTCAAATGGAGCTTCAATGGAAGACTTTTAAGATTTTGTGAGAGTGTGAATTTCTTGAACATTCTGTTTTGGGGCCTGGTTTTACTTGGATTAATAATAGAGAGAAGGATCATATTTCACATAGTCTTGATCGTGTTCTCATTAACTGTGTGTGACATAGCAGCTTCTCTGATAGTAAGGTTATGAATCTCCCTTGTCATTCTTCAGATCACTGTGCAATTATGCTGGATTCGGATTGTTCCAATGCCACTAGGCCAAAAACTATTATGTTCTTTAATTACTGGATGAAGCATAATGGTTTGAGGGTATTCTTAAGGAGGTTTGGAGACAACAAAGCACACACCGCCCTTTTCATCATTTGTATGTAAACTTAGGAAGTGTGAATTAAAGCAGTTTAATAGGTAGCACTTCTTGAATATCTAGAAGAAAGTTTTGAATGCTGCTGATCATTTGGAAAAAATGTGTAATTATGCTTACTCTGATCCAACTGCCCAGAAGATGGAAGAGGCTCATGTTAGTCTTTTGAACTAGAAGCTTTAAAGAGTGCTGAGGCTAGCTTTCTGAGACAGAAAGCATGTATTAATTGGGTTAGAGAAGGAGATGGTTGTACTAAGTTCTTTCATGATTATGTCAAATCTAGGTATGTGAGGAATACTATAAGGCAGATAAGGAATGAGAATGGGGATCTGATTGATGATATTTATTGTATTGCAAATGTTTTTGTATCTTATTACAAGGCATTTTTGGGGACCGGCAAAAAAGTATCCAAAACTAATCTCACGGATCTCATTCAAAGAAGACTTAATGTTGCTTAGGGATATAGAATTATTCAACCAATCAGTAGGGAAGAACTAAAACAAGCATTCTTTGACATGAATGGAGACAAGGCTGCTGGCCTTGATGGGTATAATGCAGTCTTATATTTCTTTGAAGAAGGTAAGCTTTCAAGCTTTGTTAGCTCAATTAGTATGGCCCTAATCCCAAAGAAAGCCAATCACTCCTCCGTACTTATGAGAAGTCTACAATCACTCCTCGTTGTGCTCTTAAGATAGACCTCATGAAAGCTTTCAATTCAATATAATGGGATTTCCTTTTCGATGCTCTTAATGCTATGAAGTTTCCAGAAAGATTTATTCACTGGATTCGTGAATGTCTTGAACTGCCATGCTCTATGTTTGCCTTAATGGTACCTTGACTGGATATTTTAGTGCCCGTAAAGGCTGAAGTAGGGAGACCCTATCTCTCCATACTTATTTGTTATCTGCATGAAAGCTCTCTCATGCCTTTTTTATGATGCATTGCAGAAGAAATTTTTTCTCTCCATCCATAATGTGAAGGCACAAAAATCACACATTTGGGTTTGCAGATGATCTTATCATTTTTACAAACACAACGATGGAGGGGACTACAGGAGTAGTTGATGTGCTATCTCAGTTTCAAGCCATATCAGGGTTGAAGTTTAATCCAGACAAGAATGAAATTTTTCTTGTTGGTGTCCAGAGTGTTGTTGCTACTCAATTGATTGATACTTCTGGATTCCGTGCTAGGATACTCCTTTTCCGTTATCTGGGAGTCCCACTCACCTCTAGTAAGTTAAACTACATATTGTAAAGTTCTCTTTGATAAAATTACTTCTCAAATAACTGATTGGAAAGCTAGAAGTCTATCTTATGCGGGGAGAATCCAGCTTATCTCCTTAGTTATTGGTGGGATACTTCAATACTGGATGTTTGTTGTTCTGCTTCCGAAAACTCTGCTTAAGAAGATCGAGAATCTGTGTAATTGTTTCTTATGGGGAAATATTGATGGTGGGCAGTGTAAAGTGGCTTGGAAATACTTGACCGTACCCTAAAGTGGAAGGAGGAGTAGGTTTAAAGGATTTATACTCATGGAATGTTGCCAATACGCTCAGACATCTCTGGGCCCTGATAGTTCGTGGAAGTTCATTATGGGTAGCATGTGTTTATAAATACAATATTAAACAAAAAAATTATGGTCTCTGAAGGTCTCTATAGGTTTGTGGAAATGGAGAAGAATTCTGAAGGTGAGAAGTATTGCTCAACCCCATATTTCGGTTGATGTTCCTAATAATGTTTTATGGGATGGAAGTATATTGCCTCGTTATAATCTTCGGCGAGTGTGGAATTTGATCAGGCCAAAGCAAGTTGAGGTTCCGTGGACTTGTCTTGTGTGGAACGGTTGACAGATTCCTAGCACTAGTTTAATTAGTCGGTTGGTTTTAAATGATCGAAGTTGCAGAAAGCAAAGTGCATGATTTGGTTTCTTGTTGTTAGCTCCATTTGGAAAGAGCATTGTTGGAGGGTTTTTTTATGGAACTCAAACAGTAGTTGCTGACTTGGTCCGTCTTATTTTTGAGAGAACTAGGGCTAAGATTAACTCCAGAATTCATGAAGGAAGGTTGCTAAGCTGTCGATATTTGTAATCCGCTTGTTATGAGTAGTTTGGTTGTAGCTTTCTTTTCTCTTGATTAGTAGATTTTGGAGGACCAAATGCGGTAGAGTAAACCATTTGGGTGGAGTTACGAATTATAACTACTAATATGGTTGAGAGTATCAACGGTGCATTCAAAGGGATTTGAGCCCTACTTGTATATGCTATGGCGCAAGCAAGGATTTACAGCTTTGTATTTTATCATTTTGATTTTTATGATTCAGTTAACTAGGAATTAAGGCAGCATAAACTCACATTTGTAACATTCATATGAATGTAGGCTTAATGTCTATTTCGATGACTGGCGAACTGATATGCGGATTTTACCACGGTATCTAATACCCACTAGATTGCTCTAGTGGGATCGTAAATTTCCCTAGGGTTTTTCTAGTTCTATTACTCAAATTGACTAACTAACCAGACCAAGTAACAGTTTATGAATGTTTTTAAGATTGTTTCAAGTAACCAATTAACACTAAGAATGTAAATCTAAGGAAAAAAAATTCAAGAGATTGAGTTTCAGGTATAGAATGAAGGTTGCTCGGATTCGATCCACTAAAGCTAGCAACGCATGGATGAATGACAAGTTATCTCGGTTATTCAGGTTATAATGGCTAGGCAATTTCCTAATATAGTCTTAGTTCACTCTCGTGCCTTTGAGGATCTATTTCGCCTAACTGTAGACTCCTCTCTCGAGCTAATCCACACCTGAACAAAATGCATTAATAATGTTTGATGAAATGACACAACTATAAACGTGCAAAAAGCCTAAACGATTCACTCCTCTCTCGAGCTAAGGAATAATCTAGGGTTCTTCCTAAGCGACCTATCAACTTATGATTCTCTCGGACCCACAAATCAATATTGATGATTCAATCAAGACGGTCACACAAACTTGAATCAGAAATTAGGTTTTAGGAAGAACGCATTATAAGTCTGAATAAACCTCAATAACCAATCAAATCATCCATAAAAAAGCTTAGCTAAAGCTTCATCTCGTCCGAACAACACAAAAAGTTTAGCTACTCATGGTTCGGGAAGTAAGAAGGGAAAAAGAAATGAGAACAACCTGGAAAGACAACATGATCCGTCGAGAATTCTCAATCCTATCGCCGATCTTCGCTTCTTCGCCAATTAATGATAATCTATCGCTTCAATCGGTCTCTTGGACTCTCTCTCTCTAAGAGCTCAAAAATATGTGTAGAATGAATGATCCGGAACCATAGCTCTCTCCAAGAGCTGGAACAATATGTGTATATTGAAGCATCTCTCGTCCACAGCGGTCTTAGGGGTATTTATAGGCTTCTGGACCAAGTTGGAGAAGGAAAAGGACTTGAAAACCCGTATGGGGGTGGGACACGGTTGCTCGGGCAATTGCAGCGGAGGAACACGTCGTGTTCCATTTGGAACATGTCGTGGTCCTTCATTATGCGGAATTTGACCATAAAAGTTGTAGACAATCGAATTATCTTTCCAGCGCTGCTGACCTTGTATCAATTGGACTTCAGAGTGATGACTTATGCTCAAAATACTAAACAGTGACGCTTTCTTCCCAAGTCAAACGCTTTGAGTTGTTCCGGCCTCCCCATCATGTCTTGGTTCATCTCTAAAAGTCATATGACTCCTGTAATGTACGAAAAACATACCAAAGACCATAACAGGGCCTTGAGGGGCAAGAGAACCATATATGTACTCAAAATCCCGAATTTGAATACCTTTCGGCACACAAAAATATAGTTTATAACGAGAAAAGGTGTGTCGAAAACACAACACATCACAGACAAACTATAATAAGGACATAGGGCAGACTGAAGTTTGGACTTGGTATTCTCGGAAGGTAATGGATAAAAGATGTATTGAATGTCTTACTCATGAGGTGCGCATATTTGATCTTGCTAGGGGCGAGTAAGATGTGGTCACCACATATAAAGCCAACCGAACGGTCAGCAACACCTTTAGAACTTTCCTCCTCCACTAGAATAAGACGGGTTACTATAGCTATGGGATATTCTTGTAGTCGAAGGTTCCTTGCACTCACACTTATGTGGTTTGAAATAATATCAACTTCGATCCATATGACTACGTGCATGCCATGTTCCTGTTGTCCAATATCACATAGATTTATGGCACTAGCTTTCGTGCAATCGATGCATCAAAAGATTGACAACAACATAGAGGAGCGAAGATCATCCTTAACTAAGCAAATCTTCATGTCCAAAGGAAACGGGAAACCATGCTACAGTCATATCAACACTGAAATAGATTTGGTTGAAGATGTGGAGTCGTATTGTAGCATGTGCAAACAAAAGGGTCACAAGAGAGGAACTTTTCCGACCAACCCTTCGTCTAAGATGATTTGTCCGACATGCCATACAGTTGGGCTTTTATGACTTGCCCGACAATTTAGATGTAACAAAGGAATCCAAATGCATGCAGCAATCGTCGGCAAAATGCACAAACCATACTCACTTAAATAATGTCATTTTTGCATTGTTTTATGTTGCTTTCATGTTATGTTGTCATTTCATGCTTACCCTTGGACTTTGTGATGTTGCTGTTTCATTGTTTTCGTTAATAAAATGTTGTTTGTGTTCAAACCGTCGAATATTACCTAATCATGAAACTAACAACAGATAAATGTATTTATAGGAGTGTTGGGGGCCACGCACTGCATGACGCTTTAAAGGGTAGCCTCCAACGGCTACTTCCTGACGACACTCCAACGTTGACTTGTTAGCATTACATAGACAAAGCTAGTACATATAAATGATTCTCAAAACATACACACTTGTGTTTAAGGTACAAGTACTATCATTTGAAGGCATTGAAGTTGCTGGTTCAGTTCACTCATAGGAAGGCACCATCATCCATCATCTGCTTGGGGGATCAAATTGCATCCAGTTGTCATGTTCAAGCAGCTGCAAGTACACTTTTCTTTGTCAACTCTGCATACCACTTGCTAATTCGACACTTAAAATAATTTTTCTTTCAAATCTTAAGTTTTTAACGATAAATTAGCTTCACTACAAGCACGGTGGAAGTAACAGTAAACTACTTCAATTTACATGACACAACAACCAACAAACTGGCATGTTGAACTCAGTTAGAAGTTAAAATTTCATTATGAATCCCATAGAAAATGAAACTGGTGGTTGAAAAAAAAACTTTAAAATGTAGCTTAGAGAAAGGAAAGGGGAAGGAAAGCGAAAAAAGGGATTGTGTAGTATAAGGGAAGATAGGGGAAAGGAAATAGAGAAATTTTATATTAGGGAATTTGAATTCGTGTAAATGTTCAGTAAATTGAAATGTTTTGTTTAGTGAATTGAAAATAATTTTCCCCTAAGCCCAAGGAAAAGTGTGGTTTGTTCATTAACATTATTGTCCTTCACATAAAAGCTATTTTTTGAATAAATAAAAAGAGTTTAAAGACAATATGGTAAACTTCAGTTGAGCTGGAATGTGAGTCAATAAAACTTCAATGGTCTAAAGGATATATTTGAAGAATACATTATTTGGACGAAATGTGGGCCCAAAGGTGGAAAGTTTTGGAATTCCACTACTCCAAAAAATGTAAACAAACAAGGAATTTGCAATTACTTTTGATTACGTATTTCAGAGAAGATAATTCAAAGAGTAGAAATATCGACATCAAAAGAAAGTAAAAACTTAAACTGCAGCGATGACAATAGTTAAGCAATCAGAAGAATAGATATCACAAATGACCATTTTTGACTGGGCATATAAAAATGTCTAAGGAACGACCGATATATTTGATGATTCCCCCTCAAGATATGTAATAAAATTTAACTGCTATGCGTTTGATAATATCACGGTTTTGAACATCGGATCGAACATTGAACTGGTGAAGTTGGCGGTTTAAAGTTTGATAGTTCGACTAAAATTGGATTGTTTTTTAAACTGGGTAGGGTCGTTTTAATTATTAATTAATTAAATAAACTTAGTTCGCAACCCAAGCCATATAGGTTGAAGTGCAAATACACGTGGCACATCTAATATTTTATTTCAAATTTCATAAATAATTCTCAATATATTAATAAAAATATCTAAAAGTGATATTTAAAACAAACAAAAAAAGAGAATAGAAAAGCAACGATGAACAGAACTTTGCAAATATGAACACCAGGTGAACATTCCAAGATGAGCTTGATCTTATCTGCAATCTTGTAAACCAGATAATCGAAAACAACGTGATAGCTTGATTATTGGTAGCCATGTTGACCCTATCTTGATTAGTTTTTGCTCCGGTTTTGATGATATTTTATGGTTATAAGTGTCGGTTTGATCATTAGTGCGTTTCGTGCTCGTTTCCTCTCGAACGGACCATTTCGGTTCGTTTCACTTGTTTCTTGGAGTCTTTTCCTTGATTGCAGCTATCCTTTGGATAGAGAGTTTGAATACGAAACCAATGGTACCTTCCGGAGCGAAATCAGAGTCCGAATGAAGAAATTATGGCCGAAGGAAGTCAATCAATGTTGATGTTGACCAATCAAGGACGTGTCACGGTCGTGATGAGTAACCTGTCACGGCCGTGACACCTAGTCTGGGCAGCAACATTAATTCTGCCCCAGACGCGATTTCAGAGGGGAGAAACAAAAAATGACGAACTAAAACACAAAATTGACGAAGGGGAAAGTGCTTGGGAGCCTAGGAACACCATGGGAATGAAGATTTGAAACCGAATAGTCGAGGAATCGAAGCCCAACGAAGGATCAACCTTCAATTTTGATGGATTGGCGGTTCGAAACTTTCTCTACATCTTCCATGGAGAAATAGGTTTTCTTCTTATTTGGGTTTTGTGAATTCTTTTGGATTTATGGGATTGTTTTTGTGTGTAGTGATAGGATTGTGGATTCATGTTGATTGATGATGTGTAACGTTATCTCATTGCCTCGATTGTCCCGTTTCCTTTCGATTCGCAATTTTCTCAGTTTTTCTTATTTGGGTTTTCTTCTGAAACTGTTGTTGAGTTGTTTGTTGAGCGGATACTTGTGGGTGTTGAGAGTGGTTTTAGGTCGTTCAGTTAACAGACCCGATCCTAAGACCCGAAACTTATCATTATCCATGTTACTGTTTATTCTGCTGCTGAACAGTTTCCCATAGTCCTTACGAGGATCCAAAACCCGAACAAGGCATTTCCCCACAGTCGTTCTCATCTTAATTTGATCTGTAACCGTTGAGTGATATATTTGCATTCCTAGTTTCCTGTTTCCTCCAGTAGTTGTTTCGTTTTCGTTTTATGATATAGGATAAAACTGCTTAAAAACTGTGATCGACTAACCAGTGAACTAAAGCTAAGTAGTGAAGGACAAGTGACCCGAGAAAATTCGACTCTGAAGTATCTCAGAATCATTTGATTGTTCGGACTTGAAAATCCTGACATCACAATCTCTTGCTTTGCCTTATTTTCTTTAGATCTGTCAAAATCAATCATCGCCAGTTGATTTGTGGTTGGGCCTGCAATGCCTTTTTCGTCTACTGGCGACCGGAGGAGATTCCTTAGTCAATAGGGGTTTTGGTGGGCTCGGTGGTGTAGACAGCATAGATGGACGAGAGATTGGATCTGGAATGGCGTTCCGCTTCCAGAAGGGGAAATGGTTCTTGGGTTCAGTGGAGATGGGTGTTGAGGGAATGTGAGGAGGACGCATTGATGCAGTTGGAGGATAGCATGGAAAGCGCCATTAATTGATCGGAGAGAGCTATGTGGGAGAAGGGATTGGTGAGTTTGGGTGGCATTTTGAAAAAGAAAGAAACAGAGAGAAGTCATATTCAAATCTGGCTAACTAGAGTTCAGTTAGGTCAGGGAGCTATAGTTAGAATATAGAAAAGGAAGAACTAAAGAAAATGAATCGTCGACGATCTCAAAAGATATCATTAATTTTTTTATTACCTTTTGCTGAATATGTAATAGAACCGTTGAATTTTTTTCGCAAGGATGTAATGTCATAATTCTGTTAGTTGAACTATTTTTTGTTAATTTGTCGTCAATTTTAAGTATGGAGTTGATGGGATTTCAAAGTTGTACAATAAAAAAAACTTACAATAATACCATTTTCAGCAAAGGCTTAATAGGTTGGATCACCTATGATCATTATTCCTAAAATTTAAAACTTAAATTTTGGTTATATAAAATTTATCCCAAATTAGGGTTTTTCTTCTCCCTGTGCTAGGGCTCTACTCCTCGTGGGAATCTCAACTCGCTCCGCCATCATCATGATGCAACACCCATCGTCCACCACAGCAGCGGAGGCAACCCATACAACTGGACAACTGACGGAACAAAAATCGCCTAACGGAAACCTATCAGCGACATTAGAGTTGGAGTGCGTTGGATATCTGGAGGCCAGCTACACTAAAGCTGTAACCGGCGGTCTGAAGGCAGGAGCTCCACGGAGAATCGGTCGATCCACCACGGGAAATTGCAGGACCGATACTAAAATATTTGAGCTCAAACAAGGGGAACTAAGTGCGAACGAGTATTACAACGAGCTCAATAACTTGAGGCTGAAACTTGAACTATGTGAAGCTGAGGACTGGTCAACACCTGCAGATGCCCATATGTATAAAAAAGCCATCAAGAAGAAACGAACAGTTCAAACCATAACCTGGATGCTGCAAAGAAGCGTGGCCATAAAGCCATTCCCTGGCCTAGAAGAAGCTGTTGAAGATATCCGTAGAGAGGAAAAACAACTACACGCCATATTGCCTGAGTCGAAGAACTCTACAGAAGGTTCAACGCTAGTTGTCGATACAATACAACCCCTATTTCTATTGTGCTTCTCTCCAAGAATCTCATCGTCAATAATGGATTCGAAAGGCCTTCTAAAAATAAGTAATTTAGAGTTTAGAGTTTAGAGTTTAGATTTAGGAAACTATCATCCCTCCCGTGCATGTTCGAAAAATTACATGGCTGAGAAGCAGCTTCTGTTGCCAACATGATTATCTAGCCTTAAGGATCAAATGATCGTATATTAACCAATTTCACTGGAAAATCGATGTGTACATCTGGGGACTTGTATAGAGCTGACGTCAAATACAAAGCTAAAGAGTCATAACCAGCTATTATCTTTTCTTTTAAGAAAAAATCACTCTCTTTGTAGATAAGTCGAATTGCTTATCAGAAAATATAATGCATAATATATTAGTTTTGATGTGGAATTATAAGGAAGGAGGCTAGTCCTATGGCAAAACCACTTTGTGGAATCGTTTTAATATATGTTAACATGCAGCATAAGAGACATATAAGTCAGAAAATAGACTGACAAGTAATGATGCAATCATATCCGGAGAATGACAGTTTCCTAAACCTAAATCAAGTAGAATACTTGAGCAGGAAAGAGAAAAGGGAGAAATCAAACAAAAAAGAGCTACGAAGAGAGTACATACCATTTTCATTGAGGGTTATTAAACAAGCCCCTGGAATTCAAATTAAACGACGCCTTACATTTGTTATGACCTAAACATTCATTTCGTAAAAATGAAAAAAGTACTATTTCGATCCAAAAACTCTTATTTATTATGTTTTAGTATGTTTTTGTTTGTTGAAAACACTCTCGACGAACAACGAATCAAAATTCGAAAGGTACGAAATTCAATTTTGAATCTGAAAAAAAAAACAAACGGACGAACCGGACGGATCCGTCCGGTCAGACCAGCCAGACGGACCGCCGTGTATTAGGGTTTAGAGTTTAGGGTTTAGATTTTAGGGTTTAGATTTTAGGGTTTAGATTTTAGGGTTTAGATTTTAGTGTTTTGTGTTTAGGATTTACAATTTAGGGTTTAGGGCTTAGTGTTTAGGGTTTAGGGTTTAGATTTTAGTGTTTAGGGTTTATGGTTTAGATTTAGAGTTTTGTGTTTTGTTTTTAGTATTTAGGTTTTAGGGTTTAGGGTTTAGTGGTTTAGGGTTTAAATTTTATAATTTATAAATTTTGTTTAGGGTTTAGGGTTTAAATTTTATAATTTTTTAAATTTTGTTTAGGGTTTAAATTCTATAATTTTTTAAATTTTGTTTAGGGTTTAGAGTTTTGTGTTTTGTTTTTAGGATTTAGGTTTTATTGTTTAGGGTTTAAGTTTTAGTGGTTTAGGGTTTAAATTTTTAAATTTTTGAAATTTTGTTGTTAATTGTATGTTTATTGATTAACTAATTTGGATCTTAAATATAGGGTTTATGCACGCGACATGTCAACGAGTACCATGGTAATTGTTGGTCTAGTTTTTGTATCATCAATTCATAGGATATGTTAATTTCAGTGTTTTGATTCATTTCGGTGTTGATATTTTGTAGGAAATAGATGCCGGTGACGGAATAGATTATTCCGACTGGTTCTTATCCGATAATATGTACGACACTATCGATGAAGCGGTCCAAGCAGCAAAACAGATTGCTTTGACGCTTAATTTCCATCTGATCAAAGGGTCAAATAAAAGCAACGATTTGGAAAAGGAGTGTCTGGTGTATCTTTACTGCTCACGGGGACCAGTTCGCAAGTCTGAGGGTTCGATCCGCCGAAACGTACTACAAAGTCAAAGAAGTGTAATTGTTCATTCAGGCTTGCCGTCCGATCAAAGGTGGTATATTGCGAGTGGAAGTATTTTATTGACGGAGTCGGAGACATAAAGAACCCTGACCGGGCGAAGAGGTACGACAATCATCCTCTTATTCATTTCACTGAAGTAAGCACGGAAACAATCCGTTATCAGATGAGGCGAAACAAGATATTCGGGATATGGTGGCTGTTCACACACAACCGAATAAGATCAGGTATTCTTTGAATAAGAAGTTCAACACTCGTCATAATATGAATCAGATTTATAACGAGTCGTGCAAGATTAGGAAGGAGAAATTAGACGGTTTGGATCCAATGGAGTGGACATTGCGTCAGGCTACAAAACTAAGTTATTTCGTCCAGTACTTAAAGGATGATGATGACAGTCTTGTTCATCTGTTTCTTAGCCACCCCGAATGTGTCCAGATGGTTAGTTCATGGTATTTCGTGATAATTATTGACTCGACTTTCAACACCAACGCCTATAGAAAGCCAGTGATCCAGTTGGTTGGTGTGACTCCGGTGCGGAAGAACTTTAGCATCGGGTTTGCATTCATTGATAACGAAAAAACTGAGTCTTATGTTTGGGTGTTGAAATGTCTGGAGTTGATGCTGGGTAGGCGGCAATCCACTGCATTTGTTACTGATAAGAAGCGAGGTCTGACAACGGCGCTCCGCACCGTATTTCCAAAGACTCCTCATTTACTGTGCATCTGGCACATGAAGAGGAATATCGAGACAAAAATTAAGTACATCACGAGTAATGCAGAAATGGCTGAGGCTTTCGCGCATGGTAGGGGGAACAAAGTATTGTATGCACTAATAGATGCGGAGTTCTTCACGGAGTGGGAGGATATGGTTTTGAATGACTGGCTAATGTCGGAGGATTGATGTAGTACTTAGGGAGCGAGTGGTTACCGTATAAGACTCAGTGGTCCCATTGCAACACCAACGAGGTTTTCCATATTGGGTGTACGAGTACGAACAGGGTGGAGTTGCAGCACTCATCCCTCAAAACATGGTACAACTCTTCCAATCAGGGACTTGATACACTATTTGAGGGATATCATGCATCGATCGAGGGTCAAGTCATAGAAGTGCAACGGGCTATCGATGAATCACGAAGCAAGGTATCGTACTGTTTATATAAGTACTTAGTCAATCACTAGTTATTTCTTAAATGTTTAACTTAACTAGCTTTTTCGTTTCTCGCATAGACAACCGTTTACGTATCTGAAAAATGAAGTCAGTCTCTGGGGTATTGAGTTGGTGAACGAGTCGTTATCCAGTAAGGACGATTGTGATTGTGTGATCAAAACCACGCACCGCCTTCCTTGCACTTGTAGGCTCGAATCTATGGAGCGCGATGCGGTTGAGCTGAAACCATACCACCTCCACCACTTTTGGCGATCTTTAGAATACCGTCTTCCTATAGACAGTGAGAAGTGGGAAGACCATGACTCTACAGATCGCGCCATCCTCAGCGGAATGGTTCAGACCATTTGTGATAGAGGTGGCCCCGTTGTACGAGCCTTGACTTCACTATTGCGGTCCCAGTATCAGCCAGAATCAGACGGAGTGAAAGAGCCGAAGAAGTCGGACGCGCCTAAAGGCCGGCCCCGTGCGCGAAAGACCGATGGGCGGCACCCTTAGTACCACGAGCATGCGAGTGCCCATTGCACCCCATCTAAGGGCAAGACCAAATCAGGTTTGTTACATGTTACACTATTCTATAAGTGTCGTTTTTATGCGAGGTTTCTAACATAGGTGTACCAAATAACAGGTAGCGGAAATGCGCAACCGGCTAAGCCCACCCCAAGCAAGTCTAAAACCTCTATTCCTAACAGAGGTGTGTAGTTTTTCCTTACAACATATGTTTCTGTGATGTTGTCTCGTCCGTAGTCGTCCTAATTACTTTTTCCGGCATCACTTTTAGTGCTTCCATACATGTCGTATATCCCTCACGGGCTCTGGCCGTTGGCAACTTCGGTATTCGACGTTATTAATAATGGCCACTGCGGGTTTATAGATGTGTATCCCGCTCTTTTACCGGCGGTGACCAACATCAATACGTTGCCATGCGTGAGGAGCTTATGGATCACGTCCATGTAAACTGGGGACGGTGGTATCATAAGGTGTATGAGGGCGAGCTGGACACTGTCCTTACGAGACTGGGGTGGCTGTGGAACACACCGTGTGAGAGACCATGGTGGTTATGGAATCTGGACCTTTTCGGGTTCGCCAATAAGCACAATTGGACGTACGTGGTTTTTGGCATGGGGGGTCGTGGTATTCCGTACGGAGAGACTTTTCTCTCAATGAAAATCAGGGAAACACCAGAGCCGGGTGGTGTCACATTTCTAGTTTGCACCGGTGATCACTGGGTACGTTTATATTTGGATGTCCATGACGGGGTACTTCCAATCCCGCCGGTCAGTCAAATGTGGCGGTATTGGGCAGATGACAGTGCGAAAGCAGCATGGCTGGGCACACTGTACCGTCGGGAGAATTTAACGTACCAAATGTTGGTACAATCTGCACCATAGTGCATTACATTTGATATATTGTCTACGTAATGTACTAAGATTGTTTACTTTGGTGTTGTTAACTGTTTTGTGGTATTGTTAAGTGTTTTAGGGTATTGTGTAATAAATAAGTGTTGTTAAACAATGAACGGTCGCGTTTATGGTCGGATGGTATTGTGTAATAAATAAGTGTGCTCGAAATCTGGTCGCGTTTATGATCGAATAAGTGTGAAAATTACTGAAGGCTAAATAGTGCATAATATCATAACTGCATAATATCGAAAGTGCATAATGTCTCAAGTCTCAAATCAAAACTACATAAGTCTCAAAACAAAAGTACATGAGTCTCATTAAACAACATAGAAAGAAATGATAACATATGACAGAAACGAAGTCTAACGGTACGGTCTCTGGTGTCGGAAGTCGACGTACATGTCAGCAACACTGCATCTCAGATACTCGACTTCCTCCAGGTACTCAGCATCAGACTCGTACTCCTGTCTCATCGTACCAGCAAGGAATGGATGCATATGATCCAACACCCTGTAAGCTAGCTGCAATGTGGAAAATGAAACAAATTAGCTATTGGTATCTAACTCTGACCCTAAACCCTAAACCTAAAACAAACGAATGTATAATTACCATATCTGTCGGCTGCGGAACACCAGTAGGGATGGGTCTGAGGATGCGCGGGTGGGTGTGGCGCCGATACCAGTACATGTATCGCCTTACACTTAGCCCTGCTCGCCTTACCCAACTCGTGGTACAACCATGCTAGAGACCCTGTCCACCAAGCGTATCTCGAAACAGTGGACACGCCCCCAATAAAATACTCCCACAGCACCAGACATGTACGATCGGCGGTATTATCAGTGAATAGAGTCGACCCCAGCAGACAAAACATGAAGACCCTGTATGCATCCTCATCCACTAAACCGCTCGCCAGTGCCAACATTGACTTCTCATGCATCGCAGCATCCTTCAGCCAAGGGTATCGTGCATCACCACCTGCAGCTCCTCCAACTGGCAACTTCAAATCCTCGGGATGGATACAGAGGGCTCGAGCTATATCGGCTTGCAGATCATGACTGGATCGAGGAACGTGAAGTGGATGTCCATGGACTGGTATACGAAGAATATGCCACACACCATGAAGTGTGATGGTCATCTCTCCGAAGGGCATGTGGAACATGTTAGTATACGGCTGCCACCTCTCTACAAAAGCGTGGATCAGTGCCTCGTCCAACTGATCGGTCATCCCAAAACGACCCAAATGGAGAAGTCCCGAGGTAGACATCATCATCTCCAGAGTCGGTGTCTGTGGCTGGAATCTCATCACATGCCTGAGATGATCCCGTCGGGTGTATAACCTGAAATCTCGGATGTTACGATAGTCCGCACCGAGCTCCCACAGGTAATGCGCAATGTGAACCCAGAAACTAGAAATCACACTAGTCGCAATCGGGCCTCCATCCTCTATCCCCGACTCGAGCTGCCAAGTGCGGGAAAGGTTTCCCCTGGCCCAGTAGCGTGGACCTCCTCATCCCTCTCCCCACCATGTGTACTCGTGGCGGGAGCAAAACTAGCATCTCTCCTAGCTGCTACTCCAACGCTCGCTGAAGCGTGAGACGAACCAGTGGAAGCCCTAAATGGTGGAGGCCGACAGGTATCAGACTCGTATCCACCAAATAACTCCTCCTCGTCGTCATCTGGTATAAACCTCCGCCGTGAAGTCAGAAAGGGGGGAACTCTAACAGGCCTAGCGGGGGATGGACGTTTATCCTGACATACGGGAATTTTAATCGGGGGAAAAGGCTTGGGGTTTCGTTGATCTTCTGTGTTTTCTTCTTCTTATCTGCTTCTCTCCTATTAGAAGCAGGAATCGCACGCTCGGCAAGTCGCTTCATAGTTTCCAACGACTTGCCCTTTCCTCGCATTTTCTGAATTCCATCAGTCTCTTCTTTGATAGGGTCGGTGCTATGCTGTTTACCTCCGCCTTTTGTCTTCGCCATTTTTATTCAGAAACTATAATAAACGAAATTATATAATTAATCACATACTTATAAAAAATCTAATCAATTAAATTAACACTAATTATGAGAGTTCATCTAAACCCTAAACCCTAAATTCATCTAAACCCTAAACCCTAAACTGTATTCATCTAAACCCTAAACTAAATTCATCTAAACCCTTCACAATTAAATAATTTTTTTTAAAAAAAATTAATGCACCAGACAGACCCGCCGTCCGTCTGGTGCATTACATATATATATATATATATAATTAAATGGGCCAGACGGACGGCGGGTCCGTCCGCCGTCCGTCTCGCCCCTAATTTTTTTTTTAAATCAATTATGGAGCTTTAATTAGGGTTACCTGATCGAAAGTCGTCGATCTTCGTTCGGAACTTCGATTTCTCGTCGAATCTTCAAGTTAGGATCTTCCACTTCTTGAGCTTTTGTGTTTTAGATTGAATGTGTTTGTTGAAGATTGAACTTCTTATAAATTTCGAATGTTTATGAAAGGTCAATTTAGTAATTTATTATTTTAAGGCGTCGTTTAATTCGAAAACTAGTACGTCGTTTAGGGATTCAGTTTTGATTTTGTGATGCACCAGCTTCATTCTGTCACTTTTTTATGATTTTGATAGCTTTGAGAAATTAGCTTGTCAGCCCAGCACAACGTCAGCCATTATGATTAGACCTTCAAGGCTCTTCTATGGGAAAAAAGTAGGGAAAAAAGACATTATACTCTAAACTATCATCAAAACTAAAGAAGGGTAAGATGTAATCCTACTTCTTAGACCTCAAAGCAAGTCAATTGTATATTATTCCACTGACTCATATGCTCAACACATCCAATAAGATGGACGAGTCAATGAGCCTGCTCACATTAGCATAATCACCTCACTTTCTTTATTGCAAGAAAACTTCAATCATTTTCCGCTTCTAACCAAAACACAAACATAGTTTCCCTCAATAAACAATGTTGACCATAAATGACACCTTTACTATGTCAAAATTGGCTAGAAGGATTCAAATTTCCAGGAAAGACTCATTTGGAAGAAAATAACATCTTATACCATGTGTTAGTACTTTCTGTGATCTATCGTGCCATTGATTCAACCTCTTGCCATCTTCCAGCAATATTTTACACTAGTTATCTCCCTCTAGTCCCACCCGTTTTTTCTATCATTATGACAATATATGAAAGGCTACAGTACATGTGAGCACAAACTTGAGGAAATGTAAGAGTTTCAATGTTTCGATTGGGAAGAAAGGCTAGAATGTTCCCATTCTAGGACCCAAATTTAGCATATATCATTATGCAAATTATGACCGCCAAGTATAAAATCAGCACAAGGTACAACTTTCACCTTTAAGGACCATTTCCGTAACGGTCAAGTTTGAAATAGGCAGAAGGGCAACATTTCCACCTTCTAACAGTTAAGTTCGAAATAGGCAGAAGGGCAACCTTTTGTTACGTGTCCAATTGAATATCACATCACTAAATATGAGATTAGCGGGTGGGTTTATAACCTTCTGGGCACCCTCCCCTTACAAGGTTGCTTTTCGGGATGAGTTCTCCCCAGAGGGTTGTAACAGGTTGGTATCAGAGCCACGTGATCCCGATTCCCATTCCAACTCAATGGTGGATGCAAAACCTATGGAAGAGGAGCTTGAGCAACAAGCTTGACTCCTGAACGTCTTGCAGCAAACCGTGGCGGAAATGGCCCAGCAGGTGCGGACTACTGCTACGTCGTTGGAAGCATATGCTCCACAGAGTACGATTGGCGTCAATGAACTCGATGCCCGCTTGGAGAGATTGGAGCAGAATCACAACAACCCGCCTCCACCGCACATGCCGCCACTAAAGAATCTTAGGGTACCCGCTCCTCACGTCAGGATTGAATTTCCAAAGTATGTTAGCAATGAAAACCCCACTGCTTGGATCTGTCAAGCGGAACAGTTTTTCGAGTTCTACCGTATTACTATGGCTTCAGGTCATGAAGGATAATAATCAACGTTTGACTTCGGAGCAACTAGTCACTGGTATGTATTCTCGATTTGGCCCTACCCAATTTCAAGACCCTTTGGCGAGCTGACAAAACTTATTCAAGATGATAGTGTATGTGACTATCAGACGCAGTTTGAAAAGCTTTTAGTTCGAGGGGGACAGTTGACTCCGGCCCAGCAGAAGAGTTGTTTCACTAACGGATTAGACCCGAGAATCCGAGTTGATGTTCAAGCTTCCCAGTCGCCCTCCCTCTCCACAACAATAGGTTTGGCAAGGTTATTCGATGAGAGAGTCAAAATGGGTCAAAGCTTGGAAATGACAATGAGACCATCACCCTTAGAAGGAAGACGACTGTTGAATGTCAAACGGCTCAAGCCAGCTGAGATGAAGGAGTGGCATGACAAGGGTCTTTGTTTCAATTGTGATGAGTTATTCAGCCCCAGTCACCTTTGCAAGAAACTATGTATATTGAGATGATAACGTTGGAAGGGGAGGAGGACCCCCTTGTTACACCCAACTCTTATAACTGAAAATAAAGATAAATAAATTGTCTCGGGATGGACTCTTCACTTTTCAGGGGTAGTTACTCCTTCAATTCAAATATAAATAGCCATCTCGTATAAATACGAGGAGAAACATTTAAATACATCATAAATACTAATGTCAGAAGCTGTCCCTCACATGCATTAAAACCCAAGGTCGGAACCATGTTCCAAATCACACAATCTCATAGTACCTTTATCTTTAGCTTGGCCACAGAAACACCGACGATCGATCATAGCTAGTCCCTGATAACATATAAACATCTGGTAGGTTGTTCGAGGTTAGTCGTCATAAATCACAATAAAGATCAAAATCATCAAACACATAAGCAATATGACTCAGACTCTTTCCATACTTTAGTTGGGATCCATAGCTCACATATGCTTACGATTCCCGGACTATCACATATAAGTTGTGGCACCATTAAGGGCCCATATACACATAGCATATACACATAGCTAATATAGGTGATCTAACAATTTCCATTATTAACCAAAATGGAATTAACTCTGACCAGCTAAACACTTCTCGTATCAGATCTCAAATCTGACATATCATACCAACACCACATTTATCAGAATATATAGTCAATAAATCACGTAGCCACGTTGCGCATATTTAATTCACTTGTTATGCATATCAAATAATCATAATTCACATAACCAATCATTAAATTAATTATTCAAAGGGTAATTTACCCCCTTAAACCAACCCATCTTTGGTGAATCGAGTTCGGTTCGAGATATAGGTTCACGGTCCAAGAATCGGCCAATTATGTCACTTTCATAACTGTCCGGGCTAAACTTTAATGGCAGGAAAGTTCCTGGGCCACGGCAATTTATAGTGAAAAGTTACGGGTTACGTAGGAGATTACCAAAATTGTGAGGACTAACTGGAAAATAAAACTTGGGGGACTAAAATGAAGTTTACCATCATCATCTCCAATTTACAGGGAGAAATCCGGCAAAATAATCGTCTTTCCGACGAGCTTAAACCAACTACTTAATTTCTCAAAAATGGAGATGAAAGACACGGTTAGATTCCTTGGGTCGGTACGAATCTAATGAGTTGTTTCCACAGGCCTGGCATGTCTGCAATAGTTCGATACAACTCCCACCGGAGGTTTGATTGAGAAACAGATGAGTGAGTTTGGATTGAACGTTAGAACAAATAATAGCTCGATTGGATTCCGAGATATATTCATTACCTTTCACGATGAAGGAACCATCTCAGCGCTTGCTGCATCGTTAAGTTCATCGCTGGCCGTTAAGATCGTAAGAGTGGATGAACAAGGAATTGGAAGTTTAGTTTATGGGTTCATCTTTCATTAAGGATAGATTGAATAGGTTTATAAAGACTCGGAAGAGAGTTTTGGATCCAAGATTGAGATAAAAATCAGAGCATTAGGCCCCATCGATGAAACCAATTGGAACAAACCGACAAAACATCTGACATTCTAGCACTACTTAGTCGATTTTGAGTTGGAAAAAAATGGTGATTCGAATTTGATGCTTTCTACGGTAAGATCGATGGCCCTAGGTAAGGAAAAGGTGTATGCATCATCAATTATTAGAGCTGGAGAAGTCGCCAACGATCGAGTGCTGAAGAAGATGATGATGGTGTTGAACTTTTGTCTTTTCTTGAAAAGACGTTCTTTAGCTGGAGAAAATTGTAAATTAAAATACAAAAGCTTTGGATCAAACTCGGGCCTGTTGTGAGCTAGCTAAGAACATTAACCATTCAACCAAATCTGAATTCATGATACACTATACATAGGAAATTTTATATCTATTAAGTTCGGTTTTATACTAATTAACCGGTTTGATATATCGTTTGACGAATTAAACGACACTCTTCTTATTTATTTTTGAATGTTCCCTGGCCAGGGCAATTTCGTCATTTATTAAATAGTAAAAGATTAGGGTGTAACACACAGTCCTTAATCTAGGTGATCTACCAATTTCCATTGTTAACCAAAATGGAATTAACTTTGACAAGCTAAACACTTCTCGTATCAGATCTCAAATATGACATATCATACCAACACCACATTTATTAGAACATATGGTCAATAAATCACGTGGCCACATTACACATATTCAATTCACTTGTTATACATATCAAAAGAATCATAATTGACATAACCAATCATTAAATTAATTATTCAAAGCGGAATTTACCGCCTTAAACCAACCCATCTTTGGTGAATCGAGTTGGGTTCGAGATATAGGTTCACGGTCCAAGAATCGGCCAATTACGTCACATTCTTAACTGTCCAGGCTAAACTTTAAAGGCTGGAACGTACCTAGGCCACGTCTGTCATAGTTAAAACTTACAGGTTACACGGGAGATTACTGAAACTGTGAGGACTAATTGGAAAATAAAACTTGGGTACTAAAATGAAGTTTACCATCATCGTCTCCAATTTATAGGGAGAAATCCGGCACACAAATCGTCGTTCCGAAGAGCTTAAATAAACTACTTAATTTCTCAAAAATTGAGATGAAAGACACGGTTAGATTCATTCGGTCGGTATGAATATAATGCGTTGTTTTGCACAGGCCTGGGCACGTCTACAACAGTTCGACGCAATTCCCGCCGGAGGTTTGATCGAAGAAACCGATGAGTGAGTTTGGATTGATCGTTAGAACAAATAATAGCTTGATTGGATTCCGAGATATATTCCTTACCTTTCACGAAGAAGGAACCATCCCAGAGCTTCCTACATCGTTAAGTTCATCGCTGGCCGTTAAGATCGTCAGAGTGCAAGAAAAAGGAATTGGTAGTTTAGTTTCTGGGTTCGTCTTTCATTAAGGATAGATTGAATAGGTTTATAAAGACTCGGAAGAGAGTTTTTGATCCAAGATTGCGATAAAAATTAGAGCATTAGGCCCCATCGATCAAACCAATTGGAAGAAACTGACAAATCATTTGACATTCAGGCACGACTTAGTTGATCTTGAGTTGGAAAATAGTGGAGGTATGAATTTGGTGCTTTCCGCAGTAAGATCGAGGGCCCTAGGTGAGGAAAAGGTGTATGCATCATCAATTATTGGAGCTGGAGAAGTCGCAGGAGAATTGGCCAACGATCGAGTGTTGAAGAAGACGATGATGGTATTGAACTTTTGTCTTTGCTTCAAAAGACGTTGTTTAGCTGGAGGAAATTATAAATTAAATTGTAAAAGCTTGGGATCAAACTCGGTCCTCGCTTTGAGCTAGGCAAGCACATTAATCATTCAACCACATATGAATTCATGATATAGTTTACATAGGAACTTTTATATCTATTAAGCTCGGTTTTATACAATTAACCGGTTCAATATATCGTTTGTCGAATTAAACGACACTCCTCTTATTTATTTTTGAACTTTCCCTTGCCGGGGCAATTCTTCATTTAATAAATCGTAAAAGATTAGGGTGAACACACGGTCCATAATCTAGGTGATCTAACAATTTCCATTATTAACCAAAATGGATTTAACTCTGACCGACTAAACACTTCTCGTATCAGATCTCAAATATGACATATCATACCAACACCACATTTATTAGAACATATGGTCAATAAATCACGTAGTCACATTTCACATATTCAATTCACTTGTTATACATATCAAAAGAATCATAATTGAAATAACCAATCATTAAATTAATTATTCAAAGCGGAATTTACCGCCTTAAACCAACCCATCTTTGGTGAATCGAGTTGGGTTCGAGATATAGGTTCACGGTCCAAGAATCGGCCAATTACGTCACTTTCTTAACTGTCCTGGCTAAACTTTAAAGGCTAGAAAGTACCTAGGCCACGTCTGTCATAGTTAAAAGTTACAGGTTACACGGGAGATTACTGAAACTGTGAGGACCAACTGGAAAATAAAACTTGGGGTACTAAAATGAAGTTTACCATCATCGTCTCCAATTTATAGGGAGAAATCCGGCACACAAATTGTCGTTCCGAAGAGCTTAAATAAACTACTTAATTTCTCAAAAATGGAGATGAAAGACACGGTTAGATTCATTCGGTCGGTATGAATATAATGCGTTGTTTGCACAGGCCTGGGCACGTCTACAACAGTTCGACGCAATTCCCGCCGGAGGTTTGATCGAAGAAACCGATGAGTGAGTTTGGATTGATCGTTAGAACAAATAATAGCTCGATTGGATGCCGAGATATATTCCTTACCTTTCACGAAGAAGGAACCATCCCAGAGCTTCCTGCATCGTTAAGTTCATCGCAGGCCGTTAAGATCGTCAGAGTGCAAGAAAAAGGAATTGGTAGTTTAGTTTCTGGGTTCATCTTTCATTAAGGATAGATTGAATAGGTTTATAAAGACTCGGAAGAGAGTTTTTGATCCAAGATTGCGATAAAAATTAGAGCATTAGGCCCCATCGATCAAACCAATTGGAAGAAACTGACAAATCATTTGTCATTCTGGCACGACTTAGTCGATTTTGAGTTGGAAAATAGTGATGATACGAATTTGGTGCTTTCCGCAGTAAGATCGAGGGCCCTAAGTGAGGAAAAGGTGTATGCATCATCAAATATTGGAGCTGGAGAAGTCGCAGGAGAATTCGCCAACGATTGAGTGTTGTAGAAGACGATGATGGTATTGAACTTTTGTCTTTGCTTCAAAAGACGTTGTTTAGCTGGAGGAAATTATAAATTAAATTGTAAAAGCTTGGGATCAAACTCGATCCTGCTTTGAGCTAGGCAAGCACATTAACCATTCAACCACATATGAATTCATGATATAGTTTACATAGGAACTTTTATATCTATTAAGCTCGGTTTTGTACAATTAACCGGTTTGATATATCGTTTGACGAATTAAACGACACTCCTCTTATTTATTTTTGAAATTTCCCTTGCTGGGGGAATTCATCATTTAATAAATCGTAAAAGATTAGGGTGAACACACGGTCCCTAATCTAGGTGATCTAACAATTTCCATTATTAACCAAAATGGAATTAACTATGACCAGCTAAACACTTCTCGTATCAGATGTCAAATTTGACATATCATACCAACACCACATTTATTAGAACATATGGTCAGTAAATCACGTAGCCACATTTCACATATTCAATTCACTTATTATACATATCAAAAGAATCATAATTGAAATAACCAATCATTAAATTAATTATTCAAAGCGGAATTTACCGCCTTAAACCAACCCATCTTTGGTGAATCGAGTTGGGTTCGAGATATAGGTTCATGGTCCAAGAATCGGCCAATTACGTTACTTTCTTAACTGTCCTGGCTAAACTTTAAAGGCTAGAAAGTACCTAGGCCACGTCTGTCATAGTTAAAAGTTACAGGTTACACGGGAGATTACTGAAACTGTGAGGACCAACTGGAAAATAAAACTTGGGGTACCAAAATGAAGTTTACCATCATCGTCTCCAAATTACACTGAGAAATCCGGCACACAAATCATCGTTCCGAAGAGCTTAAATAAACTACTTAATTTCTCAAAAATGTAGATGAAAGACACGGTTAGATTCCTTCGGTCGGTATGAATATAATGCGTTGTTTGCACAGGCCTGGGCACGTCTACAACAGTTCGACGCAATTCCCGCCGGAGGTTTGATCGAAGAAACCGATGAGTGGGTTTGGATTGATCGTTAGAACAAATAATAGCTCGATTGGATTCCGAGATATAATCCTTACCTTTCACGAAGAAGGAACCATCCCAGAGCTTCCTGCATCGTTAAGTTCATCGCTGGCCGTTAAGATCGTCAGAGTGCAGGAAAAAGGAATTGGTAGTTTAATTTCTGGGTTCGTCTTTCATTAAGGATAGATTTAATAGGTTTATAAAGACTCGGAAGAGAGTTTTTGATCCAAGATTGTGATAAAAATAAGAGCATTAGGCCCCATCGATGAAACCAATTGGAAGAAACTAACAAATCATTTGACATTCAGGCACGACTTAGTTGATTTTGAGTTGGAAAATAGTGGTGATTCGAATTTGGTGCTTTCCGCAGTAAGATCGAGGGCCCTAGGTGAGGAAAAGGTGTATGCATCATCAATTATTGGAGCTGGAGAAGTCGCAGGAGAATTCGCCAACGATCGAGTGTTGAAGAAGACGATGATGGTATTGAACTTTTGTCTTTGCTTCAAAAGACGTTGTTTAGCTGGAGGAAATTATAAATTAAATTGTAAAAGCTTGGGATCAAACTCGGTCCTGCTTTGAGCTAGGCAAGCACATTAATCATTCAACCACATATGAATTCATGATATAGTTTACATAGGAACTTTTATATCTATTAAGCTCGGTTTTATACAATTAACCGGTTCAATATATCGTTTGTCGAATTAAACGACACTCCTCTTATTTATTTTTGAACTTTCCCTTGCCGGGGCAATTTTTCATTTAATAAATCGTAAAAGATTAGGGTGAACACACGGTCCATAATCTAGGTGATCTAACAATTTCCATTATTAACCAAAATGGATTTAACTCTGACCAGCTAAACACTTCTCGTATCAAATCTCAAATATGACATATCATACCAACACCACATTTATTAGAACATATGGTCAATAAATCACGTAGTCACATTTCACATATTCAATTCACTTGTTATACATATCAAAAGAATCATAATTGAAATAACCAATCATTAAATTAATTATTCAAAACGGAATTTACCGCCTTAAACCAACACATATTTGGTGAATCGAGTTGGGTTCGAGATATAGGTTCGCGGTCCAAGAATCAGCCAATTACTTCACTTTCTTAACTGTCCATGCTAAACTTTAAAGGCTAGAAAGTACCTAGGCCACGTCTGTCATAGTTAAAAGTTACAGGTTACACGGGAGATTACTGAAACTGTGAGGACCAACTGGAAAATAAAACTTGGGGTACTATAATGAAGTTTACCATCATCGTCTCCAAATTACAGGGTGAAATCCGGCACACAAATCATCGTTCCGAAGAGCTTAAATAAACTACTTAATTTCTCAAAAATGGAGATGAAAGACACGGTTAGATTCATTCGGTCGGTATGAATATAATGCGTTGTTTGCACAGGGCTGGGCACGTCTAAAACAGTTCGACGCAATTCCCTCCGGAGGTTTGATTGAAGAAACCAATGAGTGAGTTTGGATTGATCGTTAGAACAAATAATAGCTCGATTGGATTCCGAGATATAATCCTTACCTTTCACGAAGAAGGAACCATCCCAGATCTTCCTGCATCGTTAAGTTCATCGCTGGCCGTTAAGATCGTCGAGTGCGTGGAAAAGGAAATGGTAGTTTAGTTTTCGGGTTCGTCTTTCATTAAGGATAGATTGAATAGGTTTATAAAGACTCGGAAGAGAGTTTTCGATCCAAGATTGCAATAAAAATTAGAGCTTTAGGCCCCATCGATGAAACCAATTGGAAGAAACTGACAAATCATTTGACATTCAGGCACGACTTAGTTGATTTTGAGTTGGAAAATAGTGGTGATTCGAATTTGGTGCTTTCCGCAGTAAGATCGAGGGCCCTAGGTGAGGAAAAGGTGTATGCATCATCAATTATTGGAGCTGGAGAAGTCGCAGAGAATTCGCCAACGATCGAGTGTTGAAGAAGACGATGATGGTATTGAACTTTTGTCTTTGCTTCAAAAGACGTTGTTTAGCTGGAGGAAATTATAAATTAAATTGTAAAAGCTTGGGATCAAACTCGGTCCTGCTTTGAGCTAGGCAAGCACATTAACCATTCAACCACATATGAATTCATGATATAGTTTACATAGGAACTTTTATATCTATTAAGCTCGGTTTTATACAATTAACCGGTTGGATATATCGTTTGACGAATTAAACAACACTCCTCTTATTTATTTATGAAATTTCCCTTGCCGGGGCAATTCGACATTTAATAAATCGTAAAAGATTAGGGTGAACACACGGTCCATAATCTAGGTGATCTAACAATTTCCATTATTAACCAAAATGGAATTAACTCGACCGGCCTAAACACTTCTCGTATCAGATTTCAAATCTGATATATCATATCAACACCACAGTTGTCAGAACATATGGTCAATTAATCACGTACCCACATTGCACATATCCAATTCACTTGTGATGCATATCAAAAGAATCAAAATTGACATAACCATTCATTAAATTAATTATTCAAAGCGGAATTTACCGCCTTAAACCAACACATATTTGGTGAATCGAGTTGGGTTCGAGATATAGGTTCGCGGTCCAAGAATCAGCCAATTACTTCACTTTCTTAACTGTCCATGCTAAACTTTAAAGGCTAGAAAGTACCTAGGCCACGTCTGTCATAGTTAAAAGTTACAGGTTACACGGGAGATTACTGAAACTGTGAGGACCAACCGGAAAATAAAACTTGGGGTACTATAATGAAGTTTACCATCATCGTCTCCAAATTACAGGGTGAAATCCGGCACACAAATCATCGTTCCGAAGAGCTTAAATAAACTACTTAATTTCTCAAAAATGGAGATGAAAGACACGGTTAGATTCATTCGGTCGGTATGAATATAATGCGTTGTTTGCACACAAAGTTCGGGCACGTCTAAAACGAGCTTCGACGCAATTCCCTCCGGAGGTTTGATTGAAGAAACCAATGAGTGAGTTTGGATTGATCGTTAGAACAAATAATAGCTCGATTGGATTCCGAGATATAATCCTTACCTTTCACGAAGAAGGAACCATCCCAGATCTTCCTGCATCGTTAAGTTCATCGCTGGCCGTTAAGATCGTCAGAGTGCAGGGAAAAGGAAATGGTAGTTTAGTTTCTGGGTTCGTCTTTCATTAAGGATAGATTGAATAGGTTTATAAAGACTCGGAAGAGAGTTTTCGATCCAAGATTGCAATAAAAATTAGAGCTTTAGGCCCCATCGATGAAACCAATTGGAAGAAACTGACAAATCATTTGACATTCTGGCACGACTTAGTCGATTTTGAGTTGGAAAATAGTGGTGATTCGAATTTGGTGCTTTCCGCAATAAGATCGAGGGCCCTAGGTGAGGAAAAGGTGTATGCATCATCAATTATTGGAGCTGGAGAAGTCGCAGAGAATTTGCTAACGATCGAGTGTTGAAGAAGACGATGATGGTATTGAACTTTTGTCTTTGCTTCAAAAGACGTTGTTTAGCTGGAGGAAATTATAAATTAAATTGTAAAAGCTTGGAATCAAACTCGGTCCTGCTGTGAGCTAGGCAAGCACATTAACCATTCAACCACATCTGAATTCATGATATAGTTTACATAGGAACTTTTATATCTATTAAGCTCGGTTTTATACAATTAACCGGTTGGATATATCGTTTGACGAATTAAACAACACTCCTCTTATTTATTTATGAAATTTCCCTTGCCGGGGCAATTCGACATTTAATAAATCGTAAAAGATTAGGGTGAACACACGGTCCATAATCTAGGTGATCTAACAATTTCCATTATTAACCAAAATGGAATTAACTCTGACCAGCTAAACACTTCTCGTATCAGATTTCAAATCTGATATATCATATCAACACCACAGTTGTCAGAACATATGGTCAATTAATCACGTACCCACATTGCACATATCCAATTCACTTGTGATGCATATCAAAAGAATCAAAATTGACATAACCATTCATTAAATTAATTATTCAAAGCGGAATTTACCTCCTTAAACCAACCCATCTTTGGTGAATCGAGTTGGGTTCGACATATAGGTTCACGGTCCAAGAATCATCCAATTACGTCACATTCGTAACTGTCCAGGCTGAACTTTAATGGCTGGAAAGTACCTGGGCCACGGCTTTCATAGTTAAAAGTTACGGGTTACACGGGAGATTACTGAAACTGTGAGGACTAACTGGAAAATAAAACTTGGGGGACTAAAATGAAGTTTACCATCATAGTCTTCAATTTACAAGGAGAAATCCGTCAAACAAATCGTCGTTCCGACGAGCTTAAATCAACTACTTAATTACTCTAAAATGGAGATGAAAGACACGGTTAGATTCCTTGGGTCAGTACGAATCTAATGAGTTGTTTCCACAGGCCTGGGCACGTCTACAACAGTTCGACGCAACTCCAGCCAGTGGTTTGGCCGGAGAAACAGATGAGTGAGTTTCGATTGATCGTTAGAACAAATAATAGCTCGATTAGATTACGAGATAGATTCCTTACCTTTCACAATGAAGGTACCATCCCAGAGCTTGCTGCATCGTTAAGTTCATCGCTGGCCGTTAAGATTGTCAGAGTGCAGGAAAAAGGAATTGGAAGTTTAGTTTCTGGGTTCTTCTTTCATTAAGATTGAATAGGTTTATAAAGACTCGGAAGAGAGTTTTGGATCCAAGATTGCGATAAAAATCAGAGCATTAGGCCCCATCGATGAAACCAATTGGAAGAAACTGACAAATCATTTGACATTCTGGCACGACTTAGTCGATTTTGAGTTGAAAATAGTGGTGATTCGAATTTGGTTCTTTCCGCAGTAAGATCTAAGGCTCTAGGTGAGGAAAAGGTGTATCTATCATCAATTATTGGAGCTAGAGAAGTCGCAGGAGAATTCGCCAACGATCGAGTGCTGAAGAAGACGATGATGGTATTGATCTTTTTTCTTTGCTTGAAAAGACGTTGTTTAGCTGGAAGAAATTATAAATTAAAATGTAAAAGTTTGGGATCGAACTCGAGCCTGCTGTGAGCTAGGCAAGCACATTAACCATTCAACCCCATCTGAATTCATGCTACACTTTACATAGGAAGTTTTATATCTATTAAGCTCGGTTTTATACAATTAACCGGTTGGATATTCGTTTGACGAATTAAACGACACTCTTATTTATTTTTGAAATTTCCCTGGCCGGGGCAATTCGACATTTAATAAATCGTAAAAGATTAGGGTGAACACACGGTCCATAATCTAGGTGATCTAACAATTTCCATTATTAACCAAAATGGAATTAACTCTACCAAACCTAAAAACTTCTCGTATCGATTTCAAATCGATATATCATATCAACACCACGGTTGTTCGAACATATGGTCAATTAATCACGTACCCACATTGCACATATCCAATTCACTTGTGATGCATATCAAAAGAATCAAAATTGACATAACCATTCATTAAATTAATTATTCAAAGCGGAATTTACCGCCTTAAACCAACCCATCTTTGGTGAATCGAGTTGGGTTCGACATATAGGTTCACGGTCCAAGAATCATCCAATTACGTCACATTCGTAACTGTCCAGGCTGAACTTTAATGGCTGGAAAGTACCTGGGCCACGGCTTTCATAGTTAAAAGTTACGGGTTACACGGGAGATTACTGAAACTGTGAGGACTAACTGGAAAATAAAACTTGGGGGACTAAAATGAAGTTTACCATCATAGTCTTCAATTTACAAGGAGAAATCCGTCAAACAAATCGTCGTTCCGACGAGCTTAAATCAACTACTTAATTACTCTAAAATGGAGATGAAAGACACGGTTAGATTCCTTGGGTCAGTACGAATCTAATGAGTTGTTTCCACAGGCCTGGGCACGTCTACAACAGTTCGACGCAACTCCCGGCCAGTGGTTTGGCCGGAGAAACAGATGAGTGAGTTTCGATTGATCGTTAGAACAAATAATAGCTCGATTAGATTACGAGATAGATTCCTTACCTTTCACAATGAAGGTACCATCCCAGAGCTTCCTGCATCGTTAAGTTCATCGCTGGCCGTTAAGATTGTCAGAGTGCAGGAAAAAGGAATTGGAAGTTTAGTTTCTGGGTTCTTCTTTCATTAAGGATAGATTGAATAGGTTTATAAAGACTCGGAAGAGAGTTTTGGATCCAAGATTGCGATAAAAATCAGAGCATTAGGCCCCATCGATGAAACCAATTGGAAGAAACTGACAAATCATTTGACATTCTAGCACGACTTAGTCGATTTTGAGTTGAAAATAGTGGTGATTCGAATTTGGTTCTTTCCGCAGTAAGATCTAAGGCTCTAGGTGAGGAAAAGGTGTATCTATCATCAATTATTGGAGCTAGAGAAGTCGCAGGAGAATTCGCCAACGATCGAGTGTCGAAGAAGACGATGATGGTATTGATCTTTTTTCTTTGCTTGAAAAGACGTTGTTTAGTTGGAAGAAATTATAAATTAAAATGTAAAAGTTTGGGATCGAACTCGAGCCCGCCGTGAGCTAGGCAAGCACATTAACCATTCAACCCCATCCGAATTCATGCTACACTTTACATAGGAAGTTTTATATCTATTAAGCTCGGTTTTATACAATTAACCGGTTGGATATTCGTTTGACGAATTAAACGACACTCTTATTTATTTTTGAAATTTCCCTGGCCGGGGCAATTCGACATTTAATAAATCGTAAAAGATTAGGGTGAACACACGGTCCATAATCTAGGTGATCTAACAATTTCCATTATTAACCAAAATGGAATTAACTCTGACCAGCTAAAAACTTCTCGTATCAGATTTCAAATCTGATATATCATATCAACACCACAGTTGTCAGAACATATGGTCAATTAATCACGTACCCACATTGCACATATCCAATTCACTTGTGATGCATATCAAAACAATCAAATTTGACATAACCATTCATTAAATTAATTATTCAAAGCGGAATTTACCGCCTTAAACCAACCCATCTTTGGTGAATCGAGTTGGGTTCGACATATAGGTTCACGGTCCAAGAATCATCCAATTACGTCACATTCGTAACTGTCCAGGCTGAACTTTAATGGCTGGAAAGTACCTAGGCCACGGCTTTCATAGTTAAAAGTTACGGGTTACACGGGAGATTACTGAAACTGTGAGGACTAACGGGAAAATAAAACTTGGGGGACTAAAATGAAGTTTACCATCATAGTCTTCAATTTACAAGGAGAAATCCGTAAAACAAATCGTCGTTCCGACGAGCTTAAATCAACTACTTAATTACTCCAAAATGGAGATGAAAGACACGGTTAGATTCCTTGGGTCAGTACGAATCTAATGAGTTGTTTCCACAGGCCTGGGCACGTCTACAACAGTTCGACGCAACTCCTGCCAGTGGTTTGGCCGGAGAAACAGATGAGTGAGTTTCGATTGATCGTTAGAACAAATAATAGCTCGATTAGATTATGAAATAGATTCCTTACCTTTCACAATGAAGGTACCATCCCAGAGCTTCCTGCATCGTTAAGTTCATCGCTGGCCGTTAAGATTGTCAGAGTGCAGGAAAAAGGAATTGGAAGTTTAGTTTCTGGGTTCTTCTTTCATTAAGGATAGATTGAATAGGTTTATAAAGACTCGGAAGAGAGTTTTGGATCCAAGATTGCGATAAAAATCAGAGCATTAGGCCCCATCGATGAAACCAATTGGAAGAAACTGACAAATCATTTGACATTCTGGCACGACTTAGTCGATTTTGAGTTGAAAATAGTGGTGATTCGAATTTGGTTCTTTCCGCAGTAACATCTAAGGCTCTAGGTGAGGAAAAGGTGTATCTATCATCAATTATTGGAGCTAGAGAAGTCGCAGGAGAATTCGCCAACGATCGAGTGCTGAAGAAGACGATGATGGTATTGATCTTTTTTCTTTGCTTGAAAAGACGTTGGTTAGCTGAAAGAAATTATAAATAAAAATGTAAAAGTTTGGGATCGAACTCGAGCCTGCTGTGAGCTAGGCACGCACATTAACCATTCAACCCCATCTGAATTCATGCTACACTTTACATAGGAAGTTTTATATCTATTAAGCTCGGTTTTATACAATTAACCGGTTGGATATTCGTTTGACGAATTAAACGACACTCTTATTTATTTTTGAAATTTCCCTGGCCGGGGAAATTCGTTATTTAATAAATCGTAAAAGATTAGGGTGAACACACGGTCCCTAATCTAGGTGATCTAACAATTTCCATTATTAACCAAAATAGAATTAACTCTGACCAGCTAAACCCTTCTCGTATCAGATCTCAAATCTGACATATCATACCAACACCACATTTATTAGAACATATAGTGAATAAATCAAGTAGCCACATTGCACATATTCAATTCACTTGTTATGCATATCAAAAGAATCATAATTGACATAGCCGATCATTAAATTAATTATCCAAAGCGGAATTTACCCCCTTAAACCAACCCATCTTTGGTGAATCGAGTTGGGTTTCAGATATAGGTTCACGGTCCAAGAATCGGCAAATTACGTCTCTTTCGTAACTGTCCAGGTTAAACTTTAATGGCTAGAAAGTACTTGGACTAGGGCTGTCATAGTAAAAAGTTACGGGTTACACGGGAGATTACTGAAATTGTGAGGACTAACTGGAAAATAAAACTTGGGGGACTAAAATGAAGTTTACCATCATCGTCTCAAATTTACAGGGAGAAATCCGGCAAACCAATTATCGTTCTGACGAGCTTAAATCAACTACTTAATTTCTCAAAAATGGAGATGAAAAACACGGTTAGATTCCTTGGGTCGGTACGAATCTAAGAGTTGTTTCCACAGTGCCTCGGGCACGTCTACAACGAGCTTCGACGCAACTCCCGCCGGAGGTTTGATCTGAGTAACAGATGAGGGAGTTTGTATTGATCGTTAGGACAAATAATAGCTCGATTGGATTCCGAGATATATTCCTTACCTTTAACGATGAAGTAACCATCCCAGAGCTTCCTACATCGTTAAGTTCATCGCTGGTCGTTAAGATCATCGGTGTGCATGAAAAAGGAATTGGAAGTTTAGTTTATGGGTTCGTCTTTCATTAAGGATAGATTGAATAGGTTTATAAAGACTCGGAAGAGAGTTTTGGATCCAAGATTGTGATAAAAATCAGAGAATTAGGCCCCATCGATGAAACCAATTGGAAGAAACTGACAAATCATTTGACATTCGGCACGACTTGGTCAATTTTGAGTTGGAAAATAGTGGTGATTCGAATTTGGTGCTTTCTGCAAGTAAGATCTAAGGCCCTAGGTGAGGAAAAGGTGTATCTATCATCAATTATTGGAGCTAGAGAAGTCGCAGGAGAATTCGCCAACGATCGAGTGCCGAAGAAGACGATGATGGTATTGATCTTTTTTCTTTCCTTGAAAAGTTTGGGATCGAACTCGGGCCTGCTGTGAGCTAGGCAAGCACATTAACCATTCAACCCCATCTGAGTTCATGATACACTTTACATAGGAACTTTTATATCTATTAAGCTCGGTTTTATACAATTAATCGGTTGGATATTCGTTTGACGAATTAAACGACACTCTTATTTATTTTTGAATTTCCCTGGCCGGGGCAATTCATCATTTAATAAGTCGTATAAGATTAGGGTGAACACACGGTCCCTAATCTAGGTGATCTAACAATTTCCATTATTAACCAAAATAGAATTAACTCTGACCGCCTAAACACTTCTCGTATCAGATCTCAAATCTGACATATCATACCAACACCACATTTATTAGAACATATGGTGAATAAATCAAGTAGCCACATTGCACATATTCAATTCACTTGTTATGCATATCAAAAGAATCATAATTGACATAGCCAGTCATTAAATTAATTATCCAAAGCGGAATTTACCCCCTTAAACCAACCCATCTTTGGTGAATCGAGTTGGGTTTCAGATATAGGTTCACGGTCCAAGAATCGGCAAATTACGTCTCTTTCGTAACTGTCCAGTGTTAAACTTTAATGGCTAGAAAGTACTTGGACCAGGGCTGTCATAGTAAAAAGTTACGGGTTACACGGGAGATTACCGAAATTGTGAGGACTAACCGGAAAATAAAACTTGGGGGACTAAAATGAAGTTTACCATCATCGTCTCAAATTTACGGGGAGAAATCCGGCAAACCAATTGTCGTTCCGACGAGCTTAAATCAACTACTTAATTTCTCAAAAATGGAGATGAAAAACACGGTTAGATTCCTTGGGTCGGTACGAATCTAAGAGTTGTTTCCACAGCCTCGGGCACGTCTACAACAGCTTCGACGCAACTCCCGCCGGAGGTTTGATCCGAGTAACGATGAGGGAGTTTGTATTGATCGTTAGGACAAATAATAGCTCGATTGGATTCCGAGATATATTCCTTACCTTTAACGATGAAGTAACCATCCCGCAGCTTCCTACATCGTTAAGTTCATCGCCGGTCGTTAAGATCATCAGTGTGCATGAAAAAGGAATTGGAAGTTTAGTTTATGGGTTCGTCTTTCATTAAGGATAGATTGAATAGGTTTATAAAGACTCGGAAGAGAGTTTTGGATCCAAGATTGTGATAAAAATCAGAGAATTAGGCCCCATCGATGAAACCAATTGGAAGAAACTGACAAATCATTTGACATTCTGGCACGACTTGGTCAATTTTGAGTTGGAAAATAGTGGTGATTCGAATTTGGTGCTTTTTGCAAGAAGATCTAAGGCCCTAGGTGAGGAAAAGGTGTATCTATCATCAATTATTGGAGCTAGAGAAGTCGCAGGAGAATTCGCCAACGATCGAGTGCCGAAGAAGACGATGATGGTATTGATCTTTTTTCTTTGCTTGAAAAGTTTGGGATCGAACTCGGGCTCGCTGTGAGCTAGGCAAGCACATTAACCATTCAACCCCATCCGAATTCATGATACACTTTACATAGGAACTTTTATATCTATTAAGCTCGGTTTTATACAATTAATCGGTTGGATATTCGTTTGACGAATTAAACGACACTCTTATTTATTTTTGAATTTCCCCGGCCGGGGCAATTCGTCATTTAATAAATCGTAAAAGATTAGGGTGAACACACGGTCCCTAATCTAGGTGATCTAACAATTTCCATTATTAACCAAAATAGAATTAACTCGACCCCTCCTAAACACTTCTCGTATCGATCTCAAATCCGACATATCATACCAACACCACATTTATTAGAACATATGGTGAATAAATCAAGTAGCCACATTGCACATATTCAATTCACTTGTTATGCATATCAAAAGAATCATAATTGACATAGCCAATCATTAAATTAATTATCCAAAGCGGAATTTACCCCCTTAAACCAACCCATCTTTGGTGAATCGAGTTGGGTTTCAGATATAGGTTCACGGTCCAAGAATCGGCAAATTACGTCTCTTTCGTAACTGTCCAGGTTAAACTTTAATGGCTAGAAAGTACTTGGACCAGGGCTGTCATAGTAAAAAGTTACGGGTTACACGGGAGATTACTGAAATTGTGAGGACTAACTGGAAAATAAAACTTGGGGGACTAAAATGAAGTTTACCATCATCGTCTCAAATTTACAGGGAGAAATCCGGCAAACCAATTGTCGTTCCGACGAGCTTAAATCAACTACTTAATTTCTCAAAAATGGAGATGAAAAACACGGTTAGATTCCTTGGGTCGGTACGAATCTAAGAGTTGTTTCCACAGGCCTGGGCACGTCTACAACAGTTCGACGCAACTCCCGCCGGAGGTTTGATCTGAGTAACAGATGAGGGAGTTTGTATTGATCGTTAGGACAAATAATAGCTCGATTGGATTCCGAGATATATTCCTTACCTTTAACGATGAAGTAACCATCCCAGAGCTTCCTACATCGTTAAGTTCATCGCCGGTCGTTAAGATCATCAGTGTGCATGAAAAAGGAATTGGAAGTTTAGTTTATGGGTTCGTCTTTCATTAAGGATAGATTGAATAGGTTTATAAAGACTCGGAAGAGAGTTTTGGATCCAAGATTGTGATAAAAATCAGAGAATTAGGCCCCATCGATGAAACCAATTGGAAGAAACTGACAAATCATTTGACATTCTGGCACGACTTGGTCAATTTTGAGTTGGAAAATAGTGGTGATTCGAATTTGGTGCTTTCTGCAGTAAGATGATCTAAGGCCCTAGGTGAGGAAAAGGTGTATCTATCATCAATTATTGGAGCTAGAGAAGTCGCAGGAGAATTCGCCAACGATCGAGTGCCGAAGAAGACGATGATGGTATTGATCTTTTTTCTTTGCTTGAAAAGTTTGGGATCGAACTCGGGCCCGCCGTGAGCTAGGCAAGCACATTAACCATTCAACCCCATCCGAGTTCATGATACACTTTACATAGGAACTTTTATATCTATTAAGCTCGGTTTTATACAATTAATCGGTTGGATATTCGTTTGACGAATTAAACGACACTCTTATTTATTTTTGAATTTCCCTGGCCGGGGCAATTCGTCATTTAATAAATCGTAAAAGATTAGGGTGAACACACGGTCCCTAATCTAGGTGATCTAACAATTTCCATTATTAACCAAAATAGAATTAACTCTGACCAGCTAAACACTTCTCGTATCAGATCTCAAATCTGACATATCATACCAACACCACATTTATTAGAACATATGGTGAATAAATCAAGTAGCCACATTGCACATATTCAATTCACTTGTTATGCATATCAAAAGAATCATAATTGACATAGCCAGTCATTAAATTAATTATCCAAAGCGGAATTTACCCCCTTAAACCAACCCATCTTTGGTGAATCGAGTTGGGTTTCAGATATAGGTTCACGGTCCAAGAATCGGCCAATTACGTCTCTTTCAGAATCGTCCGTGTTAAACTTTAATGGCTAGAAAGTACTTGGACCAGGGCTGTCATAGTAAAAAGTTACGGGTTACACGGGAGATTACCGAAATTGTGAGGACTAACCGGAAAATAAAACTTGGGGGACTAAAATGAAGTTTACCATCATCGTCTCAAATTTACGGGGAGAAATCCGGCAAACCAATTGTCGTTCCGACGAGCTTAAATCAACTACTTAATTTCTCAAAAATGGAGATGAAAAACACGGTTAGATTCCTTGGGTCGGTACGAATCTAAGAGTTGTTTCCACAGGCCTGGGTACGTCTACAATAGTTCGACGCAACTCCCGCCGGAGGTTTGATCTGAGTAATAGATGAGGGAGTTTGTATTGATCGTTAGGACAAATAATAGCTCGATTGGATTCCGAGATATATTCCTTACCTTTAACGATGAAGTAACCATCCCAGAGCTTCCTACATCGTTAAGTTCATCGCTGGTCGTTAAGATCATCAGTGTGCATGAAAAAGGAATTGGAAGTTTAGTTTATGGGTTCGTCTTTCATTAAGGATAGATTGAATAGGTTTATAAAGACTCGGAAGAGAGTTTTGGATCCAAGATTGTGATAAAAATCAGAGCATTAGGCCCCATCGATGAAACCAATTGGAAGAAACTGACAAATCATTTGACATTCTGGCACGACTTGGTCAATTTTGAGTTGGAAAATAGTGGTGATTCGAATTTGGTGCTTTCTGCAGTAAGATCTAAGGCCCTAGGTGAGGAAAAGGTGTATCTATCATCAATTATTGGAGCTAGAGAAGTCGCAGGAGAATTCGCCAACGATCGAGTGCTGAAGAAGACGATGATGGTATTGATCTTTTTTCTTTGCTTGAAAAGTTTGGGATCGAACTCGGGCCTGCTGTGAGCTAGGCAAGCACATTAACCATTCAACCCCATCTGAATTCATGATACACTTTACATAGGAACTTTTATATCTATTAAGCTCGGTTTTATACAATTAATCGGTTGGATATTCGTTTGACGAATTAAACGACACTCTTATTTATTTTTGAATTTCCCCGGCCGGGGCAATTCGTCATTTAATAAATCGTAAAAGATTAGGGTGAACACACGGTCCCTAATCTAGGTGATCTAACAATTTCCATTATTAACCAAAATAGAATTAACTCGACCGGCTAAACACTTCTCGTATCGATCTCAAATCCGACATATCATACCAACACCACATTTATTAGAACATATGGTGAATAAATCAAGTAGCCACATTGCACATATTCAATTCACTTGTTATGCATATCAAAAGAATCATAATTGACATAGCCGATCATTAAATTAATTATCCAAAGCGGAATTTACCCCCTTAAACCAACCCATCTTTGGTGAATCGAGTTGGGTTTCGGATATAGGTTCACGGTCCAAGAATCGGCCAATTACGTCTCTTTCGGAATCGTCCTGTGTTAAACTTTAATGGCTAGAAAGTACTTGGACCAGGGCCGTCATAGTAAAAAGTTACGGGTTACACGGGAGATTACTGAAATTGTGAGGACTAACTGGAAAATAAAACTTGGGGGACTAAAATGAAGTTTACCATCATCGTCTCAAATTTACAGGGAGAAATCCGGCAAACCAATTGTCGTTCCGACGAGCTTAAATCAACTACTTAATTTCTCAAAAATGGAGATGAAAAACACGGTTAGATTCCTTGGGTCGGTACGAATCTAAGAGTTGTTTCCACAGCTCGGGCACGTCTACAACGGTTCGACGCAACTCCCGCCGGAGGTTTGATCTGAGTAACAGATGAGGGAGTTTGTATTGATCGTTAGGACAAATAATAGCTCGATTGGATTCCGAGATATATTCCTTACCTTTAACGATGAAGTAACCATCCCAGAGCTTCCTACATCGTTAAGTTCATCGCTGGTCGTTAAGATCATCGGTGTGCATGAAAAAGGAATTGGAAGTTTAGTTTATGGGTTCGTCTTTCATTAAGGATAGATTGAATAGGTTTATAAAGACTCGGAAGAGAGTTTTGGATCCAAGATTGTGATAAAAATCAGAGCATTAGGCCCCATCGATGAAACCAATTGGAAGAAACCGACAAATCATTTGACATTCGGCACGACTTGGTCAATTTTGAGTTGGAAAATAGTGGTGATTCGAATTTGGTGCTTTTGCAAGAAGATCTAAGGCCCTAGGTGAGGAAAAGGTGTATCTATCATCAATTATTGGAGCTAGAGAAGTCGCAGGAGAATTCGCCAACGATCGAGTGCCGAAGAAGACGATGATGGTATTGATCTTTTTTCTTTGCTTGAAAAGTTTGGGATCGAACTCGGGCCCGCCGTGAGCTAGGCAAGCACATTAACCATTCAACCCCATCTGAATTCATGATACACTTTACATAGGAACTTTTATATCTATTAAGCTCGGTTTTATACAATTAATCGGTTGGATATTCGTTTGACGAATTAAACGACACTCTTATTTATTTTTGAATTTCCCCGGCCGGGGCAATTCGTCATTTAATAAATCGTAAAAGATTAGGGTGAACACACGGTCCCTAATCTAGGTGATCTAACAATTTCCATTATTAACCAAAATAGAATTAACTCGACCACCTAAACACTTCTCGTATCAGATCTCAAATCTGACATATCATACCAACACCACATTTATTAGAACATATGGTGAATAAATCAAGTAGCCACATTGCACATATTCAATTCACTTGTTATGCATATCAAAAGAATCATAATTGACATAGCCAGTCATTAAATTAATTATCCAAAGCGGAATTTACCCCCTTAAACCAACCCATCTTTGGTGAATCGAGTTGGGTTTCAGATATAGGTTCACGGTCCAAGAATCGGCCAATTACGTCTCTTTCGTAATCGTCCGGGTTAAACTTTAATGGCTAGAAAGTACTTGGACCGGGCCGTCATAGTAAAAAGTTACGGGTTACACGGGAGATTACTGAAATTGTGAGGACTAACTGGAAAATAAAACTTGGGGGACTAAAATGAAGTTTACCATCATCGTCTCAAATTTACAGGGAGAAATCCGGCAAACCAATTGTCGTTCCGACGAGCTTAAATCAACTACTTAATTTCTCAAAAATGGAGATGAAAAACACGGTTAGATTCCTTGGGTCGGTACGAATCTAAGAGTTGTTTCCACAGGCCTGGGCACGTCTACAACAACGGTTCGACGCAACTCCCGCCGGAGGTTTGATCCGAGTAACGGATGAGGGAGTTTGTATTGATCGTTAGGACAAATAATAGCTCGATTGGATTCCGAGATATATTCCTTACCTTTCACGATGAAGTAACCATCCCGCAGCTTCCTACATCGTTAAGTTCATCGCTGGTCGTTAAGATCATCGGTGTGCATGAAAAAGGAATTGGAAGTTTAGTTTATGGGTTCGTCTTTCATTAAGGATAGATTGAATAGGTTTATAAAGACTCGGAAGAGAGTTTTGGATCCAAGATTGTGATAAAAATCAGAGAATTAGGCCCCATCGATGAAACCAATTGGAAGAAACTGACAAATCATTTGACATTCTGGCACGACTTGGTCAATTTTGAGTTGGAAAATAGTGGTGATTCGAATTTGGTGCTTTCTGCAGTAAGATCTAAGGCCCTAGGTGAGGAAAAGGTGTATCTATCATCAATTAATGGAGCTAGAGAAGTCGCAGGAGAATTCGCCAACGATCGAGTGCTGAAGAAGACGATGATGGTATTGATCTTTTTTCTTTGCTTGAAAAGTTTGGGATCGAACTCGGGCTGCTCGTGAGCTAGGCAAGCACATTAACCATTCAACCCCATCTGAATTCATGATACACTTTACATAGGAACTTTTATATCTATTAAGCTCGGTTTTATACAATTAATCGGTTGGATATTCGTTTGATGAATTAAACGACACTCTTATTTATTTTTGAATTTCCCCGGCCGGGCCAATTCGTCATTTAATAAATCGTAAAAGATTAGGGTGAACACACGGTCCCTAATCTAGGTGATCTAACAATTTCCATTATTAACCAAAATAGAATTAACTCTGACCAGCTAAACACTTCTCGTATCAGATCTCAAATCTGACATATCATACCAACACCACATTTATTAGAACATATGGTGAATAAATCAAGTAGCCACATTGCACATATTCAATTCACTTGTTATGCATATCAAAAGAATCATAATTGACATAGCCAGTCATTAAATTAATTATCCAAAGCGGAATTTACCCCCTTAAACCAACCCATCTTTGGTGAATCGAGTTGGGTTTCGGATATAGGTTCACGGTCCAAGAATCGGCCAATTACGTCTCTTTCGTAACTGTCCAGGTTAAACTTTAATGGCTAGAAAGTACTTGGACCAGGGCTGTCATAGTAAAAAGTTACGGGTTACACGGGAGATTACTGAAATTGTGAGGACTAACTGGAAAATAAAACTTGGGGGACTAAAATGAAGTTTACCATCATCGTCTCAAATTTACAGGGAGAAATCCGGCAAACCAATTGTCGTTCCGACGAGCTTAAATCAACTACTTAATTTCTCAAAAATGGAGATGAAAAACACGGTTAGATTCCTTGGGTCGGTACGAATCTAAGAGTTGTTTCCACGGGCCCTGGGCACGTCTACAACGGTTCGACGCAACTCCCGCCGGAGGTTTGATCGAGTAACGGATGAGGGAGTTTGTATTGATCGTTAGGACAAATAATAGCTCGATTGGATTCCGAGATATATTCCTTACCTTTCACGATGAAGTAACCATCCCGAGCTTCCTACATCGTTAAGTTCATCGCTGGTCGTTAAGATCATCGGTGTGCATGAAAAAGGAATTGGAAGTTTAGTTTATGGGTTCGTCTTTCATTAAGGATAGATTGAATAGGTTTATAAAGACTCGGAAGAGAGTTTTGGATCCAAGATTGTGATAAAAATCGAGCATTAGGCCCCATCGATGAAACCAATTGGAAGAAACCGACAAATCATTTGACATTCGGCACGACTTGGTCAATTTTGAGTTGGAAAATAGTGGTGATTCGAATTTGGTGCTTTTGCGAGTAAGATCTAAGGCCCTAGGTGAGGAAAAGGTGTATCTATCATCAATTATTGGAGCTAGAGAAGTCGCGAGGAGAATTCGCCAACGATCGAGTCTTTGAAGAAGACGATGATGGTATTGATCTTTTTTCTTTGCTTGAAAAGTTTGGGATCGAACTCGGGCACTCTTTGTGAGCTAGGCAAGCACATTAACCATTCAACCCCATCTGAATTCATGATACACTTTACATAGGAACTTTTATATCTATTAAGCTCGGTTTTATACAATTAATCGGTTGGATATTCGTTTGACGAATTAAACGACACTCTTATTTATTTTTGAATTTCCCTGGCCGGGCCAATTCGTCATTTAATAAATCGTAAAAGATTAGGGTGAACACACGGTCCCTAATCTAGGTGATCTAACAATTTCCATTATTAACCAAAATAGAATTAACTCTGACCAGCTAAACACTTCTCGTATCAGATCTCAAATCTACATATCATACCAACACCACATTTATTAGAACATATGGTGAATAAATCAAGTAGCCACATTGCACATATTCAATTCACTTGTTATGCATATCAAAAGAATCATAATTGACATAGCCGGTCATTAAATTAATTATCCAAAGCGGAATTTACCCCCTTAAACCAACCCATCTTTGGTGAATCGAGTTGGGTTTCGGATATAGGTTCACGGTCCAAGAATCGGCCAATTACGTCTCTTTCGTAAGCTGTCCGGGTTAAACTTTAATGGCTAGAAAGTACTTGGACCGATTTGTCATAGTAAAAAGTTACGGGTTACACGGGAGATTACTGAAATTGTGAGGACTAACTGGAAAATAAAACTTGGGGGACTAAAATGAAGTTTACCATCATCGTCTCAAATTTACAGGGAGAAATCCGGCAAACCAATTGTCGTTCCGACGAGCTTAAATCAACTACTTAATTTCTCAAAAATGGAGATGAAAAACACGGTTAGATTCCTTGGGTCGGTACGAATCTAAGAGTTGTTTCCACGAGCTCGGGCACGTCTACAACGGTTCGACGCAACTCCCGCCGGAGGTTTGATGCGAGTAACGGATGAGGGAGTTTGTATTGATCGTTAGGACAAATAATAGCTCGATTGGATTCCGAGATATATTCCTTACCTTTAACGATGAAGTAACCATCCCGAGCTTCCTACATCGTTAAGTTCATCGCTGGTCGTTAAGATCATCAGTGTGCATGAAAAAGGAATTGGAAGTTTAGTTTATGGGTTCGTCTTTCATTAAGGATAGATTGAATAGGTTTATAAAGACTCGGAAGAGAGTTTTGGATCCAAGATTGTGATAAAAATCAGAGAATTAGGCCCCATCGATGAAACCAATTGGAAGAAACTGACAAATCATTTGACATTCGGCACGACTTGGTCAATTTTGAGTTGGAAAATAGTGGTGATTCGAATTTGGTGCTTTTGCGCAGTAAGATCTAAGGCCCTAGGTGAGGAAAAGGTGTATCTATCATCAATTATTGGAGCTAGAGAAGTCGCGGGAGAATTCGCCAACGATCGAGTCTTTGAAGAAGACGATGATGGTATTGATCTTTTTTCTTTGCTTGAAAAGTTTGGGATCGAACTCGGGCTCTTTGTGAGCTAGGCAAGCACATTAACCATTCAACCCCATCTGAATTCATGATACACTTTACATAGGAACTTTTATATCTATTAAGCTCGGTTTTATACAATTAATCGGTTGGATATTCGTTTGACGAATTAAACGACACTCTTATTTATTTTTGAATTTCCCTGGCCGGGGCAATTCGTCATTTAATATATCGTAAAAGATTAGGGTGAACACACGGTCCCTAATCTAGGTGATCTAACAATTTCCATTATTAACCAAAATAGAATTAACTCTGACCAGCTAAACACTTCTCGTATCAGATCTCAAATCGACATATCATACCAACACCACATTTATTAGAACATATGGTGAATAAATCAAGTAGCCACATTGCACATATTCAATTCACTTGTTATGCATATCAAAAGAATCATAATTGACATAGCCGGTCATTAAATTAATTATCCAAAGCGGAATTTACCCCCTTAAACCAACCCATCTTTGGTGAATCGAGTTGGGTTTCGGATATAGGTTCACGGTCCAAGAATCGGCCAATTACGTCTCTTTCGTAAGCTGTCCGGGTTAAACTTTAATGGCTAGAAAGTACTTGGACCAGGGCTGTCATAGTAAAAAGTTATGGGTTACACGGGAGATTACTGAAATTGTGAGGACTAACTGGAAAATAAAACTTGGGGGACTAAAATGAAGTTTACCATCATCGTCTCAAATTTACAGGGAGAAATCCGGCAAACCAATTGTCGTTCCGACGAGCTTAAATCAACTACTTAATTTCTCAAAAATGGAGATGAAAAACACGGTTAGATTCCTTGGGTCGGTACGAATCTAAGAGTTGTTTCCACAGGCCTGGGCACGTCTACAACAGTTCGACGCAACTCCCGCCGGAGGTTTGATCTGAGTAACAGATGAGGGAGTTTGTATTGATCGTTAGGACAAATAATAGCTCGATTGGATTCCGAGATATATTCCTTACCTTTCACGATGAAGTAACCATCCCAGAGCTTCCTACATCGTTAAGTTCATCGCTGGTCGTTAAGATCATCAGTGTGCATGAAAAAGGAATTGGAAGTTTAGTTTATGGGTTCGTCTTTCATTAAGGATAGATTGAATAGGTTTATAAAGACTCGGAAGAGAGTTTTGGATCCAAGATTGTGATAAAAATCAGAGCATTAGGCCCCATCGATGAAACCAATTGGAAGAAACTGACAAATCATTTGACATTCTGGCACGACTTGGTCAATTTTGAGTTGGAAAATAGTGGTGATTCGAATTTGGTGCTTTGCAAGAAGATCTAAGGCCCTAGGTGAGGAAAAGGTGTATCTATCATCAATTATTGGAGCTAGAGAAGTCGCAGGAGAATTCGCCAACGATCGAGTCTTTGAAGAAGACGATGATGGTATTGATCTTTTTTCTTTGCTTGAAAAGTTTGGGATCGAACTCGGGCCTGTTGTGAGCTAGGCAAGCACATTAACCATTCAACCCCATCTGAATTCATGATACACTTTACATAGGAACTTTTATATCTATTAAGCTCGGTTTTATACAATTAATCGGTTGGATATTCGTTTGACGAATTAAACGACACTCTTATTTATTTTTGAATTTCCCTGGCCGGGGCAATTCATCATTTAATAAATCGTAAAAGATTAGGGTGAACACACGGTCCCTAATCTAGGTGATCTAACAATTTCCATTATTAACCAAAATAGAATTAACTCTGACCAGCTAAACACTTCTCGTATCAGATCTCAAATCTACATATCATACCAACACCACATTTATTAGAACATATGGTGAATAAATCAAGTAGCCACATTGCACATATTCAATTCACTTGTTATGCATATCAAAAGAATCATAATTGACATAGCCAGTCATTAAATTAATTATCCAAAGCGGAATTTACCCCCTTAAACCAACCCATCTTTGGTGAATCGAGTTGGGTTTCAGATATAGGTTCACGGTCCAAGAATCGGCCAATTACGTCTCTTTCGTAACTGTCCGGGTTAAACTTTAATGGCTAGAAAGTACTTGGACCGGGGCTGTCATAGTAAAAAGTTACGGGTTACACGGGAGATTAGCGAAATTGTGAGGACTAACTGGAAAATAAAACTTGGGGGACTAAAATGAAGTTTACCATCATCGTCTCAAATTTACGGGGAGAAATCCGGCAAACCAATTGTCGTTCCGACGAGCTTAAATCAACTACTTAATTTCTCAAAAATGGAGATGAAAAACACGGTTAGATTCCTTGGGTCGGTACGAATCTAAGAGTTGTTTCCACGAGGACTGGGCACGTCTACAACGGTTCGACGCAACTCCCGCCGGAGGTTTGATGCGAGTAACGGATGAGGGAGTTTGTATTGATCGTTAGGACAAATAATAGCTCGATTGGATTCCGAGATATATTCCTTACCTTTCACGATGAAGTAACCATCCCAGAGCTTCCTACATCGTTAAGTTCATCGCTGGTCGTTAAGATCATCAGTGTGCATGAAAAAGGAATTGGAAGTTTAGTTTATGGGTTCGTCTTTCATTAAGGATAGATTGAATAGGTTTATAAAGACTCGGAAGAGAGTTTTGGATCCAAGATTGTGATAAAAATCGAGCATTAGGCCCCATCGATGAAACCAATTGGAAGAAACCGACAAATCATTTGACATTCGGCACGACTTGGTCAATTTTGAGTTGGAAAATAGTGGTGATTCGAATTTGGTGCTTTGCGGTAAGATCTAAGGCCCTAGGTGAGGAAAAGGTGTATCTATCATCAATTATTGGAGCTAGAGAAGTCGCGGGGAGAATTCGCCAACGATCGAGTGCTTTGAAGAAGACGATGATGGTATTGATCTTTTTTCTTTGCTTGAAAAGTTTGGGATCGAACTCGGGCCCGCTGTGAGCTAGGCAAGCACATTAACCATTCAACCCCATCCGAATTCATGATACACTTTACATAGGAACTTTTATATCTATTAAGCTCGGTTTTATACAATTAATCGGTTGGATATTCGTTTGACGAATTAAACGACACTCTTATTTATTTTTGAATTTCCCCGGCCGGGGCAATTCGTCATTTAATAAATCGTAAAAGATTAGGGTGAACACACGGTCCCTAATCTAGGTGATCTAACAATTTCCATTATTAACCAAAATAGAATTAACTCTGACCAGCTAAACACTTCTCGTATCAGATCTCAAATCTGACATATCATACCAACACCACATTTATTAGAACATATGGTGAATAAATCAAGTAGCCACATTGCACATATTCAATTCACTTGTTATGCATATCAAAAGAATCATAATTGACATAGCCAGTCATTAAATTAATTATCCAAAGCGGAATTTACCCCCTTAAACCAACCCATCTTTGGTGAATCGAGTTGGGTTTCAGATATAGGTTCACGGTCCAAGAATCGGCCAATTACGTCTCTTTCGTAACTGTCCAGGTTAAACTTTAATGGCTAGAAAGTACTTGGACCAGGGCTGTCATAGTAAAAAGTTACGGGTTACACGGGAGATTACTGAAATTGTGAGGACTAACTGGAAAATAAAACTTGGGGGACTAAAATGAAGTTTACCATCATCGTCTCAAATTTACGGGGAGAAATCCGGCAAACCAATTGTCGTTCCGACGAGCTTAAATCAACTACTTAATTTCTCAAAAATGGAGATGAAAAACACGGTTAGATTCCTTGGGTCGGTACGAATCTAAGAGTTGTTTCCACGAACTGGGCACGTCTACAACGGTTCGACGCAACTCCCGCCGGAGGTTTGATGCGAGTAACGGATGAGGGAGTTTGTATTGATCGTTAGGACAAATAATAGCTCGATTGGATTCCGAGATATATTCCTTACCTTTCACGATGAAGTAACCATCCCAGAGCTTCCTACATCGTTAAGTTCATCGATGGTCGTTAAGATCATCAGTGTGCATGAAAAAGGAATTGGAAGTTTAGTTTATGGGTTCGTCTTTCATTAAGGATAGATTGAATAGGTTTATAAAGACTCGGAAGAGAGTTTTGGATCCAAGATTGTGATAAAAATCAGAGAATTAGGCCCCATCGATGAAACCAATTGGAAGAAACTGACAAATCATTTGACATTCTGGCACGACTTGGTCAATTTTGAGTTGGAAAATGGTGGTGATTCGAATTTGGTGCTTTCTGCAGTAAGATCTAAGGCCCTAGGTGAGGAAAAGGTGTATCTATCATCAATTATTGGAGCTAGAGAAGTCGCAGGAGAATTCGCCAACGATCGAGTGCTGAAGAAGACGATGATGGTATTGATCTTTTTTCTTTGCTTGAAAAGTTTGGGATTGAACTCGGGCCTGTTGTGAGCTGGGCAAGCACATTAACCATTCAACCCCATCTGAATTCATGATACACTTTACATAGGAACTTTTATATCTATTAAGCTCGGTTTTATACAATTAATCGGTTGGATATTCGTTTGACGAATTAAACGACACTCTTATTTATTTTTGAATTTCCCTGGCCGGGGCAATTCGTCATTTAATATATCGTAAAAGATTAGGGTGAACACACGGTCCCTAATCTAGGTGATCTAACAATTTCCATTATTAACCAAAATAGAATTAACTCTGACCAGTTAAACACTTCTCGTATCAGATCTCAAATCTGACATATCATACCAACACCACATTTATTAGAACATATGGTGAATAAATCAAGTAGCCACATTGCACATATTCAATTCACTTGTTATGCATATCAAAAGAATCATAATTGACATAGCCGGTCATTAAATTAATTATCCAAAGCGGAATTTACCCCCTTAAACCAACCCATCTTTGGTGAATCGAGTTGGGTTTCGGATATAGGTTCACGGTCCAAGAATCGGCCAATTACGTCTCTTTCGTAGCTGTCCGGGTTAAACTTTAATGGCTAGAAAGTACTTGGACCAGGGCTGTCATAGTAAAAAGTTACGGGTTACACGGGAGATTAGCGAAATTGTGAGGACTAAGCTGGAAAATAAAACTTGGGGGACTAAAATGAAGTTTACCATCATCGTCTCAAATTTACGGGGAGAAATCCGGCAAACCAATTGTCATTCCGACGAGCTTAAATCAACTACTTAATTTCTCAAAAATGGAGATGAAAAACACGGTTAGATTCCTTGGGTCGGTACGAATCTAAGAGTTGTTTCCACGAGTGCCCGGGCACGTCTACAACAGTTCGACGCAACTCCCGCCGGAGGTTTGATCTGAGTAATAGATGAGGGAGTTTGTATTGATCGTTAGGACAAATAATAGCTCGATTGGATTCCGAGATATATTCCTTACCTTTCACGATGAAGTAACCATCCCAGAGCTTCCTACATCGTTAAGTTCATCGCTGGTCGTTAAGATCATCGGTGTGCATGAAAAAGGAATTGGAAGTTTAGTTTATGGGTTCGTCTTTCATTAAGGATAGATTGAATAGGTTTATAAAGACTTGGAAGAGATTTTTGGATCCAAGATTGTGATAAAAATCAGAGCATTAGGCCCCATCGATGAAACCAATTGGAAGAAACTGACAAATCATTTGACATTCTGGCACGACTTGGTCAATTTTGAGTTGGAAAATAGTGGTGATTCGAATTTGGTGCTTTTCGGTAAGATCTAAGGCCAGGGAGGAAAAGGTGTATCTATCATCAATTATTGGAGCTAGAGAAGTCGCGGGAGAATTCGCCAACGATCGAGTCTTTGAAGAAGACGATGATGGTATTGATCTTTTTTCTTTGCTTGAAAAGTTTGGGATTGAACTCGAGCCTGCTGTGAGCTGGGCAAGCACATTAACCATTCAACCCCATCTGAACTCATGATACACTTTACATAGGAACTTTTATATCTATTAAGCTCGGTTTTATACAATTAACCGGTTGGATATTCGTTTGACGAATTAAACGACACTCTTATTTATTTTTGAATTTCCCTGGCCGGGGCAATTCGTCATTTAATATATCGTAAAAGATTAGGGTGAACACACAGTCCCTAATCTAGGTGATCTAAGAATTTCCATTATTAACCAAAATAGAATTAACTCTGACCAGCTAAACACTTCTCGTATCAGATCTCAAATCTGACATATCATACCAACACCACATTTATTAGAACATATGGTGAATGAATCAAGTAGCCACATTGCACATATTCAATTCACTTGTTATGCATATCAAAAGAATCATAATTGACATAGCCAGTCATTAAATTTATTATCCAAAGCGGAATTTACCCCCTTAAACCAACCCATCTTTGGTGAATCGAGTTGGGTTTCAGATATAGGTTCACGGTCCAAGAATCGGCCAATTACGTCTCTTTCGTAACTGTCCAGGTTAAACTTTAATGGCTAGAAAGTACTTGGACCAGGGCTGTCATAGTAAAAAGTTACGGGTTACACGGGAGATTAGCGAAATTGTGAGGACTAAGCTGGAAAATAAAACTTGGGTGACTAAAATGAAGTTTACCATCATCGTCTCAAATTTACAGGGAGAAATCCGGCAAACCAATTGTCGTTCCGACGAGCTTAAATCAACTACTTAATTTCTCAAAAATGGAGATGAAAAACACGGTTAGATTCCTTGGGTCGGTACGAATCTAAGAGTTGTTTCCACGGGCACTGGGCACGTCTACAACGGTTCGACGCAACTCCGCCGGAGGTTTGATCGAGTTAACAGATGAGGGAGTTTGTATTGATCGTTAGGACAAATAATAGCTCGATTGGATTCCGAGATATATTCCTTACCTTTAACGATGAAGTAACCATCCCAGAGCTTCCTACATCGTTAAGTTCATCGATGGTCGTTAAGATCATCAGTGTGCATGAAAAAGGAATTGGAAGTTTAGTTTATGGGTTCGTCTTTCATTAAGGATAGATTGAATAGGTTTATAAAGACTCGGAAGAGAGTTTTGGATCCAAGATTGTGATAAAAATCGAGCATTAGGCCCCATCGATGAAACCAATTGGAAGAAACCGACAAATCATTTGACATTCGGCACGACTTGGTCAATTTTGAGTTGGAAAATAGTGGTGATTCGAATTTGGTGCTTTTGCAGTAAGATCTAAGGCCCTAGGTGAGGAAAAGGTGTATCTATCATCAATTATTGGAGCTAGAGAAGTCGCGGGAGAATTCGCCAACGATCGAGTCTTTGAAGAAGACGATGATGGTATTGATCTTTTTTCTTTGCTTGAAAAGTTTGGGATTGAACTCGGGCCTGCTTTGAGCTGGGCAAGCACATTAACCATTCAACCCCATCTGAATTCATGATACACTTTACATAGGAACTTTTATATCTATTAAGCTCGGTTTTATACAATTAACCGGTTGGATAATCGTTTGACGAATTAAACGACACTCTTATTTATTTTTGAATTTCCCTGGCCGGGGCAATTCGTCATTTAATATATCGTAAAAGATTAGGGTGAACACACGGTCCCTAATCTAGGTGATCTAACAATTTCCATTATTAACCAAAATAGAATTAACTCTGACCAGCTAAACACTTCTCGTATCAGATCTCAAATCTTACATATCATACCAACACCACATTTATTAGAACATATGGTGAATAAATCAAGTAGCCACATTGCACATATTCCATTCACTTGTTATGCATATCAAAAGAATCATAATTGACATAGCCAGTCATTAAATTAATTATCCAAAGCGGAATTTACCCCCTTAAACCAACCCATCTTTGGTGAATCGAGTTGGGTTTCAGATATAGGTTCACGGTCCAAGAATCGGTTAATTACGTCTCTTTCGTAACTGTCCAGGTTAAACTTTAATGGCTAGAACGTACTTGGACCAGGAATTTGTCATAGTAAAAAGTTACGGGTTACACGGGAGATTACTGAAATTGTGAGGACTAAGCTGGAAAATAAAACTTGGGGGACTAAAATGAAGTTTACCATCATCGTCTCAAATTTACGGGGAGAAATCCGGCAAACCAATTGTCGTTCCGACGAGCTTAAATCAACTACTTAATTTCTCAAAAATGGAGATGAAAAACACGGTTAGATTCCTTGGGTCGGTACGAATCTAAGAGTTGTTTCCACGAACTGGGTACGTCTACAACGGTTCGACGCAACTCCCATGGGAGGTTTGATCCGAGTAACGGATGAGGGAGTTTGTATTGATCGTTAGGACAAATAATAGCTCGATTGGATTCCGAGATATATTCCTTACCTTTAACGATGAAGTAACCATCCCAGAGCTTCCTACATCGTTAAGTTCATCGATGGTCGTTAAGATCATCAGTGTGCATGAAAAAGGAATTGGAAGTTTAGTTTATGGGTTCGTCTTTCATTAAGGATAGATTGAATAGGTTTATAAAGACTCGGAAGAGAGTTTTGGATCCAAGATTGTGATAAAAATCGAGCATTAGGCCCCATCGATGAAACCAATTGGAAGAAACTGACAAATCATTTGACATTCTGGCACGACTTGGTCAATTTTGAGTTGGAAAATAGTGGTGATTCGAATTTGGTGCTTTCTGCAGTAAGATCTAGAGGAAAAGGTGTATCTATCATCAATTATTGGAGCTAGAGAAGTCGCAGGAGAATTCGCCAACGATCGAGTGCTGAAGAAGACGATGATGGTATTGATCTTTTTTCTTTGCTTGAAAAGTTTGGGATTGAACTCGGTCCTGCTGTGAGCTGGGCAAGCACATTAACCATTCAACCCCATCTGAATTCATGATACACTTTACATAGGAACTTTTATATCTATTAAGCTCGGTTTTATACAATTAACCGGTTGGATATTCGTTTGACGAATTAAACGACACTCTTATTTATTTTTGAATTTCCCGGCCGGGGCAATTCGTCATTTAATATATCGTAAAAGATTAGGGTGAACACACGGTCCCTAATCTAGGTGATCTAACAATTTCCATTATTAACCAAAATAGAATTAACTCTGACCAGCTAAACACTTCTCGTATCAGATCTCAAATCTTACATATCATACCAACACCACATTTATTAGAACATATGGTGAATAAATCAAGTAGCCACATTGCACATATTCAATTTACTTGTTATGCATATCAAAAGAATCATAATTGACATAGCCAGTCATTAAATTTATTATCCAAAGCGGAATTTACCCCCTTAAACCAACCCATCTTTGGTGAATCGAGTTGGGTTTCAGATATAGGTTCACGGTCCAAGAATCGGCCAATTACGTCTCTTTCGTAGCTGTCCGGGTTAAACTTTAATGGCTAGAAAGTACTTGGACCGGGCCGTCATAGTAAAAAGTTACGGGTTACACGGGAGATTACCGAAATTGTGAGGACTAGCTGGAAAATAAAACTTGGGGGACTAAAATGAAGTTTACCATCATCGTCTCAAATTTACAGGGAGAAATCCGGCAAACCAATTGTCGTTCGACGAGCTTAAATCAACTACTTAATTTCTCAAAAATGGAGATGAAAAACACGGTTAGATTCCTTGGGTCGGTACGAATCTAAGAGTTGTTTCCACAGGCCTGACACGTCTACAACAGTTCGACGCAACTCCCACCGGAGGTTTGATCTGAGTAACAGATGAGGGAGTTTGTATTGATCGTTAGGACAAATAATAGCTCGATTGGATTCCGAGATATATTCCTTACCTTTAACGATGAAGTAACCATCCCAGAGCTTCCTACATCGTTAAGTTCATCGATGGTCGTTAAGATCATCAGTGTGCATGAAAAAGGAATTGGAAGTTTAGTTTATGGGTTCGTCTTTCATTAAGGATAGATTGAATAGGTTTATAAAGACTCGGAAGAGAGTTTTGGATCAAAGATTGTGATAAAAATCGAGCATTAGGCCCCATCGATGAAACCAATTGGAAGAAAGCCGACAAATCATTTGACATTCGGCACGACTTGGTCAATTTTGAGTTGGAAAATAGTGGTGATTCGAATTTGGTGCTTTTGCGTAAGAAGATCTAAGGCCCTAGGTGAGGAAAAGGTGTATCTATCATCAATTATTGGAGCTAGAGAAGTCGCAGGAGAATTTGCCAACGGTCGAGTGCTGAAGAAGACGATGATGGTATTGATCTTTTTTCTTTGCTTGAAAAGTTTGGGATTGAACTCGGGCCTGCTGTGAGCTAGGCAAGCACATTAACCATTCAACCCCATCTGAATTCATGATACACTTTACATAGGAACTTTTATATCTATTAAGCTCGGTTTTATACAATTAACCGGTTGGATATTCGTTTGACGAATTAAACGACACTCTTATTTATTTTTGAATTTCCCTGGCCGGGGCAATTCGTCATTTAATATATCGTAAAAGATTAGGGTGAACACACGGTCCCTAATCTAGGTGATCTAACAATTTCCATTATTAACCAAAATAGAATTAACTCTGACCAGCTAAACACTTCTCGTATCAGATCTCAAATCTTACATATCATACCAACACCACATTTATTAGAACATATGGTGAATAAATCAAGTAGCCACATTGCACATATTCCATTCACTTGTTATGCATATCAAAAGAATCATAATTGACATAGCCAGTCATTAAATTAATTATCCAAAGCGGAATTTACCCCCTTAAACCAACCCATCTTTGGTGAATCGAGTTGGGTCTCAGATATAGGTTCATGGTCCAAGAATCGGCCAATTACATCTCTTTCGTAACTGTCCAGGTTAAACTTTAATGGCTAGAACGTACTTGGACCAGGGCTGTCATAGTAAAAAGTTACGGGTTACACGGGAGATTACTGAAATTGTGAGGACTAACTGGAAAATAAAACTTGGGGGACTAAAATGAAGTTTACCATCATCGTCTCAAATTTACAGGGAGAAATCCGGCAAACCAATTGTCGTTCCGACGAGCTTAAATCAACTACTTAATTTCTCAAAAATGGAGATGAAAAACACGGTTAGATTCCTTGGGTCGGTACGAATCTAAGAGTTGTTTCCACAGGCCTGGGTACGTCTACAACAGTTCGACGCAACTCCCGCCGGAGGTTTGATCTGAGTAACAGATGAGGGAGTTTGTATTGATCGTTAGGACAAATAATAGCTCGATTGGATTCCGAGATATATTCCTTACCTTTAACGATGAAGTAACCATCCCAGAGCTTCCTACATCGTTAAGTTCATCGATGGTCGTTAAGATCATCAGTGTGCATGAAAAAGGAATTGGAAGTTTAGTTTATGGGTTCGTCTTTCATTAAGGATAGATTGAATAGGTTTATAAAGACTCGGAAGAGAGTTTTGGATCCAAGATTGTGATAAAAATCAGAGCATTAGGCCCCATCGATGAAACCAATTGGAAGAAACTGACAAATCATTTGACATTCTGGCACGACTTGGTCAATTTTGAGTTGGAAAATAGCGGTGATTTGAATTTGGTGCTTTCTGCAGTAAGATCTAAGGCCCTAGGTGAGGAAAAGGTGTATCTATTTTCAATTATATGAGCTAGAGAAGTCGCAGGAGAATTCGCCAACGAGCGAGTGCTGAAGAAGACGATGATGGTATTGATCTTTTTTCTTTGCTTGAAAAGTTTGGGATTGAACTCGGGCCTGCTGTGAGCTGGGCAAGAACATTAACCATTCAACCCCATCCGAATTCATGATACACTTTACATAGGAACTTTTATATCTATTAAGCTCGGTTTTATACAATTAACCGGTTGGATATTCGTTTGACGAATTAAACGACACTCTTATTTATTTTTGAATTTCCCTGGCCGGGGCAATTCGTCATTTAATATATCGTAAAAGATTAGGGTGAACACACGGTCCCTAATCTAGGTGATCTAACAATTTCCATTATTAACCAAAATAGAATTAACTCTGACCAGCTAAACACTTCTCGTATCAGATCTCAAATCTTACATATCATACCAACACCACATTTATTAGAACATATGGTGAATAAATCAAGTAGCCACATTGCACATATTAAATTTACTTGTTATGCATATCAAAAGAATCATAATTGACATAGCCAGTCATTAAATTTATTATCCAAAGCGGAATTTACCCCCTTAAACCAACCCATCTTTGGTGAATCGAGTTGGGTTTCAGATATAGGTTCACGGTCCAAGAATCGGCCAATTACGTCTCTTTCGTAGCTCGTCCGGGTTAAACTTTAATGGCTAGAAAGTACTTGGACCAGGGCTGTCATAGTAAAAAGTTATGGGTTACACGGGAGATTACTGAAATTGTGAGGACTAACTGGAAAATAAAACTTGGGGGACTAAAATGAAGTTTACCATCATCGTCTCAAATTTATAGGGAGAAATCCGGCAAACCAATTGTCGTTCTGACGAGCTTAAATCAACTACTTAATTTCTCAAAAATGGAGATGAAAAACACGGTTAGATTCCTTGGGTCGGTACGAATCTAAGAGTTGTTTCCACAAGCTCGGGCACGTCTACAACAGTTCGACGCAACTCCCGCCGGAGGTTTGATCGAGTAACGGATGAGGGAGTTTGTATTGATCGTTAGGACAAATAATAGCTCGATTGGATTCCGAGATATATTCCTTACCTTTAACGATGAAGTAACCATCCCAGAGCTTCCTACATCGTTAAGTTCATCGATGGTCGTTAAGATCATCAGTGTGCATGAAAAAGGAATTGGAAGTTTAGTTTATGGCTTCGTCTTTCATTAAGGATAGATTGAATAGGTTTATAAAGACTCGGAAGAGAGTTTTGGATCCAAGATTGTGATAAAAATCAGAGCATTAGGCCCCATCGATGAAACCAATTGGAAGAAACTGACAAATCATTTGACATTCGGCACGACTTGGTCAATTTTGAGTTGGAAAATAGTGGTGATTCGAATTTGGTGCTTTTGCAAGAAGATCTAAGGCCCTAGGTGAGGAAAAGGTGTATCTATCATCAATTATTGGAGCTAGAGAAGTCGCAGGAGAATTCGCCAACGGTCGAGTGCTGAAGAAGACGATGATGGTATTGATCTTTTTTCTTTGCTTGAAAAGTTTGGGATTGAACTCGGGCCTGCTGTGAGCTGGGCAAGCACATTAACCATTCAACCCCATCTGAATTCATGATACACTTTACATAGGAACTTTTATATCTATTAAGCTCGGTTTTATACAATTAACCTGTTGGATATTCGTTTGACGAATTAAACGACACTCCTGTTATTTATTTTTGAAATTTCCCTGGGCGGTGCAATTTGTCATTTAATAAATCGTAAAAGATTAGGGTGAACACACGGTCCCTAATCTAGGTGATCTAACAATTTCCATTATTAACCAAAATGGAATTAACTCTGACCAGCTAAACACTTCTCGTATCAGATCTCAAATCTGACATATCATATCAACACCACATTTATCAGAACATATCGTCAATAAATCACGTAGCCACATTGCGCATATTCCATTCACTTGTTATGCATATCAAAAGAATTATAATTGACATAACCAGACATTAAATCAATTATTCAAAGCGGAATATACCCCCTTAAACCAAACCATCTTTGGTGAATTGAGTTGGGTTTCAGATATAGGTTCACGGTCCAAGAATCGGCCAATTACGTCACTTTCGTAACTATCCAAGTTAAACTTTAATGGCTGGAAAGTACCTAGGCCAGGGCTGTCATAGTTAAAAGGTACGTGTTACACGGGAGATTACTGAAACTGTGAGGACTAACTGGAAAATAAAACTTGGGGGATTAAAATGATGTTTACCATCATCGTCTCCAATTTACATGGAGAAATCCGGCAAACCAATCATCGTTCCGGCAATCTTAAATCTACTACTTCATTTATCAAAAATGGAGATGAAAGACACGGTTAGATTCCTTGGGTCGGTATGAATCTAATGAGTTGTTTCCACAGGCCTGGGCACGTGTACAACAGTTCGACGCAACTCCCGCCGGAGGTTTGATCGGAGAGACAGATGAGTGAGTTTGGATTGATCGTTAGAACAAATAATAGCTCGATTGGATTCTGAGATATATTCCTTACCTTTCACAATGAAGGAACCATCCCAGAGCTTCCTACATCGTTAAGTTAATCGCTGGCCGTTAAGATCGTCAGAGTGCGGGAAAAAGGAATTGGAAGTTTAGTTTCTGGGTTCGTCTTTCATTAAGGATAGATTGAATAGGTTTATAACGACTTGGAAGAGATTTTCGATCCAACAGTGCGATAAAAATCAGAGCATTGGGCCCCATCGATGAAACCAAATGGAACAAACCGACAAAACATATGACATTCTGGCACGACTTAGTCGATTTTGAGTTGGAACATAGTGGTGGTTCGAATTTGGTGCTTTCTGCTGTAAGATCGAGGGCCCTAGGTGAGGAAAAGATGTATGCATCATCAATTATTGGAGCTGAAGAAGTCACTGGAGAATTTGCCAATGATCGAGTGTGGAAGAAAACGATGATGGTATTGAACTTTTGTTTTTGCTTAAAAAGACGTTTAGCTGGAGGAAATTATAAATTAAAATGTAAAAGCTTGGGATTGAACTCGGGCTGCTGTGACCTAGGCAAGCACATTAACCATTCAACCACATCTGAATTCATGATATAGTTTACCTAGGAACTTTTATATCTATTAAGCTCGGTTTTATACAATTAACCGATTTGATATATCGTTTGACGAATTAAACGACACTCCTGTTATTTATTTTTGAAATTTCCCTGGCCGGTGCAATTTGTCATTTAATAAATCGTAAAAGATTACGGTGAACACACGGTCCCTAATCTAGGTGATCTAACAATTTCCATTATTAACCAAAATGGAATTAACTCTGACCAGCTATTCACTTCTCGTATCAGATCTCAAATCTGACATATCATACCAACACCACATTTATCAGAACATATGGTCAATAAATCACGTAGCCACATTGCGCATATTCCATTCACTTGTTATGCATATCAATAGAATTATAATTGACATAACCAGACATTAAATTAATTATTCAAAGCGGAATATACCCCCTTAAACCAAACCATCTTTGGTGAATTGAGTTGGGTTTCAGATATAGGTTCACGGTCCAAGAATTGGCCAATTACGTCACATTCGTAACTATCCAAGTTAAACTTTAATTGCTGGAAAGTAGCTAGGCCAGGGCTGTCATAGTTAAAAGCTACGTGTTACACGGGAGATTACTGAAACTGTGAGGACGAAATGGAAAATAAAACTTGGGGAACTAAAATGAAGTTTACCATCATCGTCTCCAAGTTACAGGGATAAATCCGGCAAACCAATCGTCGTTCCGGCGAGCTTAAATAAACTACTTAGTTACTCAAAAATGGAGATGAAAGACACGGTTAGATACCTTGGGTCGGTATGAATCTAATGAGTTGTTTCCACAGGCCTGGGTACGTGTACAACAGTTCCACGCAATTCCCGCCGGAGGTTTGATCGGAGAAACATATTAGTGTATTTGGATTGATCGTTAGAACAAATAATAATAGCTCGATTGGATTCCGAGATATATTCCTTACCTTTCACAATGAAGGAACCATCCCAGAGCTTCCTGCATCGTTAAGTTCATCGCTGGCCGTTAAGATCGTCAGAGTGCAGGAAAAAGGAACTGGAAGTTTAGTTTCTGGGTTCGTCTTTCATTAAGGATAGATTGAATAGGTTTATAAAGACTCGGAAGAGAGTTTTGGATCCAAGATTGCGATAAAAATTAGAACATTAGGCCCCATCGATGAAACCAATTGGAAGAAACCGACAAATCATATGACATTCTTGCACGACTTAGTCGATTTTGAGTTGGAAAATAGTGGTGATTCCAATTTGGTGCTTTCCGCTGTAAGATCGAGGGCCCTAGCTGAGGAAAAGGTGCATGCATCATCAATTATTGGAGCTGGTGAAGTCGCAGGAGAATTTGCCATTGATCGAGTGTTGAAGAAAACGATGATGGTATTGAACTTTTGTTTTTGCTTGAAAAGACGTTATTTAGCTTGGGCATCAAAACAATTTTTCTATATACAACAAAAGAAAATGGTGTAAAAGAGAGGGAACAAATGTACATTTGTTGACTGAATTAAAGTATCTATCTTTTTCCTCGTCATTCACACTATTTTTCCAAGGCTGAAAAAGACGGGAGACAAATTTACAAAGGCAGAAGACACATTGTTTTTGCTTGGGATCGAACTTGGGCCTGGTGTGAGCAAGGCAAGCACATTAACCATTCAACCACATATGAATTCATGATACACTTTACATATGAACTTTTATAACTATTAAGCTCGGTTTTATACTAATTAACCGGTTGAATATATCCTTTGACGATTTAAACAACACTCCTCTTATTTATTTTTGAAAATTCCCTGGCCGGGGAATTTTTGTCATTTAATGAATTGTAAAAGTTTAGTGTGTAACACACGGTCCCTAATCTAGGCGATCAAACAATTTTCATTATTAACCAAAATGGAATTAACTCTAACCTGCTAAACACTTCTTGTATCAAATCTCAAATCTGACATATCATGCCAACAGCACATTTATCAGATCATATGGTCAATAAATCATGTACACTTGATATTATCACGTAGCCACATTGCACATATTCAATTCACTTGTTATGTTTATCAAAAGAATCATAATTGACATAACCAATCATTAAATTATTTATTCAAAGCGGAATTTACCCCTTTAAACCAACCCATGTTTGGTGAATCGAGTTCGGTTGGAAATATAAGTTCACGGTCCATGAATCGGCAAATTACGTCACTTACTATCCGGGTTAAACTGTAATGGCTGGAAAGTTCCTGGGCCACGGCTATCCATAATTATAAGTTACGGGTTATGCGAGAGATTACCTAAATTGTGAGGACTAACTGGAAAATAAAAATTGGGGAACTAAAATGATGTTTACCATCATCTTCTAAAATTTACAAGGAGATTTCCAGCAAAACAATCGTCGTTCCGGCGAGGTTAAATCAACTACTTAATTTCTCGAAAATGGTGATGACAGACATGGTTAGATTCCTTGCGTAGGTATGAATCAAATGTGTTGTTTCCAGTGGCCTGGGCACGTCCAACAGTTCGACGCAACTCCTGTCTAGGTTTCTTCGGAGAAACAGATGAGTGAGTTTGGATTGATCGTTAGAACAAATAATAGCTCGATTGAATTTCGAGATATATTCCTTACCTTTCATGATGAAGAAACCATCTCAGAGTTTCCTGCATCGTTAAGTTCATCGCTGGCCGTTAAGATCGTCAGAGTGGAGGAACAACGGATTGGAAGTTTAGTTTTTGGGTTCCTCTTTCATTAAGAATAGATTGAATAGGTTTATGAAGACTCGGAAGAGAGTTTTGGATCCAAGATTGCGATAAAAATCAGAGCATTAGGCCCCATCGATGAAACCAATTGGAAGAAACTGACAAATCATTTGACATTCTGGCACGACTTAGTCGATTTTGAGTTGAAAATAGTGGTGATTCGAATTTGGTTCTTTCCGCAGTAACATCTAAGGCTCTAGGTGAGGAAAAGGTGTATCTATCATCAATTATTGGAGCTAGAGAAGTCGCAGGAGAATTCGCCAACAATCGAGTGCTGAAGAAGACGATGATGGTATTGATCTTTTTTCTTTGCTTGAAAAGACGTCGTTTAGCTGAAAGAAATTATAAATTAAAATGTAAAAGTTTGGGATCGAACTCGAGCCTGCTGTGAGCTAGGCACGCACATTAACCATTCAACCACATCTGAATTCATGATACACTTTACAGATGAACTTTTATATCTATTAAGCTCGGTTTTACACTAATTAACCGATTAGATATATCCTTCGACGATTTAAATGACACTCTTCTTGTTTATTTTTGAAAGTTCCCTGGCCGGGGCATTTTTGTCATTTAATGAATCGTAAAAGATTAGTGTGTAACACACGGTCCCTAATCTGGGTGATCAAACAATTTTCATTATTAACCAAAATGGAATTAACTCTGACCTGCTAAACACTTCTTGTATCAGATCTTGAATCTGACTTATCATACCAACACTACATTTATTAGATCATATGGTCAATAAATCATGTACACATGATATTATCACGTAGCGACATTGCACATATTCAATTCACTTGTTATGCATATCAAAAGAATCATAATTGACATAACCAATCATTAAATTATTTATTCAAAGCGGAATTTACCCCTTTAAACCAACCCATGTTTGGTGAATCGAGTTGGGTTGGAAATATAAGTTCACGGTCCATGAATCGGCAAATTACGTCACTTTCAAAACTATCCGGGTTAAACTGTAATGGTTGGAAAGTTCTTGGGCCACGGCTATCCATAATTATAAGTTACGGGTTATGCGAGAGATTACCTAAATTGTGAGGACTAACTGGAAAATAAAAATTGGGGAACTAAAATTATGTTTACCATCATCTTCTAAAATTTACAAGGAGATTTCCAGCAAAACAATCGTCGTTCCGGCGAGGTTAAATCAACTACTTAATTTCTCGAAAATGGTGATGACAGACACGGTTAGATTCCTTGCGTAGGTACGAATCAAATGTGTTGTTTCCAATGGCCTGGGCACGTCTGCAACAGTTCGACACAACTCCTGTCTGGGTTTCTTCGGAGAAATAGATGAGTGAGTTTGGATTGATCGTTAGAACAAATAATAGCTCGATTAGATTTCGAGATATATTCCTTACCTTTCACGATGAAGGAACCATCTCAGAGCTTCCTGCATCATTAAGTTCATCTCTGGCCGTTAAGATCGTCAGAGTGGAGGAACAACGGATTGGAAGTTTAGTTTTTGGGTTCCTCTTTCATTAAGGATAGATTGAATAGGTTTATAAAGACTTGGAAGAGAGTTCTGGATCCAAGATTGCGATAAAAATCAGAGCATTAGAACCCATCGTTGAAACCAACTGGAACAAACCGACAGAACCTCTGACATTCTGGCACGACTTAGTTGATTTTGAGTTGGAAAACAGCGGTGGTTCGAATTTGGCGCTTTCCGACGTATGATCGAGGGCCCTAGGTAAGGAAAAGGTGTATGTATCATCACTTATTGTAGCTGGAGAAGTCGCTGCGGAACTCGCCAACAGTCTAGTGCTTAACAATACGATGATGGTGTTGAACTTTTGTCTTTGCTTGAAAAGACGTTGTTTAGCTGGAGGAAATTTAAAATTAAAATGCAAAAGCATGGGATCAAACTCGGGCCTGGTGTGAGCAAGGCAAGCACATTAACCATTCAACCACATCTGAATTCAAGATTGCGATAAAATTCAGATCATTAGGCCCCATCGTAGAAATCAACTGGAACAAACCGATAAAACATCTGACATTCTGGAACGACTCAGTCGATTTTGAGTTGGAAAACAGTGGCGATTCGAATTTGGTGCTTTCCGACGTAAGATCGAGGGCCCTAGGTAAGGAAAAGGTGTATGTATCATTAATTATTGTATCTGGAGAAGTCGCTGCAGAACTCGCCAACGGTCGAGTACTGAAGAATACGATGATGGTGTTGAACTTTTGTCTTTGCTTGAAAAGACGTTGTTTAGCTGGAGGAAATTTAAAATTAAAATGCAACAGCTTGGGATCGCACTCGGGCCTGGTGTGAGCAAGTCAAGCACATTAACCATTCAACCACATCTGAATTCATGATATACTTTACATATGAACTTTTATATCTAGTAAGCTCGGTTTGATACTAATTAACCGGTTGGATATATCCTTTTAACGATTTAAACGACACTCCTCTCATTTATTTTTGAAAGTGTCCTGGTCGGGGCATGTTTGTCATTTAATGAATTGTAAAAGTTTAGTGTGAAACACATGGTCCATAATCTAGGTGATCAAACAATTTTCATTATTAACCAAAATGGAATTAACTCTAACCTGCTAAACACTTCTTGTATCAGATCTCAAATCTGACATATCATGCCAACATCACATTTATCAGATCATATGGTCAATAAATCATGTTCACTTGATATTGTCACGGAGCCACATTGCACATATTCGATTCACTTGTTATGCATATCAAAATAATCATAATTGACATAACCAGTCATTAAATTATTTATTCAAAGCGGAATTTACCCTCTTAAACCAACCCATCTTTGGTGAATTGAGTTGGGTTGGAAATATGGGTTCACGGTCCAAGAATCGGCAAATTACGTCACTTTCAAAACTATCCGGGCTAAACTGTAATGGCTGGAAAGTTCCTGGGCCACGGCTATCCATAAGTAAGGGTTACGCAAGAGATTACAAAAATTGTGAGGACTAACTGGTAAATATAACTTGGGGGACTAAAATAATGTTTACCATCATCTTCTCAAATTTACAGGGACATTTCCAGCAAAACAATCCTCGTTCCGGCGAGCATAAATCAACTACATAATTTCTCGAAAATGGAGATGAAAGTCACGGTTTGATTCCTTGCGTCGATACGAATGAAATGTGTTGTTTCCAGTGGCTTGGGCACATCTGCAACAGTTCGACGCAACTCCTGCCGAGGTTTGATCGAAGAAACAGACGAGTGAGTTTGGATTGATCATTAGAAAAAATAATAGCTCGATTGGATTTCGAGATATATTCCTTACCTTTCACGATGAACGAACCATCTCAGAGATTCCTGCATCGTTAAGTTCGTCGATGGCCGTTAAGATCGTCAGAGTGGAGGAACAACGGATTGGAAGTTTAGTTTTTGGGTTCGTCTTTCATTAAGGATAGATTGAATAGGTTTATAAAGACTCGAAAGAGAGTTCTGGATACAAGATTGCGATAAAATTCAGAGCATTAGGCCCCATCGTTGAAATCAAGTGGAACAAACCGACAAAACATCCGACATTCTGGCACGACTAAGTCGATTTTGAGTTGGAAAACAGTGGTGATTCGAATTTGGTGCATTCCGACGTAAGATCGAGGGCCCTAGGTAAGGAAAAGGTGTATGTATCATCAATTACTGTAGCTGGAGAAGTCGCTGCAGAAGTCGCCAACGGTCAAGTACTGAAGAATACGATGGTGGTGTTGAAGTTTTGTCATTGCTTGAAGAGATGTTGTTTAGCTGGAGGAAATTTAAAATTAAAATGCAACAGCTTGGGATCGAACTCGGGCCTGGTATGAGCAAGGCAAGCACATTAACCATTCAACCACATCTGAATTCATGATACACATTACATATGAACTTGTATATCTATTAAGCTCGGTTTTATACTAATTAACCGGTTGGATATATCCTTTCACGATTTAAACGACAGTCCTCTTATTTATTTTTGAAAGTTCCCTGGCCGGGGCATTTTTGTCATTTAATGAATCGTAAAAGTTTAGTGTGTAACACACGGTCCCTAATATAGGCGATCAAACAATTTTCATTATTAACAAAAATGGAATTAACTCTAACCTGCTAAACGCTTATTGTATCATATCTCAAATCTGACATATCATACCAACACCACATTTATCATATAATATGGTCAATAAATCATGTACACTTGATATTGTCACGTAGCCACATTGCACATATTCAATTCACTTGTTATGCATATCAAAAGAATCATAATTGACATAAGCAATCATTAATTTATTTATTCAAAGCGGAATTTACCCCCTTAAACCAACCCATCTTTAGTGAATCGAGTTGGGTTGGAAATATGGGTTCACGGTCCAAGAATCGGCAAATTACGTCACTTTCAAAACTATCCGGGCTAAACTGTAATGGCTGGAAAGTTCCTGGGCCACGGCTATCCATAATTAAGGGTTACGCAAGAGATTACCAAAATTGTGAGGACTAACTGGAAAATAAAACTTGGCGGACTAAAATGATGTTTACCATCATATTCTCAAATTTACACGGACATTTCCAGCAAAATAATCGTCGTTCCGGCGAGCTTAAATCAACTACATAATGTCTCGAAAATGGAGATGAAAGACACGATTAGATTCCTTGCGACGGTACGAATGAAATGTGTTGTTTCCAGTGGCTTGGCCGGCGAGGTTTGATCGGAGAAACAGATGAGTGAGTTTGGATTGATCGTTAGAAAAAATAATAGCTCGATTGGATTTTGAGATATATTCCTTACCTTTCACGATGAAGGAACCATCTCAGAGCTTCCTGCATCGTTAAATTCGTCGATGGCCGTTAAGATCGTTAGAGTGGAGGAACAACAGATTGGAAGTTTTTTTTTTGGGTTCGTCTTTCATTAAGGATAGATTGAATTGGTTTATAAGACTCGGAAGAGAGTTTTGGATCCAAGATTGCGATAAAATTCAGAGCATTAGGCCCTATCGTTGAAATCAACTGGAACACACCGACAAAACATCCGACATTCTGGCACGACTAAGTCGATTTTGAGTTGGAAAACAGTGGTGATTCGAATTTGGTGCATTCCGACGTAAGATCGAGGGCCCTAGGTAAGGAAAAGGTGTATGTATCATCAATTACTGTAGCTGGAGAAGTCGGCTGAGAAGTCGCCAACGGTCAAGTCTCGAAGAATACGATGGTGGTGTTGAAGTTTTGTCATTGCTTGAAGAGATGTTGTTTAGCTGGAGGAAATTTAAAATTAAAATGCAACGGCTTGGGATCGAACTCGGGCTTGGTATGAGCAAGGCAAGCACATTAACCATTCAACCACATCTGAATTCATGATACACATTACATATGAACTTGTATATCTATTAAGCTCGGTTTTATACTAATTAACCGGTTGGATATATCCTTTCACGATTTAAACGACAGTCCTCTTATTTATTTTTGAAAGTTCCCTGGCCGGGGCATTTTTGTCATTTAATGAATCGTAAAAGTTTAGTGTGTAACACACGGTCCCTAATATAGGCGATTAAACAATTTTCATTATTAACAAAAATGGAATTAACTCTAACCTGCTAAACGCTTATTGTATCATATCTCAAATCTGACATATCATACCAACACCACATTTATCATATAATATGGTCAATAAATCATGTACACTTGATATTGTCACGTAGCCACATTGCACATATTCAATTCACTTGTTATGCATATCAAAAGAATCATAATTGACATAAGCAATCATTAATTTATTTATTCAAAGCGGAATTTACCCCCTTAAACCAACCCATCTTTAGTGAATCGAGTTGGGTTGGAAATATGGGTTCACGGTCCAAGAATCGGCAAATTACGTCACTTTCAAAACTATCCGGGCTAAAGCGTAATGGCTGGAAAGTTCCCGGGCCACGGCTATCCATAATTAAGGGTTACGCAAGAGATTACCAAAATTGTGAGGACTAAGCTGGAAAATAAAACTTGGCGGACTAAAATGATGTTTACCATCATATTCTCAAATTTACACGGACATTTCCAGCAAAATAATCGTCGTTCCGGCGAGCTTAAATCAACTACATAATGTCTCGAAAATGGAGATGAAAGACACGATTAGATTCCTTGCGACGGTACGAATGAAATGTGTTGTTTCCAGTGGCTTGGCCGGCGAGGTTTGATCGGAGAAACAGATGAGTGAGTTTGGATTGATCGTTAGAAAAAATAATAGCTCGATTGGATTTTGAGATATATTCCTTACCTTTCACGATGAAGGAACCATCTCAGAGCTTCCTGCATCGTTAAATTCGTCGATGGCCGTTAAGATCGTCAGAGTGGAGGAACAACAGATTGGAAGTTTTTTTTTTGGGTTCATCTTTCATTAAGGATAGATTGAATAGGTTTATAAAGACTCGGAAGAGTGTTTTGGATCCAAGATTGCGATAAAAGTCAGAGCATTAGGCCCTATCGTTGAAATCAACGGAACAAATCGACAAAACATCTAACATTCTGGCACGACTAAGTCGATTTTGAGTTGGAAAACAGTGGGGATTCGAATTTGGTGCTTTTCGACGTAAGATCGAGGGCCCTAGGTAAGGAAAAGGTTTATGTATCATCAATTATTATAGCTGGAGAAATCGCTGCAGAACTCGCCAACGGTCAAGTACTGAAGAATACGATGATGGTGTTGAACTTTTGTCTTTGCTTGAAAAGACGTTGTTTAGATGGAGGAAATTTAAAATTAAAATGCAACAACTTGGGATCGAACTCGGGCTTGGTGTGAGCAAGGCAAGCACATTAACCATTCAACCACATCTGAATTCATGATACACATTACATATGAACTTTTATATCTATTAAGCTCGGTTTTATACTAATTAACCGGTTGGATATATCCTTTAACGATTTAAACGACACTCGTCTTATTTATTTTTGAAAATTCCCTGGCCGGGGAATTTTTGTTATTTAATGAATCGTAAAAGTTTAGTGTGTAACACACGGTCCCTAATCTAGGCGATCAAACAATTTTCATTATTAACCAAAATGGAATTAACTCTAACCTTCTAAACACTTCTTGTATCAGATCTCAAATCTGACATATCATGCCAACAACACATTTATCAGATCATATGGTCAATAAATCATGTACACTTGATATTGTCACGTTGCCACATTGCACATATTCAATTCACTTGTTATGCATATCAAAAGAATCATAATTTGACATAACAAATCATTACATTATTTATTCAAAGCGGAATTTACCCCCTTAAACCAACCCATCTTTGGTGAATCGAGTTGGGCTGGAAATATGGGTTCACGGTCCAAGAATCGGCAAATTACGTCACTTTCAAAACTATCCGGGGTAAACTGTAATGGCTGGAAAGTTCCTGGGCGTCGACTATCCATAATTAAGGGTTACGCAAGAGATTACCAAAATTGTGAGGACTAACTGGAAAATAAAACTTGGGGGACTAAAATGATGTTTACCATCATCTTCTCAAATTTACAGGGACATTTCCAGCAAAACAATCCTCGTTCCGGCGAGCTTAAATCAACTACATTATTTCTCAAAAATGGAGATGAAAGACACGGTTAGATTCCTTGCGTCGGTACGAATGAAATGTGTTGTTTCCAGTGGCTTGGGCACGTCTGCAACAGTTCGACGCAACTCCTGCCGAGGTTTGATCGGAGAAACAGATGAGTGAGTTTGGATTGATCGTTAGAAGAACTAATAGCTCGATTGGATTTAGAGATATATTCCTTACCTTTCACGATGAAGGAACCATCTCAGAGCTTCCTGCATCGTTCAGTTCATCGCTGGCCGTTAAGATCGTCAGAGTGGAGGAACAACGGATTGGAAGTTTTGTTTTTGGGTTCGTCTTTCATTAAGGATAGATTGAATTGGTTTATAAGACTCGGAAGAGAGTTTTGGATCCAAGATTGCGATAAAATTCAGAGCATTAGGCCCTATCGTTGAAATCAACTGGAACACACCGACAAAACATCTAACATTCTGGCACAACTCAGTTGATTTTGAGTTGGAAAACAGTGGTGATTCGAATTTGGTGCTTTCTGAGGTAAGATCGAGGGCCCTAGGTAAGGAAAAGGTTTATGTATTATCAATTATTGTAGCTGGAGAAGTCGCTGCAGAACTCGCCAACGGTCAAGTGCGAAGAATACGATGATGGTGTTGAACTTTTGTCTTTGCTTGAAAAGACGTTGTTTAGATGGAGGAAATTTAAAATTAAAATGCAACAACTTGGGATCGAACTCAGGCCTAGTGTGAGCAAGGCAAGCACATTAACCATTCAACAACATCTAAATTCATGATAAACATTACATATGAACTTTTGTATCTATTAAGCTCAGTTTTATACTAATTAACCGGTTGGATATATCCTTTAACGATTTAAACGACACTCGTCTTATTTATTTTTGAAAATTCCATGGTCGGGGCATTTTTGTTATTTAATGAATCGTAAAAGTTTAGTGTGTAACACACCGTCCCTAATCTAGGCGATCAAACAATTTTCATTATTAACCAACATGGAATTAACTCTAACCTTCTAAACACTTCTTGTATCAGATCTCAAATATGACATATCATGCCAACAACACATTTATCAGATCATTTGGTCAATAAATCATGTACACTAGATATTGTCACGTAGCCACATTGCACATATTCAATCCACTTGTTATGCATATCAAAAGAATCATAATTTGACATAACCAATCATTACATTATTTATTCAAAGCGGAATTTACCCCCTTAAACCAACCCATCTTTGGTGAATCGAGTTGGGCTGGAAATATGGGTTCACGGTCCAAGAATCGGCAAATTACCTCACTTTCAAAACTATCCGGGGTAAACTGTAATGGGTGGAAAGTTCCCGGGCCACGACTATCCATAATTAAGGGTTACGCAAAAGATTACCAAAATTGTGAGGACTAACTGGAAAATAAAACTTGGGGGACTAAAATGATGTTTACCATCATCTTCTCAAATTTACAGGGACATTTCCAGCAAAACAATCGTCGTTCCGGCGAGCTTAAATCAACTACATTATTTCTCAAAAATGGAGATGAAACACACGGTTATATTCTTTGCGTCGGTACGAATGAAATGTGTTGTTTCCAGTGGCTTGGGCACGTCTGCAACAGTTCGACGCAACTCCTGCCGAGGTTTGATCGGAGAAACAGATGAGTGAGTTTGGATTGATCATTAGAAGAACTAATAGCTCGATTGGATTTCGAGATATATTCCTTACCTTTCACGATGAAGGAACCATCTCAGAGCTTCCTGCATCGTTCAGTTCATCGCTGGCCGTTAAGATCGTCAGAGTGGAGGAACAACGGATTGGAAGTTTTGTTTTTGGGTTCGTCTTTCATTAAGGATAGATTGAATTGGTTTATAAGACTCGGAAGAGAGATTTGGATCCAAGATTGCGATAAAATTCGAGCATTAGGCCCTATCGTTGAAATCAATTGGAACACACCGACAAAACATCTAACATTCGGCACGACTCAGTTGATTTTGAGTTGGAAAACGGTGGTGATTCGAATTTGGTGCTTTCGAGGTAAGATCGAGGGCCCTAGGTAAGGAAAAGGTTTATGTATTATCAATTATTGTAGCCGGAGAAGTCGGCTGAGAACTCGCCAACGGTCAAGTACTGAAGAATACGATAATGGTGTTGAACTTTTGTCTTTGCTTGAAAAGACGTTGTTTAGATGGAGGAAATTTAAAATTAAAATGCAACAACTTGGGATCGAACTCGGGCTTGGTGTGAGCAAGGCAAGCACATTAACCATTCAACCACATCTGAATTCATGATACACATTACATATGAACTTTTATATCTATTAAGCTCGGTTTTATACTAATTAACCGGTTGGATATATCCTTTAACGATTTAAACGACACTCGTCTTATTTATTTTTGAAAGTTCCCTGGCCGGGGCATTTTTGTTATTTAATGAATCGTAAAAGTTTAGTGTGTAACACACGGTCCCTAATCTAGGCGATCAAACAATTTTCATTATTAACCAAAATGGAATTAACTCTAACCTTCTAAACACTTCTTGTATCAGATCTGAAATCTGACATATCATGCCAACAACACATTTATAAGATCATATGGTCAATAAATCATGTACACTTGATATTGTCACGTAGCCACATTGCACATATTCAATTCACTTGTTATGCATATCAAAAGAATCATAATTGACATAACCAATCATTATATTATTTATTCAAAGCGGAATTTACCCCCTTAAACCAACCCATCTTTGGTGAATCGAGTTGGGCTGGAAATATGGGTTCACGGTCCAAGAATCGGCAAATTATGTCACTTTCAAAACTATCCGGGCTAAACTGTAATGGCTGGAAATTTCCTGGGCCACGACTATCCATAATTAAGGGTTACGCAAGAGATTACCAAAATTGTGATGACTAACTGGAAAATAAAACTTGGGGGACTAAAATGATGTTTACGATCATCTTCTCAAATTTACAGGGACATTTCTAGCAAAACAATCGTCGTTCCGGCGAGCTTAAATCAACTATATTATTTCTCTAAAATGGAGATGAAAGACACGGTTAGATTCCTTGCGTGGGTACGAATGAAATGTGTTGTTTCCAGTGGCTTGGGCACGTCTGCAACAGTTCGACACAACTCCTGCCGAGGTTTGATCGGAGAAACAGATGAGTGAGTTTGGATTGATCGTTAGAAAAAATAATAGCTCGATTGGATTTCGAGATATATTCCTTACCTTTCACGATGAAGGAACCATCTCAGAGCTTCCTGCATCGTTAAGTTCGTCGCTGGCCGTTAAGATCGTCAGAGTGGAGGAACAACGGATTGGAAGTTTTGTTTTTGGGTTCGTCTTTCATTAAGGATAGATTGAATAGGTTTATAAAGACTCGGAAGAGAGTTCTTGATCCAAGATTACGATAAAGTTCAGATCATTAGGCCCCATCGTTGAAATCAACTGGAACAAACCGACAAAACATCTAACATTCTGGCACGACTCAGTCGATTTTGAGTTGGAAAACAATGGTGATTCGAATTTGGTTCTTTCCGACGTCAGATCGAGGGCTCTAGGTAAGGAAAAGGTTTATGTATCATCAATTATTGTAGCTGGAGAAGTCACTGCAGAACTCGCCAACGGTCAAGTACTGAAGAATACGATGATGGTGTTTAACTTTTGTCTTTGCTTGAAAAGACGTTGTTTAGATGGAGGAAATTTAAAATTAAAATGCAACAACTTAAGATCGAACTCGGGCCTGGTGTGAGCAAGGCAAGCACATTAACCATTCAACCACATCTGAATTCATGATACACATTACATATGAACATTTATATATATTAAGCTCGGTTTTATACTAATTAACCGGTTGGATATATCCTTTAACGATTTAAACGACACTCGTCTTATTTATTTTTGAAAGTTCCCTGGCCGGGGCATTTTTGTTATTTAATGAATCGTAAAAGTTTAGTGTGTAACACACGGTCCCTAATCTAGGCGATCAAACAATTTTCATTATTAACCAAAATGGAATTAACTCTAACCTTCTAAACACTTCTTGTATCGGATCTCAAATACGACATATCATGCCAACAACACATTTATCGGATCATATGGTCAATAAATCATGTACACTTGATATTGTCACGTAGCCACATTGCACATATTCAATTCACTTGTTATGCATATCAAAAGAATCATAATTGACATAACCAATCATTACATTATTTATTCAAAGCGGAATTTACCCCCTTAAACCAACCCATCTTTGGTGAATCGAGTTGGGTTGGAAATATGGGTTCACGGTCCAAGAATCGGCAAATTACGTCACTTTCAAAACTATCCGGGCTAAACTGTAATGGCTGGAAATTTCCTGGGCCACGACTATCCATAATTAAGGGTTACGCAAGAGATTACCAAAATTGTGAGAACTAACTGGAAAATAAAACTTGGGGGACTCAAATGATGTTTACAATCATATTCTCAAATTTACAAGGACATTTCCAGCAAAACAATCATCGTTCCGGCAAGCTTAAATCAACTACATAATTTCTCGAAAATGGAGATGAAAGACACGGTTAGATTCCTTGAGTGGGTACGAATGAAATGTATTGTTTACGGTGGCTTGGGCACGTACGCAACGATTCGACACAACTCCTGCCGAGGTTTGATCGGAGAAACAGATGAGTGAGTTTGGATTGATCGTTAGAAAAAATAATAGCTCGATTGGATTTCGAGATATATTCCTTACCTTTCACGATGAAGGAACCATCTCAAAGCTTCCTGCATCGTTAAGTTCATCGCTGGCCGTTAAGATCGTCAGAGTGGAGGAACAACGGATTGGACGTTTTGTTTTTGGGTTCATCTTTCATTAAGGATAGATTGAATAGGTTTATAAAGACTCGGAAGAGAGTTTGGATCCAAGATTGAGATAAAATTCAGAGCATTAGGCCCTATCGTTGAAATCAACTGGAACAAACCGACAAAACATCTAACATTCTGGCACGACTCAGTCGATTTTGAGTTGGAAAACAGTGGTGATTCGAATTTGGTGCTTTCCGACGTAAGATCGAGGGCCCTAGGTAAGGAAAAGGTTTATGTATCATCAATTATTGTAGCTGGAGAAGTCGCTGCAGAACTCGCCAACGGTCAAGTACTGAAGAATACGATGATGGTGTTGAACTTTTGTCTTTGCTTGAAAAGACGTTGTTTAGATGGAGGAAATTTAAAATTAAAATGCAACAACTTGGGATCGAACTCGGGCCTGGTGTGAGCAAGGCAAGCACATTAACCATTCAACCACATCCGAATTCATGATACACTTTACATGTGAACTTTTATATCTATTAAGCTCGGTTTTATAATAATTAACCGGTTGGATATATCCTTTAACAATTTAACCAACACTCGTCTTATTTATTTTTGAAAGTTCCCTGGCCGGGGCATTTTTGTCATTTAATGAATCGTAAAAGTTTAGTGTGTAACACACGGTCCCTAATTTAGGCGTTCAAACAATTTTCATTATTAACCAAAATGGAATTAACTCTAACCTTCTAAACACTTCTTGTATCAGATCTCAAATCTGACATATCATGCCAACAACACATTTATCAGATCATATGGTCAATAAATCATGTACACTTGATATTGTCACGTAGCCACATTGCACATATTCAATTCACTTGTTATGCATATCAAAAGAATCATAATTGACATAACCAATCATTACATTATTTATTCAAAGCGGAATTTACCCCCTTAAACCAACCCATCTTTGGTGAATCGAGTTGGGTTGGAAATATGGGTTCACGGTCCAAGAATCGGCAAATTACGTCACTTTCAAAACTATCCGGGCTAAACTGTAATGGCTGGAAATTTCCTGGGCCACGACTATCCATAATTAAGGGTTACGCAAGAGATTACCAAAATTGTGAGGACTAACTGGAAAATAAAACTTGGGGGACTAAAATGATGTTTACCATCATCATCTCAAATTTACAGGGACATTTCCATCAAAACAATGGTCGTTCCGGCGAGCTTAAATCAACTACATTATTTCTCGAAAATGGAGATGAAAGACACGCTTAGATTCCTTGCGTCGGTACGAATGAAATGTGTTGTTTCCAGTGGCTTGGGCACGTACGCAACGATTCGACGCAACTCCCGCCGAGGTTTGATCGGAGAAACAGATGAGTGAGTTTGGATTGATCGTTAGAAAAAATAATAGCTCGATTGGATTTCGAGATATATTCCTTACCTTTCACGATGAAGGAACCATCTCAAAGCTTCCTGCATCGTTAAGTTCGTCGATGGCCGTTAAGATCGTCAGAGTGGAGGAACAACGGATTGGAAGTTTTGTTTTTGGGTTCATCTTTCATTAAGGATAGATTGAATAGGTTTATCAAGACTCGGAAGAGAGTTCTGGATCCAAGATTGCGGTAAAATTCAGAGCATTAGGCCCTATCGTTGAAATCAACTGGAACAAACCGACAAAACATCTAACATTCTGGCACGACTCAGTCGATTTTGAGTTGGAAAATGGTGGTGATTCTAATTTGGTGCTTTCCGACGTAAGATCGAGGGCCCTAGGTAAGGAAAAGGTTTATGTATCATCAATTATTGTAGCTGGAGAAGTCGCTGCAGAACTCGCCAACGGTCAAGTACTGAAGAATACGATGATGGTGTTGAACTTTTGTCTTTGCTTGAAAAGACGTTGTTTAGATGGAGGAAATTTAAAATTAAAATGCAACAACTTGGGATCGAACTCGGGCCTGGTGTGAGCAAGGCAAGCACATTAACCATTCAACCACATCTGAATTCATGATACACATTACATGTGAACTTTTATATCTATTAAGCTCGGTTTTATAATAATTAACCGGTTGGATATATCCTTTAACAATTTAACCAACACTCGTCTTATTTATTTTTGAAAGTTCCCTGGCCGGGGCATTTTTGTCATTTAATGAATCGTAAAAGTTTAGTGTGTAACACACGGTCCCTAATTTAGGCGATCAAACAATTTTCATTATTAACCAAAATGGAATTAACCTACCCTTCTAAACACTTCTTGTATCAGATCTCAAATCTGACATATCATACCAACACCACATTTATCAGATCATATGATCAATAAACCACGTACACTTAATATTGTCACGTAGCCACATTGCACATATTCAATTCACTTGTTATGCATATCAAAAGAATCATAATTGACATAACCAATCATTAAATTATTTATTCAACGCGGAATTTACCCCCTTAAACCAACCCATCTTTGGTGAATCGAGTTGGGTTGGAAATATGGGTTCACGATCGAAGAATCGGCAAATTACGTCACATTCAAAACTATCCGGGCTAAACTGTAATGGCTGGAAAGTTCCTGGGCCACGGCTATCCATAATTAAGGGTTACGCAAGAGATTACCAAAATTGTGAGAACTAACTGGAAAATAAAACTTGGGGGACTCAAATGATGTTTACCATCATATTCTCAAATTTACAGGGACATTTCCAGCAAAATAATCATCGTTCCGGCAAGCTTAAATCAACTACATAATTTCTCGAAAATGGAGATGAAAGACACGGTTAGATTCCTTGAGTGGGTACGAATGAAATGTATTGTTTCCAGTGGCTTGGGCACGTCTGCAACAGTTCGACACAACTCCTGCCGAGGTTTGATCGGAGAAACAGATGAGTGAGTTTGGATTGATCGTTAGAAAAAATAATAGCTCGATTGGATTTCGAGATATATTCCTTACCTTTCACGATGAAGGAACCATCTCAAAGCTTCCTGCATCGTTAAGTTCGTCGATGGCCGTTAAGATCGTCAGAGTGGAGGAACAACGGATTGGAAGTTTTTTTTTGGGTTCATCTTTCATTAAGGATAGATTGAATAGGTTTATAAAGACTCGGAAGAGAGTTCTGGATCCAAGATTGAGATAAAATTCAGAGCATTAGGCCCTATCGTTGAAATCAACTGGAACAAACCGACAAAACATCTAACATTCTGGCACGACTCAGTCGATTTTGAGTTGAAAAACAGTGGTGATTCGAATTTGGTGCTTTCCGACGTAAGATCGAGGGCCCTAGGTAAGGAAAAGGTTTATGTATCATCAATTATTGTAGTTGGAGAAGTCTCTGCAGAACACGCCAACGGTCAAGTACTGAAGAATACGATGATGGTGTTGAACTTTTGCCTTTGCTTGAAAAGACGTTGTTTAGCCGGAGGAAATTTAAAATTAAAATGCAACAGCTTGGGATCAAACTCGGGCCTGGTGTGAGCAAGGCAAGCACATTAACCATTCAACCACATCTGAATTCATGATACACTTTACATGTGAACTTTTATATCTATTAAGCTCGGTTTTATAATAATTAACCGGTTGGATATATCCTTTAACGATTTAAACAACACTCGTCTTATTTATTTTTAAAAGTTCCCTCGCCGGGGCATTTTTGTCATTTAATGAATCGTAAAAGTTTAGTGTGTAACACACGGTCCCTAATTTAGGCGTTCAAACAATTTTCATTATTAACCAAAATGGAATTAACGCTAACCTTCTAAACACTTCTTGTATCAGATCTCAAATCTGACATATCATACCAACACCACATTTATCAGATCATATGATCAATAAACCACGTACACTTAATATTGTCACGTAGCCACATTGCACATATTCAATTCACTTGTTATGCATATCAAAAGAATCATAATTGACATAACCAATCATTAAATTATTTATTCAAAGCGGAATTTACCCCCTTAAACCAACCCATCTTTGGTGAATCGAGTTGGGTTGGAAATATGGGTTCACGGTCCAAGAATCGGCAAATTACGTCACTTTCAAAACTATCCGGGCTAAACTGTAATGGCTGGAAAGTTCTTGGGCCACGGCTATCCATAATTAAGGGTTACGCAAGAGATTACCAAAATTGTGAGGACTAACTGGAAAATAAAACTTGGGGGACTCAAATGATGTTTACCATCATATTCTCAAATTTACAGGGACATTTCCAGCAAAACAATCGTCGTTCCGGCAAGCTTAAATCAACTACATAATTTCTCGAAAATGGAGATGAAAGACACGGTTAGATTCCTTGCGTGGGTACGAATGAAATGTGTTGTTTCCAGTGGCTTGGGCACGTCTGCAACAGTTCGACACAACTCCTGCCGAGGTTTGATCGGAGAAACAGATGAGTGAGTTTGGATTGATCGTTAGAAAAAATAATAGCTCGATTGGATTTCGAGATATATTCCTTACCTTTCACGATGAAGGAACCATCTCAAAGCTTCCTGCATCGTTAAGTTCGTCGATGGCCGTTAAGATCGTCAGAGTGGAGGAACAACGGATTGGAAGTTTTTTTTTTGGGTTCATCTTTCATTAAGGATAGATTGAATAGGTTTATAAAGACTAGGAAGAGAGTTCTGGATCCAAGATTGAGATAAAATTCAGAGCATTAGGCCCTATCGTTGAAATCAACTGGAACAAACCGACAAAACATCTAACATTCTGGCACGACTCAGTCGATTTTGAGTTGGAAAACAGTGATGATTCGAATTTGGTGCTTTCCGACGTAAGATCGAGGGCCCTAGGTAAGGAAAAGGTTTATGTATCATCAATTATCGTAGCCGGAGAAGTCGCCGCACAACACGCCAACGGTCAATTACTGAAGAATACGATGATGGTGTTGAACTTTTGCCTTTGCTTGAAAAGACGTTGTTTAGCCGGAGGAAATTTAAAATTAAAATGCAACAGCTTGGGATCAAACTCGGGCCTGGTGTGAGCAAGGCAAGCACATTAACCATTCAACCACATCGAATTCATGATACACTTTACATGTGAACTTTTATATCTATTAAGCTCGGTTTTATAATAATTAACCGGTTGGATATATCCTTTAACGATTTAAACAACACTCGACATTTTTGTCATTTAATGAATCGTAAAAGTTTAGTGTGTAACACACGGTCCCTAATTTAGGCGATCAAACAATTTTCATTATTAACCAAAATGGAATTAACGCTAACCTTCTAAACACTTCTTGTATCAGATCTCAAATCTGACATATCATACCAACACCACATTTATCAGATCATATGATCAATAAACCACGTACACTTAATATTGTCACGTAGCCACATTGCACATATTCAATTCACTTGTTATGCATATCAAAAGAATTATAATTGACATAACCAATCATTAAATTATTTATTCAAAGCGGAATTTACCCCCTTAAACCAACCCATCTTTGGTGAATCGAGTTGGGTTGGAAATATGGTTTCACGGTCTAAGAATCGGCAAATTACGTCACATTCAAAACTATCCGGGCTAAACTGTAATGGCTGGAAAGTTCCTGGGCCATGGCTATCCATAATTAAGGGTTACGCAAGAGATTACCAAAATTGTGAGGACTAACTGGAAAATAAAACTTGGGGGACTAAAATGATGTTTACCATCATATTCTCAAATTTACAGGGACATTTCCAGCAAAACAATCGTCGTTCCGGCAAGCTTAAATCAACTACATAATTTCTCGAAAATGGAGATGAAAGACACGGTTAGATTCCTTGACTCGGTACGAATGAAATGTGTTGTTTCCAGTGGCTTGGGCACGTCTGCAACAGTTCGACGCAACTCCTGCCGAGGTTTGATCGAAGAAACAGATGAGTGAGTTTGGATTGATCGTTAGAAAAAATAATAGCTCGATTGGATTTCGAGATATATTCCTTACCTTTCACGATGAAGGAACCATCTCAGAGCTTCCTTCATCGTTAAGTTCGTCGCTGGCCGTTAAGATCGTCAGAGTGGAGGAACAACGGATTGGAAGTTTTGTTTTTGGGTTTGTCTTTCATTAAGGATAGATTGAATAGGTTTATAAAGACTAGGAAGCGAGTTCTGGATCCAAGATTGCGATAAAATTCAGAGCATTAGGCCCTATCGTTGAAATCAACTGGAATAAACCGAAAAAACATCTGACATTCTGGCACGACTCAGTTGATTTTGAGTAGGAAAATAGTGGTGATTCGAATTTGGTGCTTTCCAACGTAAGATCGAGGGCCCTAGGTAAGGAAAAGGTTTATGTATCATCAATTATTGTAGCTGGACAAGTCGCTGCAGAACTCGCCAACGATCAAGTACTGAAGAATACGATGATGGTGTTGAACTTTTGTCTTTGCTTGAAAAGACGTTGTTTAGCTGGAGGAAATTTAAAATTAAAATGCAGCAGCTTGGGATCGAACTCAGGCCTGGTGTGAGCAAGGCAAGCACATTAACCATTCAACCACATCTGAATTCATGATACACTTTACATATGAACTTTTATATCTATTAAGCTTGGTTTTATACTAATGAATCGGTTGGATATATCCTTTAACGATTTAAACGACACTCGTCTTATTTATTTTTGAAAGTTCCCTAGCCGGGACATTTTTGTCATTTATTGAATCGTAAAAGTTTAGTGTGTAACACATGGTCCCTAATCTAGGCGATCAAACAATTTTCATTATTAACCAAAATGGAATTAACTCTAACCTTCTAAACACATCTTGTATCAGATCTCAAATCTGACATATCATACCAACACCACATTTATCAGATCATATGATCAATAAATCATATACACTTGATATTATCACGTAGCCACATTGCACATATTCAATTCACTTGTTATGCATATCAAAAGAATCATAATTGACATAACCAATCATTAAATTATTTATTCAACGCGGAATTTACCCCCTTAAACCAACCCATCTTTGCTGAATCGAGTTGGGTTGGAAATTTGGGTTCACGGTCCAAGAATCGGCAAATTACGTCACTTTCAAAACTATCCGGGCTAAATTGTAATGGCTGGAAAGTTCCTGGGCCACGGCTATCCATAATTAAGGGTTACGCAAGAGATTACCAAATTTGTGAGGACTAACTGGAAAATAAAACATGGGGGGACTAAAATGATGTTTACCATCATCTTCTCAAATTTACAGGGACATTTCCAGCAAAACAATCGTCGTTCCGGCAAGCTTAAATCAACTACATTATTTCTCGAAAATGGAGATGAAAGACACGGTTAGATTCCTTGAGTCGGTACGAATGAAATGTGTTGTTTCCAGTGGCTTGGGCATGTCTGCAACAGTTCGACGCAACTCCTGGCGAGGTTTGATCGGAGAAACAGATGATTGAGTTTGGATTGATCGTTAGAAAAAATAATAGCTCGATTGGATTTCGAGATGTATTCCTTACCTTTCACGATGCAGGAACCATCTCAGAGCTTCCTGCATCGTTAAGTTCGTCGCTGGCCGTTAAGATCGTCAGAGTGGAGGAACAACGGATTGGAAGTTTTGTTTTTGGGTTCGTCTTTCATTAAGGATAGATTGAATAGGTTTATAAGACTCGGAAGAGAGTTCTAGATCCAAGATTGCGATAAAATTCAGAGCATTAGGCCCTATCGTTGAAATCAACTGGAACACACCGACAAAACATCTGACATTCTGGCACAATTCAGTTGATTTTGAGTTGGAAAACAGTGGTGATTCGAATTTGGTGCTTTCCGACGTAAGATCGAGGTCCCTAGGTAAGGAAAAGATGTTTGTATCATCAATTATTGTAGCTGGAGAAGTCGCTGCATAACTCGCCAACGGTCAAGTGCTGAAGAATACGATGATGGTGTTGAACTTTTGTCTTTGCTTGAAAAGACGTTGTTTAGCTGGAGGAAATTTAAAATTAAAATGCAACAGCTTGGGATCGATCTCGGGCCTGGTGTGAGCAAGGCAAGCACATTAACCATTCAACCACATCTGTATTCATGATACACTTTACATATGAACTTTTATATCTATTAAGCTAGGTTTTATACTAATTAACCGGTTGGATATATCCTTTGACGATTTAAACGACACTCCTCTTCTTTATTTAAGAAAGTTCCCTGGCCGGGGCGTTTTGGTCATTTAATAAATCGTAAAAGATTAGTGCGTAACACACGGTCCCTAATCTAGGTGATCAAACAATTTTCAATATTAACCAAAATGGAATTAACTCTGACCTGCTAAACACTTCTTGTATCAGATCTCAAATATGACATATCATACCAACACCACATTTATCAGATCATATGGTCAATAAATCATGTACACTTGATATTGTCACGAAGCCACATTGCACATGTTCAATTCACTTGTTATGCATATCAAAAGAATCATAATTGACATAACCAATCATTAAATTATTTATTCGAAGCGGAATTTACCCCCTTAAACCAACCCATCTTTGGTGAATGGAGTTGGGTTGGAAATATAGGTTCACGGTCCAAGAATCGGTAAATTACGTCACTTTCAAAACTATTCGGGCTGAACTGATATGGCTGGAAAGTTCATGGGCCACGGCTATCCATAATTATAAGTTACGGGTTACGCAAGAGATTACGTAAATTGTGAGGACTAACTGGAAAATAAAACATAGGGGACTAAAATGATGTTTACCATCATCTTCTCAAATTTACAGGGACAGTTCCAGCAAAACAATCGTCGTTCCGACGAGCTTAAATCAACTACTTAATTTCTCGAAAATGTAGATGAAAGACGCGGTTAGATTCCTTGCGTCGGTACGAATCAAATGTGTTGTTTCTAGTGGCTTGGGCACGTCCGCGCGATTTGACACAACTCTTGTCTTTTGATCAGAGAAACAGATGAGTGAGTTTGGATTGATCGTTAGAACAAATAATAGCTCGATTGGATTTCGAGATATATTCGTTACCTTTCACGATGAAGGAACCATCTTACAGCTTCCTGCATCGTTAAGTTTATCGCTGGCCGTTAAGATCGTCAGAGTGGAGGAACGACGGATTGGAAGTTTAGTTTTTGGGTTCGTCTTTCATTAAGGATAGATTGAATAGGTTTATAAAGACTCGGAAGAGAGTTCTGGATCAAAGATTGCGATAAAAATAAGAGCATTAGGCCCCATCGTTGAATCCAACTGGAACAAACCGACAAAACATCTGACATTCAGGCACGACTTAATCGATTTTGAGTTGGAAAACAGTGGTGATTCGAATTTGGTGCTTTCCGACGTAAGATCGAGGGCCCTAGGTAAGGAAAAGGTGTATGTATTATCAATTATTGGAACAGGAGAAGTCGCTTCAGAACTCGCCAACGGTCGAGTGCTGAAGAATACGATGATGGTGTTGAACTTTTGTCTTTGCTTGAAAAGACGTTGTTTAGCTGGAGGAAATTTAAAATTAAAATGCAACAGCTTGGGATCGATCTCGAGTCTGGTGTGAGCAAGGCAAGCACATTAACCATTCAACCACATCTGAATTCATGATACACTTTACATATGAACTTTTATATCTATTAAGCTAGGTTTTATACTAATTAACCGGTTGGATATATCCTTTGACGATTTAAACGACACTCCTCTTATTTATTTAAGAAAGTTCCCTGGCCGGGGCGTTTTGGTCATTTAATGAATCGTAAAAGATTAGTGCGTAACACTCGGTCCCTAATCTAGGTGATCAAACAATTTTCAATATTAACCAAAATGGAATTAACTCTGACCTGCTAAACACTTCTTGTATCAGATCTCATATATGACATATCATACCAACACCACATTTATCAGATCATATGGTCAATAAATCATGTACACTTGATATTGTCACGAAGCCACATTGCACATGTTCAATTCACTTGTTATGCATATCAAAAGAATCATAATTGACATAAACAATCATTAAATTATTTATTCCAAGCGGAATTTACCCCTTAAACCAACCCATCTTTGGTGAATCGAGTTGGGTTGGAAATATAGGTTCACGGTCCAAAAATCGGTAAATTACGTCACTTTCAAAACTATTCGGGTTGAACTGATATGGCTGGAAAGTTCCTGGGCCACGGCTATCCATAATTATAAGTTACGGGTTACGCAAGAGATTACGTAAATTGTGAGGACTAACTGGAAAATAAAACATAGGGGACTAAAATGATGTTTACCATCATCTTCTCAAATTTACAGGGACAGTTCCAGCAAAACAGTCGTCGTTCCGACGAGCTTAAATCAACTACTTAATTTCTCGAAAATGTAGATGAAAGACGCGGTTAGATTCCTTGCGTCGGTACGAATCAAATGTGTTGTTTCTAGTGGCTTGGGCACGTCTGCAACAGTTTGACACAACTCTTGTCGTTTGATCAGAGAAACAGATGAGTGAGTTTGGATTGATCGTTAGAACAAATAATAGCTCGATTGGATTTCAAGATATATTCGTTACCTTTCACGATGAAGGAACCATCTTACAGCTTCCTGCATCGTTAAGTTTATCGCTGGCCGTTAAGATCGTCAGAGTGGAGGAACGACGGATTGGAAGTTTAGTTTTTGGGTTCGTCTTTCATTAAGGATAGATTGAATAGGTTTATAAAGACTCGGAAGAGAGTTATGGATCAAAGATTGCGATAAAAATAAGAGCATTAGGCCCCATCGTTGAATCCAACCGGAACAAACCGACAAAACATCGACATTCGGCACGACTTAATCGATTTTGAGTTGGAAAAACAGTGGTGATTCGAATTTGGTGCTTTCCGACGTAAGATCGAGGGCCCTAGGTAAGGAAAAGGTGTATGTATCATCAATTATTGGAGCAGGAGAAGTCGCTGCAGAACTCGCCAACGGTCGAGTGCTGAAGAATACGATGATGGTGTTGAACTTTTGTCTTTGCTTGAAAAGACGTTGTTTAGCTGGAGGAAATTTAAAATTAAAATGCAACAGCTTGGGATCGATCTCGAGTCTGGTGTGAGCAAGGCAAGCACATTAACCATTCAACCACATCTGAATTCATGATACACTTTACATATGAACTTTTATATCTATTAAGCTAGGTTTTATACTAATTAACCGGTTGGATATATCCTTTGACGATTTAAACGACACTCCTCTTATTTATTTAAGAAAGTTCCCTGGCCGGGGCGTTTTGGTCATTTAATGAATCGTAAAAGATTAGTGCGTAACACTCGGTCCCTAATCTAGGTGATCAAACAATTTTCAATATTAACCAAAATGGAATTAACTCTGACTCGCTAAACACTTCTTGTATCGGATCTCAAATATGACATATCATACCAACACCACATTTATAGATCATATGGTCAATAAATCATGTACACTTGATATTGTCACGAAGCCACATTGCACATGTTCAATTCACTTGTTATGCATATCAAAAGAATCATAATTGACATAAACAATCATTAAATTATTTATTCCAAGCGGAATTTACCCCCTTAAACCAACCCATCTTTGGTGAATCGAGTTGGGTTGGAAATATAGGTTCACGGTCCAAGAATCGGTAAATTACGTCACTTTCAAAACTATTCGGGTTGAACCGATATGGCTGGAAAGTTCCTGGGCCACGGCTATCCATAATTATAAGTTACGGGTTACGCAAGAGATTACGTAAATTGTGAGGACTAACTGGAAAATAAAACATAGGGGACTAAAATGATGTTTACCATCATCTTCTCAAATTTACAGGGACAGTTCCAAAGCAAAACAGTCGTCGTTCCGACGAGCTTAAATCAACTACTTAATTTCTCGAAAATGGAGATGAAAGACGCGGTTAGATTCCTTGCGTCGGTACGAATCAAATGTGTTGTTTCTAGTGGCTTGGGCACGTCTGCAACAGTTTGACACAACTCTTGTCGTTTGATCGGAGAAACAGATGAGTGAGTTTGGATTGATCGTTAGAACAAATAATAGCTCGATTGGATTTCGAGATATATTCGTTACCTTTCACGATGAAGGAACCATCTTACAGCTTCCTCGCATCGTTAAGTTTATCGCCGGCCGTTAAGATCGTCGAGTGGAGGAACGACGGATTGGAAGTTTAGTTTTTGGGTTCGTCTTTCATTAAGGATAGATTGAATAGGTTTATAAAGACTCGGAAGAGAGTTATGGATCAAAGATTGCGATAAAAATAAGAGCATTAGGCCCCATCGTTGAATCCAACCGGAACAAACCGACAAAACATCCGACATTCGGTGCACGACTTAATCGATTTTGAGTTGGAAAACAAGTGGTGATTCGAATTTGGTGCTTTCCGACGTAAGATCGAGGGCCCTAGGTAAGGAAAAGGTGTATGTATCATCAATTATTGGAGCAGGAGAAGTCGCTGCAGAACTCGCCAACGGTCGAGTGCTGAAGAATACGATGATGGTGTTGAACATTTGTCTTTGCTTGAAAAGACGTTGTTTAGCTGGAGGAAATTTAAAATTAAAATGCAACAGCTTGGGATCGATCTCGAGTCTGGTGTGAGCAAGGCAAGCACATTAACCATTCAACCACATCTGAATTCATGATACACTTTACATATGAACTTTTATATCTATTAAGCTCGGTTTTATACTAATTAACCGGTTGGATATATCCTTTGACGATTTAAACGACACTCCTCTTATTTATTTAAGAAAGTTCCCTGGCCGGGGCGTTTTGGTCATTTAATGAATCGTAAAAGATTAGTGCGTAACACTCGGTCCCTAATCTAGGTGATCAAACAATTTTCAATATTAACCAAAATGGAATTAACTCTGACCTGCTAAACACTTCTTGTATCAGATCTCATATATGACATATCATACCAACACCACATTTATCAGATCATATGGTCAATAAATCATGTACACTTGATATTGTCACGAAGCCACATTGCACATGTTCAATTCACTTGTTATGCATATCAAAAGAATCATAATTGACATAAACAATCATTAAATTATTTATTCCAAGCGGAATTTACCCCCTTAAACCAACCCATCTTTGGTGAATCGAGTTGGGTTGGAAATATAGGTTCACGGTCCAAGAATCGGTAAATTACGTCACTTTCAAAACTATTCGGGTTGAACTGATATGGCTGGAAAGTTCCTGGGCCACGGCTATCCATAATTATAAGTTACGGGTTACGCAAGAGATTACGTAAATTGTGAGGACTAACCGGAAAATAAAACATAGGGGACTAAAATGATGTTTACCATCATCTTCTCAAATTTACAGGGACAGTTCCAGCAAAACAGTCGTCGTTCCGACGAGCTTAAATCAACTACTTAATTTCTCGAAAATGGAGATGAAAGACGCGGTTAGATTCCTTGCGTCGGTACGAATCAAATGTGTTGTTTCTAGTGGCTTGGGCACGTCTGCAACAGTTTGACACAACTCTTGTCGTTTGATCGGAGAAACGGATGAGTGAGTTTGGATTGATCGTTAGAACAAATAATAGCTCGATTGGATTTCGAGATATATTCGTTACCTTTCACGATGAAGGAACCATCTTACGACTTCCGCATCGTTAAGTTCATCGCCGGCCGTTAAGATCGTCAGAGTGGAGGAACGACGGATTGGAAGTTTAGTTTTTGGGTTCGTCTTTCATTAAGGATAGATTGAATAGGTTTATAAAGACTCGGAAGAGAGTTATGGATCAAAGATTGCGATAAAAATAAGAGCATTAGGCCCCATCGTTGAATCCAAGTGGAACAAACCGACAAAACATCTGACATTCAGGCACGACTTAATCGATTTTGAGTTGGAAAACAGTGGTGATTCGAATTTGGTGCTTTCCGACGTAAGATCGAGGGCCCTAGGTAAGGAAAAGGTGTATGTATCATCAATTATTGGAGCAGGAGAAGTCGCTTCAGAACTCGCCAACGGTCGAGTGCTGAAGAATACGATGATGGTGTTGAACTTTTGTCTTTGCTTGAAAAGACGTTGTTTAGCTGGAGGAAATTTAAAATTAAAATGCAACAACTTGGGATCGATCTCGAGCCTGGTGTGAGCAAGGCAAGCACATTAACCATTCAACCACATCTGAATTCATGATACACTTTACATATGAACTTTTATATCTATTAAGCTCGGTTTTATACTAATTAACCGGCTGGATATATCCTTTGACGATTTAAACGACACTCCTCTTATTTATTTAAGAAAGTTCCCTGGCCGGGGCGTTTTGGTCATTTAATGAATCGTAAAAGATTAGTGCGTAACACACGGTCCCTAATCTAGGTGATCAAACAATTTTCAATATTAACCAAAATGGAATTAACTCTGACTCGCTAAACACTTCTTGTATCAGATCTCAAATATGACATATCATACCAACACCACATTTATCAGATCATATGGTCAATAAATCATGTACACTTGATATTGTCACGAAGCCACATTGCACATATTCAATTCACTTGTTATGCATATCAAAAGAATCATAATTGACATAACCAATCATTAAATTATTTATTCCAAGCGGAATTTACCCCCTTAAACCAACCCATCTTTGGTGAATCGAGTTGGGTTGGAAATATAGGTTCACGGTCCAAAAATCGGTAAATTACGTCACTTTCAAAACTATTCGGGTTGAACTGATATGGCTGGAAAGTTCCCGGGCCACGGCTATCCATAATTATAAGTTACGGGTTACGCAAGAGATTACGTAAATTGTGAGGACTAACCGGAAAATAAAACATAGGGGACTAAAATGATGTTTACCATCATCTTCTCAAATTTACGGGGACAGTTCCAGCAAAACGGTCGTCGTTCCGACGAGCTTAAATCAACTACTTAATTTCTCGAAAATGGAGATGAAAGACGCGGTTAGATTCTTTGCGTCGGTACGAATAAAATGTGTTGTTTCTAGTGGCTTGGGCACGTCCGCAATTTGACACAACTCTTGTCGTTTGATCGGAGAAACGGATGAGTGAGTTTGGATTGATCGTTAGAACAAATAATAGCTCGATTGGATTTCGAGATATATTCGTTACCTTTCACGATGAAGGAACCATCTTACGACTTCCCCGCATCGTTAAGTTCATCGGCGGCCGTTAAGATCGTCAGAGTGGAGGAACGACGGATTGGAAGTTTAGTTTTTGGGTTCGTCTTTCATTAAGGATAGATTGAATAGGTTTATAAAGACTCGGAAGAGAGTTATGGATCAAAGATTGCGATAAAAATAAGAGCATTAGGCCCCATCGTTGAATCCAACTGGAACAAACCGACAAAACATCTGACATTCAGGCACGACTTAATCGATTTTGAGTTGGAAAACAGTGGTGATTCGAATTTGGTGCTTTCCGACGTAAGATCGAGGGCCCTAGGTAAGGAAAAGGTGTATGTATCATCAATTATTGGAGCAGGAGAAGTCGCTTGAGAACTCGCCAACGGTCGAGTGCTGAAGAATACGATGATGGTGTTGAACATTTGTCTTTGCTTGAAAAGACGTTGTTTAGCTGGAGGAAATTTAAAATTAAAATGCAACAGCTGGGATCGATCTCGAGCCTGGTGTGAGCAAGGCAAGCACATTAACCATTCAACCACATCTGAATTCATGATACACTTTACATATGAACTTTTATATCTATTAAGCTCGGTTTTATACTAATTAACCGGTTGGATATATCCTTTGACGATTTAAACGACACTCCTCTTATTTATTTAAGAAAGTTCCCTGGCCGGGGCGTTTTGGTCATTTAATGAATCGTAAAAGATTAGTGCGTAACACACGGTCCCTAATCTAGGTGATCAAACAATTTTCAATATTAACCAAAATGGAATTAACTCTGACCTGCTACACACTTCTTGTATCAGATCTCAAATATGACATATCATACCAACACCACATTTATCAGATCATATGGTCAATAAATCATGTACACTTGATATTGTCACGAAGCCACATTGCACATATTCAATTCACTTGTTATGCATATCAAAAGAATCATAATTGACATAACCAATCATTAAATTATTTATTCCAAGCGGAATTTACCCCCTTAAACCAACCCATCTTTGGTGAATCGAGTTGGGTTGGAAATATAGGTTCACGGTCCAAAAATCGGTAAATTACGTCACTTTCAAAACTATTCGGGTTGAACTGATATGGCTGGAAAGTTCCTGGGCCACGGCTATCCATAATTATAAGTTACGGGTTACGCAAGAGATTACGTAAATTGTGAGGACTAACTGGAAAATAAAACATAGGGGACTAAAATGATGTTTACCATCATCTTCTCAAATTTACAGGGACAGTTCCAGCAAAACAGTCGTCGTTCCGACGAGCTTAAATCAACTACTTAATTTCTCGAAAATGGAGATGAAAGACGCGGTTAGATTCCTTGCGTCGGTACGAATAAAATGTGTTGTTTCTAGTGGCTTGGGCACGTCTGCAACAGCTTGACACAACTCTTGTCGTTTGATCGGAGAAACAGATGAGTGAGTTTGGATTGATCGTTAGAACAAATAATAGCTCGATTGGATTTCGAGATATATTCGTTACCTTTCACGATGAAGGAACCATCTTACAGCTTCCTGCATCGTTAAGTTCATCGCTGGCCGTTAAGATCGTCAGAGTGGAGGAACGACGGATTGGAAGTTTAGTTTTTGGGTTCGTCTTTCATTAAGGATAGATTGAATAGGTTTATAAAGACTCGGAAGAGAGTTATGGATCAAAGATTGCGATAAAAATAAGAGCATTAGGCCCCATCGTTGAATCCAACCGGAACAAACCGACAAAACATCTGACATTCAGGCACGACTTAATCGATTTTGAGTTGGAAAACAGTGGTGATTCGAATTTGGTGCTTTCCGACGTAAGATCGAGGGCCCTAGGTAAGGAAAAGGTGTATGTATCATCAATTATTGGAGCAGGAGAAGTCGCTGCAGAACTCGCCAACGGTCGAGTGCTGAAGAATACGATGATGGTGTTGAACATTTGTCTTTGCTTGAAAAGACGTTGTTTAGCCTGGAGGAAATTTAAAATTAAAATGCAACAACTTGGGATCGATCTCGAGCCTGGTGTGAGCAAGGCAAGCACATTAACCATTCAACCACATCTGAATTCATGATACACTTTACATATGAACTTTTATATCTATTAAGCTCGGTTTTATACTAATTAACCGGTTGGATATATCCTTTGACGATTTAAACGACACTCCTCTTATTTATTTAAGAAAGTTCCCTGGCCGGGGCGTTTTGGTCATTTAATGAATCGTAAAAGATTAGTGCGTAACACACGGTCCCTAATCTAGGTGATCAAACAATTTTCAATATTAACCAAAATGGAATTAACTCTGACCTGCTACACACTTCTTGTATCAGATCTCAAATATGACATATCATACCAAAACCACATTTATCAGATCATATGGTCAATAAATCATGTACACTTGATATTGTCACGAAGCCACATTGCACAAATTCAATTCACTTGTTATGCATATCAAAAGAATCATAATTGACATAACCAATCATTAAATTATTTATTCCAAGCGGAATTTACCCCCTTAAACCAACCCATCTTTGGTGAATCGAGTTGGGTTGGAAATATAGGTTCACGGTCCAAGAATCGGTAAATTACGTCACTTTCAAAACTATTCGGGCTGAACTGATATGGCTGGAAAGTTCCTGGGCCACGGCTATCCATAATTATATGTTACGGGTTACGTAAGAGATTACCTAAATTGTGAGGACTAACTGGAAAATAAAACATAGGGGACTAAAATGATGTTTACCATCATCTTCTCAAATTTACAGGGACAGTTCCAGCAAAACAGTCGTCGTTCCGACGAGCTTAAATCAACTACTTAATTTCTCGAAATTGGAAATGAAAGACGCGGTTAGATTCCTTGCGTCGGTATGAATCAAATGTGTTGTTTCTAGTGGCTTGGGCACGTCTGCAACAGTTTGACACAACTCTTGTCGTTTGATCGGAGAAACAGATGAGTGAGTTTGGATTGATCGTTAGAACAAATAATAGCTCGATTGGATTTCGAGATATATTCGTTACCTTTCACGATGAAGGAACCATCTTACAGCTTCCTGCATCGTTAAGTTCATCGCTGGCCGTTAAGATCGTCAGAGTGGAGGAACGACGGATTGGAAGTTTAGTTTTTGGGTTCGTCTTTCATTAAGGATAGATTGAATAGGTTTATAAAGACTCGGAAGAGAGTTCTGGATCAAAGACTGCGATAAAAATAAGAGCATTAGGCCCCATCGTTGAATCCAACTGGAACAAACCGACAAAACATCTTACATTCAGGCACGACTTAATCGATTTTGAGTTGGAAAACAGTGGTGATTCGAATTTGGTGCTTTCCGACGTAAGATCGAGGGCCCTAGGTAAGGAAAAGGTGTATGTATCATCAATTATTGTAGCTGGAGAAGTCGCTGCAGAACTCGCCAACGGTCGAGTGCTGAAGAATACGATGATGGTGTTGAACTTTTGTCTTTGCTTGAAAAGACGTTGTTTAGCTGGAGGAAATTTAAAATTAAAATGCAACAGCTTGGGATCGATCTCGAGCCCTGGTGTGAGCAAGGCAAGCACATTAACCATTCAACCACATCTGAATTCATGATAAACTTTACATATGAACTTTTATATCTATTAAACTAGGTTTTATACTAATTAACCGGTTGGATATATCCTTTGACGATTTAAACGACACTCCTCTTATTTATTTAAGAAAGTTCCCTGGCCGGGGCGTTTTGGTCATTTAATGAATCGTAAAAGATTAGTGCGTAACACACGGTCCCTAATCTAGGTGATCAAACAATTTTCAATATTAACCAAAATGGAATTAACTCTGACCTGCTAAACACTTCTTGTATCAGATCTCAAATATGACATATCATACCAACACCACATTTATCATATCATATGGTCAATAAATCATGTACACTTGATATTGTCACGAAGCCACATTGCACATATTCAATTCACTTGTTATGCATATCAAAAGAATCATAATTGACATAACCAATCATTAAATTATTTATTCCAAGCGGAATTTACCCCCTTAAACCAACCCATCTTTGGTGAATCGAGTTGGGTTGGAAATATAGGTTCACGGTCCAAGAATCAGTAAATTACGTCACTTTCAAAACTATTCGGGCTGAATTGATATGGCTGGAAAGTTCCTGGGCCACGGCTATCCATAATTATAAGTTACGGGTTACGTAAGAGATTACCTAAATTGTGAGGACTAACTGGAAAATAAAACATAGGGGACTAAAATGATGTTTACCATCATCTTCTCAAATTTACAGGGACAGTTCCAGCAAAACAGTCGTCGTTCCGACGAGCTTAAATCAACTACTTAATTTCTCGAAATTGGAGATGAAAGACGCGGTTAGATTCCTTGCGTCGGTATGAATCAAATGTGTTGTTTCTAGTGGCTTGGGCACGTCTGCAACAGTTTGACACAACTCTTGTCGTTTGATCGGAGAAACGGATGAGTGAGTTTGGATTGATCGTTAGACCAAATAATAGCTCGATTGGATTTCGAGATATATTCGTTACCTTTCACGATGAAGGAACCATCTTACAGCTTCCTGCATCGTTAAGTTCATCGCTGGCCGTTAAGATCGTCAGAGTGGAGGAACGACGGATTGGAAGTTTAGTTTTTGGGTTCGTCTTTCATTAAGGATAGATTGAATAGGTTTATAAAGACTCGGAAGAGAGTTCTGGATCAAAGATTGCGATAAAAATAAGAGCATTAGGCCCCATCGTTGAATCCAACTGGAACAAACCGACAAAACATCTGACATTCAGGCACGACTTAATCGATTTTGAGTTGGAAAACAGTGGTGATTCGAATTTGGTGCTTTCCGACGTAAGATCGAGGGCCCTAGGTAAGGAAAAGGTGTATGTATCATCAATTATTGTAGCTGGAGAAGTCGCTGCAGAACTCGCCATCGGTCGAGTGCCGAAGAATACGATGATGGTGTTGAACTTTTGTCTTTGCTTGAAAAGACGTTGTTTAGCTGGAGGAAATTTAAAATTAAAATGCAACAGCTTGGGATCGATCTCGGGCCTGGTGTGAGCAAGGCAAGCACATTAACCATTCAACCACATCTAAATTCATGATAAACTTTACATATGAACTTTTATATCTATTAAGCTAGGTTTTATACTAATTAACCGGTTGGATATATCCTTTGACGATTTAAACGACACTCCTCTTATTTATTTAAGAAAGTTCCCTGGCCGGGGCGTTTTGGTCATTTAATGAATCGTAAAAGATTAGTGCGTAACACACGGTCCCTAATCTAGGTGATCAAACAATTTTCAATATTAACCAAAATGGAATTAACTCGACTCGCTAAACACTTCTTGTATCGATCTCAAATATGACATATCATACCAACACCACATTTATCGATCATATGGTCAATAAATCATGTACACTTGATATTGTCACGAAGCCACATTGCACATATTCAATTCACTTGTTATGCATATCAAAAGAATCATAATTGACATAACCAATCATTAAATTATTTATTCCAAGCGGAATTTACCCCCTTAAACCAACCCATCTTTGGTGAATCGAGTTGGGTTGGAAATATAGGTTCACGGTCCAAGAATCAGTAAATTACGTCACTTTCAAAACTATTCGGGCTGAACTGATATGGCTGGAAAGTTCCTGGGCCACGGCTATCCATAATTATAAGTTACGGGTTACGCAAGAGATTACGTAAATTGTGAGGACTAACCGGAAAATAAAACATAGGGGACTAAAATGATGTTTACCATCATCTTCTCAAATTTACAGGGACAGTTCCAGCAAAACAGTCGTCGTTCCGACGAGCTTAAATCAACTACTTAATTTCTCGAAATTGGAAATGAAAGACGCGGTTAGATTCCTTGCGTCGGTATGTATCAAATGTGTTGTTTCTAGTGGCTTGGGCACGTCTGGAACAGTTTGACACAACTCTTGTCGTTTGATCGGAGAAACAGATGAGTGAGTTTGGATTGATCGTTAGAACAAATAATAGCTCGATTGGATTTCGAGATATATTCGTTACCTTTCACGATGAAGGAACCATCTTACAGCTTCCTGCATCGTTAAGTTCATCGCTGGCCGTTAAGATCGTCAGAGTGGAGGAACGACGGATTGGAAGTTTAGTTTTTGGGTTCGTCTTTCATTAAGGATAGATTGAATAGGTTTATAAAGACTCGGAAGAGAGTTCTGGATCAAAGCCTGCGATAAAAATAAGAGCATTAGGCCCCATCGTTGAATCCAACTGGAACAAACCGACAAAACATCTTACATTCAGGCACGACTTAATCGATTTTGAGTTGGAAAACAGTGGTGATTCGAATTGGTGCTTTCCGACGTAAGATCGAGGGCCCTTGGTAAGGAAAAGGTGTATGTATCATCATTTATTGTAGCTGGAGAAGTCGCTGCAGAACTCGCCAACGGTCGAGTGCCGAAGAATACGATGATGGTGTTGAACTTTTGTCTTTGCTTGAAAAGACGTTGTTTAGCTGGAGGAAATTTAAAATTAAAATGCAACAGCTTGAGTTCGATCTCGGGCCTAGTGTGAGCAAGGCAAGCACATTAACCATTCAACCACATCTGAATTCATGATACACTTTACATATGAACTTTTATATCTATTAAGCTAGGTTTTATACTAATTAACCGGTTGGATATATCCTTTGACGATTTAAACGACACTGTTATTTATTTTTGAAAGTTCCCTGGCCGGGGCATTTTGGTTATTTAATGAATCGTAAAAGATTAGTGTGTAACACACGGTCCCTAATCTAGGTGATCAAACAATTTTCATTATTAACCAAAATGGAATTAACTCTGACCTGTTAAAACTTCTTGTATCAGATCTCAAATCTGACATATCATACCAACACCACATTTATCAGATCATATGGTCAATAAATCATATACACTTGATATTGTCACGTAGCCACATTGCATATATTCAATTCACTTGTTATGCATATCAAAAGAATCATAATTGACATAACCAATCATTAAATTATTTATTCCAAGCGGAATTTACCCCCTTAAACCAACCCATCTTTGGTGAATCGAGTTGGGTTGGAAATATGGGTTCACGGTCCAAGAATCGGCAAATTACGTCACTTTCAAAACTATCCGGGCTAAACTGTAATGGCTGGAAAGTTCTTGGGCCACGGCTATCCATAATTAAGGGTTACGCAAGAGATTACCAAAATTGTGAGGACTAACTGGAAAATAAAACTTGGGGGACTAAAGTGATGTTTACCATCATCTTCTCAAATTTACAGGGACATTTCCAGCAAAACAATGGTCGTTCCGGCGAGCTTAAATCAACTATATAATTTTTCGAAAATGGAGATGAAAGACACGGTTAGATTCCTTGCGTCGGTATGAATCAAATGTGTTGTTTCCAGTGGCTTGGGCACGTCTGCAACAGTTCGACGCTACTCCTGGCGGGGTTTGATCGGAGAAACAGATGAGTGAGTTTGGATTGATCGTTAGAAAAAATAATAGCTCGATTGGATTTCGAGATATATTCCTTACCTTTCACGATGAAGGAACCATCTCAGAGCTTCCTGCATCGTTAAGTTCGTCGCTGGCCGTTAAGATCGTCAGAGTGGAGGAACAACGGATTGGAAGTTTTGTTTTTGGGTTCGTCTTTCATTAAGGATAGATTGAATAGGTTTATAAGACTGGGAAGAGAGTTCTGGATCAAAGATTGCGATAAAATTCAGAGCATTAGGCCCTATCGTTGAAATCAACTGGAACAAACCGACAAAACATCTGACATTCTGGCACGACTCAGTCGATTTTGAGTTGGAAAACAGTGGTGATTCAAATTTGATGCTTTCTGACGTAAGATCGAGGGCCCTAGGTAAGGAAAAGGTTTATGTATCATCAATTATTGTAGCTGGAGAAGTCGCTGCAGAACTCGCCAACGTTCAAGTACTGAAGAATACGATGATGGTGTTGAACTTTTGTCTTTGCTTGAAAAGACGTTGTTTAGCTTGAGGAAATTTAAAATTAAAATGCAACAGCTTGGGATCGAACTCGGGCTCGGTGTGAGCAAGGCAAGCACATTAACCATTCAACCACATCTGAATTGATGACACTTTACATATGAACTTTTATATCTATTAAGCTCGATTTTATACTAATTAACCGGTTGGATATATCCTTTAACGATTTAAACGACACTCGTCTTATTTATTTTTGAAAGTTCCCAGGCCGGGGCATTTTTGTCATTTAATGAATCGTAAAAGTTTAGTGCGTAACACACGGTCCCTAATCTAGGCGATCAAACAATTTTCATTATTAACCAAAATGGAATTAACTCTAACCTTCTAAACACTTCTTGTATCAGATCTCAAATCTGACATATCATACCAACACCACATTTATCAGATCATATGATCAATAAATCATGTACACTTGATATTGTCACGAAGCCACATTGCACATATTCAATTCACTTGTTATGCATATCAAAAGAATCGTAATTGACATAACCAATCATTAAATTATTTATTCAAAGCGGAATTTACCCCCTTAAACCAACCCATCTTTGGTGAATCGAGTTGGGTTGGAAATATGGGTTCACGGTCCAAGAATCGGCAAATTACGTCACTTTCAAAACTATCCGGGCTAAACTGTAATGGCTGGAAAGTTCTTGGGCCACGGCTATCCTTAATTAAGGGTTACGCAAGAGATTACCAAAATTGTGAGGACTAACTTGAAAATAAAACTTGGGGGACTAAAATGATGTTTACCATCATCTTCTCAAATTTACAGGGACATTTCCAGCAAAACAATCGTCGTTCCGGCGAGCTTAAATCAACTATATAATTTTTCGAAAATGGAGATGAAAGACACGGTTAGATTCCTTGCGTCGGTATGAATCAAATGTGTTGTTTCCGGTGGCTTGGGCACGTCCGCGAGCTTCGACGCTACTCTCGGCGGGGTTTGATCGGAGAAACGGATGAGTGAGTTTGGATTGATCGTTAGAAAAAATAATAGCTCGATTGGATTTCGAGATATATTCCTTACCTTTCACGATGAAGGAACCATCTCAGAGCTTCCTGCATCGTTAAGTTCGTCGCTGGCCGTTAAGATCGTCAGAGTGGAGGAACAACGGATTGGAAGTTTTGTTTTTGGGTTCGTCTTTCATTAAGGATAGATTGAATAGGTTTATAAGACTGGGAAGAGAGTTCTGGATCAAAGATTGCGATAAAATTCAGAGCATTAGGCCCTATCGTTGAAATCAACTGGAACAAACCGACAAAACATCTGACATTCTGGCACGACTCAGTCGATTTTGAGTTGGAAAATAGTGGTGATTCAAATTTGATGCTTTCTGACGTAAGATCGAGGGCCCTAGGTAAGGAAAAGGTTTATGTATCATCAATTATTGTAGCTGGAGAAGTCGCTGCAGAACTCGCCAACGTTCAAGTACTGAAGAATACGATGATGGTGTTGAACTTTTGTCTTTGCTTGAAAAGACGTTGTTTAGCTTGAGGAAATTTAAAATTAAAATGCAACAGCTTGGGATCGAACTCGGGCCTGGTGTGAGCAAGGCAAGCACATTAACCATTCAACCACATCTGAATTGATGATACACTTTACATATGAACTTTTATATCTATTAAGCTCGATTTTATACTAATTAACCGGTTGGATATATCCTTTAACGATTTAAACGACACTCGTCTTATTTATTTTTGAAAGTTCCCAGGCCGGGGCATTTTTGTCATTTAATGAATCGTAAAAGTTTAGTGCGTAACACACGGTCCCTAATCTAGGCGATCAAACAATTTTCATTATTAACCAAAATGGAATTAACTCTAACCTTCTAAACACTTCTTGTATCAGATCTCAAATCTGACATATCATACCAACACCACATTTATCAGATCATATGATCAATAAATCATGTACACTTGATATTGTCACGAAGCCACATTGCACATATTCAATTCACTTGTTATGCATATCAAAAGAATCGTAATTGACATAACCAATCATTAAATTATTTATTCAAATCGGAATTTACCCCCTTAAACCAACCCATCTTTGGTGAATCGAGTTGGGTTGGAAATATGGGTTCACGGACCAAGAATCGGCAAATTACGTCACTTTCAAAACTATCCGGGCTAAACTGTAATGGCTGGAAAGTTCCTAGGCCACGGCTATCCATAATTAAGGGTTACGCAATAGATTATCAAAATTGTGAGGACTAACTGGAAAATAATACTTGGGGGACTAAAATGATGTTTACCATCATCTTCTCAAATTTACAGGGACATTTCCAGCAAAACAATCATCGTTCCGGCGAGCTTAAATCAACTATATAATTTCTCAAAAATGGAGATGAAAGACACGGTTAGATTCCTTACGTCGGTATGAATCAAATGTATTGTTTCCAGTGGCTTGGGCACGTCTGCAACAGTTCGACGCAACTCCTGGCGGGGTTTGATCGGAGAAACAGATAAGTGAGTTTGGATTGATCGTTAGAAAAAATAATAGCTCGATTGGATTTCGAGATATATTCCTTACCTTTCACGATGAAGGAACCATCTCAGAGCTTCCTGCATCGTTAAGTTCGTCGCTGGCCATTAAGATCGTCAGAGTGGAGGAACAACGGATTGGAAGTTTTGTTTTTGGGTTCGTCTTTCATTAAGGATAGATTGAATAGGTTTATAAGACTGGGAAGAGAGTTTTGGATTCAAGATTGCGATAAAATTCAGAGCATTAGGCCCTATCGTTGAAATCAACTGGAACAAACCGACAAAACATCTGACATTCTGGCACGACTCAGTCGATTTTGAGTTGGAAAACAGTGGTGATTCAAATTTGATGCTTTCTGACGTAAGATCGAGGGGCCCTAGGTAAGGAAAAGGTTTATGTATCATCAATTATTGTAGCTGGAGAAGTCGCTGCAGAACTAGCCAACGGTCAAGTACTGAAGAATACGATGATGGTGTTGAACTTTTGTCTTTGCTTGAAAAGACGTTGTTTAGCTGGAGGAAATTTAAAATTAAAATGCAACAGCTGGGGATCGAACTCGGGCCTGGTGTGAGCAAGGCAAGCACATTAACCATTCAACCACATCTGAATTTATGATACACTTTACATATGAACTTTTATATCCATTAAGCTCGGTTTTATACTAAGTAACCGGTTGGATATATCCTTTAACGATTTAAACGACACTCGTCTTATTTATTTTTGAAAGTTCCCTGGCCGGGGCATTTTTGTCATTTAATGAATCGTAAAAGTTTAGTGTGTAACACACGGTCCCTAATCTAGGCGATCAAACAATTTTCATTATTAACCAAAATGGAATTAACTCTAACCTTCTAAACACTTCTTGTATCAGATCTCAAATCTGACATATCATACCAACACCACATTTATCAGATCATATGATCAATAAATCATGTACACTTGATATTGTCACGTAGCCACATTGCACATATTCAATTGACTTGTTATGCATATCAAAAGAATGGTAATTGACATAACCAATCATTAAATTATTTATTCAAAGCGGAATTTACCCCCTTAAACCAACCCATCTTTGGTGAATTGAGTTGGGTTGGAAATATGGGTTCACGGTCAAAGAATCGGCAAATTACGTCACTTTCAAAACTATCCGGGCTAAACTGTAATGGCTGGAAAGTTCTTGGGCCACGGCTATCCATAATTATAAGTTACGCAAGAGATTACTAAAATTGTGAGGACTAACTGGAAAATAAAACTTGGGGGACTAAAATGATGTTTACCATCATCTTCTCAAATTTACAGGGACATTTCCAGCAAAACAATCGTCGTTCCGGCGAGCTTATATCAACTATATAATTTCTCGAAAATGGAGATGAAAGACACGGTTAGATTCCTTACGTCGGTACAAATCAAATGTGTTGTTTCCAGTGGCTTGGGCACGTCTGCAACAGTTCGACGCAACTCCTGGCGGGGTTTGATCGGAAAAACAGATGAGTGAGTTTGGATTGATCGTTAGAAAAAATAATAGCTCGATTGGATTTCGAGTTATATTCCTTACCTTTGACGATGAAGGAACCATCTCAGAGCTTCCTGCATCGTGAAGTTCATCGCTGGCCGTTAAGATCGTCAGAGTGGAGGAACAACGGATTGGAAGTTTTGTTTTTGGGTTCGTCTTTCATTAAGGATAGATTGAATAGGTTTATAAGACTCGGAAGAGAGTTCTGGATCCAAGATTGCGATAAAATTCAGAGCATAAGGCCCTATCGTTGAAATCAACTGGAACAAACCGACAAAACATCTAACATTCTGGCACGACTCATTCGATTTTGAGTTGGAAAACAGTGGTGATTCGAATTTGGTGCTTACTGACGTAAGATCGAGGGCCCTAGGTAAGGAAAAGGTTTATGTATCATCAATTATTGTAGCTGGAGAAGTCGCTGCAGAACTCGCCAACGGTCAAGTACTGAAGAATACGATGATGGTGTTGAACTTTTGTCTTTGCTTGAAAAGACGTTGTTTAGCTGGAGGAAATTTAAAATTAAAATGCAACAGCTGGGGATCGAACTCGGGCCTGGTGTGAGCAAGGCAAGCACATTAACCATTCAACCACATCTGAATTTATGATACACTTTACATATGAACTTTTATATCTATTAAGCTCGGTTTTATACTAAGTAACCGGTTGGATATATCCTTTAACGATTTAAACGACACTCGTCTTATTTATTTTTGAAAGTTCCCTGGCCGGGGCATTTTTGTCATTTAATGAATCGTAAAAGTTTAGTGTGTAACACACGGTCCCTAATCTAGGCGATCAATCAATTTTCATTATTAACCAAAATGGAATTAACTCTAACCTTCTAAACACTTCTTGTATCAGATCTCAAATCTGACATATCATACCAACACCACATTTATCAGATCATATGATCAATAAATCATGTACACTTGATATTGTCACGTAGCCACATTGCACATATTCAATTGACTTGTTATGCATATCAAAAGAATGGTAATTGACATAACCAATCATTAAATTATTTATTCAAAGCGGAATTTACCCCCTTAAACCAACCCATCTTTGGTGAATTGAGTTGGGTTGGAAATATGGGTTCACGGTCAAAGAATCGGCAAATTACGTCACTTTCAAAACTATCCGGGCTAAACTGTAATGGCTGGAAAGTTCATGGGCCACGGCTATCCATAATTATAAGTTACGCAAGAGATTACTAAAATTGTGAGGACTAACTGGAAAATAAAACTTGGGGGACTAAAAAGATGTTTACCATCATCTTCTCAAATTTACAGGGACATTTCCAGCAAAACAATCGTCGTTCCGGCGAGCTTATATCAACTATATAATTTCTTGAAAATGGAGATGAAAGACACGGTTAGATTCCTTACGTCGGTACAAATCAAATGTGTTGTTTCCAGTGGCTTGGGCACGTCTGCAACAGTTCGACGCAACTCCTGGCGGGGTTTGATCGGAGAAACAGATGAGTGAGTTTGGATTGATCGTTAGAAAAAATAATAGCTCGATTGGATTTCGAGATATATTCCTTACCTTTCACGATGAAGGAACCATCTCAGAGCTTCCTGCATCGTGAAGTTCATCGCTGGCCGTTAAGATCGTCAGAGTGGACGAACAACGGATTGGAAGTTTTGTTTTTGGGTTCGTCTTTCATTAAGGATAGATTGAATAGGTTTATAAGACTCGGAAGAGAGTTCTGGATCCAAGATTGCGATAAAATTCAGAGCATAAGGCCCTATCGTTGAAATCAACTGGAACAAACCGACAAAACATCTAACATTCTGGCACGACTCATTCGATTTTGAGTTGGAAAACAGTGGTGATTCGAATCTGGTGCTTACTGACGTAAGATCGAGGGCCCTAGGTAAGGAAAAGGTTTATGTATCATCAATTATTGTAGCCGGAGAAGTCGGCTGCAGAACTCGCCAACGGTCAAGTACTGAAGAATACGATGATGGTGTTGAACTTTTGTCTTTACTTGAAAAGACGTTGTTTAGCTGGAGGAAATTTAAAATTAAAATGCAACAGCTTGGGATCGAACTCGGGCCTGGTGTGAGCAAGGCAAGCACATTAACCATTCAACCACATCTGAATTCATGATACACTTTACATATGAACTTTTATAACTATTAAGCTCGGTTTTATAGTAATTAACCGGTTGGATATATCCTTTAACGATTTAAACGACAGTCGTCTTATTTATTTTTTAAAGTTCCCTGGCCGGGGCATTTTTGTCATTTAATGAATCGTAAAAGTTTAGTGTGTAACACACGGTCCCTAATCTAGGCGATCAAACAATTTTCATTATTAACCAAAATGGAATTAACTCTAACCTTCTAAACACTTCTTGTATCAGATCTCAAATCAGACATATCATACCAACACCACATTTATCAAATCATATGATCAATAAATCATGTACACTTGATATTGTCACGTAGCCACATTGCACATATTTAATGCACTTGTTATGCATATCAAAAGAATCGTAATTGACATAACGAATCATTAAATTATTTATTCAAAGCGGAATTTACCCCCTTAAACCAACCCATCTTTGGTGAATTCAGTTGGGTTGGAAATATGGGTTCACGGTCCTAGAATCGGCAAATTACGTCACTTTCAAAACTATCCGGGCTAAACTGTAAGGGCTGGAAAGTTCCTGGGCCACGGCTATCCATAATTAAGGGTTACGCAAGAGATTACCAAAATTGTGAGCACTAACTGGAAAATAAAACTTGGGGGACTAAAATGATGTTTACCATCATCTTCTCAAATTTACAGCGACATTTCCAGCAAAACAATCGTCGTTCCAGCGAGCTTAAATCAAGTACTTAATTTCTTGAAAATGGAGATGAAAGACCTGGTCAGATTCCTTGCGTCGGTACGAATAAAATGTGTTGTTTCCAGTGACTTGGGCACGTCTGCAACAGTTCGACGCAAGTCTTGTCAGGGTTTCATCGGAGAAACAGATGAGTGGATTTGGATTGATCGTTAGAACAAATAATAGCTCGATTGGATTTCGAGATATATTCATTACCTTTCACAATGAAGGAACCATCTCACAGCTTCCTGCATCGTTAAGTTCATCGCTGGCCGTTAAGATCGTCAGTGTGGAGGAACGACGGATTGGAAGTTTAGTTTTTGGGTTCGTCTTTCATTAAGGATAGATTGAATAGGTTTATAAAGACTCGGAAGAGAGTTCTGGATCAAAGATTGCGATAAAAATAAGAGCATTAGGCCCCATCGTTGAAACCAACTGGAACATACCGACAAAACATCTGACATTCAGGCACGACTTAGTCGATTTTCAGTTGGAAAACAGTGATGATTCGAATTTGGTGCTTTCTGACGTAAGATCGAGGGCCCTAGGTAAGGAAAAGGTGTATGTATCATCAATTATTGTAGCTGGAGAAGTCACTGCAGAACTCGCCAATGGTCGAGTGCTGAAGAATACGATGATGGTGTTGAACGTTTGTCTTTGCTTGAAAAGACGTTGTTTAGCTGGAGGAAATTTAAAATTAAATTGCAACAGCTGGGGATCAATCTCGGGCCTGGTGTGAGCAAGGCAAGCACATTAACCATTCAACCACATCTGAATTCATGATACACTTTACATATGAACTTTTATATCTATTAAGCTAGGTTTTATACTAATTAACCGGTTGGATATATCCTTTGACGATTTAAACGACACTCCTCTTATTTATTTAAGAAAGTTCCCTGGCCGGGGCATTTTGGTCATTTAATGAATCGTAAAAGATTAGTGCGTAACACACGGTCCCTAATCTAGGTGATCATACAATTGTCAATATTAACCAAAATGGAATTAACTCTGACCTGCTAAACACTTCTTGTATCAGAACTCAAATATGACATATCATACCAACACCACATTTATCAGATCATATGGTCAATAAATCATGTACACTTGATATTGTCACGAAGCCACATTGCACATATTCAATTCACTTGTTATGCATATCAAAAGAATCATAATTGACATAACCAATCATTAAATTATTTATTCCATGCGGAATTTACCCCCTCAAACCAACCCATCTTTGGTGAATCGAGTTGGGTTGGAAATATAGGTTCACGGTCCAAGAATCGGCAAATTACATCACTTTCAAAACTATCCGGGCTGAACTGATATGGCTGGAAAGTTCCTGGGCCACGGCTATCCATAATTATAAGTTAAGGGTTACGCAAGAGATTACCTAAATTGTGAGGACTAACTGGAAAATAAAACATAGGGGACTAAAATGATGTTTACCATCATCTTCTCAAATTTACAGCGACATTTCCAGCGAAACAATCGTCGTTCCGACGACCTTAAATTAACTATTTAATTTCTCAAAAATGGAGATGAAAGACCTGGTCAGATTCCTTGTGTCGGTACGAATCAAATGTGTTGTTTCCAGTAGCTTGGGCACGTCTGCAACAGTTCGACGCAACTCTTGTCAGGGTTTGATCGGAGAAACAGATGAGTGGGTTTGGATTGATCGTTAGAACAAATAATAGCTTGATTGGATTTCGAGATATATTCATTACCTTTCACGATGAAGGAACCATCTCACAGCTTCCTGCATCGTTAAGTTCATCGCTGGCCGTTAAGATCGTCAGTGTGGAGGAACGACGGATTGGAAGTTTAGTTTTTGGGTTCGTCTTTCATTAAGGATAGATTGAATAGGTTTATAAAGACTCGGAAGAGAGTTCTGGATCAAAGATTGCGATAAAAATAAGAGCATTAGACCCCATCGTTGAAACCAACTGGAACAAACCGAGAAAACATCTGACATTCAGGCACGACTTAGTCGATTTTGAGTTGGAAAACAGTGTTGATTCGAATTTGGTGCTTTCCGACGTAAGATCGAGGGCCCTAGGTAAGGAAAAGGTGTATGTATCATCAATTATTGTAGCTGGAGAAGTCGCTGCAGAACTCGCCAACGGTCGAGTGCTGAAGAATACGATGATGGTGTTGAACTTTTGTCTTTGCTTGAAAAGACGTTGTTTAGCTGGAGGAAATTCAAAATTAAAATGAACAGCTTGGGATCGATCTCGGGCCTGGTGTGAGCAAGGCAAGCACATTAACCATTCAACCACATCTGAATTGATGATACACTTTACATATGAACTTTTATATCTATTAAGCTAGGTTTTATAGTAATTAACCGGTTGGATATATCCTTTGACGATTTAAACGACACTTCTCTTATTTATTTAAGAAAGTTCCCTGGCCGGGGAATTTTTGTCATTTAATGAATCGTAAAAGATTAGTTTGTAACAGACGGTCCCTAATCTAGGCGATCAAACAATTTTCATTCTTAGCCAAAATGGAATTAACTCTGACCTGCTAAACACTTCTTGTATCAGATCTCAAATCTGACATATCATTCCAACACCACATTTATCAGATCATATGGTCAATAAATCATGTACACTTGATATTGTCACGAAGCCACATTGCACATATTCAATTCACTTGTTATGCATATCAAAAGAATCATATTTGACATAACCAATCATTAAATTATTTATTCCAAGAGGAATTTACCCCCTTAAACACACCCATCTTTGGTGAATCGAGTTGGGTTGGAAATATAGGTTCACGGTCCAAGAATCGGTAAATTACGTCACTTTCAAAACTATCCGGGCTGAACTGATATGGCTTGAAAGTTCCTGGGCCACGGCTATCCATAATTATAAGTTACGGGTTACGCAAGAGATTACCTAAATTGTGAGGACTAACTGGAAAATAAAACTTAGGGGACTAAAATGATGTTTACCATCATCTTCTCAAATTTACAGGGACAGTTCCAGCAAAACAATCGTCGTTCCGACGAGCTTAAATCAACTATTTAATTTCTCAAAAATGGAGATGAAAGACGCGGTTAGATTCCTTGTGTCGGTACGAATCAAATGTGTTGTTTCTAGTGGCTTGGGCACGTCTGCAACAGTTCGACGCAACTCTTGTCGTTTGATCGGAGAAACAGATGAGTGAGTTTGGATTGATCGTTAGAACAAATTATAGCTCGATTGGATTTCGAGATATATTCGTTACCTTTCACGATGAAGGAACCATCTCACAGCTTCCTGCATCGTTAAGTTCATCGCTGGCCGTTAAGATCGTCAGAGTGGAGGAACGACCGATTGGAAGTTTAGTTTTTGGGTTCGTCTTTCATTAAGGATAGATTGAATAGGTTTATAAAGACTCGGAAGAGAGTTCTGGATCAAAGATTGCGATAAAAATAAGAGCATTAGGCCCCATCGTTCAAACCAACTGGAACAAACCGACAAAACATCTGCATTCAGGCACGACATAGTCGATTTTGAGTTGGAAATTAGTGGTGCTTCGAATTTGGTGCTTTCCGACGTAAGATCGAGGGCCCAGGGTAAGGAAAAGGTGTATGTATCATCAATTATTGGAGCAGGAGAAGTCGCTGCAGAACTCGCCAACGGTCGAGTGCTGATGAATACGATGATGGTGTTGAACATTTGTCTTTGCTTGAAAAGACGTTGTTTAGCTGGAGGAAATTTAAAATTAAAATGCAACAGCTTGGTATCGATCTCGGGCCTGGTGTTAGCAAGGCAAGCACATTAACCATTCAACCACATCTGAATTCATGATACACTTTACATATGAACTTTTATATCTATTAAGCTCGGTTTTTTACTAATTAACCTGTTGGATATATCATTTGACGATTTAAACGACACTCCTCTTATTTATTTTTGAAAGTTCCTTGGCCGGGGCATTTTGGTCATTTAATGAATCGTAAAAGATTAGTGTGTAACACACGGTCCCTAATCTAGGCGATCAAACAATTTTCATTATTAACCAAAATGGAATTAACTATGACCTGTTAAAACTTCTTGTATCAGATCTCAAATCTGACATATCATACCAACACCACATTTATCAGATCATATGGTCAATAAATCATATACACTTGATATTGTCACATAGCCACATTGCACATATTCAATTCACTTGTTATGCATATCAACAGAATCATAATTGACATAACCAATCATTAAATTATTTATTCCAAGCGGAATTTACCCCCTTAAACCAACCCATCTTTGGTGAATCGAGTTGGGTTGGAAATATAGGTTCACGGTCCAAGAATCGGTAAATTACTTCACTTTCAAAACTATCCGGGCTGAACAGATATGGCAGGAAAGTTCCTGGGCCACGGCTATCCATAATTATAAGTTACGGGTTACGCAAGAGATTACCTAAATTGTGAGGACTAACTGGAAAATAAAAATTGGGGGACTAAAATGATGTGTACCATCATCTTCTCAAATTTACAGGGACATTTCCAGCAAAACAATCGTCGTTTCGGCGAGCTTAAATCAACCACTTAATTTCTCGAAAATTGGGATGAAAGACGCGGTTAGATTCCTTGCGTCGATATGAATCAAATGTGTTGTTTCTAGTGGTTTGGGCACGTCTGCAACAGTTCGACGCAACTCTTGTCGGGGTTTGATTGGAGAAACAGATGAGTGAGTTTGGATTGATCATTAGAACAAATAATAGCTCGATTGGATTTCGAGATATATTCGTTACCTTTCACGATGAAGGAACCATCTCACAGCTTCCTGGATCGTTAAGTTCATCGCTGGCTGTTAAAATCGTCAGAGTGGAGGTACGACGGATTGGAAGTTTAGTTTTTGGGTTCGTCTTTCATTAAGGAAAGATTGAATAGGTTTATAAAGACTCGGAAGAGAGTTCTAGATCAAAGATTGCGATAAAAATCAGAGCAATAGGCCCCATCGTTAAAACCAACTGGAACAAACCAACAAAACATCTGATATTCAGGCACGACTTAGTCGATTTTGAGTTGGAAAACAGTGGTGATTCGAATTTGGTGCTTTTGGACGTAAGATCGAGGGCCCTAAGTAAGGAAAAGATGTATTGTCATCAATTATTGTAGCTGGAGAAGTCGCTATAGAACTCGCCAACGGTCGAGTGCTGAAGAATACGATGATGGTGTTGAAGTTTTGTCTTTGCTTGAAAAGACGTTGTTTAGCTGGAGGAAATTTAAAATTAAAATGCAACAGCTTGGGATCAAACTCGGGACTGATGTGAGCAAGGCAAGCACATTAACCATTCAACCACATCTGAATTCATGATACACTTTACATAAGAACTTTTATATCCATTAAGTTCGGTTTTATACTAATTAATCGGTTGGATATATCCTTTGACGATTTAAACGACATTCCTCTTATTTATTTTTGAAAGTTCCCTGGCCGGGGCATTTTTTCATTTAATGAATCGTAAAAGATTAGTGTGTAACACACGGTTCCTAATCTAGGCGATCAAACAATTTTCATTATTAACCAAAATGGAATTAACTCTAACCTTCTAAACACTTCTTGTATCAGATCTCAAATCTGACATATCATGCCAACAGCACATTTATCAGATCATATGGTCAATAAATCATGTACACTTGATATTGTCACGTAGCCACATTACACATATTCAATTTACTTGTTATGCATATCAAAAAAATCATAATTGACATAACCAATCATTAAATTATTTATTCAAAGCGGAATTTACCCCCTTAAACAACCCATCATTGGTGAATCCAGTTGGGTTGGAAATATAGGCTCACGGTCCAAGGATCGGCAAATTACGTCACTTTCAAAACTACCCGGGCTAAACTGTAATGGCTGGAAAGTTCCTGGGCCACGGCTATCAATAATTATAAGTTACGGGTTACGCAAGAGATTACCTAAATTGTGAGGACTAACTGGAAAATAAAAATTGGGGGACTAAAATGATGTTTACCATCATCTTCACAAATTTACAAGGACATTTCGAGCAAAACAATCGTCGTTCCGGCGAGGTTAAATCAACAACTTAATTTCTCGAAAATGGTCATGACTAACACGGTTAGATTCCATGCATCTGTACGAATCAAATGTTTTGTTTCCAGTGGCCTGGGCATCTCTGTAACAGTTCGACGCAACTCCTGCCGGGGGTTGATCGAAGAAATAGATGAGTGAGTTTGGATTGATCGTTAGAACAAATAATAGCTCGATTGGATTTCGAGATATATTCCTTACCTTTCACGATGAAGGAACCATCTCAGAGCGTCTTGCATCGTTAAGTTCATCGCCGGCCGTTAAGATCGTCGGAATGGTGGAACAACGGATTGGAAGTTTAGTTTTTGGGTTCTTCTTTCATTAAGGATAGATTGAATAGGTTTATAACGACTCGGAATATAGTTCTGGATTCAAGATTGCGATAAAGTTTAGAGCATTAGGCCCCATCGTTGAAACCAACTGGAACAAACCGACAAAACATCTGACATTCTGGCACGACTCAGTCGATTCTGAGTTGGAAAACAGTGGTGATTCGAATTTGGTGCTTTCTGACGTAAGATCGAGGGCCCTAGGTAAGGAAAAGGTTTATGTATCATCAATTATTGTAGCTGGAGAAGTCGGCTGAGAACTCGCCAACGGTGAAGTACTGAAGAATACGATTATGGTGTTGAACTTTTGTCTTTGCTTGAAAAGACGTTGTTTAGCTGGAGGAAATTTAAAATTAAAATGCAACAGCTTGGGATCGAACTCGGGCCTGGTGTGAGCAAGGCAAGCACATTAACCATTCAACCACATCTGAATTCAAGATACACTTTACATATGAACTTTTATATTTATTAAGCTCGGTTTTATACTAATTAACTGGTTGGATATATCCTTTAACGATTTAAACGACACTCGTCTTATTTATTTTTGAAAGTTCCCTGGCCGGGGCATTTTTGTCATTTAATGAATCGTAAAAGTTTAGTGTGTAACACACGGTCCCTAATCTAGGCGATCAAACAATTTCATTATTAACCAAAATGGAATTAACTCTAACCTTCTAAACACTTCTTGTATCAGATCTCAAATCTGACATATCATACCAACACCACATTTATCAGATCATATGATCAATAAATCATGTACACTTGATATTGTCACGTAGCCACATTGCACATATTCAATTCACTTGTTATGCATATCAAAAGAATCGTAATTTACATAACCAATCATTCAATTATTTATTCAAAGCGGAATTTAACCCCTTAAACCAACCCATCTTTGGTGAATCGAGTTGGGTTGGAAACATGGGTTCACGGTCCAAGAATCGGCAAATTACGTCACTTTCAAAACTATCCGGGTTAAACTGTAATGGCAAGAAAGTTCCTGGGCCACGGCTATCCATAATTAAGGGTTACGCAAGAGATTACCAAAATTGTGAGGACTAACTGGAAAATAAAACTTGGGGGACTAAAATGATGTTTACCATCATCTTCTCAAATTTACAGGCACATTTCCAGCAAAACAATCGTCGTTCCGGCGAGCTTAAATCAACTATTTAATTTCTCAAAAATGGAGATGAAAGACGCGGTTAGATTCCTTGAGTCGGTACGAATCAAATGTGTTGTTTCTAGTGGCTTGGGCACGTCTGCAACAGTTCGACGCAACTCTTATTTATTTTTGAAAGTTCCCTGGCCGGGGAATTTTTGTCATTTAATGAATCGTAAAAGATTAGTGTGTAACAGACGGTCCCTAATCTAGGCGATCAAACAATTTTCATTCTTAGCCAAAATGGAATTAACTCTGACCTGCTAAACACTTCTTGTATCAGATCTCAAATCTGACATATCATTCCAACACCACATTTATCAGATCATATGGTCAATAAATCATGTACACTTGATATTATGACGTAGCCACATTGCACATATTCAATTCACTTGTTATGCATATCAAAAGAATCATAATTGACATAACCAATCATTAAATTATTTATTCAAAGCGAAATTTACCCCCTTAAACCAACCCATCTTTGGTGAATCGAGTTGGGTTGGAAATATAGGTTCACAGTCCAAGAATCGGTAAATTACATCACTTTCAAAACTATCCGGGCTAAACTGTAATGGCTGGAAAGTTCCTGAGCCATGGCTATCCATAATTATAAGTTACCGGTTACGCGGGAGATTACCAAAATTGTGAGGACTAACTGGAAAATAAAACTTGGGGGACTAAAATGAAGTTTACCATCATCTTCTCCAATTTACAAGGAGAACTCCGACAAAACAATGGTCGTTCCGCGCGCGCTTAAATCAACTACTTAATTTCTCGAGAATGGAGATGAAGGACACAGTTACATTCCTTGGGTCGGTACGAATCTAATGAGTTGTTTCCAGAGGCCTGGGCACGTCTGCAACAGTTCGACGCAACTCCCGCCGAAAGTTTGATCGGAGAAACATAGGAGTGAGTTTGGATTGATCGTTAGAACAAATAATAGCTCGATTGGATTTTGAGATATATTCGTTACCTTTCACGATGAAGGAACCATCTTAGAGCTTCCTGCATCATTACGTTCATCGCTGGCCGTTAAGATCGTAAGAGTGGAGGAACAAGGGATTTGTTGCTACATGCAGCAAGAAAGGTATGATGTTTCTTCATGGAAAAAGACAGAATTGGGATTGAAACATCAAACATAGATGATATCAGGGAGGGTGTGGATTAATAATTTGGATGACATCAATCTATACTTCATACCCATAAAGTTGTAAAGATTCCAAAGCTTGATATTCGCCATTTAACAAAAAATGCTAAATATGCAACCTGTCAGAAAATGTGCCTTAGAAAACGCCAAACATGGAGAATGTTGAATACCAAAACAGCAATTGTATCAATTGAAAAACCATTTGTTCATATGTGTGCTTAAAAGCCTGACAGAACTTTTGTACTCGAGCAAAAAGTTGAAAGCTTTTTTACCCGATAAACTACAAATTCATCCTGACAATTGTGAAAGAAATCCACAACTACGCATAATAAAGCCTTTCACGATGTTTAAACGATATGAATTGAATCCAGAAACAAACTGACATGACCAAATTGTTCACAGGAAATCACAGGGTTTTTTCAACAGAAATGTCAACCCAACAGAAATCTCAACCTCCATTGTGCAACTCAACTGCCCTTGAATTATAAACTTATTAAACTGTAACAAACAGATTTTTGGATGGGCAGAAAAACTGGACTGCTATAAAACGCTTTATATTTTACTGTCAACCGCCCTATCATTTAAATTTGATACGTAAAATTATATGAATGCCCTTGCAACTTCCTCTTTAAATACACATGACGGCGGTCGAATCAAACACACTTCCTAGTTTTCGGAAACTTTCTCCTCTCGAAATACTCTCTAAAAGCAATCGCCGAAACCGCCCACCCACCGCCGAGCCCGACCGCCGCCCGCCGACCTCCCCCGCCCCCTCCCTCTACCAGTCGCCGTAGCCGGAACCCGGCGCCGCCGCCGCTCCCACGCCACCAGAAGCCCCGCTGCTGCCGCCGCTCCCCAGCCGCCGTCCAGGTACTTGAAAATAAAAATTAGGGACGGTCAGCACGTCGACAGTCCCTTTTTTTGAATATATATAATTATTATTATTATTATTATTATTATATTAAATTAGAAATTATTTAGTTTAGTGAATTAGCAATGAGATAGGTAATAATTAATCGATTAGCTATTCAAAATTAGTAATTAAAGTTAATTTACTAATTAGAAATATTAATTAGTATTAATTAATAAATATGATAACAATTAACTTGGAAATTACCAAACTAATTTACTAATTAATTTGGTATTAAAGATAAGTAATTAATAATTACTTATTATAATTTAAGTTAATTAGTCCACATATGAAAAATATTTGAAAATTAAAAGTTAATCATTATAATTCGTAATTGAATATTTATTTTACTAATAATTGAAAATTAGATATTAGTTATTACAATTAAGGTGAAATAGCATTCCCCCAATATAATTAAGGTGAAATAGTGAATACAAGTTTAACATTTGTAATTATTAGTTCAGATTTAAAGTGTTAGTTTTGTAATTAATAGTTACTATTTCAATTGCATATATAGTTAGAAGTACCGTCGATGGGAGATGATGACTTGCCGCGGTTTATCGATTGTCCTATTTTTGAATCAAATAGAAAATTGTTGGAGGAGAAATGGAAGGGAAAGAAATGTTTAGGCTAGGGGATGATGGGCAGTCTAGTGCGCAGTTTCAGATTCCCGGACCGATATACGTGGACCCCGATTTGCACTCTGTTGGGAGAGAGCTTACGGTTGATGAGATTTTTGCTAGCCAGCCTCCAGATTTAGGCGATGACATCCATACCATTCAGGATGACTCCGACGGTGACAATGAGCAGATCCCGTCGGATGGTGATGGAGATGAGGATGACGATTGTGATGCCTCGTTTCAGCCTTTCTTGCTGGATAGTGCACGCTCGCGGAAGAGACCTACCGAGAGAGGTACAACCACTCCATCTAGATCTGGAGCGGGTACTAGATCATCTCGTGGGTCATAGGGCTTGTCTACTGTGGGCCCTAGATGTGGCAGAGGAGCGCGTTCTGCTAGGGTCCAGTCTAGCAGCACGGCGGGGAGTGGTTACTTACTGGTCCGACTCTTGGTGGACTCTAGATCCCTATTGTGATTCCTAATTTTGGTGGTCACGTAGCCCACCACCTCTGGACGCACAACGTGGACTCTAGGCCAACATCACAATTCAGGCTCCGCCTTGCAAAGGCTAGGGTTCTGAGGCTGGAGAGATTCTGGTGGCCTTCCCCTGTGGCTCGACAGTTAGTTGATGCATCTGGGGTGTCGCACCTTGGTCGGGTTATGTCGTGGGGTTTAGATCTTCCCTTGTTGTTGGCATTCGTTGAGAGGTGGCTGCCAGACACCAACACCTTCCACATTCCATTCGAAGAGATGACGATTACCCTACATGACGTGTTGTACCTACTGAGGCTTCCCATTCGAGGCAACCGGCTTAGTTCGGAGGGCGAGAAGACGTATGTGAGGCAGCTTGCCACTATGCTTAATATTGATGGGGATGAGATCAGGTGGAAGTGCTACAGAGCAGCCGGTTTTCATCTAGAACACCTAGTCAAGGCTCCTGAGACTGGATACCTTGACGATGCTAACACAACTGTTTGCTACTTGATTGTGTTGCTGGTATCTATTGTTTTTTGGTGACCGCAGTCAAAACCGTGTCCGTATTGGTGTTCTCGAGGGGTTGCGAGATGTGTATGACTCGGGAGTATAGTTGGGATGCGGCTACACTTGCTTTCTAGTACAAGCAGCTCGGGGTTGCTTCGCGTGCTAGATCTACGTCCCTGTCAGGCTTGCTTACTTTGCTGCAGTCATGGATCTACGAGTACTTCCCGAGCTTGTTTAGTAGGCCGACCCGGCCCCACGTGCTAGTAGGACCGAGTATCGTTGAGAGAGCAGCTGATGTAGATGCAAGGCTAGACACACTACGATCTCTTTTGGATGTGATGACACACGCCCACGTCGATTGACTTTCGTTCGGTACACCTGACTTCAATGGTGAAGCTCGGTGGTCCCTGTATAGTGGAGGCATACATGCATTCGACTATGTTGAGCCGCACGATCCCAGCCACGTGTTGCGTTAGTACGGTTACCGACATACAATCCCAGATTCGATTCTCACGCCGAAGTTAGCGTCGCGATCGGCGGATGGGATGCAGTATTTAGTCAGGCACTCCAGGTTTGACTACAGTCGGATTGGGTAGTTGCTGGATTTGTTGTTCTTCAGTACTTTTAGTGTGCCCGGATCGCCTGACGGTAACGCGACAACGGAATATACGGCATGGTATCTCGACCGCACACACCCACATATCGTCCCCACACGCGCAGCGGATATGCCACACCCACCGTTGGTTTGTATCGTTACAAAACACTTTGTCCAGCATTTTATTTTCCATTCACAAACTTGGTTGTAATACTCATGCTTAATTTATTTGCAGGCCCCGGAGCAGGCTATGCGTTCTTTCTGCGCTGGGTTGGCCCCCTTGTACTAGTGTGATGGATTGGATCAGTTAATTGACCGGGCACGGGAGTACTATTAGGTCGTTGAGGGCATGCGAGGGTTGTGGTCTCAGTATGCCCCGTAGCTGCTCGTTTTCTATTTTCTCTACTGTATTGTACTTCATTCAGATAATTTAGGTTGGGATTGTATTTTCATTTTGCTTACATTATTGTAGCTTTTAGTTATGTTGCACTGTGATCGAGGTACGTATATAGTGGACATTCATGTTTTTTTAACTTATGTTAGTGGTTCAATACACCACTTCATTCATGCCAGCATTTGCATCCTTAGTGAGTCAAATATTCAAACATCGAAACCATCTAGAGTTTGCATAAATATATATTCAGTACATAATTTAAATGCGTACAAAGAAACATAGAAACCATCCATCCCTTAATCTGAAACATCCAATTCATACTCAAATATAGGGTTGGGGAGTTAGATTATGCCCCCCACGATCGCGGAACAACTGCAGTTCATCTTTGTATATGTCATGCCACAATGTGGTGCGAATCCCGCCCTCTGCCCCTTCCCAAACCGGATGGAAAAGCGTCATCAGCCTCACCCCATCCACCTCGGCCAACTATATCTTCAACACTTGGTTGCCTTTCCAAATCAACTGAACAACTCAATCTAGACACTGCACATGTCTAGCACCCAACGGTAAGTACGTCGTTCTGTATGTGTGCTGGCTAATCGGTTCCCTGGCTGATGCGTATACCACGAACGCCCAATTGTAGCGGGATGCAAGTCTGATAAGATCTGCATCCCACATCTAGAAATCTGGTTCGCAGATCCCTGTAGTACCTAGCACTCTTCTCTTAACATAGTCTCGGTCCTGGTCCGATGCTACGTATACTTGTTTGTACCCTACGTTCCACCCCACTAACACCGGGCCCCAAAGGTATTCCCTTGTCTTCGGGTATCGTTCTTGATTTCCATAAACAATCTGCACTATAATGCGGAAATCACAGTTCCTCTGACACTCTGCGGGATATAATCTTTGTACATGAATTTAGGTTGTCGTGCTGAAGTAGGCATACCACCTGTTTCATTAGAAAAAGGGTTAGGAGGCTACGGGGTATTGGAAGAGAGGCATAATCAGAAAATTAAATTGCACATACCACATACCAGTTTTCTTATTACGTGATGTGGCAGATTTGACATTCTCCCACCATGACGGTTCCCTTACATTTTGTCGTCTAGGAGCTCTACTTTTTGGAGCATCTGATATCTTCAGGTCCTGCAGACCCTCCACCTCTGGATATAACTGGGACTGGAGGAGTCTTTTCGTAGTGAAAACTTGTGCCTCTCCTAAACTCTCGACCTCCTTAACAGTTTCGCGCCAAACATCATGCTCAACATGAGTTTCGTCTTCCCACTCTGCACAGTCGGGCAGGTCCGTGTAGTCTAGGGTAGCCCAAAAGCGATGCAGGTGCTTCCTATACTGTAATCGGTCCTCCTCCAGACACCGCTAAACTCCACATCTACATGGCAGCCCCTTCGTAGTCCAAATCACACACGTGCATGACCTCACCAATGCCCGACCTTCAACCAGTTGCTCGATCGCCCAAAAGCTCATCGCCATGTTCAACTTCCCGTATGGTTTCTCCCAAATGACAAACGACTGCATGGAACAACGTCGATCAATATATTCTAGCGACTTTCGTATCTCCAGCACTTGACCCACCATAAGGCGATCATATGCACGGAATAGGTGGTCAGCCTTACTGATCGAGGTGTGCAGCCAAGCCTTGAAGGATGAGTACGTCGGTTCCACCCTATTTGTCCTTGTGTTGCTGAGATGGAACACCTTGTTTGTGTAGCCACTTTGAAGCCAGATATTGTACTAGTTGTTCGCTCCAACCACTTTCGCCAAATCACTCCATTTTCTGAAAAACATTTGGCTGGTTCTTGTATTGAGCACTTTTCCCCATGGACCTCGTACGAATTTCTCGGCTACATCTCTGTCGTACAACTTCGTTACCCTACCCTCGATGTTCCTCTTCATGTGCCATACAAACAGCAAATGAGCCGAAGAAGCGAATACGTTCTGCACTGCAACTGCCAATCCACGTTCCTTATCCGTGATGAAGGCATTCGACACTCGATCCCCAAGAACCAATCGCAATTGGTTGAGTTCCCATGCATATAACTCTTTCGTTTCATCTTCCATGAGTGCCAACCCAATATTGAAGTTTTTCTTCACATGCGTCACACCTACATAATGCACAACTACCTTCTTGTAAACATTGGTTTTGTAGGTGGAGTCTACCATGATGACAAAATACCAAGCGTACAACATGCGAATTTACTACGCATGTGACACATACATATAACTGACATGGTCGTTCGGATCCCTTATGTATTTCGTGAAGTATCCCAATTTTCGCGCCTCTGTCACCTTCCATTGCATGGGGTTCATGCTTCCCAACCTCAACCGCCGTATTTTTACCGTCTCATTATAAATTTGTTTCATGTTGATCAGACGGTCGTACTTATTATTGAGTATGCTCTGCATCTGTCTTGGCGGGATATGGTTCTCCCCCAACTACCTGATGTGGTTGTTCATCTCGTCTGTAAGCTGATTCCGTTGTTGTGTACCTTCACACCACAACTCAAACTGGTGGTTATGGAATGACCTAAAAATCCCGCATTTTACATCATCTTTGACGCTGTCAATCCTCCATTTTCACTCATCGTGAATATAGGTAGGCCACACACACACCACGAACGTACAACCCGTGAAGGATGTTGTAGTCATACGTGAACTCTCTGAAGAGGCTGTGAACTGTGATGGTCCCCTACCACCATGGGAGCAGTATAAGTACAACCGTTTTTCTTCTTCACCCGGGTTCTTCTTATGTGAGCCACGCGTCAATTGTAACCATAAGTCTAAAGCAATGTCCTTAGCCACAACACACTAGTTATCGACTGTGTCGTAAAACACCCTGTTGATGAAATAAACGTCATAATTCAACGGCTCCTCAACATCATCATCGTCACTATAACTCGCCAGGATTAGGGTTTAGGATTTAGGGATTAGGATTTAGGATTTAGGGTTTAGGGTTTAGGATTTTCAAGTTAGAGTTTAAAGATAAGGTTTAGGGATTGGGTTTAGGACTTGGGGTTTAGGGTTTAGGATTTAGGGTGTCGGGTTTAGGGTTTAGGATTTAGGGTGTAGGGTTTTTTAGTTTAGAATTTAAAGATAAGGTTTAGGGATTAGGGTGTAGGATTTAGGGTTGAGGGTTGAGGGTTGAGGGTTTAGGGGGTAGGATTTAGGATTTAAAGATAAGGTTTTGGGTTTAGGGATTAGGGTTTAGGGTTTAGGGTTTAGGGTTTAGGTGTTAGGGTTTAAAGATAAGGTTTAGGGTTTAAGATTTAGGGTTTAGGGTTTATTGTTTAGAGATTGAAGATAAGGTGTAGGGTTTAAGATTTAGGGTTTAGAGTTTAGGGTTTATTGTTTAGAGATTAAAGATAAGGTTTATAGATTAGGGTTTAGGACTTAGAGATAGGTTAGGGTTTAGGATTTAAGGGTTTAGGTTTCAAGGATAGGGTTTAGGGTTTAGGATTTAGGGTTTATGGTTTAACGGTTACGGTTTAGCGGTTAGGGTTTTGGTCCTTGTTTTTAATTAATTTTTTGAAATTAGGGGTTTAGGGTTGGTAATTAAGGGAGACTAGTAAATATAAGTACTTATAGTAACACTTGTTCTAATAGTTACATACTTGACAATTTAATATTTAATAATAGTATTTGAAAATTATTAATTACTCATGTTAGGATTTAACCTGCTTTTTCGGCTCTCTTGTTTCTTCTTCTATTTTTTTTAATCAGAGGAGTCGTTCCAGGTAGCTTTCATTCCTCTTTCCTGATTAACCTGCTTGCCAGATAGAGATTCGGACAAACATGCCCTATTTTCCCACACTTATAGCAAGTTTTCGTTTTTTTCTCTGAAGATTCACCATTTTTATCTTTGTTTCTATTCGGATTATGATTCTTGTAGTTCCTATGATACTTAGAACTACTCACCTCTCTCTCTTGCTCACGTTTGAATTTGATTAACCTTCTTAGCTTACTACTCATTAAGGCAATCTCGTTCAATATTAGGATTAGCTTCATCCTCACTAGAACTTCCTTGATCTCTATGATTCGATTTAAAGGTTATATTCCTTTTTGTTCTACTTTCATCCAGAAGGTTATTTTATTTCAAAACAATTTCTTAATTAAGGAGTGATCCTATCAAAATTTCCATTAGTAATTCATTCAAGTCCTTAGCTTCTTATATTGCAATCTTTTTAGCAATCCATTCTCTAGGCAGTGATCTAAGAACTTTTCTAACAAGATCTGCCTTTGCAATAGCTTTTTCAATATTGGCCAGTTTATTAACTATAGTGTTAAATCTAACATATATCTCAGAAATTGATTCACTTGACTCTATTTTAAACATCTCATATTCATACATAAACATATCAATCATAGTATCTTTAATAGCCTTATTTTCTTCATGAGTTGTTTCGAGAATTTTCCAAATTTCTTTTACAGTATTACAAGCACTGATCCGATTAAATTCATCTTCACAAAAAGCACAATAAAACACATTCATAGCTTTAGCATTTTTTCGGCTTTAGTTTTTTCCCTTTTCCATTCTTTAAATAAAGAAACTTAATCTTTCTGAAAAACGAGATTGAGATCAAAATTTATATATCAGGCACCACCTGCAGACAGAAAGCAGAGGCATTTGTTTTATGTTGAAAGTGTTAAGCATAACTTGCTTTCTATTAGTCACATTTGTGGAAAAAATAATAGAGTAGTTTTTTAATCTAGATCTTGTTGGATCCAAAGTATTAAAGATGGTGAAATTCTGTTTAGAGGATATAGGAAGGGGACATTTACTTAGTAAATTTTGAAATAGTGAAAAATATTGATCAGCTTTGCTTAGTGTCTGTCAAAATTGAAAAATTATCTTGCATGACATTGTAAATTGGGTCATATCAGTATTGAAATTTTAGCTAGTCTAGGAAGTCTTGATTTAGTTAGAGGTATTCCTAAACTTAATTATGTTTTGTGACGCTTGTGTTAAAGGAAAGCAGGTTGTCTTTCAAATCTAACCCTCATATTACCTCCTCTCGTATTTTAGAACCTATTTATCTTGACTTGTTCGGTCATGCTAGTTATACGACTATGGGAGGAAAATACTACAGTTTTTGTTTTGGTAGATGATTTTTTTTAGCATATTTGGGTTTATTTTGCTCCCTTTCTAAAAATGAAACTTTTCATAAATTTAAGATTTTTATTTCTACAATTGAAAATGAAAAGCAGATGAAAGTCATTTACTAGAGGATAATTTGTTAATCAAGAGTTTAATGATTTCTGTGAGTCACTTCGAATTATACACAACTTCTTAACTTTTATAACTCCTTAGCAAAATGGAGTAATAGAACAAAAAAATAGGGCTCTTATAAAAATTGCTAGAACCATGCTTAATGATATGGACTTAGCTCTAAGTTTTGGGTTGAGGACGTAAGCAGTGCTTGTTATGTTACTGATAGAGCTCTTATTCGGTCTAAATTCAATAAAAACTCCTTATGAACTTTGGGAAAAAAACCTAGTATAGGATATTTCAAGGCTTTCGGATGTAAGTGCCTTATTCTAAATAATAAAGATAAGTTGGGAAAATTTGATGCTAAATCAAATGAAGGTATCTTCTTGGGGTATTCTACTCATAGTCGAGCCTATAGGATCTATAACAAACGCTCTGGGTCGAACAGTCAGTAAATGTCTGTTTGATGAAACCGCTAACCACTATTAAGATGCAGGGCTTGAATGATGGGCTCATAGAATTATCAAATACTGATCCAAGCATTTAGAAGATCAATCTGGAACAGCATCCACGCACAGCTAATTGTGCAAAGGACAAAAGTCTTAAGAAGCATGAAGAATCTAGAAAACACTAGTCCAAGGGAACAAAATCTCAATCAAGCTCCTCAACATATCATCAAGCGACATGATGCGCGGATTTTACCCCGCTATCAAATACCCACTAGATTGCTCTAGTGGGTTCGTAAATTTCCCTAGGGTTTTTCTAGTCATATTACTCAAATTGACTAACTAACTAGACAAAGTAACAATTGATGAATGCTTTTAAGATTGTTTGAAGTAACAAATTAACACTAAGAATGTAAATCAAAGGAAAATAAATTCAAGAGATTGAGTTTCAAGTCCACTAAAGCTAGCAATGCATGGATGAATGGCAAGTTATCTCGGTTATTCTGGTTATAGTGGCTTGGCAATTTCTTAATGTAGTCTTAGATCACTCTCGCGCCTCTAAGGATCTATTTCATGTAACTGTAGACTCCTCTCTCGAGCTAATCCACACTTAAACAAAATGCATTACCAATGTTTGATGAAATGCCACAACGCATTATAAGTCTGAATAAACCTCAATAACCAATCAAATCATCCATACAAAAGCTTATCTAAAGCTTCAACTCGTCCGAACAACACAAGAAGTTTAGCTACTCAAGGTTTGGGAAGTAAGAAGGGAAAAAGAAATGAGAACAACCCGGAAAGAGAACATGATCCGTCAAGAATTCTCAATCCTGTCGCCGATCTTCGCTCCTTCGCCAATCGATGATAATCTCGCTTCAATCGGTCCCTGGGACTCTCTCTCTTTCTAAGAGCTCAAAAATGTGTAGAATGAATGATCAGGAACCCTAGCTCTCTCCAAGAGCTCGAAAAATATGTGTATAATGAAGTATATGTCGTCCACGGGGTCTCAGGGGGTATTTACAGGCTTCTAGACCAAGTTGGAGAAGGAAAAGGACTTGAAAACCCGTCTGAGGGTGAGACACGGCGTGCTCCATATGGAACACTCCGTGTTCCTCGCTGTGTTCGGCCCCTGTAACTTTATCGGGCAATTTCAGCGGAGTAACACTCCGTGTTCCTTCCTTATACAGAATTTGACCATAGTTTCAACACAAACGTTGTAGACAATCGAATTAACCTTCCAATGCCGCTGATCTTGCATCAATTGGACTTTGGAGCGATGAGTTATGCTCAAAATACTAAACAGTGACGCTTTCTTCCCAAGTCGAACGCTTTGAGTTGTTCCGGCCTCCCGTCATGATTTGGTTTATCTCTAAACGTCATATGACACCTGAAATGTACCAAAAATATACCAAACACCATAATACGGCCCCAAGGGGCAAGAGAACCAAACATGTACTCAAAACCCGAATTTGAATACATTTTGACACACAAAAATATAGTTTATAACGAGAAAATGTGTGTCGAAAATACATCACATCACGACACAGACAGGTAATTGGTAATTTAAATGAATGTGTACTTACTCGATCTACTTTTATTTCTACTCTCGAACCAAAAAATGTTAGCGGATTATGACTGGAATTTACTAATGAATGAGGAAATGGTTCAATTTGATAAGTCATGTGTGTGGGATCTTGTCCATAAACCCGAAAAAGACTCGATATTGGTACTAAGTGGGTATTTATGAATAAAACTGATGATTAGAGAATAGTCATTAAGAACAAAGCTAGATTAGTTTGTCAAGGGTATTATCAGGAAGAGGGCATTGACTTTGATGAGACTTTTGCTCCAATAGCTAGACTAGAAGCTATTCGTTTATTTTATGCCTTTGCCACCTTTAATTGTTTCAAGCTTTTACCAAAAGAATGTTAAAAGTACTTTTCTAAATGGTGATTTAAAAGAAGAAGTTTATGTTTCTCAATCCCCTGATTTTGAAATCATGTATTTCCGAATCATGTGTACAAATTGAATAATGCCTTATATGATTTAAAGCAATCTCCTATAGCTTGGTATGAAAACTTAAGTACCTTCCTTATTTCCCAAGGGTTTACCAAAGGATTAGAATCAACCTTTCTCCTTGTCTAAGTCTACGTAGATGACATTATTTTTGGATCTCCTAACGAAAGAGTCAGTTTAGACTTCAGTAAAGCCATGCAAGAAGCATTTGAAATGAGCTTAATTGGTGAACTCTCTTCCTTTTTGGTTTTGCAAATAAAGCAAACAAAATCTGGTATCTTTCTATGTCAAACTAAATATTGCAAGAATATGTTAAATAAATTTTATCAACTAAGAATGCAAATCAAAAGTAAACAAATGCAAGAGATTGAGTTTCAAATATGGGAATGGAGGTTGTTCGGATTCGAATGCAGTCAAGCTAGAAATGCATGGATGAACGATAAGTTATCTCAATTATTTAGGTTATAATGGCGTGGCGATTTCCTACGGTAGTCTTAGATCACTCTCGCGCCTCTAAGGTTCTATTCTGCTCGACTGTAGACTCCTCTCTTGGGCTAATATACAGCCGCTCCTCTCTCAACCTAACGGAGAATCTAGAGTTCTTCCTAAGCGACCTTCTAATCTATGTTCCTCTCGGACCCACAAATCAATGACGATGATTCAATCAGGGTGATCAGACAAAATTGAATAAGAAATTAGGTTTAGCAAGAACACACCATAAGTCTGAATAACCTCGATAACATATCAAAGGGTTAAAACCTCAATATCCATACAAAAGCTAAGCTAAAGCTTCGTCTAATCCAAACAACACAAAGAGTTTAGCTACTCATGGTTCGGAAAGCAAGAAAGGTAGAGAAAAGGAAAATAACCCGGGAAAAGAACATCTTTCGATGAGAAATCTCCATGTAGTTGTCGATCTTCGATCCGTCTCCAATCGGTGATGAACCTGTACTTCAATCGATCTCTTAAATTGTTTCTCTCTCTAAAAGCTCAAAATTATGTCTAGAATAATGTGTGGAAAAAAGTCTCCCAAAGTAGGGATTCGATTGGGCTTTTATAGAGGTGCTTTCTTAGGTCTAACGTATACCAAAAGTGAGCCGAACGTATACCGAAAGCGCGCGGCGCACTTTTTGTCTGAATGTTAGAGACCTAAACTTCGAATACGACCAAAAGTGCACTATATATACCAAAAGTGTGCCACGTACTTTTAATATGTATTCGACGCATTTTTAGTATAATGCCAGACTTGGTGATTTTCCCATTCTGTGATGCATCTAGCTCCTACTTGCACATCATATAGCTTCGAATAATGCCCCGATACCGGTGTGTTCTTAAAATAGATAAAAACACAATGTAACAACATCACACTGTCCAAGGGGCCAAGGGTGACAATATGCATGAAACACCCCGAATACTATCAAAGTGGGACATCCAAACATCGAAAAGGTCGTCTTGAACGGGAAGAATTGTGCTAAGAATCGAGCTCATCAAATCACCCCACAGTTAAAAGTTTGCTTGTCCTCAAGAAAATCTAGCTACTAATCCAATTCTACAAAGAACTCAACATGTGGTGATAGGAAAAACATAACTTAGGCTCTCAACTCTAGTATTATGTCAAGGAATGCAAGTCAATCAACAAACCACATAATTAGGCATATAATACCGAATCCCTAAGGTTAGTATGAGATAGACTCATGCATATGATACAAATGACTCAACACCTAACCACCAGAGTGTATCCATATCCTCCTAAACACTTACACCTTCGAATTGCCAGCGGAAGTAACAAACCGATGACTCATCCTGGCCGAGATATCTCTTTCGTCCTGAGGGCGGAGGTGCGTCAATTTTTAGTAGAACTCAAGTAATGCTATCACCTCCCTCTTATTTTGAGTTCCTTTCTTGACTGTCTCAAACTATATACTATTATAAACAAAGCTCAAATGCTGAACTGTTGTTTCTTTTCTTTCCTTGCTTTTTCTTTCTTTATGGTTTTTATAGATAGTGGTTTTTCCAAATGGGAGAATAATCACAACTTAAGCCAGACTTGGAAGTAATCAGTCTCCGGCCCATGCCCCATGTCCCAGAAAGGTTGGGAAGAAGGTGGACCTCTAGGGTCGCCCTACATGTTTCGATTGTAATCAAACCCCCACGAAATTTTTTAATAGCAACCTCATTCGGACTCCTTCCACTTGTTTTAGCTTCGTAACAATCTTGACGAACTCATTTGTGGTGGATACAACATAGACTCTACTGAGAGATAGAACAAAATAATAGAAGGTGACAATCCATATGTATCATATACAGAAGACTCTAGTATACTAACTTCAGGTAAAAGGGCAGGTGGTTCAAAATTGAGATCCTTCCATCCAAGACATCCACAAATAGAACGAGAACACGAATCATCCACCCACCGATATCAAAAAAGTAAGCTTGAGAAGGAATTTCAAGAAGCAAGAACAAAAATTAAGCACAAATGATCACAAGTTAAGTACCCAAAATTTAGAAGCACCCTTACTCACCACATACTTAAACAGGACATTCTCTTCAATGGACCAAACAATCAAGTGAGAAAGGGCCAAAAAATATGTTACTAACTTGGAGATCATGAGTGAGCACATGTAGAGCCTGGACGAGGACCAAGGCTCCATTTGAACACCAAGTGAGATTGAGACTTCGTCAGGATATGAATGGAGTTCTACACCTAAAAAGAAACAACATAAGCCAAAGGAGAAAGGCTACTGCCAATCCGTTACATCAATCCATAGCAAACTAAATGAAAACACAAACTCACTAAATTTCAACCACATGACACCAAAAGACTTCAGACATGGGCTACCTCCCATGAAGCGCTCTTTCTTTTACGTCTTTGAGCTGGACGATACCTAGCTTAGGAGGAAGCATCCCAACTGAAGACTTTCTTGACACTAACATCATTATTCTTGAAGTACATATTTGGAATACCTCCCTTGGGAAGGAACTTTTTGCGGCCATAATGAACAAGCTCCAAGACCCCGTCAGATCTTATAGCTGTAATCTCGAATGGTCCAAACCACTCTTCCTTATCTACTTTTATGTCTAGAGGTTCAGAACTGAAAGTCCTCGAGTTGTCCTTTGGTTTCTCTTCATTCTTCTTTTTGGTGCCCTTCTTCGAGATACTCGCCTTCACTTGCATAAGTTCAACAACTGTTTGTGCCTGCACTTGTTTGTAGTAGTCGGGTTAGTAATAACAGTAGAAACATAGGCATAATTAAGATCATTCAAAAGTGGCATAACTAGTGATGAGTTGTTGGAGGCAGGGCTAGACATCTCAAATGTGATATCATCTTCCTCATTTCTTAAGGTCAATAGTCCAGTTCTCACATCAATGGCTACATCCGCAGTTTCTAGGAATGGCCGACCAAGGAGGAAAGGGGTTTGGACGCTCTCATCCATGTCTATCATGAAAAAATCTACTTTAAAGCTACATATACCTACTCTAACAATGACATTCTCAGCAATTCCTCTAGGATAACAGATGGTTTGATCAGATAGCTGAATATGCATCATAGTAGGGTGTAAAGCATGCAAGTCAAGATGTTCAAACAAGGAGTAAGGCATGACACTAACACTAGCACCCAAATCTGCTAAAGCCCTATCAATGTGATGACTACCAATATAACAAGACAAAGTGAAACTCCCTGGGTTAGAGCACTTCTTCACCACTTTGGTCTTATGATCCATTATGTTTATTGCGTTGAGGGACACTGAAGCTACCTCTTTCTTCTGCTCAGCCTTCAACTTTTTTGGAGTGTGTTTAGGTAGAGGGACGAGTGTCTCTTTAGGTGCTTGGTCTTCTACTTCCTCTTCCAAAACCACTTCTCTAAGTTCCTCCACCACTATAGCAGATGTTGCATCTCCTAACTTCCACTTGTTGGAAAGAATCTCTTTCATAAATTTTGCATAATTTGGCATATTTAAGAGGAAACTAAGAACAGATAGTTCAATTGAGAGATTTAAGGCTATGCTAGTAATCAAAGGGTTCACTCAAAAGAAAGGAATCGATTTCTTTGATACTACTCTCCAGTAACCAAGATCACGACCATTCGCATGATGTTTTCTCTAGCTTCTATCTTTGACATGCATGTACATTAGTTGGATGTTAAAACAGCATTTCTAAATGGTGATTTGGATGAGGAGATTTATATGGACCAACCTCCAGGTTGTGTAGAACTTGGTTTTGAAAACAAGGTTTGCAGACTGGGGAAGTCTCTTTACGGATTGAAACAAGCTCCAAAACAGTGGTTTGAAAAATTTCATAACACCATTACTTATTTGGATTCAAGGCAAGCAATTCAGACACCTGCATTTACTCAAAGATGTTTGATAATGCCTGTGTTTCCTTGTGTCTCTATGTAGATGACATGCTGATCTTTAGCACTCACATCTCAGCTATTGAGGAAATGAAATCTTTCCCATCCAGCAAGTTTGAGATGAAGGATGTGGGACCTGCTGACGTGATCTTGGGGTTGAAGGTAGATAAACAAGGAAGAAGTTACATCCTAAGTCAATCACACTACACTAAAAGCTTATTGAAGAAATTTAATAGCTGGGATGTCACACCAGCTAGAACACCCTATGATCCTAGTGTTCATCTGGAAAAGAACATGGGAACAAGTGTCGAACAATAGGAATATGCTAAGATCATTGGCAGCTTGATGTTTCTAATGAATTACACCAGACCTGACATCGGTTATGTAGTGAACAGGTTGAGCAGATACACTCATAACCCTAGATCTGAGCATTGGACAGCCTTGAGAAGGTTACTGAAATATCTCATAGGCACAACCGAGTGGAGTCTTCAATATGGAGGATTTTCAGAGGTGCTAGAGGGATACACTAATGCCAATTGGGTGTCAGACAATGAACAAGTAAGATCAACCAGTGGTTTTATCTTCACCTTAGGAGAAGCAGCCATTTCATGGAAATCCTCCAAGCAACCCTGCATTGCTCGGTGGACAATGGAGTCTAATTTGTAGCCCTACACTTGGCTAGACAAGAAGCTGAATGGTTGAGGTGTTTGTCGTCAGACTTTCCTATTTGGGAAAAACCTACACCATTTGTTTCTCTCCTTTATGACTCCTCAAGCTTCAATTTGCATAGCTCAAAACAAAACTCACAATGCTAAGAAGAGACACATCAGGATCAGACATGAAATTGTAAGGAGCCTAATATAAACGGGTGTATTCTCCTTACAATTTGTGAGGTCTGAGTCTAATTTAACCGATCCCTTCACTAAAGGCCTTCGCAGGAAAATGATTGCAAAATCCTCCAAAGGTATGGGATTAAGGCCACTCAGTGAGGTGAATGACATATGATAGGCACCCTCTTCTGCTGATGTGTTCTTCAGATGCAGGTCAAACAAAAATCATGGAAAGATTCAGAAACATTAGTGGAATGGAAAGATTGCCTCAGCTTAGCCAACTAGCAATGTCCATTTGGTTGAAAGACCATATTGCAGCAGGTTATTTGAGAAACCTGGCAACTTAAAGAAGCATGACGTTCATAGTCTATACACTAGGCGGGCTGAAGTGACTTGATGAACTAGTGTATCTCATAGCCTGCCAATTCAAGTGGTTCCCTACTAGACCTTGATGAGATTAATCAGTTGTATGAGCGATCTCATAGGCTGCAAGTCAGCTGGTTCAATGAACCTGATGAGACTACTAAATGAGAATGATTCTAAACCAAGGTGATTGGTTAATAAGACTATCACTGATGGACTGTTCAACACTCCAAGGATGCATGTGTTACTGTTGGATTTGAGAGTTCAAGTTCAAGATCTTACTCACCTAAACGCTTAGTTCATCATGATCACTATGTTCTAGTTCAAGTCTCACTGACACTAGAACTTAAGTGCAGAAATTCTTGGATCAAGTTGAAATCAGGATGAATCTTCATATTCGTGGGGGATTGTTGGGAATATGAAGGTTCAAACCGGTGGAGTCAATTGAGTGAACCAACTATCTAAGCCAAGAGTGAAACGTCATCGTTGCAACTAACAAAACTCCTCTCACTCTGTAATTGAAAATGACCGCTCGAAGTGCAGGGAGAGATGATGATCTTGGCCTGATATTCCTCCTAGATTCTCTCAACTGATTCCCCCATGAGTCCATCAACCAAAGAAGTGGAACTCAACACGAGGTTGTTGTGATTCATGGAAGTCAGCAACCTATAAAGGTTGGGCTGCATATCACAATAGTGGCAAGATTTTTCCGAGTTTCTATTTTCATTACTTCTCTTCTTAGCCATGAGTTCTTGTTGGTGATTACCTTGGGGAGCTTTTCTCATCACATTGATTGTTGTGGTGATCGGGAAATCGCTTTAAAGGTAGTGGCTCCTCCACGATCACTACTATTTGCATCGTTATTTTATTTCCACTTCAAGTTTATTTTTTAGTTACTGAACTAACAATTTGAAGCGATTTAATCATCATTAGATCAATGTCTACACTAGCCAGATCCGTACCTGATATGAGCAAATTGGAAGCACTTGATGGAAGTAACTACAAGAGGTGGTCACTGAGGGTTCTAATCTTTCTGGAACACCTTGAGATAGATTATGTGTTGTTCAAAGACCCACCTGCTGGAGCAACGGTCATTCCTGCTTCCACATCTGAAACATATGTGGACACTGGAAAGAAGGACTCTTCCACAACTACAACCACCAAGGAGGCATGTCCCTAACTGAAACTCAAAAGTATGAAAGGGACAATAGGACTGCCAGGATTCATATCCTCGACCATCTGAGCAATCCCATTTTTTATCTCGTGGCTCACACCAAATCTACCAAAACCATCTGGGAAACACGACTGAAAAAATATGGAGGAGATGATGCTTGAAGGAAGAGATATACTTATAAATACTTGGAATGTTCTAGAAAGGGGATGAGAGAAACTACGCAGATAAAGTACTAGAAACGGCCTACCTTTGTTGTCCTCCTTCCTTTAATTCCGATGCAGGAACCCTCGCAAAGACTCCGACCAAACCCTCACTTTCTCTACCGACGGATTCAAGCTTCATCGGAATATATGCTTAGACCCTAAGGAGACTAACGTTCAGGGATGGGAAACGATGGGAAACGATCGGACTGCTAATACAAGTATACCAAACTTGGAACTAACGAACTGAACACAGGAACCCCTAACGTTTTTGTCATTAAATATGCCAGCTGATGATGAGTGTTGATGTGGGTGACGTTGAGGAGGCCACTTGAAACAAGATCCCGAACCAAATGACTAATGACTTCTATAGTTTAGTGACTAACGACTTATGAATGTTTAGTACGCTCGTGAGAAACCAGGTTCTCAACCATCTCAATAGCTGAAGTACTGTCACTATAAACGAAATTTTTGCTAGAACATGATACTCCACCCCTAGTGATGAACGATAAATGTTGTCTGTTTCTTCGATTTCCAGGAAATGATCGATTCACCACGTTCAACGCCCTCATTTAAGCAACATTTCGATTTTTGTATAGCTTTAGGAAGAAGTGTAAGGTGTTTTTTGCATTTTAAACTTATATCTTTGTTTTAGTGTCTTAGACTTAATACCATCGGGGCATTATTCAAGGCAATACAACATACATGAGTGATTTAGGAGACATTGAAAGAATGAAGAAAAACATCAAGAGCTGAAATTAGGTCTAATGTGCGCCCCGGATCGGTGTAATGTGCGCCACTCATTATGACAAGTCTTCAGGGCACATTACACCAAACAATTTGGAGACCTGTGATCTTTGGGTCTAATATGCGCCAAAGGTCCGTCACAATATGCGGCACACATTAGGTCGGGCCCCTAAGGCGCATATTATGATAACCAACAACAATTATGATTTCTCTCCCATAAAAGACCAGTCTTCTTCGATTCTTCTTCTTCTTTTCCAATTCTTCGATTCTTTTTCTTCGTTTTTGATTCTTTGATTCTTTTTTTATTTTTTTATTCTTCTTATTCTTCTTTTATTCTTCTTTTTCTTCTTCATTTCTTCTTCTTTTTTTATTAGTCTTCTTCTTTTTTGGTTTTTCTTCTTCTTCTTCAATTCTTCTTTTTTTTCTTCGATTCTTCTTTTTCTTCTTCCTTTTTATAGGTTCACAACCTACCATGTGGTAAAATTGCCACATAGGACCAATGTATGGTCAACCAACACAAATATGACCAAGATGACTACTAAAAATTCGAGCAGTTTTCGTGTCTGAATAAAGGTCGATGAAAATCGACATAGAGTCACATATAGTGACCTTACCACCATTCAGGAACTAATAGCCATGTTATATCCATATAACTTCTTGTTGTATATTATTAGTGTATCATTGATGATATACAAGAATCATGTTCAAGAGAGATGCACAATTGACAAGTTAGTGGTAAGATTTATTCTTCCACATCTTTCATCTCGAACCCTCTAACTAAGCAAATAGTTGATTGCTTTGAGAAACTCTTTAATTATGAGTCTCAATAATATGTATGTTACATAACCAAAGAATGATCACATCCAATGATGTCAAAACAAAAGAAACACATTTTAAATACAAAATAAAATTAAGAAAATTTTGGTAAGAATTTCGAAACCATTAAATATGGCAAAGATGATGTTTCAACTAGAAATAGAAAAGAAATCAAACTATATGCATAAAGAAATGTCATATGTTAAATGTTAAATGTTCCACTTATTTCTCAATCATTCAATCCATATGACATCAATTGGATATAATTGAATATTGTTCACATCAACGTGAATTGTTCGCTTATAGCAAAATATCCTCGATGAAATTTCATATACACATGGGTATTCGTATTACGCAAACCATTCATATAGGTTGCAATGACATATATTAGGGGAAAACTCAATCCCTTCACAAATTGCCATACTAATCAGCTAATGAAAGTAGTTGCATCCACCACATGAGAATACATTTTCTCATAATCAATATATTATAGGTTTGTTGTAAAAAAACTTTCAAAATGGATGTGTTATAACATGAAAGACTTATAATGAGATAACTACATGTCTCATTTGGTTTACATCTCAATGTATGAAGACTTTATGTCTTAAAACTTTTCATTTCTCTTAGGAATGTAGTTTTGGCTCAAATTGAAGATTTCAGCCAATCGATTCTATCTTTGCATGCATTTTTCTCATGATCCTCATAAATAACTATGATATTTAGCGTTGCACTATGCATAATAGTTTCGTCGACGTTGACATCATTGCGGTTCCAGTATTTTCCATTCAAGATATAGATAATTGAGATATCTATGTTCATATCTTTCACGGATCTGAGGCTCTGCTTGAGCATGTTATTTGTTACTCTTGGTGATTTTTCTAAAATAATCTTTAACCTCAATTTGACCATCCTGATATATAGCATCATTTCACTTTGATGATTTTTTTCTCGCTTTGGAACCGAGTGGTCTACCATTCTTGATGCGGGGTTTTAGACTCATTTGTAATGTCATATTGCCCAATAACGATATCAACTTTATTGGAGCATTTGTAGCTGGCACATTAGAGTTGTACTCTATTTGGGTCAGTAATGTGTCTGGCAGTTGATAAATTCAATTTTAATGATGAATTATACTTTTGAACTTCAAGTTTATAACTCTTTTTTAGTGCGAGGATCGAAATGATATAATCAATCATCTACTCTCTTGGTCAACTTTTGGTTTCTCCCCCTAATGTTGGAAAGTATGAACATAAACCTCCAATGACTTATCATATTCTCTTGACAACGATGTGATATTTTACCATCGATAAACTCGTAATCAAAATAATTTCTCAAACTGCATTGAGAACTCATCATAATAAATCGTGGTGGAGCGATTTCGATGTGTATATCCATATATGCATTGATGGGAAATGTGTGGTTTGGACCGAAAACCAAATATAATGAAGGAATTCATAGTAATCACGTGGCGCAATGTGAATGTGTGTTGTTCATGTAAATGACATGTTCACAACAATTAAAATGAAAAACATTTATTCTCAATGACACATTTTTGTTATTGGATAATCATTAAAATATTCTCAAAACCAAAATGGTTGAGCTAGTAATCTTGCAAATTCTAGTTTGCTTTCATATACACATGTGACCTTCTAGTTGATACATCAATTAAAATAATTGGTCCACATGTTGGGTGTATGGATCCATAAATATCTCCCTTATTTTGTTGTGTGCAAGAGAAATTATCTTACTTTAGTTGATGATTATCCAACAATCAACTATATTTGAGAACAAGCAACTATATTTGAGAACAAGTAACCCAAAAATTAGTTTTGGTTTGTTGGAGATTTCACTCAATAATGGGTAATGGAAATGCGGTGATGCTCTCTTAGAAACGAAAGCCTGTTGATAGAACACAAAATTGTTTGTGTTTCTAAGAAGTAGGAGAGTCACAAGGACTACTGAAATCCATATAACCTTAGGAATAATTTCTTTAGAATATCCATGATTACTCTTTCGATTACAGAATAATAGAAATTGACCGTATAGGTTCTTAATTCGCATTATGATAGAACCGGGATGGTCTAACCGGTTATGCCAATTAATAGTTGTCACGAGTAAACTTATAGTTTACATTTATATGCATCTCAATCACAATAACATATGTGTAGTACAAATTGAAAGATAGCATTTTTGATTCAATAAGGGTATCGTCATAGGCTGTATTATTGTTCCTCTCATGACCAACAAATTGGAATAAGGATTTTTTTCTTTCGTGAATAATATAATAGTTCGATCTAGAGTTTGAGAAAAATTTTGTACTACTCCATATGTTTTGGTGCACTATCAATGGAATATATATATCATCTTGCACTATCATGGAAATAATCATATCGTTATGAGAATGATGCATACTATTGTAAATAGTAAATAGAGATATTGCATCATGCATGTTCCCAATCATCTATGTCACTAATTAATGGAACTTTCAAAAGCAATAAACGTACAACCACTATTAATATGTCCATCCACATAAAAGGTTCCTTATAAAAATAATTCACTTTAAAGATAATGTGACATATGGGGTTTTGCACATTCACTTGGAGGGTTAAAATATCATTTGAATTATGATCATCAAAATAAAGTTGGTTGTATCGCCATTCATGTGATTGGAATTTGTCAACATCAATCAACTCTCTTTCATATGAAATGATATGTTTCTCAATTTTCTTTCTCATGAGCTTTTTTAAAATTAATAAGTCTTTTCCTCCACAAGTGTATTATTGAATTGATTTTGTGGGAATCTATATAAAAAAACATCCACTTCGGAGAATGGTAACGTGTCTCTGGAACCATCACCATTGGAGACATATTAGGTAGATAGCTTTGGACAACTTGGGTAGCTTGATACTCATTTTTAGCTCTTCACAGAGATATATAATGACAATTAAAAATCAAAGTTATGGCTTTATCTTGATAAGACGTTGTATTATCGTCTTTGATTGTTTCACCAAGACCATTATAAATGGATTTCAATTTGCTAACACCCATGAAGGATAATCCTTACCCTAAACATCAAAAGCTGCAAACTCAAATTTTGAAATATTAGATATATTATAAAATAAATTAAATCAAATAACATTATAAACGAATAATAAAATAAGTTGTAGTATGTGGCATATTATTATTCCAACCTTCCCAACACAATATTAATGTTAATGGAAAAAAATAATATATGATAGTAGAAATTAGAATACACTAACATATATGTATACATTGGGTATAATAAATTTAGGATGTCATGGAAACCACTTATTATTCTAACCGTTGGAGTAAAAATAAAAACCAAGTCCTAGGAAAATAAAAAGGCTCAAGTAGTTCGTAACAAACAGTAGCCTTTAGAATATATAATCTTTATCGTTGAAAATACCATAAGTAATAATAATAATTACAAGTTAACAATAATATTTAACTGATTGATAAACCCCATTATAGTTTATAGACACCATATAGCTTAAGATAATAACAAATTTGCAAATGAAATTATATGAAGGTATATAAAAATGAGGTGAATACACAAATATAAAAATTGGACTGATCCTAGAAAAATTAAGGGTTAACAATAATCATAAAATAACCAATATATGAAGTCAAGCAGTACACATATATTAGCTAGTTTGGAATCTGTAAGAAATATGATAAAAAAGGCTAAATCCCTTCCTATATTACGATTTATCGCGAAAATATCTTTTAATACCATACTTTTCGCTATAAATTGGGTGTCATGTAATATTGTAACTTAGCCCCGATTGTCAACCAAAAAAATTTTCGACAAAAAAACTACCACCTCGTCTGCCGGAATTTGGTGAGGCAGCAATTTGCGGACGTGACATTTGACCGGCATATGTCAGCTAGACATGTAAAGTTGAAAAAAAAATCAAAAAACGCGAATAAAACCTCATATCTCCTCCCTCTCTCCGTTCTCCTCCTGCGTCGGTGTGGAAAGGGGCATTGAACTCTTTGCAAATCCATCTGATCTCTTCCATTAGTTGAATCACTCCGATTTCATTGTTCACCACCATTACAGATACAAGCCCTGTATCAGGCCTAATTGCAGCTCGCAGCTTCTCCTAATCAACAAGTCCGTCGGATTTGACGACCATATAAGTGACGTCGAAGCCTTCTTGTTGGAGATGGTTGCATGAATCCAATACACACTTGTGCTCCGTCTGAGTGGTGATTACATGCCTCTTCTTCTCCTCGTATAACTTCATCACTCCTTTAACGGAGATGTTGTTTGACTCCGTCGCTCCGGAGGTGAATATGATCTCCTTCGGCGACGCTCCGATCAAATCCGAGATCTGGCCGCGGACAGTCTATACCGCCTGCTTTGACTCCCAGCCGTAAACGTGAGTTCGCGAGTGCGGATCCCCGTACTGGCTGACGGAGTAAGGCATCATCGCGTCAAGGATGCGAGGATCCACCGGCGAAGTCGCATGCATAATTAAATACAGAGGACGAGACAAGATTTTCACGCCTTTCTTCCTTACCTCTCCGGCCAGATCCTCATAATTAGTCACAGTGGGAGAATCGGCTGCAGCTGAGGTGGAGAAACCGCGGCCAAAGAGAGCAGTGGATTTCACTAGGGTTCGGCGGAGGGTGCAAGTTAGATGCTTCGAGGTCGCCAGAGATGGAGGAGAGATTGGTTTTTTCACGCTTTTTTATTTATTTCAACTTTTCACGTCAGTTAGACACACGTCGGTCAATTGCCACGTTGATAAATTGTCAATTCAGCGAATTCCGGCAGACGAGGTGGCATTTTTTTCGTCGAAATTTTTTTTAATTGACAATCGGGGTTAAGTTTCAATAGTACATAACACCCAATTTATAGCGAAAAGTACGGTGCTAAAATGGTATTTTTTACGATAGTTCATGACTTATGAGAGGATTTAACCTAAAAAACAAATGATACAAATATAAAAAAATACAAATATGAGAAACATATCAAATATCACATATGGAAAAAGTATTGAAAATAATCACAATGAAAAATCGATTAAAGAGAAAGAATATATCAGTAATATATAAAATATAATTGTAATTAATACAATTGATAATGAAAAGATGCCTAAACATACAAAACTCTTTCACTCTTAGTAAGTAAACATTTGAAATCAAATTTTGAAAACTATCAAAATGCAAACATAAAATAAAAATGGGTCTAATAATAAAAAGGATATTATGCTTAGTATATGATAGACAGTTCAAGAAAATAAGCTTTTGAAAAATCTAACAAAAAATAATATTTTGTTGACAAATGAAATTTCTATGAATGAATAAGAAAAGAAAAACTATACACTATTGATGAGAATAGATCTCCACTTCGAGGCGAATATAAGGAGCAAACCTTCACCCAAATTACAGAATTATTTAATCGTGAAAAACTAAAAAATGACACAATCGGTTAAATAAAATGAGAATGACAAAAAAACACCAGATCAAAGCTCTTTCTTCAAAGTAGGATTATGTTGATAACGTGTTAAAAATTTAAAAAATGAAAAACAAAATTATGAAAAGAAAAATATTTTTTATTATGGTGTCTCCTATAATGTAGTGAATATTATTTATAGGCTCAAGATTGTATGAACTCTACATAACTAATAAAACTACATTAAAACATAAAAATAATAATAATGGACATTGATTCTCTATAAAAATTATATTCCTAACAAACGACTTATTATTGTATAATAAGGGTAGGATTTATTATTATAAGTCTTGTATAATGATATATTTTTCGCATATCGTATGGCCACACACTAATTTTGTTTTTTTCTACGTCAGTCTATGCGGCTTAATGTACGGCCAGACACTAATACTGTCCTAGTTTGTTGTAGACAGTAGGTGTTTTATGTACGATTATAATTAAGTATTGAGATGTTGAATTTTAATTTCATTGAGAGTTGTTTTTTTTTTATTATGTGATTGATTCTTTGTGGTATGAATTTGGAACCATTTTGGTCTATTTTTTTTGGCTCCGACATTGTATTGTCTGTTATGAGTGCAATTTCAGATTGATAAGTCATCATACAGGTTTTAGATCTTAGCTCAAAAGATGGATTACGATACTATCACTGTTAGTAGGTTAGTTGTTCCTAATAAAGCGTTATCTTAGTAAAGAAGAATTGTGACGGTGAATTGCTTTTATCTTGCTTTGCATAAATCGAATAGTTGAATATTATTTATTTGTCTGGATAGCCTTAGCGATTCAAAATTTGAGCAATTTCATCCCAATTGTTGAAACCCGTTATTCGTACAGTTTTGCGACCCTTGTTTTATTATTCTCTTAGATTTTTATTTTTATTGATAGTATGATAATCATGGCACTTCAACTACAAATTTGGTTAGTTGGTTAGTACTTTACATCACTTTAAGTAGAATACATTTTTAAAATCTCAAAGAATTCGACCCTAATTATTTTAATAATTAGGTTATTTTTGAACCGTCACCGCAATTATATGAGTCACCTAAATAGACGCAATACCCGGTCGTAGAGTGAAACGAGGTAGGGTAGCCAGCCCAGTTATTGTTGGAGAAACCATGGAGTTTGAACCCAGAAGCAGAAGAAACGAACAATTCCTTAGCAGGGGCAGATTTTAAGTAGCAGCAACTATGAAAAGAACGACCCTAGTAGTAGCACCTAAGTATAAGTCGGTAGGGCAACTAATAAACTGACTAAGATAATTAACGGTGAAAGCTATGTTAGGACGAGTCATGCATAAGTAAATCAAACTTGTAGTAGCACCTAAGTATAAGTCGGTAGGGCAACTAACAAACTGACTAAGATAATTAACGGTGAACGCTATGTTAGGACGAGTCATGCATAAGTAAATCAAACGACCGATTAAGCGTCTGTAAGTTGCTGGATGATCGAGCAGTATCCCAGAATTGACGGACAGCCGATTGCCATGTCCAGAAGGAGAGGAAGCTGGTTTCTTGGGGCGAAAGGACCACATAGGAGAAGAAACAAAAAGAGAACTTCAAGCATCAGAGTTAGGATAGACGGATGAGGATTGATATCATGATGAGCAAAAGGAGGAATGGCGACATCTGAAACTGGAGATGTATGAGGAACGGTCAGAGTGTCTAACGCTCACGGCAGAGGCAGGACAACTCGTATGAGGCAAAACAACACTTGGAACTGGTGGGATTACAACACATTGAGTAGGAGTGGCACTCCAAGAATCGGTGGGGGATGAGAGTCAGGGAACATATCAAAGCGAGAATCAACATTCGACATGTGGTAGATGGGTGCGTGCCTGATGAAACTGTTCAATGTGCAGGAAACGAAAGATTGTTTCGTTAAAGGCAACATCATGAGAATCGTGGAGCTGATGCTTAACCAGATGATAGAGGCGAAATGCCTTCTTCACAATGGAATACCCCAAGGAAAACAGAAAAGGTGCGCGCGAGGGGCGAACTTAGATCGAGCATGGGAAAGAGTAACTAGTAACACAAACACCCGACCTTGAGGTGTGCAAGCAAGTGGCTGCTTATAAAAAAAACTCCGAAAGGGGTCCGATTGCCTAGAATAGGGGAAGGGAGCTTGTTGATCAAATGAACAACATGACATACCACAAAAACCCAGAAGGCAATGGGAACACGAGACTGAAAAAGCAATGCTCGCCCAACAACAATGATGTTCTGGTGTTTGCGTTCAACCCTCCCATTCTGCTGTGAGGTTTGAATGCAACAAGTTTAATGGATGATTCTGCGAGACTGCTAAATACCAGGAGCACAAAACTCTTGTCCATTATTAGTGTGAACCACCTTGATTCGAACCATGAACTGGGATTCAACTAGCCTACAAAAATGGAACAGCAGATCCATAGCTTCTGATTTATGAACCATCATATAAACCCAAGTAAAACGTGATTTATCATCAACGACAGTTAGAAAATAATGATGGCCAGCAGCAGTAGGGACTGAATACGGACCCCAAATGTCAACACAAGTCTGACCACAAGACTGACTCAAAGGGAACGCTAAATGCTTCTATTTAGCGATGGGACATATTGGAGAATGAAAATCAGGAGCAACATTATGCATAGATAAGTGATGAACAACAACAGAGACACATGGACCAAATAAAAATGCAAGTGATCAAACAACTGGGAAACAATACAAACACGAGGTACCAAGGGAGTAGAACTCGTACTGGTGGTAGTCTGAGTGAGCCAATACATGACACCAAGATGTTTAGCTACACCAATCACCTTAGAACTGGGAAGAGCCTGAATATGACAGACAATTTAGTAAAAACTAACGAGTAAGGTGAAGCAGTGGTGAGCCGACTAGCAGACAACAAATTAAATTGGATGGATAAGATCACAAGAATACCAGTCAAGATTATATCAGTGGTAACATGAACTGTACTAGAGGTAATTTGACATATATAGCAGCAACGGAAACATAAGAGCTCAAATTATAGACAGAGCACGAGATGTGATCCGTAGACCCCGTGTCAGTGATCCAAACAGAAGATAATTGAGACGAGTAAGGGAAAACAATATGGGCGCAACACAATAAACCTTGGTCTAGATCATCCTGGCGTTGAAAGGTGGAAGAGAGATCACCATCGTCGCCGTCGGCGGGATAGAGGGGAATCTTTTCTAGGATGTCCAGACCAGGGATAGCAGCGCCAGAAATGTAATCCATCACAGTGCAAGTCCCAACAGCTCCAGCGATGGACTAAGACTGGACAGTTGGATGCGGCTGCTGCTGAAAGAGGGCGAACAGTGTCTGATTCTACTCTTGAGATTTAACGACACCGCATGAATCAGTAGAGGCATCTAAGAGAGCAGGAGGAGACGTAGCAAGCGAACTAGCCATTGCAAGCCTGGGACGGACCGGGACCGTATACCCTGGCTAATAGCCATTTCGCTTGTGACACTTCTCGATTGGATAACCCATCATCCCGCAGAAAGTGTAAATCGGCCGTTTGTAACCCTTCTTGTGAAACTTGGATGGACCAGCAGCAAGAACCACCGGAGCCTCAGAGACGGGAGCAAGATCCTCTCCAGTCTGACCCAACTCGCGTTCCTCTTGCGTAACCAAATTGAACACCTCGTTAATAGACGGTAAAGTATCTGTTCGAAGGACTTCAGATCGCACCACAGAGAAACAGGCGTTCAATCCTCGCAAGAAATGAAGGAGTTGCTCATACGCAAAATATCGTTGAATCTTTACCAGCGCATTACGATGGAAGCGTCGCAGCGAGACTCACAAACGCAAGAGGAAACGTGACGATGCATAGTGTACTCGCCCAGAGAACTTTGAAGCGAGTGTAATAAGTAGTCACAAAGACTAAAAGAGTCCCCAGTCTGAAATTGGAGATTTTATAATGAAGATTATTGACACATAGCAGCTTAGTACGGCTGAAACGCTCATGGAGGTCGAGCCAAACGTCATGAGCAGAATCCAACCAGAGGATACTCTGAGTTATATCCGGTTGAACTGAGTGGATCAACCATCCTAGAACGAGAACGTTAGCATGGCGCCAGGCCAGGACTCAATAGTAGAAGCTGGAGCGAAGACAAAGTCGTCGGTGAAACCAAGCTTATTCTTGGAGAGAAGTGCCATTTTCATCGACCTCGCCCATGGAAAGTAGTTAGCCGAGCCGGAGAGCAGCGGAGAGACGAGGACAGCCCCAAGATTATCACCAATGACAATGAAATAGGGATGCTCTACAGTAGGGGAGCAACAGACGGAAGCAGAATAGGTGATGTTGAATTTTGTAAAGTTTAATTATAATAATAATAAACTATTAAGATATGAGATAAAAAATGCGTAGAATTTGTTTTATGTGTCAAGTGATGAGTGGGTTAGTTTGAGGAGTTATATGGAGATAGAAAAATTGAATCTCTACACAACGCCCTAACTTTCGAATTAAATAATGCGCTAAATTGAGTAAATTATGTTATTAATCTTGAAAAAATTGGGAAAAAAAATCTAAGGGGCTGGCCGGACACCAATTTGCTAGCACTAGGGCCTGATCGGCCACCTGTTTCGGCTAGCCTAAGGAGCCGGCATGCCGTTCGTTTCGACCGATCGACACTACAACAGGTGGCCGACCAGGACCTAATGTTAGCCGAAACGGGAAGCCGGCCGTCTCCTTATTTTTTTTAAATTTCCGCGAGGTTAATTGCGGGGTTAATTAAACGATAATAGACTATAATCCAACAACTAAACATAAAATTTCGTATAATCTTGTACATAACATAGAAATTAACAACATAATCCATAATCCGAGAACATAATAACATAGTTTCATAACAGAATCTGATAATGTGATTACTAATAGTTGATTTTGTTAGGAAATTGTGTATTAAGTGAACGTAGTTTAGCAGAATGCGAATTTTATGCTAGAATAAACAACATTACTACAGTAACGTGTAATTAAGTAGTAGTTTGTTTAAAAAATATTTTACCATAATTAAGTAAATCATCTATTATTTCAATTATGGCTTAAAATCTCTATGATGTCACCAACTATCTATTTAATCTAACAATATATACTACGTATGGCCTACCTTTCATATGACATCAACTACGAGTTTTTTAGATCAAAATGCCATGCCATTATATTTCGTCGTTAACTAGCCTTCAATTACGAATTATATTGTCCTCTATTAACATATTTAAGCCTTCCATTGACCTTTCGTTGTAGGGTTTAGGGTTTTAGGGTTTTGGGTTTGGGTTTTGGTTTTAGGGTTTAGGGTTTAAGATTTATGGTTTATGGTTTAGAATTTAGGGTTTAGGGTTTGGTTTAGGGTTCTAGGGTTATAGGGTTATAACGTTTAGGGTTCTAAGGTTTAGGGTTTAGGTACGAGGTACCCTTTCGTTGTACGATTGTTATTTTTAGGGTTTCAAAGTTTAGGGTTTAGCGTTTTAGAGTTTAGAATTTAGGGTTTAGGGTTTTTGGTTTAGGGTTCTAGGGTTATAGGATTATAGGGTTTAGTTTTCTAAGGTTTAGGGTTTGGGTTTCGGGTATCCTTTTGTTGTACGATTGTCGTTTTTAGGGTTTTGGATTTTAGAGTTTAAGGTTTAGGGTTTTAGAGTTTAGGATTTAGGGTTTAGGGTTTTTGGGTTATGGGGTACCTTTTCGTTGTGTACTGTTGCCTTAGAGACTCGTCTGTTCGGTTATTTCAGCTTACTGGTATGTCAGACTTCGGATGTTTCATTTTATTTCCGATTAGTTTATCTACGATTACACCTTCTAATCGTACTAATAACGATCTCGTTGAATTATCCTCGTGCTCAAAATAACAAAATTAAAAAAAGAAAAATAAAAAAGCTCGGTCGACCACCCGTTTCGGCTAGCATAGGGGTTAGGCTGGGCACCCGTTCTGGCTAGCCCAATTTCCTAACAAAATCATTTAATACTCAATTTCCTAACATAATCAATTATTAGTAATCACATTATGAGATTATGTTATGAAACTATGTTATTATGTTATGAGATTATGGATTGGGTTGTTAGTTTCTATGTTATATACAAGATTATATGAAATTTTATGTTAAGTTGTTGGATTATGGTATAGTATCGTTCAATTAACCTCGTAAAAAACTTCGCGGAAATTTTAAAAATATCGGTCGGCCACCCGCTTCATCCAGCATTAGGGCTCGGCCGGATACCCGTTTCAGCCAGCATTAGGTCCCGCGGCCACCTGTTTTGGCTGGCCCAAGGAGCCGGCCGGCCGGTGCATGTGCCAGCCGAAACGGGTGAAATGCCGGACCATAATGCTTGGCCGAAACGGATGGAAGACCAAGGATAATATCGTTATATGACTATTATGTCCTCTTTACGTGTACATTAAATCCACTCGTTATGATGACTATATTAACCAGTTATGTGTCCATTATGTCAACCTTATGAGTTCATAATTATTCATTTTTAAACAATTATTCACTCGTGAGATGTCCATAATTCATTTTTATGCCATTTTGTATCTCTATTAGACAAGTTAGTTATATAACATATTTAGTCAATTATACCATTAGTTATGATGAATATAATAACATGTTATGCTTTATGGGTGTGTAATGCCACTATTTGAGACAATTATATATTATGATAATGTTTACACCATTATACATATCGCTGATATCATTGTTATGCTTACTTTACGAACATATTATATCATTGAATCTGTTATATAATCGTTATATACACTTTACGAATATTATATCATTTATAATAAACAACCACCATGTACAGATCTCGCACCAACTCATAAATATTGTATCTGCCTTCGTTCGTCCTTCTATAACAAAATAAAATAAATGTCTTTTTTGTTCATAACAAAACAATATATATTGCAAATAATATTTGTATAACATAGACAAAAAATAAGAAGAAACAAATTATTTTTTGTTGTTTTCATTTTACAAGCCGAGTTCTTTAAAAAATCAAAATAAAAACAAAGTTTCTTTGTTGTGGATATTGGCTCCAACCAACTTTCTGCATCATTAATCTCTATCTTAACTGTATAGAAAAGAACATAATTAAGAAAAAATACCTAAATATCTTTTTTAGATGCTAAATTCTTGTGTATTGAACAAAAAAATAGAACTGGTTTCAAAAAGACCAGATCATCTATAAAGTTTAGTAGATCTAAACCTCATGTAAGAAGAAATTGGATTTGGTTTCCAAACATATATAAATTAAAGTATATTTGAGATAGAGACAAAGAAGAAGCCAAATTAAGTCAGAAAACAAAGTATACTTGAAAAACGATGCTCTCGATGACTCTATTCTTTTCGCCGTCGATCAATTTCTTCATTGTTGGTGGTGAAATGATGGGTTTGATGTATGGTTGTAGAAAAGAGACGAAGAAGAAAATAAAGAATAGAGAAGGCAGAGAAAGAAGTGAGGAAGAGAGAGAAGAGAATTTCTGGAAATGAAAGACAAGAGAGAGAGGTAGAGAATATATGAATTTTAAAATAAATTTGATTTTGAAATTCAAATTTAAAAAAGAAAAAACAGAAAAATTAAAACAGAAACATTAATAAAACGTTTCCTTGCCTACCCCTGGACGAATGACAGCCTTCCGATTGAAAGTCAATGGAAAAACATATCCACAACCATCAGATCTACCTGTTTGGACCGTCTAACTTGAATAACATCTCTGATCATTAGCATTTTCGCTCCCTCTTGCTAATGTTTTAAAAATTCTCCCATAAATAAATTATTTCTTTTAACTTCTCTCCTACATCCATTCCTTCGGCCAATCACATTAAAGTTTCTCCCAAAATTCCTCCTACATCTTAATACTTACAAAAACGTCCATTAAAGTTAGGAAAATATCAATTTGGGCCATCATACTTCCAACAGGCAAAGAAGCCATTAACAAGGACCAATGAGGAAATAAAGGTTTTGACAAAGAAAAGTAGAAATCTAATACCATAAAATTACTGAATTGCTATATAACGTCCGACGTTGAAATGATGAAACCGCCCATGAAATAGTAAAATACTGATTTCTTTATACGATGCGAATGACCGAGAAATTTTTATACCACTTGAAACGACAAATTAAAAATGCCTGTTTATTCTGCCGTCGTTCTGCCACCGCCGCCGCTGTCGTCGGTCTGCCACCACCATCGCCTTCGTTCCGCTGCCTTTCGGCCGTCCCATCGCCGACGTGCCGTTGTTCCGCCGTGCCGCCGTGAGATCTGCCGCCGCCTTGAGATCCGTCGTCGCATGCCGCTTCTGAGGTACGAAATAAAAAAAAACATTGATCGTCGCCATTGAATGGCGACCGCCACACGGACGTCATCGCCATTCAATGGCGACTGAGTGTGGCGGTCGCCATTCAATGGTAACTGTTTTTATTTATTTATTTTTAATTATTATATTTTTATTCTGAAAATGTAATTAGTGTGATTTAATTTAGTGAATTAGTAATTACATATTTGGTCATTAAATACTTGATAATTGAATATTTATTTAATTAATACTTGGTAATTAGTTATACTAATAAAGGTGAATTAGTAGATATAGTAACAATTAATTTCATAATTTAAATACTTGATAAATGAATATTTATTTAATTAATACTTGGATATTAGTAATTACTCATGATATGTAAGGTGAATTGGTAAATATAAGTAATTATAATAACAATTAATTTGATAATTAAGTACTTGGTAACTGAATATTTATTTGATTAATATTTAGAAATTAGTAATTAGTCATGCAAATGAAGGTGGATTAGTAAATATAAATAAATATAGTAACAATTATTTTGGTAATTAAATACTTGATTATTGAATATTTATTTCATCAATACTTGGGAATTAGTAATTAGTCATGTTAATTAAGATGAATTAGTAAATATTAGTAAAGTAGTGACAATCAATTTGGTAATGAAAAAAAATTATTACCATCACCATGGAATTGCGACGGTGTACATTATATAATTGCCATTGAATGGCGAGTATTGATAACTGTCACCATTAAATGACACCTATATGGTGTACACCGTGAATGGCGACGGTAATATTTTTTATAAAATCTTTGTATTTGTGTATTTTAATTTTTAAATTAAGAATATTAATTATGAAATGAATAGTTCTAACTATAGAATATGTACATTATATTACATATTAATCATAATATTTTTATTTAAAATTTGTATTTATGTATTTTAATTCTTAAATTAATAATATTAATTATTAAAATTAATAGTTGTAATTATATAATATGTACATTATAATAAATATTAATCATAATGGTTTTTTCTAAATTTATATTTATGAATATTAACTCGTAAATTAATAATATTAATTATTTAAATTAAAAGTTGTAATTGTATAATATGTACAATATATTAAATATTAATAATAAATATGATCATAAATATTAATAGTTATAATTATATAATATGTACAATTTTATTATTAATATTATTTGTACTCACATTCGTTTATTAATTAAAAGTTTGGTAATAATACTTGGTAAGTTTGGTAATAAATAATAAGTAATTAATAATTACTTACAGTAATTTACTTTATTTGTGAATATACCAAAAATAATATAAAATTAGAAATTAATTATTATAATTTATTTATCATTCCGGAAAAAATAATTAGGGTTTAATTAATTAAATCGTCACAATTAACATCGAAATTACCAAATTAGTAAGTTTGGTAATAAATAATAAGTAATTAATAATAAATTACAGTAATTTACTTTATTAGTGAATATACCAAAAATAATATAAAATTAGGAATTAATTATTATAATTTATTTATCATTCGGGAAAAAATAATTAGGGTTTAATTAATTAAATCGTCACAATTAACATCGAAATTACCAAATTAGTAAGTTTGGTAATAAATAATAAGTAATTAATAATTACTTACAGTAATTTACTTTATTTGTGAATATACCAAAAATAATATAAAATTAGAAATTAATTATTATAATTTATTTATCATTCGGGAAAAAATAATTAGGGTTTAATTAATTAAATCGTCACAATTAACATCGAAATTACCAAATTAGTAAGTTTGGTAATAAATAATAAGTAATTAATAATTACTTACAATAATTTACTTTATTAGTGAATATAAATAAAATAATATAAAATTAGGAATTAATTATTATAATTTATTTATCATTTGGGGAAAAAGATAAGGCTAGTTTACTAATTACGAAACAATAATTAGGGTTTAATTAATTAAATCGTCACAATTAACATCGAAATTACCAAATTAATAAGTTTGGTCATAAATAATAAGTAATTAATATACCAAAAATAATATTAAATTATGAATTAATTATTATAATATATTTATTATTCGGGAAAAATATAAGGCTATTTTACTAATTACGAAACATTAATTAGGCGGATCCCTACTGTGATCCCTAGTTTCGGCGGTCACATAGCCCACCGCATATGGACGTAGGGTTTGGACTCGAGGCCGGCATCTAGGTTCAGACTCTGCCTCTCCAAGGCTAGGGTCATGAGGCTGGAGAGGTTCCGGTGGCCTTTCGCTGAGGCACGGCAGCTGGTCGATGCCTCTGGGGTGTCGCACCTTGGTCGGGTTATGTCGTGGAACCTAGATCTCCCCTTACTATTGGCATTCGTTGAGAGGTGGCAGCCAGACACTAACACCTTCCACATGCCATTCGGAGAGATCACGATTATCCTACATGACGTGTTGTACCTGCTGCGGCTCTCCATTCAAGGTACACAGCTCAGTTCGGAGGGTGATAGGGCGTATGTGAGCCAGCTCGCCTCTATGCTTAACGTTGATGGGGATGAGATTAGGCGTAAGTGCTACAGAGCTGGCGGGTTTCATCTGGACCACCTAGTAGAGGCTGTTGAGGCGGGAGACCTTGACGATGTGAGCATAGCAGTTTGTTACTTGATGGCCTTGCTGGGTTCTACGGTATTCTGTGATAGGAGCCAGAACCGTGTCGGTATTGGGGTTCTCGAGGGGTTACGAGACGTGCGGATGACTCGGGGGTACAGTTGGGGTGCGGCTACACTGGCTTTCCTGTACAGGCAGCTCGGGGTTGCTTCTCGAGCGGGGTCTACTTCCCTGTCAGGTTACCTTACTCTGTTGCAGTGCTGAATATACGAGTACTTCCCCAGCTTGCATTGTAGGCAGACCCAGCCCCACGTGCTAGAGGCGAGGCACTTGCAGGGAGGTGGGAGGGACCTCGGATCGTTGAGAGAGCAGCGGATGCGGATTTGAGGCTAGCGACACTGCGATCCGTTCTGGATGGGATGACGCATGCCCACGTCGATTGGCTTCCATTCGGTCCACCAGACTTCGACGGTGAGGCTCGGTGGTCCATGTACAGTGGGGACATACATGCATTTGACTACGTGGAGCCCCACGATCCGAGTCGTGTGTTGCGTCAGTACGGCTACCGGCAGACGATCCCGGATTCCATTCTCACGCCCGAGTTAGCTTCTCGACTGGCAGATGGGACGCAGTACGTAATCAGGCACGTGAGGTTTGACTACAGCCGGTTTGGGAATTTGCTGGCCCCGATGTACTTCAGCACACCTAGTGTGGTGGGAGCGCCTGATGGTAACGCGTCCCCGGAGTATATGGCGTGGTACCTCGACCGTACACACCCCCAGATCGTCCCCACCCGTGCACCTGATATGCCACATCCACCTATGGTTCGTAACGTTCCAGATTAATGTATTTTTTTTTATCTTCCGTTACAAATGTGCTTATAATCGTCATTATGTCTTTTTCTGTAGGCTCCGAAGCAGGATATGCGATCTTACTGCGCTGGGATAGCCCCCCTGTATGCGTCAGGTAGTAGGGCCCAGTTCATTGAGCGGGCGGGAGAGTACTACGATATTGTGGAAGGGATGCGCGTGTTGTGGTCCCAGTATGCTCCGTAGACGCTCATTTTCCATTTCAGTATTGTTATGTACTTAGTTTGGATATTTACTGTATCTTGTACTTATGTTGGGATTGTATTTTCACACTTTTGACAGTATCGTTCCAGTTAATAGTTATGTTGCATTATGATCTGGATTTATGTACCCGACTTTTATGTACCCGTCCACCTCAGCCAACTGGATCTGTAACCAATGGTTGCCCGTGCATACCAGCTCCACAACTCAATTTGGACGCTGAACGTGTCGGGCACGCAGCGGTAAGTACGTCGTCCCAAATGTGTGCTGACTAATCGGCGCCCTAGCCGATGCGTACACCACGAATGCCCAATTGTAACGGAATACAAGTCCGATAAGGTCGGCATCCCACATCCAGAATTTTGGTCCACATGTCTCTGTAGTACCCATCACCCTTCTCTTCACGTAGTCTTGATCCTGACCCGATGCTGCGTATAGCACGGGCTTGATCCTGACCCGATGCTGCGTAGTCTTGATCCTGACCCGTGCCTCCACCAAACTTTCAACATCCTCAACTGTTTCGCGCCAAATATCGCGTTCAGCACGGGCTTCGTTTTCCCACTCCGCACGGTCGGGTGGGTCGTTGTAGTACAGTGTGGCCCAAAAGCGGTGCAGGTGCCTCCTGTATAGCAAGCGGTCCTCCTCCAAACACCGCTGAACTTCAAATCTACAAGGCAGACCCTTTGTGATCCGAATGACGCACGTGTAAGACCTAACCAATGCCCGATCTTCAACTAGTTGCTCGATCGCCCACAAGCTCACGACCCTGTTCAACTTCCCATAAGGTTTCTCCCAAATGACGAAGGACTGCGAAAAAATAATTAGGGGCTGTTACACATGTAGTGAAAAAGACATGCACATAAATGTAGAACCACCGAACATACCTTCATCCGTGAGTCTTCTAGGGACTTTCGTATCTCCGGTACTTGGCCCGCCATAAGGCGGTCGTATGCACGGAATAGCCGGTCAGCCTTGCTGATCGAGGTGTGCAGCCAAGGCTTGAAGGATGAGTGCGGCGATTCCACCCTGTTCGTGCTTGTGTTGCCGAGATGGAACACCTTGTTCGTGTAGCAACGCGCCCACTTCTGCTTGCAAGGGAGCCACTCCGAAGCAAGATATTGTATTAGCTCTTCGCTCCAGCCACCTTCTTGTAAATCACTCCATTTTCTGAAAAACATTTGGGTGGTTCTTGCATTCAGCACTTGCCCCCATGGACCTCGGACGAATTTCTCAGCTATATCTCTGTTGTACAACCGCGTAACCCTACCTTCGATGTTCCGCTTCATATGCCACACACACAGCAAATGTGCCGAAGAAGGAAACACGTCTTCTAGTGCAACTTCTAGTGACGAAAGCATTCGACACACGACCCCCAAGAACTAAACGCAATTGGTTCAATGCCCATGCGTACGACTCGGTTGTCTCATCTTCCAGTAGTGCCATCCTATATTGAAGTTTTTCTTCACCGGAGTCACGCCTACAAACTGCACAACCGCCTTCTTGTAAATGTTGGTTTTGTAGGTGGAGTCGATTAGGATCACAAAATACCATGCGTGCAACATGCAAACTGACTCCGCATGTGACAGGTACAGATGACTGATATGGTCGCTGGAATCCTTTATGTACTTCGTAAAGTACCCCAATTTACGTGCCTCTGTCACCGCCCATTGCATGGGGTTCATGGTTCCCAACCTACTCCGCCGTATTTTGAATGTCTCGTTATAAATCTGTCTTATGTTGATCCGACGGCCGTACTCATTGTTCAGAATGCTATGATCTGTTTTGCCGGAACATGGTTCTCCTCCAACTGTCTAATGTGATCTTTCATCTCGTCGGTAAGCTGATTCCGCTGTTGTGTACCTTCACGCCACAACTCGAAGTGGTGGTTGTGAAATGACCTAAAAATCCCGCGTTTCACATCATCTTTAACGGTGTCAATCCTCCATTTCCACTCAGCATCAACAAAGGTAGGCCGCACACACACCATGAACATACAACTTGTGAAGGATGTTGTAGTCGTACGCGAAGACTCTAAAGTCGTTGTGGATTGCGATGGGCCCCTGCCACCATGGGAGCAGTTTAGGCAATGTCCTTAGCCGCAGCACATCCGTCATCGACTGTGTCGTAAAACACCCCGTTGACAAAATAAACACCGTAATTCAACGGCTCCTCAACATCATCATCGTCACTAAAACTCTCCTGATCATTATTATCCACAATGCTGTATGAGTCCACAATAAACACTAAACCCTACCACGTAATTAAAAATCATGCATTTAGTAAAACAATAAAAACTAACCGAGTTACTCATGAATGCACTTTAGTGATCCGTCTAATAATAGTACCGATCCTCAGCTGCATAGGCTAATAAAAGTATTGTCAGTAATTAATAAAAGTATTGTCAGTATTTAATAGATTAAGCCTAGGGCAATGTCCTTAGCCGCAGCACATCCGTCATCGACTGTGTCGTAAAACACCCCGTTGACAAAATAAACACCGTAATTCAACGGCTCCTCAACATCATCATCGTCACTAAAACTCTCCTGATCATTATTATCCACAATGCTGTATGAGTCCACAATAAACACTAAACCCTACCACGTAATTAAAAACCATGCATTTAGTAAAACAACAAAAACTAACCGAGTTACTCATGAATGCACTTTAGTGATCCGTCTAATAATAGTACCGATCCTCAGCTGCATAGATTAATAAAAGTATTGTCAGTAATTAATAGTTAGAAATATACAGCTTTTATGATTGATGGTTTAGGGTTTAGGGTTTAGGGTTTAGGGTTTATGATTTAGGGTTTAGGCTAATTATCAATTGTAATTGTTCCGTATATCTACTAATTCATTTTAATTATTTTAGTTACTACGACTAATTATTAATTTCAACACGTTAATAAATTAAATACTTAGTTACGCAATAATTAATTACGATATATGTGTAATTAATAGTTACTAGAGTAATTAACATTAACCAAACTTTAAAATTATAACTACGATTTAAATTGGAATTAAATAAAAAAAAGTATTTTGGACGGCGTGCCGACAGTCGCACAAGGCGGTCGGCGGTCAACGCCGACGGCGAAGGGAGGCGGTCGGCACGCTGTCCGGTTTTACCTCTGGTACGGCGGCGGCGGTCCGGCGGCGAGGGACGTCCGGGAAATTTCCGGCGGCGGCGGAGACAGATTCGAGAGGTTTTTAAAGGGTCTTTTGGAATGAAGTATAACTGTTCTTCGAAATTCCGCATTTTATAAAGAATTTCATTTTACTATTTAAGGGCCGATTATGTCATTTTATTATCGAACTCAAATAATTGGACGATATTAGGGCGTTGGTTCGTAAAAAGCAGGGCGTCGTTTAGTAACTACCAAAACTTTTGGTAAAAAAGGAGTAAAAAAATTTGGTAAAAAAGGAGTTGACAGACCTTTTAATATCACCAGCCCCTACATGAGGAGAGACGATCGCTTGGGAGTCTCCGACACTCGAGACAAGGGTAGCATTTGACAGAGGAGGGTAGGGGCGGAGCCAGAATTTTGGCCAAGGGGGGGTCTTTTGTTGTATACATAAAATCAACTATATAACAAAAAAGTCGACAATTCACGGAATACAAAATCATTGTGATAAATATTCATACAATTACAAAATAGTAGTTTAAAGCACACTGTCTACAACAAATCATGATGCAATTTTATATTTTGGAAGTATTGCATAACACATTCCTTGTCTAAACAAGTCCATTTCGTCGAAAAGAGAATCGATTATGTCACTTTCTCCGCAGGAGTAGTAGATTTTTCGAACCTTGAATAATATATCGTCATCTAATTTTACATATCAAAATCAACTTTAGAATATGACGAATCAACAATTACAAATCAAATTAAATAATCTACATATTAAACTCATGTTAAAATTATCAAAACTTATCAGAGTTGTGAACAATTACAAAGAGTGGATGGAGTCTTGGAGCCGAAATTGGAACTTAAATATCAAGACTGAAGAGTTAAATAAAATTGAATGACTAACATATCAAGAAGTGTCTTTAGTGTAGATGGTTAGTATACTAAACTTTTAATGATTGGTGTTTGGTTCAAATCCCAACAATACATATGTGTATTATTTTTTTCCATTTTCTAGCCAAGGGGGCTGCATGCAACCCCATTACTTTGATGTAGCTCCGCCCCTGGAGGAGGGGCACTGATCCCTTGCAGAGTTGAAGATTCACTAATACCCATCACCGCATCTCTACAAGACTCGTCGTTGTCATCATGCAATGTTTTCGAAGCGCGATGAACCGATGTCACACTGACATGAGTTTGGAAGCGAGGGGCAGATGACGTCATCTAGAGCTTTTTTCTTTCTGATTATAATCGTTTGAATGAGTTATTTTGCAAATGAGTTATTTTGGACCAAAATGACATTATTTAGAAATGTCGTATTATTGATGCGCAAAACGTTTGAAGTGTAAGAATTACCTTATTTGGCTAACAAAAACGATGAGTTATGGGCTTTGTGAGTCCATTATTGTATATGTTATGTACGAATCTACTATATCATATTGTACAAAAATAACATATGTATTGTTACAACTGTTTTTGAACAATTATTCACTCGTCACGGGTCCATACTTCATAATTCAGTTTAGGCCATTTTTGTATCTCCATTTTACAAGTCAGTTATACAACATTTTTAGTCAATTATCCACTCGTTAGATGACTATAATAACCTGTTATGAGTTCATTATGTCAACATTATGTTTATCATATCATAATTTTATGAACTAAGTTTAAAATCACATCACAACCCACACACGAATTGAGCTTAAAATTTTCAATTTTTCGGAAAACAACACAAAATGCTAGTTTATGTTCATTCCATGCCACCATTTTTATGACCACTTTCTGAATGTATAATGTCATTGTTATTTTAATTTAGTTATATTTACATCAGTAACATATTATGTTTACAAAATATAGACAACAGTTAAATACCAATAAAAATGAATCTAAAACTTTATTAAAAGGTCAATACATGTTTATTATACAATTGTTATATTTGAGATACCATTATAAATATATATGAGATAAAATTAAATTCCAATTTTGAAATTCAAATTTGAAAAATATAAATTAAAATAAAAAAATTTCCTCCGACTACCCATATGGGTAGACTTGGCAACGGAGAGGTTCGGGGATGGTTATGGCATACCCATTACCCATCCACCTTCGTGGCGGTTATTAACCATAACCATCACCATTTCTATTTCGGTGATAGATTTCGTTCCATCCATACCCTCACGGTTATAACCGCTCCTCCTAACGGTTGACCACCGATATGCAAGAAAAAAAAGGAATGAAAAGTCGAAAATGCATACACATTCATTCATCTGAAAATTTTCCAAATCAAATTTCAAACAATAGTAACAATAGCATTTTAGAACACTAAAAACACTTGTGAATTGTTCTTGAAATTAAAATGTAAGTGGATTAGGACAGTCAAATGGTATTGGGCTTTATTGTTTTAATAATATACGGGTAAATAGATGGTAAGTTACGGGTTGGGGATTGTTATGGGTATGGTTACGGTGATGGTGCGGTTACTTCGAAACTCATAACCTAATCTTACCCATTCGTAGCGGGTAACGGTTATAACCATAACCGCAAAATACCCAGTCAACCCGGTTAATAACCGTCAAACTCGATGAGTGTACGGTCGGTTTAACGATTAAACGATCACCATTGCGAACCCTACCTATGGGCAAATAACCATCAGATTGAAGTCAACGGCAGACAGCCGTAGAATCGTCTGTCCGGACAGTCCCTACTAACTTTGCTCTCTAATAATTAGCAATTTTGCTTCCAAAGGATGATATATGATCCAATGCTCTCTAATCATTAGCAATGTTACTTCAAAGGATGATATATGATCCAATCGACCCACCCACAAAGGCAATTATGTGAGGTGCGCCCTCGATAGTGAGAAACCCCGAAACACAGTAAAACCACGCCAAAAAAACGAGTCAACACATAGTGGTAGGGACAGTGGGACGGAAACCAGCTGCCAACAAACAGGACAGAACACAAAACCAAAACACAACAGGAAAAGAAGATACTCATCTACCCAAATAACTCCAAAACCACATTTAATGTGTTGCTTGCTCCCCATCCACAAGTTTCTACTCCTCACATATCATCACCAGCTTGAATAATAATGTTATGAAATAGTAGTAGTGCTACTTTGCTAGTACCAGACAGACCCCTTTTGGACAAAACAAACTATTCATCATTGTTCGTTGAGCAAAGAAAAACAATAAACAAGCAAAAAAGTAATACAATGTCAATAATAAATATGCAACTTTCTTTCCCAACAAAGACAAGAAGTAAATTTGGAAGGTCTGATTCAGGAAGGTCTAGTTGAGGTTGATGCAAGATCCAGCCAAGAGTCTGAGCAATTATTACCACCGCCTATACCAAAGAAATGGTGCAATGGCTTGTGGGTTTGTTCATGATGATGATCAGCTGATGGTGGTGATATTGATTGACATATCTCTTTATTGCCACTATACTTCTCCACCTTGACTGGCCTAATTTCTGATGCAGATGACTTGAAATCAGCACCCAATACAAAACAATGCTTTTCCTGCTGCTGCTGCTTTGATGGATAGCAATCGTAAAAGCTCTCAAACTCTGACTGTGGACTGCAATATCCTAATTTTCTAGTTGTGGATATCAACTTATGCTGCTGCGGCTGCTTAATATTATGGTAATTTCTCATTCCATTAAAGTACCTTCATAGTAGAAAAACTCAAAATTTTAAGGACAAAAGAACAAAGAGTCTAATCAACCCCGCACCCCAAAAGTAAAGATTTCAAGTTAACCAGTGAGTAGTGAAATTACCTGTAATCTTTGAAGAGGTTAGCCTGAGTAGTGCTGCGAGGGGAAAACTCAGATCTAATATTAGCTCTATTTGAGCAATCTCTGGAGGAGGAGGAGGAAGAAGAAGAGCTACTATTGTGATGATGAGGGTAGATGAAATTAGTATTAAGGAGGCCGGTATGGTTATGGATATTAGGAACTTGGTGGAGATGAGGTGATTGATCAATTGATGTGGATGAAAGAAGTGGAGAGATTAATGGATATGAAGAAGGGTTAACAAGATTCATGTTTGTCAATGAAGAGGAAGGAGAAATTTCCACAGGCTTTCTTGAACGGTTTTTGCCTCTATGCATGTGTTTCTCACAGTATTTGGAGTTGGGATAATTAGCTTCCTTGGAGCACCTCCACTTCTTACCGTCGGTTCTTCTGCACCTTCCTGGTTCTGGGTCTCCTTTTATCCTATTACCCACCTGAAAATATCCAACTTTCTCCACCCCAAAAAGCAAAAGATGTAAGCTTTCTCATATATTAAAAATGGAATTAAAGGAGAGATTGAGATGTACTTGGATATTGGAGAGAGGACGAGGATACAGTAGAGAAGAGTAGTTGAAGTGGGATTGGAACTCCAGAGACCATATACTTGTAGATGAGAGCTTGGTGCTCCAGTTCCTGCCATTGTGTTGCTGTGAATATTGGATGGTGATGAGAAGATGACAATAACCCCCTTGGATTTCCTTCTTCTCCTCTTGCATCCATCATCATCTTTTATTTCTTCAACTGTAGACAATCCACAGAAAGTAAATAGTAGAGAGTTGAAAGAAAAGGAAAGGTCAAGCTAGCAGCCAAGAAGAGCGGATGAACAGAGAAGGAATATTTGAAATGGCTAGCTGTTGGGTTGGGAATGTCTACACACAGCACAATAGTCTATGAAAAAGAGCAAGTAACGGATAATAATAGTGTACATGTCTCTCTGCTGCCACAAACTCTCTCAATCCATTGACAGAATCCTGCTCTAATGTATGTTCTGTGCAGTGGAGCAAGGATATATCAAATGAACAAAACAAAGATGGCTAAGTCTAGCTTTCTTTTTTCTCAAATAAGTAGTGGGCTCAGAGTCACTGCTAGCTAGCAAGCTTTGGTATGATATCTCTCTTCAGTCTTCTGCCACCTACCTATTTCTGATGCCTGCCTCTCTGCCTCTGCCTTAGCTTAGCTGCTGCTACTTCTACTCCCTCTCGTCCTCTCTCTCTCTGACAATCTCTTTACATAAATAATATTATTATACCTCATTCTGAGTCTTTTTATTATTATTGAAATGTGAAACTAGGGCAAAGGAGGGTACTACTTGTTTCGTTTTTTACACTGGAGCTTAAGGGTGTGTGCCATCACAAACTTGGAAATGGGTGCCCGGTGTCATTATATGGTGCGAGTCTGCATCTAATCTACTTTGGAAGTAGATATGCTTGCAATCTTTGTCAATATTCTTTTTGATCCCATATTTTTAGGTAGCTGTTAAACATCGCTTTAATTTTTGAAAAAAATCACCATAAAATTTGAATGTAATATGTAAAATTACGCGAATACCTTTTATTTATTTTTATTAAAAACAACCGAACAAAATCATTCACCATCATTTCACCTCTCTTGTCGAATTTTTCTCCCAACCACCGCCCACACGACCACCGCCCACACCCCCTACACCGCTGCCGCCCTCACCGCCACCATCGCCGCCCTCAAAACTACCGCCGCCGTCCTCATCACCACCGCTGCCGCCCAAATGCAACTGCCGGCGCGAGGTACGTCGCCGACAATAGGGTCCAGCAGTCCAAAATGGACTGCCCGATTCAAATTTACTCACATTTACATAAATTTACATAACCATCATATTTAAGTACTTATTACATATTTCACTGGTCATTTTATTCGTAGAAAATATGAAATTAATTAATTGTCCAAATTTGGATTTGGATGGAATATTAGTGTATATTAGTGGCGATAAGTGTGTACTAATATTACGTTAATTATGAGTTGTTAATGATAAGTAGTGTATTATGTGAATTAGTAGTTGTCATGATATGTTATAGGTAATTGCTATACTAATAGTAGTTGGTATAATTTAAATTTGATAGATAGTTCATCAAGATGTCAGACAGAAGTAATAAACGGAAGAATAAGTTACCACGATTTCTAAACTGTGCCACTTCTGCTTCCGATCAGAAAGAACAAATTGAGAAGTTCTATGCTGAGAAGAAGAAGCAACGTGATGCAGATGATGGTGAGCCTAGGCTCATGCAGCTAGATCTGCAGTTTAACATTTCCGGGCATGTGTTCGACTTTGGGTTTACGGATGTTGGTGGGACATAAGCATCGCAACAGGATCATCACCAAACATCGATGACATCCGAGATTACTCGGAGAGCTCGGGCGATGACCAACTTGATGATGACGAGCATGATCCTCCATTTCACCCAGCCCTTTTAGTCGACCCCCACCTCCGCCTACGAGGCATGGTCCATCGGCAGCGGGTAGCAGGTCATCTCAGGGTTCCTCTTCTGTTCAGTCTAGACGTGGTAGGGGTAGTCGTTCTGTCGGAGTCGAGTCGAGCACTGTTGGGTCATGGTTGCTTCAGGCGCCGACACAGGGTGGGCCTAAGATCATCAACATGATCCCCAGTTTCGGGTGGGCCTAAGAAATATTACATACCGCATGTGCAGAGAGAGTGTGGCATGTCGACCCGCATCGACCTTCAAGTTGGACACCTCGAAGAAGGCAGTGAAAGCCATACATGAATTCAATTTGAAGACGGAGGGAGCACGAGATTTGGTAGTGGCATCGGGGTTGTCCCACCTCGCGGTCGTTATGTCTTCCTAGTTAGACAGTGCACTGATTCAGGCTTTCGTGGAGAGGTGGCAGCCTGACAGAAACACCTTCCACATGCCCTTCGGATAGATGACGATCACGGTGCACGACATTTCTACCTACTACAGATTTCGATTGCCGGGACACAACTTAGTGATGCTAGAGAGAAGAACTACAAGGGATTATCAACATCTATGTTACATCTCCATGAGAACGATTTGAGGTCGCTGTATACAAAGGGTGGGATGCATGTGGATAGAGTCCTGCCGGCAGCAGCGACGGGTGAGCTCCCTGATGTCGACACCGCTTACTTGTTCAGTTTCCTTGGGTCTACACTGTTTGTGGACCGCAGTGGGAGCCTCGCCCGTGATAGCATCCTGGAGGGTATTAGTGACATTAATAGGGTGAGAAGTTATAGATGGGGAGCCGCTGCACTTGCCTTTATGTACATGCAGTTAGGGATAGCTAGTCGGGCATCCTCGACGTCACTGTGCGGGTGTCTCACTTTGCTGCAGCCTTGGATGTACGAGTATTTCCGTGATTGCGCGGTTCACAGTTCCCGCACCGGCGCAAGACCGGTGAGGCACTTGCTGGGAGGTGGGACCCTCCGAGAGCGATTGACACATGTTGATTGGCTTCCATTCACCCCTACTCCAAATGACGGTGATACCCTACGATCGTGTTATTTTGGAGGGATTCACGCATTTGACATCATTGAGCCGCATGATCCCGTTCATGTGCTTTGTCAGTACGGGTACCGGCACGTGATTCCCCATCCACCTTTGACGCCAGAGGTTGCTGTTAGGCCTGCTGATTGAGTACTGTATGATGTGCGCCACTAGAGGTGTAAATTTAGCCATCCCGGTGCTTTGGCATACTTGCTGAAGATTAGCATACCTAGTGTACCTCGTGCACCCGACGAAAATGTGTTTCCCGATTACCTTGCTTGGTATCTCGACCGCACACATCCATACATCACCCCGTCAGTCACGACAGATGATCCCCCAGTTTCTGAGTTTGTGCGTCCTAGTTCCTCTTCCCTAAAATATTTTATTGTTTGTTTCGTTTACAATGTTACCGTGACTAATTTGTTTATATCCCTTTTGCAGCCGCCACAGCTTATTTTCGACCGCATTGTCCATAGATTGGCGCCCCTTTGGGAAGCCGACACTATAAAGGCTTTCGTTGACAGAGGACCAGATTACTTCGTGTTGGTTCAGTACATGGAGGGATTGTTTAGAGAGTTTATGCACTAGACCGTTGTTTTCTTATTTATATTTTCGGATGTTGTTTATCTTTATTGTTGGTGTGTTATGACATATTTTATGTTCTTGATATTGTACGATGTTGTTCATCGTGAATGTTGATTGTGGTTTAGTTATTCCATGTTTCATTCAGTAATTACATTTCTAATATAATGTGTTTGATTCATTAATTATATTTATTGTTATGTTCATATTGAGTTATTCCATGTTAGATTAAGTAATTAAATTTCCGATATAATGTTGATGATGATATTTTTTATACTTTAATAACTGATATAATTATGCAAAAACAAAATTCATGTGTACATACAACTAACAGTTACCAATTAAATCACCGGAACAAGTCAACAATTTCATCTACACTGATCTTACATTGAGATTGCCAGTTACAAAGGGAACAAAAATTACAATGGTGGATGATGTCCACCTCTTCGTACAAATAATGCTCGTTCAGCCCCATAGAGTGTCTCCTAGAATGTCATCCGTTCTACACCCTGGACCATCGTATTCACTTGGATGAAATCTGGAATTGGTCGCACTACGTTCTTTTCGTCTACATGTATTTGTACCCAATGGTTCCCGGTACAAACGAGTTCTATTGTAGCATTCAGTCGCTGAACTGGACCGTCACATGAAATAGGTAAGTCCGTAGAACCATATGTGTGGAGATGAATGGGCCGACGTGAAGATGCATACACCACGATAACCCAGTTGTACATGGAAGCAAATCCAAAATGATCGGCATGCCACATCCAGTGATCATCTCCGCATGATCCATGAAGGCTAGCCAACCTCCGCTCCACCTGTTCCCGTGTCTGATTATACGCACCGTACACGGTTTCAAACTCTAAATGCCAACCTACAAGTACTTGGTCCAAGAGTTCTGTCTTTGTCTGTGAGTATGACTCTTGGTCCCCATACAGAATTGATGCGAATACACAAAACCCACAATTGCTGTCCATAACAAGGTCAAACCAGGTGTAAAATAGTTCTTTGACACTTTGTGGGATATAGGCCATGTAAGGGAAATTTGAATTTGTTCTCCGAGGTTTAGCACCTACACAAAATAGGTAACCCTCAACATATTAAATACAAAATGTTTCAGAATAAATATGTAAGCGATAACCACAAAGTCGTACCAGTTTTTTTTTCGTCGATCTGCTTATGATGCAACCTTCTCAAAGTGGGAAAGTTCTCTGGCATTTTGAAGCCTACGCGGTCTGCCTTTCAGCACCTCGGCTTGCTGGGGATCCTGAACATCCTCATACTCGGGATGCAAATGACCCTGAAGTAAAGGAGTGTAATCACAAATAGCATATTCCCCTTGACTCTCAATTTCCTCTACTATTTTACACCAATTGTCTAAATCAACCGTAGCTTCATCTTCCCACTCTGCAGCATCAAGAGGACTACGGTAGTCCAATGTGGACCAAAATTGATGTAAGTGTGTTTGCTAAAACAACTGGCCAGCGTCCAGACATCGCTGTACTTCATGTCTACAAGGAAGGCCCTTCGTCTCGCCGCAAAACACACGTACATGACTTTACCAATTTTCGATCTTCATCCAACAACTGAATCGCCCACAAACTAACTTCTGTGTTCAACATACCGTAAGGAGGATCCCAAATCATAATTGTTTTTTGTCTAGAGTGCTCTAACATTTTTCGCACCTCTAGCACCTGACCTTCCATTAATCATCCAATTTGTATACCGATGTGTGCAGCCACGTCTTGAATGACGAGTGAGCAGCTTCTACTCTGTTTGTGCTAGTGTTATCAAGATGAAATACCTGGTTAGTGGCATAACAAGCGCACTTAAGCATGCAAGGTAGCTACTCTAGTGTCAAATAATCAACTAACTCTTGCTAAATCCCACTTTTCACCAAATCATTCCACTTGGTGTGGAACCCTCGACTTGCAGCATTCAGCACTCTCGCCCATGGGCCTTACACAAAAGTCTCGGCTATGTGTGGGTCCGAAGTCAACTTTGTCACTCTGGCTTCGATATTCCTCTTCATGTGCCAGATACATAATAAATGACGAGAAGAAGGAAATATTTCTACCAGTGCTGCTCCCAAACCTCTCTCCTTATCCGTCACAAAAGCATCAGGGAGTCGAGAACCCAACACCACTTTCAACTTACTCAGAACCCAATCATATGACTCCTTTGTTTCGTCCTCTACCAATACCACTGCTTTGTTATACAAGTTCATCTTATACGTGGAGTCAATCGGAACAATAAAGTACCAGACCTGCACCATCCGAACTGCCTCCGAGTGACAAATGAAAATGTTCTGGACATGACGTGATTCGTCCAGTGTAAATTTAGTGAAGTAACCCAATTTTGTCGCCTCTACAATTGTCCATTTTGTAGGTTACATACCGCTCAACCTCTCACGCCTGATCTTTGCAGTTTCATTGCAAATCTGCTTCATGGTTATCATACTGTTGTACGTGCCATTCAACATGCTCGCAATGTGCCTGGGTGGCACGTGATTTCCCTCCATCTATCTAATCATCAGCTTCATCTCGTCAGTGAGCTGGTTTCGCTGGCCAGTTCCTTCACGAAATGCCTCAAGTTTGTGGTTGTGGAATCCTCTCCACTGACTAGTCTTGTGTTTGTCCATAACTCGCACAATCGTCCATCGCCAGGTAACACCTACGGGTATTGCCCTCAGAACCACTTTGAACCTACAGTTCGACTTAAAAGTCATAGTCATTTTTGTGGAACCCGAAGATGATGTCGTCGATTGTGATTACCACCATGCTTGCATACCATATACAGCCGCTTCTTCGCTTCACCAGGGTTTTTTTTGTATGAACCCTTAACCACTTCAAACCCTAAACTCAATGCGATGTCTTTTGCCGCATCACCGGCGGCTTCACGTGTCTCATACAAAACTCCATTCTCCAAAAATTTACTATAATCCATCTCCTCTTCTTCATCATCATCACTTTCCCATTGCATAGTTCCATCTCCATCATTTCCCTACACATTAAATACCAAAATCTATCAGTTGGTATAATAATATGTATGACTATTTTTAGTATGTATTATTCGAAGGAGAACTTACTATATCGCTCATAGATGCATTCAGTAAATTGAGCAAATCCTAACCTGCAATAATTGAAGAAAACTTATTTTTACATTCATATCTCAAAATACGATTGAAATTTGTAAAATTCATAATTAATACTTACCACAATCAAATAAAATCAAACAAATTAATCTAATTAATCATATTATTATTTCATATAGAAGTACTAAAGAAAAAAGTAGTTGTTATGTAACATGCATAATGAAGTGTTATAATAAATAGTTAATTCAATTAATCATATCATTATTACGATAAAATTAAAAAACATTTAATTAGTACGATATAATTGCAAAATATATAATTATTATGAACTTAAATAATTAATTTTAACAATTTGACACAAAGAATAGAAAAAAAATTACAATTCACCATAAAATTTTAAAAATATGACTATTATTATATAATTATAAAACATATATTTATTACAATATGTAAATAAAAAATTCGGAAAAAGTGATTCAGCCGCCCCAACCGGACGACCGGTTAGAAAACCAACCGTCCAAATTGGACTGCTGGTTTCCTATCTAGCCTTCCTATTTGGACTGCTGGTTTTCTAACCGGTCGTCCGTTTTGGGCGGCTCAGTCATTTTTAACATCCATAATTAGAAAATTAATTATAAAAAATTATAATTAATCATATCATATAATTTTAAAAAATATAACTATTATTATGTAATTATAAAATATATAATTATTACAATATTTAAATAAAAAGATCAGAAAAATTGACCCAGCCACCCAAACCAGACGGCCGGTTAAGAAACCAGCCACCTAAACCGAAGTCCGGTTAGGACACCAGCAGTCGATTTTTTTTCATACTAACCTTCACCGTACTACGACGGTCCGGCGAAACTCCGACGACATGAGGATGAATAAAGAAGGAGTACAATAGGAGGGGGGATCAAGAGGTCATCCATCTTCATACTAGTCTTGGCCAAGTACGTTTAACTTCGGAGTGATGATGGGATCCGATGAACTATTACTAGTATTATCTCACCCACATGCTTCTCACGCTCATATGTACATGAACAAGTCTTTCACTACTTCCTCCCTTGATTTTCACGCATTTATCTTATTTTTTACTACATCTCTGTCTTGTTTCCACCGCAGACTTAACTAAGCCGCATTCTCGGTTCCCTGAAGTCATTACGTAAGTTCTATTAGAGAATATTTTATTGTTAAACATTTTATTACACCTCGGGGCAAAAATAACAAAAAAAATAGAAAAAAGAAAGAGTTCTATACGAGGAGCGATCAAGAGGTCACCCATCATAGTACTACTCTTGGCCGAGTACATTTAACTACGGAGTGACGATGGGATGCGATGAATTAGTGCTAGTATCACCTCTCCCATCCGCTTCTCATGCTCATCTAGACATGAATTAGTTTTCAATAGTTCTTCCCTTGATTTTAACACATTTCTCTTACTTTATACTACATCTTGGCCCCATTTACGCCGGAACCAAGAACTAACCCACACTCTCGATTCCCCGAAGTCAGTAGGTACGTTCACGTAGAGGATGTTGTCTTGTTAACCATTTCATTACAGCTCAAGAAAAAAAGTAGCAAAAAATATAAGAAAAGAAGGGGTGCAACAAGAGGATAGATCAAGATGTCACCCATCTTAGTACTATTCTCAGCCAAGTAAATTTAACTTACAAATGATGATGAGATTTGATTAATTAGTGTTGGTATGATCTCAACCAACTAATTCTCGCGCTCATATGTACATGAACAAGTCTCTACTTCCTCCCTTGATTTTCATGCATTTATCTTATTTTTTACTACATCTCTGTCTTTTTTCGACCGCAACCTTAACTAAGCCGCATTCTCGGTTCCCTGAAGTCATTACAAAATTTCTATTAGAGAATATTGTGTTCTTAAACATTACATTATACCTCGGGGCAAAAATAACAACAAAAATAGAAAAAAGAAAGAGTTCTATACGAGGAGCGATCAAGAGGTCACCCATCATAGTACTATTCTTGGCCGAGTACATTTAACTACGGAGTGATGATGGGATGCGATGAATTAGTGCTAGTATCATCTATCCCGTCCACTTCTCATGCTCATCTGGACATGAACTAGTTTTAAATAGTTCCTCCCTTGATTTTAACACATTTCTCTTACTTTATACTACATCTTGGCCCCATTTACGCCTGAGCCAAGAACTAACCCGCACTCTCGATTCCCCGAAGTCAGTAGGTACGATCACTTAGAGGATGTTGTCTTGTTAACCATTTCATTACAGCTCAAGGAAAAAAGTAGCAAAAAATATAAGAAAAGCAGGGGTGCAACAAGAGGAGATCAAGATGTTACCCATTTTAGTACTATTCTCAGCCAAGTAAATTTAACTTACAAATGATGACGAGATTTGATTAATTAGTGTTGGTATGATCTCAACCGACTACTTCTCGCGCTAATATGTACATGAATAGTCTTTCACCACTTCCTACCTTCATTTTAACTCATTTATCTTACTTTTTACTACGTCTTGGTCTCGTTTGCGTAGGAGTATCAACCTAACCCGTAGTGTTAGTTCCTCAACGTCATTACAGAAGTTCTACTAGAGGATGTTGTCTAGTTAAACGTCTCCATTATTCCTCATGGCCAAAATAACAACAAAAATAGAATAAAGAAGGAGTACAATAGGAGGAGGGATAAAGAGGTCATCCATCTTCGTACTAGTCTTGGCCAAGTACGTTTAACTTAGGAGTGATGATGGGATCCAATGAATTATTGCTAGTATTATCTCACCCACCTGCTTCTCACGCTCATATGTGCAAGAACAAGTCTTTCACTACTTCTTCCCTTTATTTTCTCTCGTTTATCTTATTTTTTACTACATCTCTATCTTGTTTCCACCGCAGCATTAATTAAGCCTTTGATCTCGGTTCCCTGAAGTCATTACGTAAGTTCTATTAGAGGATATTGTGTTCTTAAACATTTCATTACACCTCGGGGCAAAAATAACAACAAAAATAGAAAAAAGAAAGAGTTCTATACGAGGAGTGATCAAGAGGTCACCCATCATAGTACTATTCTTGGCCAAGTACATATAACTTCGGAGTGATATTCACATGCGATGAATTAGTGCTAGTATCATCTCACCCGTCCGCTTCTCATGCTCATCTGGATATGAACTAGTCTTTCAGTAGTTCCTCCCTTGATTCTCACACATTTCTCTTACTTTATACTACATCTTGGCCCCATTTACGCCGGAGCGTAGAACTAACCCGCACTCTCGATTCCCCAAAGTTAGTAGGTATGTTCACTTAGAGGATGTTGTCTTGTTAACCATTTCATTACAGCTCCAGGAAAAAAGTAGCAAAAAAATAAAAAAAAAGAAGGGGTGCAACAAGAGGATAGATCAAGATGTCACCCATCCTAGTACTATTCTCAACCAAGTAAATTTAACTTAAGTTTGATAACGAGATTTGATTAATTAGTGTTGGTATGATCTCAACCGACTACTTCGCGCTCTCATATGTACATGAATACTCTTTCACCACTTCCTACCTCCATTTTAACTCATTTATCTTACGTTTTACTACGTCTTGGTCTCGTTTGTGTAGGAGTATCGACCTAACCCGCGGTGTTAGTTCCTCAACGTCATTACATAAGTTCTACTAGAGGATGTTGTCTAGTTAAACGTCTCCATTATTCCTCATGGCAAAAATAACAATAAAAATAGAATAAAGAAGGAGTACAATAGGAGGAGGGATCAATAGGTCATCCATCTTCGTACTAGTCTTGGCCAAGTACATTTAACTTCGGAGTGATGATGGGATCCAATGAATTAGTGCTATTATTATCTCACCCACCTACTTCTCACGCTCATATGTACATGAAAAAGTCTTTCACTACTTTCTCCCTTTATTTTCTCTCATTTATCTTATTTTTTACTACATCTCTATCTTGTTTCCACCGCAGCCTTAACTAAGCCGCGATCTCGGTTCCCGAAGTCATTACGTAAGTTCTATTAGAGGATATTGTGTTCTTAAACATTTCATTACACCTCGGGGCAAAAATAACAACAAAAATAGAAAAAAGAAAGAGTTCTATACGAGGAGTGATCAAGAGGTCACCCATCATAGTACTACTCTTGGCCGAGTACATATAACTTCGGAGTGATATTGGCATGTGATGAATTAGTGCTAGTATCAACTCACCCGTCCGCTTCTCATGCTCATCTAGACATGAACTAGTCTTTCAGTAGTTCCTCCCTTGATTTTCACACATTTCTCTTACTTTATACTACATCTTGGCCCTATTTACGCCGGAGCCTAGAACTAACCCTTACTCTTAATTCCCCAAAGTCAGTAGGTACGTTCACTTAGACGATGTTGTCTTTTTAACCATTTCATTGCAGCTCGAGGAATAAAGTAGCAAAAAATATAAAAAAAGAAGGGGTGCAACAAGAGGATAGATCAAGATGTCACCCATCTTAGTACTATTCTCAACCAAGTAAATTTTACTTGCAAATGATGACAAGAATTGATTAATTAGTGTTGGTATGATATCAACCGACTACTTCTCGCGCTCATATGTACATGAATAGTCAGTCACCACTTCCTACCTTCATTTTAACTCATTTATCTTACTTTTTACTACGTCTTGGTCTCGTTTGCGTAGGAGTATCGACCTAACCCGCAGTATTAGTTCCTCGACGTCATTACAGAAGTTCTACTAGAGGATGTTGTCTAGTTAAACGTCACCATTATTCCCCATAGCAAAAATAACAACAAAAATAGAATAAAGAAGGAGTACAATAGGAGGAGGGATCAAGAGGTCATCCATCTTCGTACTAGTCTTGGCCAAGTATGTTTAACTTAGGAGTGATGATGGGATCCAATGAATTAGTGCTAGTATTATCTCACCCACCTGCTTCTCACGCTCATATGTGCATGAACAAGTCTTTCACTACTTCCTCCCTTGATTTTCTCTCATTTATCTTATTTTTTACTACATCTCTATCTTGTTTCCACCGCAGCCTTAACTAAGCCGCATTCTCAGTTCCCTGAAGTCATTACGTAAGTTCAATTAGAGGATATTGTGTTGTTAAACATTTCATTACACCTCGGGGCAAAAATACCAACAAAAATAGAAAAAAGAAAGAGTTCTATACGAGGAGGGATCAAGAGGTCATTCATCATAGTACTACTCTTGGCCGAGCACATATAACTTCGGAGTGATGATGGCATGCGATGAATTTGTGCTGGTATCATCTCACACGTCCGCTTCTCATGCTCATCTGGACATGAAATAGTCTTTCAGTAGTTCCTCCCTTGATTTTCACACATTTCTCTTACTTTATACTACATCTTGGCCCCATTTACGCTGGAGCGTAGAACTAACCTGCACTCTCGATTCCCCGAAGTTAGTAGGTACGTTCACTTAGAGGATGTAGTCTTGTTAACCATTTCATTACAGCTCCAGGAAAAAAGTAGCAAAAAAATAAAAAAAAAGAAGGGGTGCAACAAGAGGATAGATCAAGATGTCACCCATCCTAGTACTATTCTCAACCAAGTAAATTTAACTTAAGTTTGATAACGAGATTTGATTAATTAGTGTTGGTATGATCTCAACCGACTACTTCTCGCTCTCATATGTACATGAATACTCTTTCACCACTTCCTACCTCCATTTTAACTCATTTATCTTACTTTTTACTACGTCTTGGTCTCGTTTGTGTAGGAGTATCGACCTAACCCGCGGTGTTAGTTCCTCAACGTCATTACATAAGTTGTACTAGAGGATGTTGTCTAGTTAAACGTCTCCATTATTCCTCAAGGCAAAAATAACAATAAAAATAGAATAAAGATGGAGTACAATAGGAGGAGGGATCAATAGGTCATCCATCTTCGTACTAGTCTTGGCCAAGTACGTTTAACTTCGGAGTGATGATGGGATCCAATGAATTAGTGCTAGTATTATCTCACCCACCTGCTTCTCACGCTCATATGTACATGAAAAAGTCTTTCACTACTTCCTCCCTTGATTTTTTCTCATTTATCTTATTTTTTACTACATCTCTGTGTTATTTCCACCGCAGCCTTAACGAAGCCGCATTCTCGGTTCCCTGAAGTCATTACGTAAGTTCTATTAGAGAATATTGTGTTGTTAAACATTTCATTACACCTCGAGGCAAAAATACCAACAAAAATAGAAAAAAGAAAGAGTTCTATACGAGGAGGGATCAAGAGGTCATTCATCATAGTACTAGTCTTGGCCGAGTACATATAACTTCAGAGTGATGATGGCATGCGATGAATTAGTGCTAGTATCAACTCACCCGTCCGCTTCTCATGCTCATCTGGACATGAACTATTCTTTCAGTAGTTCCTCCCTTGAGTTTCACACATTTCTCTTACTTTATACTACATCTTGGCCCCATTTACGCTGGAGCCTAGAACTAACCCGCACTCTCGATTCCCCGAAGTTAGTAGGTACGTTCACTTAGAGGATGTTGTCTTGTTAACCATTTCATTACAGCTCGAGGAAAAAAGTAGCAAAAATAATTAAAAAAAGAAGGGGTGCAACAAGAGGATAGATCAAGATGTCACCCATCTTAGTACTATTCTCAACCAAGTAAATTTAACTTACAAATGATGACGAGAATTGATTAATTAGTGTTGGTATGATATCAACAGACTACTTCTCGCGCTCATATGTACATGAATAGTCATTCACCACTTCCTACCTTCATTTTAACTCATTTATCTTACTTTTCAGTACGTCTTGGTCTCGTTTGCGTAGGAGTATCGACCTAACCCGCAGTGTTAGTTCCTCAACGTCATTACAGAAGTTCTACTAGAGGATGTTGTCTAGTTAAACGTCTCCATTATTCCTCATGGCAAAAATAACAACAAAAATAGAATAAAGAAGGAGTACAATAGGAGGAGGGATCAAGAGGTCATCCATCTTCGTACTAGTCTTGGCCAAGTACGTTTAACTTAGGAGTGATGATGGGATCCAATGAATTAGTGCTAGTATTATCTCACCCACCTACTTCTCACGCTCATATGTGCATGAACAAGTCTTTCACTACTTCCTCCCTTGATGTTCTCTCATTTATCTTATTTTTTACTACATCTCTATCTTGTTTCCACCGTAGCCTTAACTAAGCCGCATTCTCGGTTCCCTGAAGTCATTACGTAAGTTCTATTAGAGGATATTCTGTTGTTAAACATTTCATTACACCTTGGGGCAAAAATAACAACAAAAATAGAAAAAAGAAAGAGTTCTATACGAGGAGGATCAAGAGGTCACCCATCATAGTACTACTCTTGGCCGAGTACATTTAACTTTGGTGTGATGATGGCATGCAATGAATTAGTGCCAGTATCATCTCACCCGTCCGCTTCTCATTCTCATCTGGACATGAACTAGTCTTTCAATAGTTCGTCCCTTGATTTTCACACATTTCTCTTACTTTATACTACATCTTGGCCCCATTTACGCCGGAGCGTAGAACTAACCCGCACTCTCGATTCCCCGAAGTTAGTAGGTACGTTCACTTAGAGGATGTTGTCTTGTTAACCATTTCATTACAGCTCGAGGAAAAAAGTAGCAAAAATAATTAAAAAAAGAAGGGGTGCAACAAGAGGATAGATCAAGATGTCACCCATCTTAGTACTATTCTCAACCAAGTAAATTTAACTTACAAATGATGACAAGAATTGATTAATTAGTGTTGGTATGATATCAACCGACTACTTCTCGCGCTCATATTTACATGAATAGTCAGTCACCACTTCCTACCTTCATTTTAACTCATTTATCTTACTTTTTACTACGTCTTGGTCTCGTTTGCGTAGGAGTATCGACCTAACCCGCAGTATTAGTTCCTCGACGTCATTACAGAAGTTCTACTAGAGGATGTTGTCTAGTTAAACGTCACCATTATTCCCCATAGCAAAAATAACAACAAAAATAGAATAAAGAAGGAGTACAATAGGAGGAGGGATCAAGAGGTCATCCATCTTCGTACTAGTCTTGGCCAAGTATGTTTAACTTAGGAGTGATGATGGGATCCAATGAATTAGTGCTAGTATTATCTCACCCACCGCTTCTCACGCTCATATGTGCATGAACAAGTCTTTCACTACTTCCTCCCTTGATTTTCTCTCATTTATCTTATTTTTTACTACATCTCTATCTTGTTTCCACCGCAGCCTTAACTAAGCCGCATTCTCAGTTCCCTGAAGTCATTACGTAAGTTCTATTAGAGGATATTGTGTTGTTAAACATTTCATTACACCTCGGGGCAAAAATACCAACAAAAATAGAAAAAAGAAAGAGTTCTATACGAGGAGGGATCAAGAGGTCATTCATCATAGTACTACTCTTGGCCGAGCACATATAACTTCAGAGTGATGATGGCATGCGATGAATTTGTGCTGGTATCATCTCACACGTCCGCTTCTCATGCTCATCTGGACATGAAATAGTCTTTCAGTAGTTCCTCCCGTGATTTTCACACATTTCTCTTACTTTATACTACATCTTGGCCCCATTTACGCTGGAGCGTAGAACTAACCTGCACTCTCGATTCCCCGAAGTTAGTAGGTACGTTCACTTAGAGGATGTTGTCTTGTTAACCATTTCATTACAGCTCCAGGAAAAAAGTAGCAAAAAAATAAAAAAAAAGAAGGGGTGCAACAAGAGGATAGATCAAGATGTCACCCATCCTAGTACTATTCTCAACCAAGTAAATTTAACTTAAGTTTGATAACGAGATTTGATTAATTAGTGTTGGTATGATCTCAACCGACTACTTCTCGCTCTCATATGTACATGAATACTCTTTCACCACTTCCTACCTCCATTTTAACTCATTTATCTTACTTTTTACTACGTCTTGGTCTCGTTTGCGTAGGAGTATCAACCTAACCCGCAGTGTTAGTTCCTCAACGTCATTACAGAAGTTCTACTAGAGGATGTTGTCTAGTTAAACGTCTCCATTATTCCTCATGGCCAAAATAACAACAAAAATAGAATAAAGAAGGAGTACAATAGGAGGAGGGATAAAGAGGTCATCCATCTTCGTACTAGTCTTGGCCAAGTACGTTTAACTTAGGAGTGATGATGGGATCCAATGAATTATTGCTAGTATTATCTCACCCACCTGCTTCTCACGCTCATATGTGCAAGAACAAGTCTTTCACTACTTCTTCCCTTTATTTTCTCTCGTTTATCTTATTTTTTACTACATCTCTATCTTGTTTCCACCGCAGCCTTAATTAAGCCGCAGTCTCGGTTCCCTGAAGTCATTACGTAAGTTCTATTAGAGGATATTGTGTTCTTAAACATTTCATTACACCTCGGGGCAAAAATAACAACAAAAATAGAAAAAAGAAAGAGTTCTATACGAGGAGTGATCAAGAGGTCACCCATCATAGTACTACTCTTGGCCAAGTACATATAACTTCGGAGTGATATTCGCATGCGATGAATTAGTGCTAGTATCATCTCACCCGTCCGCTTCTCATGCTCATCTGGATATGAACTAGTCTTTCAGTAGTTCCTCCCTTGATTCTCACACATTTCTCTTACTTTATACTACATCTTGGCCCCATTTACGCCGGAGCGTAGAACTAACCCGCACTCTCGATTCCCCAAAGTTAGTAGGTATGTTCACTTAGAGGATGTTGTCTTGTTAACCATTTCATTACAGCTCCGAGAAAAAAGTAGCAAAAAAATAAAAAAAAGAAGGGGTGCAACAAGAGGATAGATCAAGATGTCACCCATCCTAGTACTATTCTCAACCAAGTAAATTTAACTTAAGTTTGATAACGAGATTTGATTAATTAGTGTTGGTATGATCTCAACCGACTACTTCGCGCTCTCATATGTACATGAATACTCTTTCACCACTTCCTACCTCCATTTTAACTCATTTATCTTACGTTTTACTACGTCTTGGTCTCGTTTGTGTAGGAGTATCGACCTAACCCGCGGTGTTAGTTCCTCAACGTCATTACATAAGTTCTACTAGAGGATGTTGTCTAGTTAAACGTCTCCATTATTCCTCAAGGCAAAAATAACAATAAAAATAGAATAAAGAAGGAGTACAATAGGAGGAGGGATCAATAGGTCATCCATCTTCGTACTAGTCTTGGCCAAGTACATTTAACTTCGGAGTGATGATGGGATCCAATGAATTAGTGCTATTATTATCTCACCCACCTACTTCTCACGCTCATATGTACATGAAAAAGTCTTTCACTACTTTCTCCCTTTATTTTCTCTCATTTATCTTATTTTTTACTACATCTCTATCTTGTTTCCACCGCAGCCTTAACTAAGCCGCAGTCTCGGTTCCCTGAAGTCATTACGTAAGTTCTATTAGAGGATATTGTGTTGTTAAACATTTCATTACACCTCGAGGCAAAAATACCAACAAAAATAGAAAAAAGAAAGAGTTCTATACGAGGAGGGAACAAGAGGTCATTCATCATAGTACTAGTCTTGGCCGAGTACATATAACTTCAGAGTGATGATGGCATGCGATGAATTAGTGCTAGTATCAACTCACCCGTCCGCTTCTCATGCTCATCTGGACATGAACTATTCTTTCAGTAGTTCCTCCCTTGAGTTTCACACATTTCTCTTACTTTATACTACATCTTGGCCCCATTTACGCTGGAGCCTAGAACTAACCCGCACTCTCGATTCCCCGAAGTTAGTAGGTACGTTCACTTAGAGGATGTTGTCTTGTTAACCATTTCATTACAGCTCGAGGAAAAAAGTAGCAAAAATAATTAAAAAAAGAAGGGGTGCAACAAGAGGATAGATCAAGATGTCACCCATCTTAGTACTATTCTCAACCAAGTAAATTTAACTTACAAATGATGACGAGAATTGATTAATTAGTGTTGGTATGATATCAACAGACTACTTCTCGCGCTCATATGTACATGAATAGTCATTCACCACTTCCTACCTTCATTTTAACTCATTTATCTTACTTTTCAGTACGTCTCGGTCTCGTTTGCGTAGGGGTATCGACCTAACCCGCAGTGTTAGTTCCTCAATGTCATTATAGAAGTTCTACTAGAGGATGTTGTCTAGTTAAACGTCTCCATTATTCCTCATGGCAAAAATAACAACAAAAATAGAATAAAGAAGGAGTACAATAGGAGGAGGGATGAAGAGGTCATCCATCTTCGTACTAGTCTTGGCCAAGTACGTTTAACTTAGGAGTGATGATGGGATCCAATGAATTAGTGCTAGTATTATCTCACCCACCTACTTGTCACGCTCATATGTGCATGAACAAGTCTTTCACTACTTCCTTCGCTTGATTTTCTCTCATTTATCTTATTTTTTACTACATCTCTATCTTGTTTCCACCGCAGCCTTAACTAAGCCGCATTCTCGGTTCCCTGAAGTCATTACGTAAGTTCTATTAGAGGATATTGTGTTGTTAAACATTTCATTACACCTCGGGGCAAAAATACCAACAAAAATAGAAAAAGAAAGAGTTCTATACGAGGAGGGATCAAGAGGTCATTCATCATAGTACTACTCTTGGCCGAGTACATATAACTTCGGAGTGATGATGGCATGCGATGAATTAGTGCTAGTATCAACTCACCCGTCCGCTTCTCATGCTCATCTGGACATGAACTAGTCTTTCAGTAGTTCCTCCCTTGAGTTTCACACATTTCTCTTACTTTATACTACATCTTGGCCCCATTTACGCTGGAGCCTAGAACTAACCCGCACTCTCGATTCCCCGAAGTTAGTAGGTACGTTCACTTAGAGGATGTTGTCTTGTTAACCATTTCATTACAGCTCGAGGAAAAAAGTAGCAAAAATAATTAAAAAAAGAAGGGGTGCAACAAGAGGATAGATAAAGATGTCACCCATCTTAGTACTATTCTCAACCAAGTAAATTTAACTTACAAATGATGACGAGAATTGATTAATTAGTGTTGGTATGATATCAACACGTACTACTTCTCGCGCTCATATGTACATGAATAGTCATTCACCACTTCCTACCTTCATTTTAACTCATTTATCTTACTTTTCACTACGTCTTGGTCTCGTTTGCGTAGGAGTATCGACCTAACCCGCAGTGTTAGTTCCTCAACGTCATTACAGAAGTTCTACTAGAGGATGTTGTCTAGTTAAACGTCTCCATTATTCCTCATGGCAAAAATAACAACAAAAATAGAATAAAGCAGGAGTACAATAGGAGGAGGGATCAAGAGGTCATCCATCTTCGTACTAGTCTTGGCCAAGTACGTTTAACTTAGGAGTGATGATGGGATCCAATGAATTAGTGCTAGTATTATCTCACCCACCTACTTCTCACGCTCATATGTGCATGAACAAGTCTTTCACTACTTCCTCCCTTGATGTTCTCTCATTTATCTTATTTTTTACTACATCTCTATCTTGTTTCCACAGTAGCCTTAACTAAGCCGCATTCTCGGTTCCCTGAAGTCATTACGTAAGTTCTATTAGAGGATATTCTGTTGTTAAACATTTCATTACACCTTGGGGCAAAAATAACAACAAAAATAGAAAAAAAGAAAGAGTTCTATACGAGGAGGATCAAGAGGTCACCCATCATAGTACTACTCTTGGCCGAGTACATTTAACTTTGGTGTGATGATGGCATGCAATGAATTAGTGCCAGTATCATCTCACCCGTCCGCTTCTCATTCTCATCTGGACATGAACTAGTCTTTCAATAGTTCGTCCCTTGATTTTCACACATTTCTCTTACTTTATACTACATCTTGGCCCCATTTACGCCGGAGCCTAGAACTAACCCGCACTCTCGATTCCCCGAAGTTAGTAGGTACGGTCACTTAGAGGATGTTGTCTTGTTAACCATTTCATTACAGCTCGAGGAAAAAAGTAGCAAAAATAATTGAAAAAAGAAGGGGTGCAACAAGAGGATAGATCAAGATGTCACCCATCTTAGTACTATTCTCAACCAAGTAAATTTAACTTACAAATGATGACGAGAATTGATTAATTAGTGTTGGTATGATATCAACAGACTACTTCTCGCGCTCATATGTACATGAATAGTCATTCACCACTTCCTACCTTCATTTTAACTCATGTATATTACTTTTCACTATGTCTTGGTCTCGTTTGCGTAGGAGTATCGACCTAACCCGCAGTGTTAGTTCCTCAACGTCATTACAGAAGTTCTACTAGAGGATGTTGTCTAGTTAAACGTCTCCATTATTCCTCATGGCAAAAATAACAACAAAAATAGAATAAAGAAGGAGTACAATAGGAGGAGGGATCAAGAGGTCATCCATCTTCGTACTAGTCTTGGCCAAGTACGTTTAACTTAGGAGTGATGATGGGATCCAATGAATTAGTGCTAGTATTATCTCACCCACCTACTTCTCACGCTCATATGTGCATGAACAAGTCTTTCACTACTTCCTCCCTTGATGTTCTCTCATTTGACTTATTTTTTACTACATCTCTATCTTGTTTCCACCGTAGCCTTAACTAAGCCGCATTCTCGGTTCCCTGAAGTCATTACGTAAGTTCTATTAGAGGATATTCTGTTGTTAAACATTTCATTACACCTTGGGGCAAAAATAACAACAAAAATAGAAAAAAGAAAGAGTTCTATACGAGGAGGATCAAGAGGTCACCCATCATAGTACTACTCTTGGCCGAGTACATTTAACTTTGGTGTGATGATGGCATGCAATGAATTAGTGCCGTATCATCTCACCCGTCCGCTTCTCATTCTCATCTGGACATGAACTAGTCTTTCAATAGTTCGTCCCTTGATTTTCACACATTTCTCTTACTTTATACTACATCTTGGCCCCATTTACGCCGGAGCCTAGAACTAACACGCACTCTCGATTCCCCGAAGTTAGTAGGTACGTTCACTTAGAGGATGTTGTCTTGTTAACCATTTCATTACAGCTCGAGGAAAAAAGTAGCAAAAATAATTAAAAAAAGATGGGGTGCAACAAGAGGATAGATCAAGATGTCACCCATCTTAGTACTATTCTCAACCAAGTAAATTTAACTTACAAATGATGACGAGAATTGATTAATTAGTGTTGGTATGATATCAACAGACTACTTCTCGCGCTCATATGTACATGAATAGTCATTCATCACTTCCTACCTTCATTTTAACTCATTTATCTTACTTTTCACTACGTCTTGGTCTCGTTTGCGTAGGAGTATCGACCTAACCCGCAGTGTTAGTTCCTCAACATCATTACAGAAGTTCTACTAGAGGATGTTGTCTAGTTAAACGTCTCCATTATTCCTCATGGCAAAAATAACAACAAAAATAGAATAAAGAAGGAGTACAATAGGAGGAGGGATCAAGAGGTCATCCATCTTCGTACTAGTCTTGGCCAAGTACGTTTAACTTAGGAGTGATGATGGGATCCAATGAATTAGTGCTAGTATTATCTCACCCACCTACTTCTCACGCTCATATGTGCATGAACAAGTCTTTCACTACTTCCTCCCTTGATTTTCTCTCATTTATCTTATTTTTTACTACATCTCTATCTTGTTTCCACCGTAGCCTTAACTAAGCCGCATTCTCGGTTCCCTGACGTCATTACGTAAGTTCTATTAGAGGATATTCTGTTGTTAAACATTTCATTACACCTTGGGGCAAAAATAACAACAAAAATAGAAAAAAGAAAGAGTTCTATACGAGGAGGGATCAAGAGGTCACCCATCATAGTACTACTCTTGGCCGAGTACATTTAACTTTGGTGTGATGATGGCATGTGATGAATTAGTGCCAGTATCATCTCACCCGTCCGCTTCTCATTCTCATCTGGGCATGAACTAGTCTTTCAATAGTTCTTCCCTTGATTTTCACACATTTCTCTTACTTTATACTACATCTTGGCCCCATTTACGCCGGAGCCTAGAACTAACCAGCACTCTCGATTCCCCGAAGTTAGTAGGTACGTTCACTTAGAGGATGTTATCTTGTTAACCATTTCATTACAGCAAAAGGAAAAAAGTAGCGAAAAATAAAAATAAATAAGGGGTGCAACAAGATGATAGATCAAGATGTCACCCATCCTAGTACTATTCTCAGCCAAGTTAACTTCAGATTGATAACGAGATTTGATTAATTAGTGTTGGTATGATCTCAACCGACTACTTCTCGCGCTCATATGTACATGAATAGTCTTTCACCACTTCCTACCTTCATTTTAACTCATTTATCTTACTTTTTACTACGTCTTGGTCTCGTTTGTGTAGGAGTATCGACGTAACCCGCGGTGTTAGTTCCTCAACGTCATTACATAAGTTCTACTAGAGGATGTTGTCTAGTTAAACGTCTCCATTATTCCTCAAGGCAAAAATAACAATAAAAATAGAATAAAGATGGAGTACAATAGGAGGAGGGATCAATAGTTCATCCATCTTCGTACTAGTCTTGGCCAAGTACGTTTAACTTCGGAGTGATGATGGGATCCAATGAAGTAGTGTTAGTATTATCTCACCCACCTGCTTCTCACGCTCATATGTACATGAAAAAGTCTTTCACTACTTCCTCCCTTGATTTTTTCTCATTTATTTTATTTTTTACTACATCTCTGTCTTATTTCCACCGAGCCTTAACTAAGCCGCATTCTCGGTCCTTGAAAACATTACATAAGTTCTATTAGAGGATATTGTGTTGTTAAACATTTCATTACATCTCGGGGCAAAAATAACAACAAAAATAGAAAAAAGAAAGAGTTCTTTACGAGGAGGGATCAAAAGGTCACCCATCATAGTACTACTCTTGGCCAAGTACATTTAAATTCGGAGTGATGATGGGATCCGATGAATTAGTGCTAGTATCATCTCACGCGTCTACTTCTCATGCTCATCTGTACATGAACTACTCTTTCACTAGTTCCTCCCTTGATGTTCACACAGTTCTCTTACTTTATACTACATCTTGGTCCCATTTACGCCGGACCCTAGAACTAACCCACACTCTCGATTCCCCGAAGTCAGTAGGTACGTTCACTTAGACGATGTTGTCTTGTGAACCATTTCATTACAACTCGAGGAAAAAAGTAGCAAAAAATATAAAAAAAGAAGGGGTGCAACAAGAGGATAGATCAAGATGTCACCCATCTTAGTACTATTCTCAACCAAGTAAATTTAACTTACAAATGATGATGAGAATTGATTGATTAGTGTTGGTATGATCTCAACCGACTACTTCTCGTGCTCATATGTACATGAATAGTCTTTCACCACTTCCTACCTTCATTTTAACTCATTTATCTTACTTTTTACAACGTCTTGGTCTCGTTTGCGTAGGAGTATCGACCTAACCCGTAGTGTTAGTTCCTCAACGTCATTACATAAGTTCTACTAGTGGATGTTGTCTAGTTAAACGTCTCCATTATTCCTCAAGGAAAAAATAACAATAAAAATAGAATAAAGATGGAGTACAATAGGAGGAGGGATCAATAGGTCATCCATCTTCGTACTAGTCTTGGCCAAGTACGTTTAACTTCGGAGTGATGATGGGATCCAATGAATTAGTGCTATTATTATCTCACCCACCTACTTCTCACACTCATATCTACATGAAAAAGTCTTTCACTACTTCCTCCCTTGATTTTTTCTCATTTATCTTATTTTTTACTACATCTCTGTCTTATTTCCACCGAGCCTTACCTAAGCCGCATTCTCGGTCCCAGAAAACATTACATAAGTTCTTTTAGAGGATATTGTGTTGTTAAACATTTCATTACACCTCAGGGCAAAAATAATAACGAAAATAGAAAAAAGAAGGAGTTCTATACGAGGAGGGATCAAGACGTCACCCATCATAGTACTACTCTTGGCCAAGTACATTTAACTTCAGAGTGATGATCGGATCCGATGAATTAGGGCTAGTATCATCTCACCCATCTGCTTCTCATGCTTATCTGTACATGAACTACTCTTTCACTAGTTCCTCCCTTGAGTTTCACAAATTTCTCTTACTTTATACTACATCTTGGCCCCATTTACGCCGAAGCCTAGAACTAACCCGCATTCTCAATTCCTCGAAGTGAGTAGGTACGTTCACTTAGACGATGTTGTCTTGTGAACCATTTCATTACAACTCGAGGAAAAAAGTAGCAAAAAATATAAAAAAAGAAGGGGTGCAACAAGAGGATAGATCAAGATGTCACCCATCTTAGTACTATTCTCAACCAAGTAAATTTAACTTACAAATGATGACGAGAATTGATTGATTAGTGTTGGTATGATCTCAACCGACTACTTCTCGCGCTCATATGTACATGAATAGTCTTTCACCACTTCCTACCTTCATTTTAACTCATTTATCTTACTTTTTACTACGTCTTGGTCTCGTTTGTGTAGGAGTATCGACCTAACCCGCGGTGTTAGTTCCTCAATATCATTACATAAGTTCTACTAGAGGATGTTGTCTAGTTAAACGTCTCCATTATTCATCAAGGCAAAAATAACAATAAAAATAGAATAAAGATGGAGTACAATAGGAGGAGGGATCAATAGGTCATCCATCTTCGTACTAGTCTTGGCCAAGTACGTTTAACTTCGGAGTGATGATGGGATCCAATGAATTAGTGCTATTATTATCTCACCCACCTACTTCTTACGCTCATATGTACATGAAAAAGTCTTTCACTACTTCCTCCCTTGATTTTTTCTCATTTATCTTATTTTTTACTACTTCTCTGTCTTATTTCCACCGAGCCTTAACTAAGCCGCATTCTCGGTCCCTGAAAACATTACATAAGTTCTTTTAGAGGATATTGTGTTGTTAAACATTTCATTACACCTCGGGGCAAAAATAATAACGAAAATAGAAAAAAGAAGGAGTTCTATACGAGGAGGGATCAAGACGTCACCCATCATAGTACTGCTCATGGCCAAGTACATTTAACTTCAGAGTGATGATCGGATCCGATGAATTAGGGCTAGTATCATCTCACCCATCTGCTTCTCATGCTCATCTGTACATGAACTACTCTTTCACTAGTTCCTCCCTTGATTTTCACAAATTTCTCTTACTTTATACTACATCTTGGCCCCATTTACGCCGAAGCCTAGAACTAACCCGCACTCTCAATTCCCCGAAGTCAGTAGGTACGTTCCCTTAGACGATGTTGTCTTGTGAACCATTTCATTACAACTCGAGGAAAAAAGTAGCAAAAAATATAAAAAAAGAAGGGGTGCAACAAGAGGATAGATCAAGATGTCACCCATCTTAGTACTATTCTCAACCAAGTAAATTTAACTTACAAATGATGACGAGAATTGATTGATTAGTGTTGGTATGATCTCAACCGACTACTTCTCGCACTCATATGTACATGAATAGTCTTTCACCACTTCCTACCTTCATTTTAACTCATTTATCTTACTTTTTACTACGTCTTGGTCTCGTTTGTGTAGCAGTATCGACCTAACCCGCGGTGTTAGTTCCTCAATATCATTACATAAGTTCTACTAGAGGATGTTGTCTAGTTAAACGTCTCCATTATTCCTCAAGGCAAAAATAACAATAAAAATAGAATAAATATGGAGTACAATAGGAGGAGGGATCAATAGGTCATCCATCTTCGTACTAGTCTTGGCCAAGTACGTTTAACTTCGGAGTGATGATGGGATCCAATGAATTAGTGCTATTATTATCTCACCCACCTACTTCTCACGCTCATATGTACATGAAAAAGTCTTTCACTACTTCCTCCCTTGATTTTTTCTCATTTATCTTATTTTTTACTACATCTCTGTCTTATTTCCATCGAGCCTTAACTAAGCCGCATTCTCGGTCCTTGAAAACATTACATAAGTTCTTTTAGAGGATATTGTGTTGTTAAACATTTCATTACACCTCGGGGCAAAAATAATAACGAAAATATAAAAAAGAAGGAGTTCTATACGAGGAGGGATCAAGACGTCACCCATCATAGTACTACTCTTGGCCAAGTACATTTAACTTCGAGTGATGATCGGATCCGATGAATTAGGGCTAGTATCATCTCACCCATCTGCTTCTCATGCTCATCTGTACATGAACTACTCTTTCACTAGTTCCTCCCTTGATTTTCACAAATTTCTCTTACTTTATACTACATCTTGGCCCCATTTACGCCGAAGCCTAGAACTAACCCGCACTCTCAATTCCCCGAAGTCAGTAGGTACGTTCACTTAGACGATGTTGTCTTGTGAACCATTTCATTACAACTCGAGGAAAAAAGTAGCGAAAAATATAAAAAAAGAAGGGGTGCAACAAGAGGATAGATCAAGATGTCACCCATCTTAGTACTATTCTCAACCAAGTAAACTTAACTTACAAATGATGACGAGAATTGATTGATTAGTGTTGGTATGATCTCAACCGACTACTTCTCGCGCTCATATGTACATGAATAGTCTTTCACCACTTCCTACCTTCATTTTAACTCATTTATCTTACTTTTTACTACGTCTTGGTCTCGTTTGTGTAGGAGTATCGACCTAACCCGCGGTGTTAGTTCCTCAATATCATTACATAAGTTCTACTAGAGGATGTTGTCTAGTTAAACGTCTCCATTATTCATCAAGGCAAAAATAACAATAAAAATAGAATAAAGATGGAGTACAATAGGAGGAGGGATCAATAGGTCATCCATCTTCGTACTAGTCTTGGCCAAGTACGTTTAACTTCGGAGTGATGATGGGATCCAATGAATTAGTGCTATTATTATCTCACCCACCTACTTCTTACGCTCATATGTACATGAAAAAGTCTTTCACTACTTCCTCCCTTGATTTTTTCTCATTTATCTTATTTTTTACTACTTCTCTGTCTTATTTCCACCGAGCCTTAACTAAGCCGCATTCTCGGTCCCTGAAAACATTACATAAGTTCTTTTAGAGGATATTGTGTTGTTAAACATTTCATTACACCTCGGGGCAAAAATAATAACGAAAATAGAAAAAAGAAGGAGTTCTATACGAGGAGGGATCAAGACGTCACCCATCATAGTACTCGCTCATGGCCAAGTACATTTAACTTCGAGTGATGATCGGATCCGATGAATTAGGGCTAGTATCATCTCACCCATCTGCTTCTCATGCTCATCTGTACATGAACTACTCTTTCACTAGTTCCTCCCTTGATTTTCACAAATTTCTCTTACTTTATACTACATCTTGGCCCCATTTACGCCGAAGCCTAGAACTAACCCGCACTCTCAATTCCCCGAAGTCAGTAGGTACGTTCCCTTAGACGATGTTGTCTTGTGAACCATTTCATTACAACTCGAGGAAAAAAGTAGCAAAAAATATAAAAAAAGAAGGGGTGCAACAAGAGGATAGATCAAGATGTCACCCATCTTAGTACTATTCTCAACCAAGTAAATTTAACTTACAAATGATGACGAGAATTGATTGATTAGTGTTGGTATGATCTCAACCGACTACTTCTCGCACTCATATGTACATGAATAGTCTTTCACCACTTCCTACCTTCATTTTAACTCATTTATCTTACTTTTTACTACGTCTTGGTCTCGTTTGTGTAGCAGTATCGACCTAACCCGCGGTGTTAGTTCCTCAATATCATTACATAAGTTCTACTAGAGGATGTTGTCTAGTTAAACGTCTCCATTATTCCTCAAGGCAAAAATAACAATAAAAATAGAATAAATATGGAGTACAATAGGAGGAGGGATCAATAGGTCATCCATCTTCGTACTAGTCTTGGCCAAGTACGTTTAACTTCGGAGTGATGATGGGATCCAATGAATTAGTGCTATTATTATCTCACCCACCTACTTCTCACGCTCATATGTACATGAAAAAGTCTTTCACTACTTCCTCCCTTGATTTTTTCTCATTTATCTTATTTTTTACTACATCTCTGTCTTATTTCCACCGAGCCTTAACTAAGCCGCATTCTCGGTCCTTGAAAACATTACATAAGTTCTTTTAGAGGATATTGTGTTGTTAAACATTTCATTACACCTCGGGGCAAAAATAATAACGAAAATATAAAAAAGAAGGAGTTCTATACGAGGAGGGATCAAGACGTCACCCATCATAGTACTACTCTTGGCCAAGTACATTTAACTTCAGAGTGATGATCGGATCCGATGAATTAGGGCTAGTATCATCTCACCCATCTGCTTCTCATGCTCATCTGTACATGAACTACTCTTTCACTAGTTCCTCCCTTGATTTTCACAAATTTCTCTTACTTTATACTACATCTTGGCCCCATTTACGCCGAAGCCTAGAACTAACCCGCACTCTCAATTCCCCGAAGTCAGTAGGTACGTTCACTTAGACGATGTTGTCTTGTGAACCATTTCATTACAACTCGAGGAAAAAAGTAGCGAAAAATATAAAAAAAGAAGGGGTGCAACAAGAGGATAGATCAAGATGTCACCCATCTTAGTACTATTCTCAACCAAGTAAATTTAACTTACAAATGATGAAGAGAATTGATTCATTAGTGTTGGTATGATCTCAACCGACTACTTCTCGTGCTCATATGTACATGAATAGTCTTTCACCACTTCCTACCTTCATTTTAACTCATTTATCTTACTTTTTACAACGTCTTGGTCTCGTTTGCGTAGGAGTATCGACCTAACCCGTAGTGTTAGTTCCTCAACGTCATTACATAAGTTCTACTAGTGGATGTTGTCTAGTTAAACGTCTCCATTATTCCTCAAGGCAAAAATAACAATAAAAATAGAATAAAGATGGAGTACAATAGGAGGAGGGATCAATAGGTCATCCATCTTCGTACTAGTCTTGGCCAAGTACGTTTAACTTCGGAGTGATGATGGGATCCAATGAATTAGTGCTATTATTATCTCACCCACCTACTTCTCACACTCATATCTACATAAAAAAGTCTTTCACTACTTCCTCCCTTGATTTTTTCTCATTTATCTTATTTTTTACTACATCTCTCTCTTATTTCCACCGAGCCTTAACTAAGCCGCATTCTCGGTCCCAGAAAACATTACATAAGTTCTTTTAGAGGATATTGTGTTGTTAAACATTTCATTACACCTCAGTGTAAAAATAATAACGAAAATAGAAAAAAGAAGGAGTTCTATACGAGGAGGGATCAAGACGTCACCCATCATAGTACTACTCTTGGCCAAGTACATTTAACTTCAGAGTGATGATCGGATCCGATGAATTAGGGCTAGTATCATCTCACCCATCTGCTTCTCATGCTCATCTGTACATGAACTACTCTTTCACTAGTTCCTCCCTTGATTTTCACAAATTTCTCTTACTTTATACTACATCTTTGCCCCATTTACGCCGAAGCCTAGAACTAACCCGCACTCTCAATTCCTCGAAGTGAGTAGGTACGTTCACTTAGACGATGTTGTCTTGTGAACCATTTCATTACAACTCGAGGAAAAAAGTAGCAAAAAATATAAAAAAAGAAGGGGTGCAACAAGAGGATAGATCAAGATGTCACCCATCTTAGTACTATTCTCAACCAAGTAAATTTAACTTACAAATGATGACGAGAATTGATTGATTAGTGTTGGTATGATCTCAACCGACTACTTCTCGCGCTCATATGTACATGAATAGTCTTTCACCACTTCCTACCTTCATTTTAACTCATTTATCTTACTTTTTACTACGTCTTGGTCTCGTTTGTGTAGGAGTATCGACCTAACCCGCGGTGTTGGTTCCTCAATATCATTACATAAGTTCTACTAGAGGATGTTGTCTAGTTAAACGTCTCCATTATTCATCAAGGGAAAAATAACAATAAAAATAGAATAAAGATGGAGTACAATAGGAGGAGGGATCAATAGGTCATCCATCTTCGTACTAGTCTTGGCCAAGTACGTTTAACTTCGGAGTGATGATGGGATCCAATGAATTAGTGCTATTATTATCTCACCCACCTACTTCTTACGCTCATATGTATATGAAAGAGTCTTTCACTACTTCCTCCCTTGATTTTTTCTCATTTATCTTATTTTTTACTACATCTCTGTCTTATTTCCACCGAGCCTTAACTAAGCCGCATTCTCGGTCCCTGAAAACATTACATAAGTTCTTTTAGAGGATATTGTGTTGTTAAACATTTCATTACACCTCGGGGCAAAAATAATAACGAAAATAGAAAAAAGAAGGAGTTCTATACGAGGAGGGATCAAGACGTCACTCATCATAGTACATCGCTCATTGCCAAGTACATTTAACTTCGAGTGATGATCGGATCCGATGAATTAGGGCTAGTATCATCTCACCCATCGCTTCTCATGCTCATCTGTACATGAACTACTCTTTCACTAGTTCCTCCCTTGATTTTCACAAATTTCTCTTACTTTATACTACATCTTGGCCCCATTTACGCCGAAGCCTAGAACTAACCCGCACTCTCAATTCCCCGAAGTCAGTAGGTACGTTCCCTTAGACGATGTTGTCTTGTGAACCATTTCATTACAACTCGAGGAAAAAAGTAGCAAAAAATATAAAAAAAGAAGGGGTGCAACAAGAGGATAGATCAAGATGTCACCCATCTTAGTACTATTCTCAACCAAGTAAATTTAACTTACAAATGATGACGAGAATTGATTGATTAGTGTTGGTATGATCTCAACCGACTACTTCTCGCGCTCATATGTACATGAATAGTCTTTCACCACTTCCTACCTTCATTTTAACTCATTTATCTTACTTTTTACTACATCTTGGTCTCGTTTGTGTAGCAGTATCGACCTAACCCGCGGTGTTAGTTCCTCAATATCATTACATAAGTTCTACTAGAGGATGTTGTCTAGTTAAACGTCTCCATTATTCCTCAAGGCAAAAATAACAATAAAAATAGAATAAAGATGGAGTACAATAGGAGGAGGGATCAATAGGTCATCCATCTTCGTACTAGTCTTGGCCAAGTACGTTTAACTTCGGAGTGATGATGGGATCCAATGAATTAGTGCTATTATTATCTCACCCACCTACTTCTCACGCTCATATGTACATGAAAAAGTCTTTCACTACTTCCTCCCTTGATTTTTTCTCATTTATCTTATTTTTTACTACATCTCGTCTTATTTCCACCGAGCCTTAACTAAGCTGCATTCTCGGTCCCTGAAAACATTACATAAGTTCTTTTAGAGGATATTGTGTTCTTAAACATTTCATTACACCTCGGGGCAAAAATAATAACGAAAATATAAAAAAGAAGGAGTTCTATACGAGGAGGGATCAAAAGGTCACCCATCATAGTACTACTTTTGGCCAAGTACATTTAACTTCAGAGTGATGATCGGATCCGATGAATTAGGGCTAGTATCATCTCACCCATCTGCTTCTCATTCTCATCTGTACATGAACTACTCTTTCACTAATTCCTCCCTTGATTTTCACACATTTCTCTTACTTTATACTACATCTTGGCCCCATTTACGCCGAAGCCTAGAACTAACCCGCACTCTCAATTCCCCGAAGTCAGTAGGTATGTTCACTTAGACGATGTTGTCTTGTTAACCATTTCATTACAACTCGAGGAAAAAAGTAGCAAAAAAAATAAAAAAATAAGGGGTGCGACAAGAGGATAGATCAAGATGTCACCCATCCTAGTACTATTCTCAGCCAAGTTAACTTAAGATTGATAACGAGAATTGATTAATTAGTGTTGGTATGATCTCAACCGACTATTTCTCGCGCTCATATGTACATGAATAGTCATTCACCACATCCTACCTTCATTTTAACTCATTTATCTTACTTTTTACAACGTCTTGGTCTCATTTGCGTAGGAGTATCGACCTAACCCGTAGTGTTAGTTCCTCAACGTCATTACATAAGTTCTACTAGTGGATGTTGTCTAGTTAAACGTCTCCATTATTCCTCCGGGCAAAAATAACAACAAAAATAGAATAAAGAAGGAGTACAATAGGAGGAGGGATCAAGAGGTCATCCATCTTCGTACTAGTCTTGGCCAAGTAGGTTTAACTTAGGAGTGATGGTGGAATCCAATGAATTAGTGCTAGTATTATCTCACCCACCTGCTTCTCACGCTCATATGTACAGGAACAAGTCTTTCACTACTTCCTCCCTTGATTTTCTCTCATTTATCTTATTTTTTACTACATCTCTATCTTGTTTCCACCGCAGCCTTAACTAAGCCGCATTCTCGGTTCCACGAAGTCATTACGTAAGTTCTATTAGAGGATATTGTGTTGTTAAACATTTCATTACACCTCGGGGCAAAAATAACAACAAAAATAGAAAAAAGAAGGAGTTCTATACGAGGAGGGATGAAGAGGTCAGCCATCATAGTACTACTCTTGGCCGAGTACATTTAACTTCGGAGTGATGATGGGATCTTTTAAATTAGTGCAAGTATCATCTCACCCGTCTGCTTCTCATGCTCATCTGTACATGAACTACACTTTCACTAGTTCCTCCCTTGATTTTCACACATTTCTCTTACTTTATACTACATCTAGGCCCCATTTACGCCGGAGCCTAGAAATAACCCGCAATCTCGATTCCCCAAAGTCAGTAGGTACGTTCACTTAGAGGATGTTGTCTTGTTAACCATTTCATTACAGCTCGAGGAAAAAAGTAGCAAAACTTATAAAAAAAGAAGGAGTGCAACAAGAGGATAGATCAAGATGTCACCCATCTTAGTACTATTCTCAACCAAGTAAATTTAACTTATAAATGATGACGAGAATTGATTAATTAGTGTTGGTATGATCTCAACCGACTACTTCTCGCGCTCATATGAAAATGAATAGTCTGTCACCACTTTCTACCTTCATTTTAACTCATTTATCTTACTTTTTACTACGTCTTGGTCTCGTTTGCGTAGGAGTATCGACCTAAACCGCAGTGTTAGTTCCTCAACGTCATTACAGAAGTTCTACTAGAGGATGTTGTCTAGTTAAACGTCTCCATTATTCCTCGGAGCATAAATAACAACAAAAAATAGAATAAAGAAGGAGTACAATAGGAGGAGGGATCATGAGATCATCCATCTTCGTACTAGTCTATGCCAAGTACGTTTAACTTCAGAGTGATGATGGGATCCAATGACTTAGTGCTAGTATTATCTCACCCACCTGCTTCTCACGCTCATACGTACATGAAAAAGTCTTTCACTACTTCCTCCCTTGATTTTCTCTCATTTATCTTATTTTTTACTACATCTCTATCTTGTTTCCACCGCAGCCTTAACTAAGCCGCATTCTCGGTTCCCTGAAGTCATTACGTAAGTTCTATGAGAGGATATTGTGTTGTTAAACATTTCATTACACCTCGGGGCAAAAATAACAACAAAAATAGAAAAAAGAAGGAGTTCGATACGAGGAGGGATGAAGAGGTCAGCCATCATAGTACTACTCTTGGCCGAGTACATTTAAATTCGGAGTGATGATGGGATCCGATGAATTAGTGCTAGTATCATCTCACGCGTCTACTTCTCATGCTCATCTGTACATGAACTACTCTTTCACTAGTTCCTCCCTTGATGTTCACACAGTTCTCTTACTTTATACTACATCTTGGTCCCATTTACGCAGGACCCTAGAACTAACCCACACTCTCGATTCCCCAAAGTCAGTATGTAAGTTCATTGAGAGGATGTTGTCTTGTTAACAATTTCATTACAGCTCGAGGAAAAAAGTAGTAAAAAATATAAAAAAAGAAGGGGTGCAACAAGAGGATAGATCAAGATGTCACCCATCTTAGTACTATTCTCAAACAAGTAAATTTAACTTATAAATGATGACGAGAATTGATTAATTAGTGTTGGTACGATCTCAACCGACTACTTCTCGCGCTCATATGTAAATGAATAGTCTGTCACCACTTTCTACCTTCATTTTAACTCATTTATCTTACTTTTTACTACGTCTTGGTCTCGTTTGTGTAGGAGTATCGACCTAACCCGCAGTGTTAGTTCCTCAACGTCATTACAGAAGTTCTAATAGAGGATGTTGTCAAGTTAAACGTCTCCATTATTCCTCGGGGCAAAAATCACAACAAAAATAGAATAAAGAAGGAGTACAATAGGAGGAGGGATCAAGAGGTCATCCATCTTTGTACTAGTCTTGGCTGAGTACGTTTAACTTCAGAGTGATGATGGGATCCAATGACTTAGTGCTAGTATTATTTCACCCACCTGCTTCTCACGCTCATATGTACATGAACAAGTCTTTCACTACTTCCTCCCTTGATTTTCTCTCATTTATCTTATTTTTTACTACATCTCTATCTTGTTTCCACCGCAGCCTTAACTAAGCCGCATTCTCGGTTCCCTGAAGTCATTACGTAAGTTCTATTACAGGATATTGTGTTTTTAAACATTTTATTACACCTAGGGGCAAAAATAACAACAAAAATAGAAAAAAGAAGGGGTTCTATACGAGGAGGGATCGAGAGGTCACCAATCATAGTACTACTCTTGGCCGAGTACATTAAACTTCAGAGTGATGATGGGATCCGATGAATTAGTGCTAGTATCATCTCACCCGTCTGCTTCTCATGCTCATTTGTACATGAAGTACTCTTTCACTAGTTCCTCCCTTGATGTTCACACATTTCTCTTACTTTATACTACATCTTGGCCCCATTTACGCCGGAGCCTAGAACTAACCCACAATCTCGATTCCCCAAAATCAGTAGGTACGTTCACTTAGAGGATGTTGTCTTGTTAACCATTTCATTACAGCTCGAGGAAAAAAGTAGCAAAACATATAAAAAAAGAAGGGGTGCAACAAGAGGATAGATCAAGATGTCACCCATCTTAGTACTATTCTCAACCAAGTAAATTTAACTTATAAATGATGACGAGAATTGAATAATTAGTGTTGGTATGATCTCAACCGACTACTTCTCGCGCTCATATGAAAATGAATAGTCTGTCAGCACTTTCTACCTTCATTTTAACTCATTTATCTTACTTTTTACTACGTCTTGGTCTCGTTTGCGTAGGAGTATCGACCTAACCCGCAGTGTTAGTTCCTCAACGTCATTACAGAAGTTCTACTAGAGGATGTTGTCTAGTTAAACGTCTCCATTATTCCTCGGGGCAAAAATCACAACAAAAATAGAATAAAGAAGGAGTACAATAGGAGGAGGGATCAAGAGGTCATCCATCTTCATACTAGTCTTGGCCAAGTACGTTTAACTTCGGAGTGATGATGGGATCCAACGAATTAGTGCTAGTATTATCTCACCCACATGCTTCTCACGCTCATATGTACATGAACAAGTCTTTCACTACTTCCTCCCTTGATTTTCTCTCATTTATCTTATTTTTTACTACATCTCTATCTTGTTTCCACCGCAGCCTTAACTAAGCCGCATTCTCGGTTCCCTGAAGTCATTACTTAAGTTCTATTAGAGGATGTTGTGTTTTTAAACATTTTATTACACCTCGGGGCAAAAATAACAACAAAAATAGAAAAAAGAAGGGGTTCTATACGAGGAGGGATCGAGAGGTCACCAATCATAGTACTACTCTTGGCCGAGTACATTAAACTTCGGAGTGATGATGGGATCCGATGAATTAGTGCTAGTATCATCTCACCCGTCTGCTTCTCATGCTCATTTGTACATGAAGTACTCTTTCACTAGTTCCTCCCTTGATGTTCACACATTTCTCTTACTTTATACTACATCTTGGCCCCATTTACGCCGGAGCCTAGAACTAACCCGCAATCTCGATTCCCCAAAATCAGTAGGTACGTTCACTTAGAGGATGTTGTCTTGTTAACCATTTCATTACAGCTCGAGGAAAAAAGTAGCAAAACATATAAAAAAAGAAGGGGTGCAACAAGAGGATAGATCAAGATGTCACCCATCTTAGTACTATTCTCAACCAAGTAAATTTAACTTATAAATGATGACGAGAATTGATTAATTAGTGTTGGTATGATCTCAACCGACTACTTCTTGCGCTCATATGAAAATGAATAGTCAGTCACCACTTTCTACCTTCATTTTAACTCATTTATCTTACTTTTTACTACGTCTTGGTCTCGTTTGCGTAGGAGTATCGACCTAACCCGCAGTGTTAGTTCCTCAACGTCATTACAGAAGTTCTACTAGAGGATGTTGTCTAGTTAAACGTCTCCATTATTCCTCGGAGCAAAAATAACAACAAAAAATAGAATAAAGAAGGAGTACAATAGGAGGAGGGATCATGAGGTAATCCATCTTCGTACTAGTCTATGCCAAGTACGTTTAACTTCGGAGTGATGATGGGATCCAATGAATTAGTGCTAGTATTATCTCACCCACATGCTTCTCACGCTCATATGTACATGAACAACTCTTTCACTACTTCCTCCCTTGATTTTCTCTCATTTATCTTATTTTTTACTACATCTCTCTCTTGTTTCCACTGCAGCCTTAACTAAGCCGCATTCTTGGTTCCCTGAAGTCATTACGTAAGTTTTATTAGAGAATATTGTGTTGTTAAACATTTCATTACACCTCGGGGCAAAAATAACAACCAAAATAGAAAAAAGAACGAGTTCTATACGAGGAGGGATCAAGAGGTCAGCCATCATAGTACTACTCTTGGCCGAGTACATTTAAATTCGGAGTGATGATGGGATCCGATGAATTAGTGCTAGTATCATCTCACGCGTCTACTTCTCATGCTCATCTGTACATGAACTACTCTTTCATTAGTTCCTCCCTTGATGTTCACACAGTTCTCTTACTTTATACTACATCTTGGTCCCATTTACGCCGGACCCTAGAACTAACCCACACTCTCGATTCCCCAAAGTCAGTATGTAAGTTCATTGAGAGGATGTTGTCTTGTTAACAATTTCATTACAGCTCGAGGCAAAAAGTAGCAAAAAATATAAAAAAGAAGGGGTGCAACAAGAGGATAGATCAAGATGTCACCCATCTTAGTACTATTCTCAACCAAGTAAATTTAACTTATAAATGATGACGAGAATTGATTAATTAGTGTTGGAACGATCTCAACCGACTACTTCTCGCGCTCATATGTAAATGAATAGTCTGTCAGCACTTTCTACCTTCATTTTAACTCATTTATCTTACTTTTTACTACGTCTTGGTCTCGTTTGCGTAGGAGTATCGACCTAACCCGCCGGTGTTAGTTCCTCAACGTCATTACAGAAGTTCTACTAGAGGATGTTGTCTAGTTAAACGTCTCCATTATTCCTCGGGGCAAAAATCACAACAAAAATAGAATAAAGAAGGAGTACAATAGGAGGAGGGATCAAGAGGTCATCCATCTTCATACTAGTCTTGGCCAAGTACGTTTAACTTCGGAGTGATGATGGGATCCAACGAATTAGTGCTAGTATTATCTCACCCACTGCTTCTCACGCTCATATGTACATGAACAAGTCTTTCACTACTTCCTCCCTTGATTTTCTCTCATTTATCTTATTTTTTACTACATCTCTATCTTGTTTCCACCGCAGCCTTAACTAAGCCGCATTCTCGGTTCCCTGAAGTCATTACGTAAGTTCTATTAGAGGATGTTGTGTTTTTAAACATTTGATTACACCTCGGGGCAAAAATAACAACAAAAATAGAAAAAAGAAGGGGTTCTATACGAGGAGGGATCGAGAGGTCACCAATCATAACACTACTCTTGGCCGAGTACATTAAACTTCGGAGTGATGATGGGATCCGATGAATTAGTGCTAGTATCATCTCACCCGTCTGCTTCTCATGCTCATTTGTACATGAAGTACTCTTTCACTAGTTCCTCCCTTGTTCTTCACACATTTCTCTTACGTTATACTACATCTTGGCCCCATTTACGCCGGAGCCTAGAACTAACCCGCAATCTCGATTCCCCAAAGTCAGTAGGTACGTTCACTTAGAGTATGTTGTCGTGTTAACCATTTCATTACAGCTCGAGGAAAAAAGTAGCAAAAAATATAAAAAAAGAAGGGGTGCAACAAGAGGATAGATCAAGATGTCACCCATCTTAGTACTATTCTCAACCAAGTAAATTTAACTTACAAATGATGACGAGAATTGATTAATTAGTGTTGGTATGATCTCGACCGACTACTTCTCGCGCTCATATGTACATGAATAGTCATTCACCACTTTGTTTCTTCATTTTAACTCATTTATCTTACTTTTTACTACGTCTTGGTCTCGTTTGCGTAGGAGTATCGACCTAACCCGCAGTGTTAGTTCCTCAACGTCATTACAGAAGTTCTACTAGAGGATGTTGTCTAGTTAAACGTCTCCATTATTCCTCGGGGCAAAAATCACAACAAAAATAGAAAAAAGAAGGGGTTCTATACGAGGAGGGATCGAGAGGTCACCAATCATAGTACTACTCTTGGCCGAGTACATTAAACTTCGGAGTGATGATGGGATCCGATGAATTAGTGCTAGTATCATCTCACCCGTCTGCTTGTCATGCTCATTTGTACATGAACTACTCTTTCACTAGTTCCTCCCTTGATGTTCACACATTTTTCTTACTTTATACTACATCTTTGCCCCATTTACGCCGGAGGCTTGAACTAACCCGCAATCTCGATTCCCCGAAGTCAGTAGGTACGTTCACTTAGAGGATGTTGTCGTGTTAACCATTTCATTACGGCTCGAGGAAAAAAGTAGCAAATAATATAAAAAAAGAAGGGGTGCAACAAGAGGATAGATCAAGATGTCACCCATCTTAGTACTATTCTCAACCAAGTAAATTTAACTTACAAATGATGACGGGAATTGATAAATTAGTGTTGGTATGATCTCAACCGACTACTTCTCGCGCTCATATGTACATGAATAGTTATTCACCACTTGCTACCTTCATTTTAACTCATTTATCTTACTTTTTACTACGTCTTGGTCTCGTTTGCGTAGGAGTATTGACATAACCCACAGTGTTAGTTCCTCAACGTCATTACAGAAGTTCTACTAGAGGATGTTGTCTAGTTAAACGTCTCCATTATTCCTCGGGGCAAAAATCACAACAAAAATAGAATAAAGAAGGAGTACAATAGGAGGAGGGATCAAGAGGTCATCCATCTTCGTACTAGTCTTGGCCGAGTACGTTTAACTTCAGAGTGATGATGGGATCCAATGAATTAGTGCTAGTATTATCTCACCCACCTGCTTCTCACGCTCGTATGTACATGAACAAGTGTTTCACTACTTCCTCCCTTGATTTTCTCTCATTTATCTTATTTTTTACTACATCTCTATCTTGTTCCACCGCAGCCTTAACTAAGCCGCAGTCTCGGTTCCCTGAAATCATTACGTAAGTTCAATAAGAGGATGTTGTGTTTTTAAACATTTCATTACACCTCGGGGCAAAAATAACAACAAAAATAGAAAAAGAAGAAGTTCTTTTCGAGGAGGGATCAATAGGACACCCATCATAGTACTACTGTTAGCTGAGTACATTTAACTTCGGAGTCATGATGGGATCCGATAAATTAGTGCTAGTATAATCTCACCAGTTTGCTTCTCATGCTCATCTGTACATGAACTACTCTTTCACTAGTTCCTCCCTTGATGTTCACACATTTCTTACTTTATACTACATCTTGGCCCCATTTACGCAGGAGCCTAGAACTAACCCGCAATATCGATTCCCCGAAGTCAGTAGGTACGTACACTTAAAGGATGTTGTCTTGTTAACCATTTCATTAGAACTCGAGGAAAAAAGTAGCAAAAAATATAAAAAAAGAAGGGGTGCAACAAGAGGATAGATCAAGATGTCACCCATCTTAGTACTATTCTCAACCAAGTAAATTTAACTTACAAACGATGACGATAATTGATAAATTAGAGTTGGTATGATCTCAACCGACTACTTCTCGCGCTCATATGTACATGAATAGTTATTCACCACTTCCTACCTTCATTTTAACTCATTTATTTTTCTTTTTACTACGTCTTGGTCTCGTTTGCGTAGGAGTATCGACATAAACCACAGTGTTAGTTCCTCAACGTCATTACAGAAGTTCTACTAGAGGATGTTGTCTAGTTAAACGTCTCCATTATTCCTCGGGGCAAAAATCACAACAAAAATAGAATAAAGAAGGAGTACAATAGGAGGAGGGATCAAGAGGTCATCCATCTTCGTATTAGTCTTGGCCGAGTACGTTTAACTTCGGAGTGATGATGGGATCCAATGAATTAGTGCTAGTATTATCTCACCCACCTGCTTCTCACGCTCGTATGTACATGAACAAGTCTTTAACTACTTCCTCCCTTGATTTTCTCTCATTTATCTTATTTTTTACTACATCTCTATCTTGTTCCACCGCGACCTTAACTAAGCCGCATTCTCGGTTCCCCGAAGTCATTACGTAAGTTCTATTAGAGGATGTTGTGTTTTTAAACATTTCATTACACCTCGGGGCAAAAATAACAACAAAAACGAAAAAGAAGAAGTTCTATTCGAGGAGGGATCAAGACGACACCCATCGTAGTACTACCGTTAGCCGAGTACATTTAACTTCGGAGTCATGATGGGATCCGATGAATTAGTGCTAGTATAATCTCACCGGTCCGCTTCTCATGCTCATCCGTACATGAACTACTCTTTCACTAGTTCCTCCCTTGATGTTCACACATTTCTTACTTTATACTACATCTTGGCCCCATTTACGCAGGAGCCTAGAACTAACCCGCAATATCGATTCCCCGAAGTCAGTAGGTACGTTCACTTAAAGGATGTTGTCTTGTTAACCATTTCATTACAACTCGAGGAAAAAAGTAGCAAAAAATATATAAAAAGAAGGGGTGTAACAAGAGGATAGATCAAGATGTCACCTATCTTAGTACTATTCTCAACCAAGTAAATTTAACTTACAAATGATGACGGGAATTGATAAATTAGTGTTGGTATGATCTCAACCGACTACTTCTCGCGCTCATATGTACATGAATAGTCTTTCACCACATCCTACCTTCATTTTAAATCATTTATCTTACTTTTTACTACGTCTTGGTCTCGTTTGCGTAGGAGTATCGACATAACCCACAGTGTTAGTTCCTCAACGTCATTACAGAAGTTCTACTAGAGGATGTTGTCTAGTTAAACGTCTCCATTATTCCTCGGGGCAAAAATCACAACAAAAATAGAAAAAAGAAGGAGTACAATAGGAGGAGGGATCAAGAGGTCATCCATCTTCGTACTAGTCTTGGCCGAGTACGTTTAACTTCAGAGTGATGATGGGATGCAATGAATTAGTGCTAGTATTATCTCACCCACTGCTTCTCACGCTCGTATGTACATGAACAAGTCTTTCACTACTTCCTCCCTTGATTTTCTCTCATTTATCTTATTTTTTACTACATCTCTATTTTATTCCACCGCAGCCTTAACTAAGCCGTGAGTCTCGGTTCCCTAAAGTCATTACGTAAGTTCTATAAGAGGATGTTGTGTTTTTAAACATTTCATTACACCTCGGGGCAAAAATAACAACAAAAATAGAAAAAGAAGAAGTTCTATTCAAGGAGGGATCAATAGGACACCCATCATAGTAGTACTATTAGCTGAGTACATTTAACTTCGGAGTCATGATGGGATCCGATGAATTAGTGCTAGTATAATCTCACCGATCTTGCTTCTCATGCTCATCCGTACATGAACTACTCTTTCACTAGTTCCTCCCTTGATGTTCACACATTTCTTACTTTATACTACATCTTGGCCCCATTTACGCGGGAGCCTAGAACTAACCCGCAATATCGATTCCCCGAAGTCGGTAGGTACGTACACTTAAAGGATGTTGTCTTGTTAACCATTTCATTACGGCTCGAGGAAAAAAGTAGCAAAAAATATAAAAAAAGAAGGGGTGCAGCAAGAGGATAGACCAAGATGTCACCCATCTTAGTACTATTCTCAGCCAAGTAAATTAAACTTACAAATGATGACGTGATTTGATTAATTAGTGTTGGTATGATCTCAACCGACTACTTCTCGCGCTCATATGTACATTAATAGTCTTTCACCACATCTTACCTTCATTTTAAATCATTTATCTTACTTTTTACTACGTCTTGGTCTCATTTGCGTAGGAGTATCGACATAACCCACAGTGTTAGTTCCTCAACGTCATTACAGAAGTTCTACTAGAGGATGTTGTCTAGTTAAACGTCTCCATTATTCCTCGGGGCAAAAATCACAACAAAAATAGAAAAAAGAAGGAGTACAATAGGAGGAGGGATCAAGAGGTCATCCATCTTCGTACTAGTCTTGGCCGAGTACGTTTAACTTCAGAGTGATGATGGGATGCAATGAATTAGTGCTAGTATTATCTCACCCACCGCTTCTCACGCTCGTATGTACATGAACAAGTCTTTCACTACTTCCTCCCTTGATTTTCTCTCATTTATCTTATTTTTTACTACATCTCTATTTTATTCCACCGCGACCTTAACTAAGCCGCGAGTCTCGGTTCCCTAAAGTCATTACGTAAGTTCTATTAGAGGATGTTGTGTTTTTAAACATTTCATTACACCTCGGGGCAAAAATAACAACAAAAATAGAAAAAGAAGAAGTTCTATTCAAGGAGGGATCAATAGGACACCCATCATAGTAGTACTATTAGCTGAGTACATTTAACTTCGGAGTCATGATGGGATCCGATGAATTAGTGCTAGTATAATCTCACCGGTACTGCTTCTCATGCTCATCCGTACATGAACTACTCTTTCACTAGTTCCTCCCTTGATGTTCACACATTTCTTACTTTATACTACATCTTGGCCCCATTTACGCAGAGCCTAGAACTAACCCGCAATATCGATTCCCCGAAGTCGGTAGGTACGTACACTTAAAGGATGTTGTCTTGTTAACCATTTCATTACGGCTCGAGGAAAAAAGTAGCAAAAAATATAAAAAAAGAAGGGGTGCAGCAAGAGGATAGACCAAGATGTCACCCATCTTAGTACTATTCTCAGCCAAGTAAATTAAACTTACAAATGATGACGTGATTTGATTAATTAGTGTTGGTATGATCTCAACCGACTACTTCTCGCGCTCATATGTACATTAATAGTCTTTCACCACATCTTACCTTCATTTTAAATCATTTATCTTACTTTTTACTACGTCTTGGTCTCGTTTGCGTAGGAGTATCGACATAACCCACAGTGTTAGTTCCTCAACGTCATTACAGAAGTTCTACTAGAGGATGTTGTCTAGTTAAACGTCTCCATTATTCCTCGGGGCAAAAATCACAACAAAAATAGAAAAAAGAAGGAGTACAATAGGAGGAGGGATCAAGAGGTCATCCATCTTCGTACTAGTCTTGGCCGAGTACGTTTAACTTCGCAGTGATGATGGGATGCAATGAATTAGTGCTAGTATTATCTCACCCACCGCTTCTCACGCTCGTATGTACATGAACAAGTCTTTCACTACTTCCTCCCTTGATTTTCTCTCATTTATCTTATTTTTTACTACATCTCTATTTTATTCCACCGCGGCCTTAACTAAGCCGCGATCTCGGTTCCCTAAAGTCATTACGTAAGTTCTATAAGAGGATGTTGTGTTTTTAAACATTTCATTACACCTCGGGGCAAAAATAACAACAAAAATAGAAAAAGAAGAAGTTCTATTCAAGGAGGGATCAATAGGACACCCATCATAGTAGTACTATTAGCTGAGTACATTTAACTTCGGAGTCATGATGGGATCCGATGAATTAGTGCTAGTATAATCTCACCAGTCTGCTTCTCATGCTCATCTGTACATGAACTACTCTTTCACTAGTTCCTCCCTTGATGTTCACACATTTCTTACTTTATACTACATCTTGGCCCCATTTACGCAGGAGCCTAGAACTAACCCGCAATATCGATTCCCCGAAGTCAGTAGGTACGTACACTTAAAGGATGTTGTCTTGTTAACCATTTCATTACAGCTCGAGGAAAAAAGTAGCAAAAAATATAAAAAAAGAAGGGGTGCAGCAAGAGGATAGACCAAGATGTCACCCATCTTAGTACTATTCTCGGCCAAGTAAATTTAACTTACAAATGATGACGTGATTTGATTAATTAGTGTTGGTATGATCTCAACCGACTACTTCTCGCGCTCATATGTACATTAATAGTCTTTCACCACATCTTACCTTCATTTTAAATCATTTATCTTACTTTTTACTACGTCTTGGTCTCGTTTGCGTAGGAGTATCGACATAACCCACGGTGTTAGTTCCTCAACGTCATTACAGAAGTTCTACTAGAGGATGTTGTCTAGTTAAACGTCTCCATTATTCCTCGGGGCAAAAATCACAACAAAAATAGAAAAAAGAAGGAGTACAATAGGAGGAGGGATCAAGAGGTCATCCATCTTCGTACTAGTCTTGGCCGAGTACGTTTAACTTCAGAGTGATGATGGGATGCAATGAATTAGTGCTAGTATTATCTCACCCACCTCGCTTCTCACGCTCGTATGTACATGAACAAGTCTTTCACTACTTCCTCCCTTGATTTTCTCTCATTTATCTTATTTTTTACTACATCTCTATTTTATTCCACCGCAGCCTTAACTAAGCCGCGATCTCGGTTCCCTAAAGTCATTACGTAAGTTCTATAAGAGGATGTTGTGTTTTTAAACATTTCATTACACCTCGGGGCAAAAATAACAACAAAAATAGAAAAAGAAGAAGTTCTATTCAAGGAGGGATCAATAGGACACCCATCATAGTAGTACTATTAGCTGAGTACATTTAACTTCGGAGTCATGATGGGATCCGATGAATTAGTGCTAGTATAATCTCACCGATCGCTTCTCATGCTCATCCGTACATGAACTACTCTTTCACTAGTTCCTCCCTTGATGTTCACACATTTCTTACTTTATACTACATCTTGGCCCCATTTATGTCGGAGCCTAGAACTAACCCGTAATCTTGATTCCCCGAAGTTAATAGGTACGTTCAGTTAGAGGATGTTGTCTTTTTAACCATTTTATTACGGCTCGAGGAAAAAAGTAGCAAAAAATATAAAAAAAGAAGAGGTGCAACAAGAGGATAGATCAAGATGTCACCCATCTTTGTACTATTCTCAATCAAGTGAATATAACTTACAAATGATGACGAGAATTGATTAATTAGTGTTGGTATGATCTCAACCGACTACTTCTCACACTCATATGTACATTAATAGTCTTTCACCACTTCCTACATTCATTTTAACTCATTTATCTTACTTTTTACTACGTCTTGGTCTCGTTTGCGGAGGAGTATAGACCTAACCTGCAGAGTTAGTTCCTCAACGTTATTATAGAAGTTCTACTAGAGGATGTTGTCTAGTTGAACGTCTCCATTATTCCTCGGGGCAAAAATCACAACAAAAATAGAAAAAAGAAGGGGTTCTATACGAGGAGGGATCGAGAGGTCACCAATCATAGTACTACTCTTGGCCGAGTACATTAAACTTCGGAGTGATGATGGGATCCGATGAATTAGTGCTAGTATCATCTCACCCGTCTGCTTGTCATGCTCATCTGTACATGAACTACTCTTTCACTAGTTCCTCCCTTGATGTTCACACATTTTTCTTACTTTATACTACATCTTTGCCCCATTTACGCCGGAGGCTTGAACTAACCCGCAATCTCGATTCCCCGAAGTCAGTAGGTACGTTCACTTAGAGGATGTTGTCGTGTTAACCATTTCATTACAGCTCGAGGAAAAAAGTAGCAAATAATATAAAAAAAGAAGGGGTGCAACAAGAGGATAGATCAAGATGTCACCCATCTTAGTACTATTCTCAACCAAGTAAATTTAACTTACAAATGATGACGGGAATTGATAAATTAGTGTTGGTATGATCTCAACCGACTACTTCTCGCGCTCATATGTACATGAATAGTTATTCACCACTTGCTACCTTCATTTTAACTCATTTATCTTACTTTTTACTACGTCTTGGTCTCGTTTGCGTAGGAGTATTGACATAACCCACAGTGTTAGTTCCTCAACGTCATTACAGAAGTTCTACTAGAGGATGTTGTCTAGTTAAACGTCTCCATTATTCCTCGGGGCAAAAATCACAACAAAAATAGAATAAAGAAGGAGTACAATAGGAGGAGGGATCAAGAGGTCATCCATCTTCGTACTAGTCTTGGCCGAGTACGTTTAACTTCAGAGTGATGATGGGATCCAATGAATTAGTGCTAGTATTATCTCACCCACCTCGCTTCTCACGCTCGTATGTACATGAACAAGTGTTTCACTACTTCCTCCCTTGATTTTCTCTCATTTATCTTATTTTTTACTACATCTCTATCTTGTTCCACCGCAGCCTTAACTAAGCCGCGTAGTCTCGGTTCCACGAAATCATTACGTAAGTTCAATAAGAGGATGTTGTGTTTTTAAACATTTCATTACACCTCGGGGCAAAAATAACAACAAAAATAGAAAAAGAAGAAGTTCTTTTCGAGGAGGGATCAATAGGACACCCATCATAGTACTACGTTAGCCGAGTACATTTAACTTCGGAGTCATGATGGGATCCGATAAATTAGTGCTAGTATAATCTCACCAGTTTGCTTCTCATGCTCATCTGTACATGAACTACTCTTTCACTAGTTCCTCCCTTGATGTTCACACATTTCTTACTTTATACTACATCTTGGCCCCATTTACGCAGGAGCCTAGAACTAACCCGCAATATCGATTCCCCGAAGTCAGTAGGTACGTACACTTAAAGGATGTTGTCTTGTTAACCATTTCATTAGAACTCGAGGAAAAAAGTAGCAAAAAATATAAAAAAAGAAGGGGTGCAACAAGAGGATAGATCAAGATGTCACCCATCTTAGTACTATTCTCAACCAAGTAAATTTAACTTACAAACGATGACGATAATTGATAAATTAGAGTTGGTATGATCTCAACCGACTACTTCTCGCGCTCATATGTACATGAATAGTTATTCACCACTTCCTACCTTCATTTTAACTCATTTATTTTTCTTTTTACTACGTCTTGGTCTCGTTTGCGTAGGAGTATCGACATAAACCACAGTGTTAGTTCCTCAACGTCATTACAGAAGTTCTACTAGAGGATGTTGTCTAGTTAAACGTCTCCATTATTCCTCGGGGCAAAAATCACAACAAAAATAGAATAAAGAAGGAGTACAATAGGAGGAGGGATCAAGAGGTCATCCATCTTCGTATTAGTCTTGGCCGAGTACGTTTAACTTCGGAGTGATGATGGGATCCAATGAATTAGTGCTAGTATTATCTCACCCACCTGCTTCTCACGCTCGTATGTACATGAACAAGTCTTTAACTACTTCCTCCCTTGATTTTCTCTCATTTATCTTATTTTTTACTACATCTCTATCTTGTTCCACCGCAGCCTTAACTAAGCCGCATTCTCGGTTCCCTGAAGTCATTACGTAAGTTCTATTAGAGGATGTTGTGTTTTTAAACATTTCATTACACCTCGGGGCAAAAATAACAACAAAAACAGAAAAGAAGAAGTTCTATTCGAGGAGGGATCAAGACGACACCCATCGTAGTACTACTGTTAGCTGAGTACATTTAACTTCGGAGTCATGATGGGATCCGATGAATTAGTGCTAGTATAATCTCACCAGTCTGCTTCTCATGCTCATCTGTACATGAACTACTCTTTCACTAGTTCCTCCCTTGATGTTCACACATTTCTTACTTTATACTACATCTTGGCCCCATTTACGCAGGAGCCTAGAACTAACCCGCAATATCGATTCCCCGAAGTCAGTAGGTACGTTCACTTAAAGGATGTTGTCTTGTTAACCATTTCATTACAACTCGAGGAAAAAAAGTAGCAAAAAATATATAAAAAGAAGGGGTGTAACAAGAGGATAGATCAAGATGTCACCTATCTTAGTACTATTCTCAACCAAGTAAATTTAACTTACAAATGATGACGGGAATTGATAAATTAGTGTTGGTATGATCTCAACCGACTACTTCTCGCGCTCATATGTACATGAATAGTCTTTCACCACATCCTACCTTCATTTTAAATCATTTATCTTACTTTTTACTACGTCTTGGTCTCGTTTGCGTAGGAGTATCGACATAACCCACAGTGTTAGTTCCTCAACGTCATTACAGAAGTTCTACTAGAGGATGTTGTCTAGTTAAACGTCTCCATTATTCCTCGGGGCAAAAATCACAACAAAAATAGAAAAAAGAAGGAGTACAATAGGAGGAGGGATCAAGAGGTCATCCATCTTCGTACTAGTCTTGGCCGAGTACGTTTAACTTCAGAGTGATGATGGGATGCAATGAATTAGTGCTAGTATTATCTCACCCACCTGCTTCTCACGCTCGTATGTACATGAACAAGTCTTTCACTACTTCCTCCCTTGATTTTCTCTCATTTATCTTATTTTTTACTACATCTCTATTTTATTCCACCGCGCAGCCTTAACTAAGCCGCGAGTCTCGGTTCCCTAAAGTCATTACGTAAGTTCTATAAGAGGATGTTGTGTTTTTAAACATTTCATTACACCTCGGGGCAAAAATAACAACAAAAATAGAAAAAGAAGAAGTTCTATTCAAGGAGGGATCAATAGGACACCCATCATAGTAGTACTATTAGCTGAGTACATTTAACTTCGGAGTCATGATGGGATCCGATGAATTAGTGCTAGTATAATCTCACCAGTCTGCTTCTCATGCTCATCCGTACATGAACTACTCTTTCACTAGTTCCTCCCTTGATGTTCACACATTTCTTACTTTATACTACATCTTGGCCCCATTTACGCGAGAGCCTAGAACTAACCCGCAATATCGATTCCCCGAAGTCGGTAGGTACGTACACTTAAAGGATGTTGTCTTGTTAACCATTTCATTACGGCTCGAGGAAAAAAGTAGCAAAAAATATAAAAAAAGAAGGGGTGCAGCAAGAGGATAGACCAAGATGTCACCCATCTTAGTACTATTCTCAGCCAAGTAAATTAAACTTACAAATGATGACGTGATTTGATTAATTAGTGTTGGTATGATCTCAACCGACTACTTCTCGCGCTCATATGTACATTAATAGTCTTTCACCACATCTTACCTTCATTTTAAATCATTTATCTTACTTTTTACTACGTCTTGGTCTCGTTTGCGTAGGAGTATCGACATAACCCACGGTGTTAGTTCCTCAACGTCATTACAGAAGTTCTACTAGAGGATGTTGTCTAGTTAAACGTCTCCATTATTCCTCGGGGCAAAAATCACAACAAAAATAGAAAAAAGAAGGAGTACAATAGGAGGAGGGATCAAGAGGTCATCCATCTTCGTACTAGTCTTGGCCGAGTACGTTTAACTTCAGAGTGATGATGGGATGCAATGAATTAGTGCTAGTATTATCTCACCCACCGCTTCTCACGCTCGTATGTACATGAACAAGTCTTTCACTACTTCCTCCCTTGATTTTCTCTCATTTATCTTATTTTTTACTACATCTCTATTTTATTCCACCGCAGCCTTAACTAAGCCGCGAGTCTCGGTTCCCTAAAGTCATTACGTAAGTTCTATTAGAGGATGTTGTGTTTTTAAACATTTCATTACACCTCGGGGCAAAAATAACAACAAAAATAGAAAAAGAAGAAGTTCTATTCAAGGAGGGATCAATAGGACACCCATCATAGTAGTACTATTAGCTGAGTACATTTAACTTCGGAGTCATGATGGGATCCGATGAATTAGTGCTAGTATAATCTCACCACCGCTTCTCATGCTCATCCGTACATGAACTACTCTTTCACTAGTTCCTCCCTTGATGTTCACACATTTCTTACTTTATACTACATCTTGGCCCCATTTACGCAGAGCCTAGAACTAACCCGCAATATCGATTCCCCGAAGTCGGTAGGTACGTACACTTAAAGGATGTTGTCTTGTTAACCATTTCATTACGGCTCGAGGAAAAAAGTAGCAAAAAATATAAAAAAAGAAGGGGTGCAGCAAGAGGATAGACCAAGATGTCACCCATCTTAGTACTATTCTCAGCCAAGTAAATTAAACTTACAAATGATGACGTGATTTGATTAATTAGTGTTGGTATGATCTCAACCGACTACTTCTCGCGCTCATATGTACATTAATAGTCTTTCACCACATCTTACCTTCATTTTAAATCATTTATCTTACTTTTTACTACGTCTTGGTCTCGTTTGCGTAGGAGTATCGACATAACCCACGGTGTTAGTTCCTCAACGTCATTACGAAGTTCTACTAGAGGATGTTGTCTAGTTAAACGTCTCCATTATTCCTCGGGGCAAAAATCACAACAAAAATAGAAAAAAAGAAGGAGTACAATAGGAGGAGGGATCAAGAGGTCATCCATCTTCGTACTAGTCTTGGCCGAGTACGTTTAACTTCAGAGTGATGATGGGATGCAATGAATTAGTGCTAGTATTATCTCACCCACCTGCTTCTCACGCTCGTATGTACATGAACAAGTCTTTCACTACTTCCTCCCTTGATTTTCTCTCATTTATCTTATTTTTTACTACATCTCTATTTTATTCCACCGCAGCCTTAACTAAGCCGCAGTCTCGGTTCCCTAAAGTCATTACGTAAGTTCTATTAGAGGATGTTGTGTTTTTAAACATTTCATTACACCTCGGGGCAAAAATAACAACAAAAATAGAAAAAGAAGAAGTTCTATTCAAGGAGGGATCAATAGGACACCCATCATAGTAGTACTATTAGCTGAGTACATTTAACTTCGGAGTCATGATGGGATCCGATGAATTAGTGCTAGTATAATCTCACCGATCCGCTTCTCATGCTCATCCGTACATGAACTACTCTTTCACTAGTTCCTCCCCTTGATGTTCACACATTTCTTACTTTATACTACATCTTGGCCCCATTTACGCGGGAGCCTAGAACTAACCCGCAATATCGATTCCCCGAAGTCGGTAGGTACGTACACTTAAAGGATGTTGTCTTGTTAACCATTTCATTACGGCTCGAGGAAAAAAGTAGCAAAAAATATAAAAAAAGAAGGGGTGCAGCAAGAGGATAGACCAAGATGTCACCCATCTTAGTACTATTCTCAGCCAAGTAAATTAAACTTACAAATGATGACGTGATTTGATTAATTAGTGTTGGTATGATCTCAACCGACTACTTCTCGCGCTCATATGTACATTAATAGTCTTTCACCACATCTTACCTTCATTTTAAATCATTTATCTTACTTTTTACTACGTCTTGGTCTCGTTTGCGTAGGAGTATCGACATAACCCACGGTGTTAGTTCCTCAACGTCATTACGAAGTTCTACTAGAGGATGTTGTCTAGTTAAACGTCTCCATTATTCCTCGGGGCAAAAATCACAACAAAAATAGAAAAAAAGAAGGAGTACAATAGGAGGAGGGATCAAGAGGTCATCCATCTTCGTACTAGTCTTGGCCGAGTACGTTTAACTTCGCAGTGATGATGGGATGCAATGAATTAGTGCTAGTATTATCTCACCCACCTCGCTTCTCACGCTCGTATGTACATGAACAAGTCTTTCACTACTTCCTCCCTTGATTTTCTCTCATTTATCTTATTTTTTACTACATCTCTATTTTATTCCACCGCTGACCTTAACTAAGCCGTGATCTCGGTTCCCTAAAGTCATTACGTAAGTTCTATAAGAGGATGTTGTGTTTTTAAACATTTCATTACACCTCGGGGCAAAAATAACAACAAAAATAGAAAAAGAAGAAGTTCTATTCAAGGAGGGATCAATAGGACACCCATCATAGTAGTACTATTAGCTGAGTACATTTAACTTCGGAGTCATGATGGGATCCGATGAATTAGTGCTAGTATAATCTCACCGATCGCTTCTCATGCTCATCCGTACATGAACTACTCTTTCACTAGTTCCTCCCTTGATGTTCACACATTTCTTACTTTATACTACATCTTGGCCCCATTTACGCAGAGCCTAGAACTAACCCGCAATATCGATTCCCCGAAGTCAGTAGGTACGTACACTTAAAGGATGTTGTCTTGTTAACCATTTCATTACAGCTCGAGGAAAAAAGTAGCAAAAAATATAAAAAAAGAAGGGGTGCAGCAAGAGGATAGACCAAGATGTCACCCATCTTAGTACTATTCTCAGCCAAGTAAATTTAACTTACAAATGATGACGTGATTTGATTAATTAGTGTTGGTATGATCTCAACCGACTACTTCTCGCGCTCATATGTACATTAATAGTCTTTCACCACATCTTACCTTCATTTTAAATCATTTATCTTACTTTTTACTACGTCTTGGTCTCGTTTGCGTAGGAGTATCGACATAACCCACGGTGTTAGTTCCTCAACGTCATTACAGAAGTTCTACTAGAGGATGTTGTCTAGTTAAACGTCTCCATTATTCCTCGGGGCAAAAATCACAACAAAAATAGAAAAAAGAAGGAGTACAATAGGAGGAGGGATCAAGAGGTCATCCATCTTCGTACTAGTCTTGGCCGAGTACGTTTAACTTCAGAGTGATGATGGGATGCAATGAATTAGTGCTAGTATTATCTCACCCACCTGCTTCTCACGCTCGTATGTACATGAACAAGTCTTTCACTACTTCCTCCCTTGATTTTCTCTCATTTATCTTATTTTTTACTACATCTCTATTTTATTCCACCGCAGCCTTAACTAAGCCGCAGTCTCGGTTCCCTAAAGTCATTACGTAAGTTCTATAAGAGGATGTTGTGTTTTTAAACATTTCATTACACCTCGGGGCAAAAATAACAACAAAAATAGAAAAAGAAGAAGTTCTATTCAAGGAGGGATCAATAGGACACCCATCATAGTAGTACTATTAGCTGAGTACATTTAACTTCGGAGTCATGATGGGATCCGATGAATTAGTGCTAGTATAATCTCACCAGTCTGCTTCTCATGCTCATCTGTACATGAACTACTCTTTCACTAGTTCCTCCCTTGATGTTCACACATTTCTTACTTTATACTACATCTTGGCCCCATTTATGTCGGAGCCTAGAACTAACCCGTAATCTTGATTCCCCGAAGTTAATAGGTACGTTCAGTTAGAGGATGTTGTCTTTTTAACCATTTTATTACAGCTCGAGGAAAAAAGTAGCAAAAAATATAAAAAAAGAAGAGGTGCAACAAGAGGATAGATCAAGATGTCACCCATCTTTGTACTATTCTCAATCAAGTGAATATAACTTACAAATGATGACGAGAATTGATTAATTAGTGTTGGTATGATCTCAACCGACTACTTCTCACACTCATATGTACATTAATAGTCTTTCACCACTTCCTACATTCATTTTAACTCATTTATCTTACTTTTTACTACGTCTTGGTCTCGTTTGCGGAGGAGTATAGACCTAACCTGCAGAGTTAGTTCCTCAACGTTATTATAGAAGTTCTACTAGAGGATGTTGTCTAGTTAAACGTCTCCATTATTCCTCAGGGAAAAAATAACATCAAAAATAGAATAAAGAAGGAGTACAAAAGGAGGAGGGATCATGAGGTCATCCATCTTCGTACTAGTCTTGGCCAAGTACGTTTAACTTCGGAGTGATGATGGGATCCGATGAATTAGTGCTAGTATTCTCTCACCCACCTGCTTCTCACGGTCATATGTACATGAACAAGTCTTTCACTACTTCCACCCTTGATTTTCTCTCATTTATCTTATTTTTTACTACATCTCTGTCTTGTTTCCACCGCAGCCTTAACTAAGCCGCATTCTCGGTTCCCTGAAGTCATTACGTAAGTTCTATTAGAGGATATTGTGTTGTTAAACATTTCATTACACCTCGGGGCAAAAATATCAACAAAAATAGAAAAAAGAAGGAGTTCTATACGAGGAGGGATCAAGAGGGCACCCATCATAGCACTACTCTTGGCCGAGTACATTTAACTTCGGGGTGATGATGGGATCCGATGAATTAGTGCTAGTATCATCTCACCCGTCTGCTTCTCATGCTCATTAGTACATGAACTACTCTTTCACTAGTTCCTCCCTTGATTTTCACACATTTCTCTTACTTTATACTACATCTTGGCCCCATTTACGTCGGATCCTAGAACTAACCCGTAATCTCGATTCCCCGAAGTCAATAGGTACGTTCACTTAGAGGATGTTGTCTTGTTAACCATTTTATTACAGCTCGAAGAAAAAAGTAGCAAAAAATATAAAAAAAGAAGGGGTGCAACAAGAGGATAGATCAAGATGTCACCCATCTTTGTACAATTCTCAACCAAGTAAATATAAGTTACAAATGATGATGATAATTGATTAATTAGTGTTGGTATGATCTCAACCGACTACTTCTCGCGCTCATATGTAGATTAATAGTCTTTCACCAATTCCTACCTTCATTTCAACTCATTTATCTTACTTTTTACTACCTCTTGACCTCGTTTGCGTAGCAAAGATAGACCTAACTCCGCAGTTATTTCCTCAACGTCATTATAGAAGTTCTACTAAAGGATGTTGTCTAGTTAAACGTCTCCATTATTCCTCAGGGATAAAATAACAACAAAAATAGAATAAAGAAGGAGTACAATAGGAGGAGGGATCATGAGGTCATCCATCTTCGTACTAGTCTTGGCCAAGTACGTTTAACTTCGGAGTGATGATGGGATCGAATGAATTAGTGCTAGTATTATCTCACCCACCTGCTTCTCACGCTCATATGTACATGAACAAGTCTTTCACTACTTCCACCCTTGATTTTCTCTCATTTATCTTATTTTTTACTACATCTCTGTCTTGTTTCCACCGCTGCCTTAACTAAGTCGCATTCTCGGTTCCCTGAAGTCATTACGTAAGTTATATTAGAGGATATTGTGTTGTTAAACATTTGATTACACCTTGGGGCAAAAATAACAACAAAAATAGAAAAAAGAAGGAGTTCTATACGAAGAGGGATCAAGAGGTCACCCATCATAGCACTACTCTTGGCCGAGTACATTTAACTTCGTAGAGATGATGGGATCCGATGAATTAGTGCTAGTATCATCTCACCCGTCTCGCTTCTCATGCTCATTTGTACATGAACTACTCTTTCACTAGTTGCTCCCTTGATGTTCACACATTTCTCTTACTTTATACTACATCTTGGCCCCATTTACGCAGAGCCTAGAACTAACCCGCAATATCGATTCCCCGAAGTCAGTAGGTACGTACACTTAAAGGATGTTGTCTTGTTAACCATTTCATTACAGCTCGAGGAAAAAAGTAGCAAAAAATATAAAAAAAGAAGGGGTGCAGCAAGAGGATAGATCAAGATGTCACCCATCTTAGTACTATTCTCGACCAAGTAAATTTAACTTACAAATGATGACGTGATTTGATTAATTAGTGTTGGTATGATCTCAACCGACTACTTCTCGCACTCATATGTACATTAATAGTCTTTCACCACATCCTACCTTCATTTTAAATCATTTATCTTACTTTTTACTACGTCTTGGTCTCGTTTGCGTAGGAGTATCGACCTAACCCGCAGGTGTTAGTTCCTCAACGTCATTATAGGAGTTCTACTAGAGGATGTTGTCCACTTAAACGTCTCCATTATTCCTCGGGGCAAAAATAAAACCAAAAATAGAATAAAGAAAGAGTACAATAGGAGGAGGGATCAAGAGGCCATCCATCTTCGTACTAGTCTTGGCCAAGTACGTTTAACTTCGGAGTGATGATGGGATCCGATGAATTAGTGCTAGTATCATCACACCCACCGCTTCTCACGCTCATATGTACATGAACAAGTGTTTCACTACTTCCTCCCTTGATTTTCTCTCATTTATCTTATTTTTTAGTACATCTCTCGTCTTGTTTCCACCGCAGCCTTGACTAAGCCGCATTCTCGGTTCCCCGAAGTCATTACGTAAGTTCTATTAGAGGATATTGTGTTGTTAAACATTTCATTACACCTCGGGAAAAAAATAACATCAAAAATAGATAAAAGGAGTTCTATACAAGGAGGGACCAAGAGGTCACCCATCATAGTACTACTCTTGGCCGAGTACATTTAACTTCGGAGTGATGATGGGAGCCAATGAATTAGTGCTAGTATCATCTAACCCGTCTGCTTCTCATGCTCATATGTACATGAACTACTCTTTCACTACTTCCGCCATTGATTTTCACACATTTCTCTTACTTTATACTACATCTTGGCCCCATTTATGTCGGAGCCTAGAACTAACCCGTAATCTTGATTCCCCGAAGTTAATAGGTACGTTCAGTTAGAGGATGTTGTCTTTTTAACCATTTTATTACAGCTCGAGGAAAAAAGTAGCAAAAAATATAAAAAAAGAAGAGGTGCAACAAGAGGATAGATCAAGATGTCACCCATCTTTGTACTATTCTCAATCAAGTGAATATAACTTACAAATGATGACGAGAATTGATTAATTAGTGTTGGTATGATCTCAACCGACTACTTCTCACACTCATATGTACATTAATAGTCTTTCACCACTTCCTACATTCATTTTAACTCATTTATCTTACTTTTTACTACGTCTTGGTCTCGTTTGCGGAGGAGTATAGACCTAACTGCGAGTTAGTTCCTCAACGTTATTATAGAAGTTCTACTAGAGGATGTTGTCTAGTTAAACGTCTCCATTATTCCTCAGGGAAAAAATAACATCAAAAATAGAATAAAGAAGGAGTACAAAAGGAGGAGGGATCATGAGGTCATCCATCTTCGTACTACTCTTGGCCAAGTACGTTTAACTTCGGAGTGATGATGGGATCCGATGAATTAGTGCTAGTATTCTCTCACCCACCGCTTCTCACGGTCATATGTACATGAACAAGTCTTTCACTACTTCCACCCTTGATTTTTTCTCATTTATCTTATTTTTTACTACATCTCTGTCTTGTTTCCACCGCAGCCTTAACTAAGCCGCATTCTCGGTTCCCTGAAGTCATTACGTAAGTTCTATTAGAGGATATTGTGTTGTTAAACATTTCATTACACCTCGGGGCAAAAATATCAACAAAAATAGAAAAAAGAAGGAGTTCTATACGAGGAGGGATCAAGAGGGCACCCATCATAGCACTACTCTTGGCCGAGTACATTTAACTTCGGAGTGATGATGGGATCCGATGAATTAGTGCTAGTATCATCTCACCCGTCTGCTTCTCATGCTCATTAGTACATGAACTACTCTTTCACTAGTTCCTCCCTTGATTTTCACACATTTCTCTTACTTTATACTACATCTTGGCCCCATTTACGTCGGATCCTAGAACTAACCCGTAATCTCGATTCCCCGAAGTCAATAGGTACGTTCACTTAGAGGATGTTGTCTTGTTAACCATTTTATTACAGCTCGAAGAAAAAAGTAGCAAAAAATATAAAAAAAGAAGGGGTGCAACAAGAGGATAGATCAAGATGTCACCCATCTTTGTACAATTCTCAACCAAGTAAATATAAGTTACAAATGATGATGATAATTGATTAATTAGTGTTGGTATGATCTCAACCGACTACTTCTCGCGCTCATATGTAGATTAATAGTCTTTCACCAATTCCTACCTTCATTTCAACTCATTTATCTTACTTTTTACTACCTCTTGACCTCGTTTGCGTAGCAAAGATATAGACCTAAACCCGCAGTTATTTCCTCAACGTCATTATAGAAGTTCTACTAAAGGATGTTGTCTAGTTAAACGTCTCCATTATTCCTCAGGGATAAAATAACAACAAAAATAGAATAAAGAAGGAGTACAATAGGAGGAGGGATCATGAGGTCATCCATCTTCGTACTAGTCTTGGCCAAGTACGTTTAACTTCGGAGTGATGATGGGATCGAATGAATTAGTGCTAGTATTATCTCACCCACCTCGCTTCTCACGCTCATATGTACATGAACAAGTCTTTCACTACTTCCACCCTTGATTTTCTCTCATTTATCTTATTTTTTACTACATCTCTCTGTCTTGTTTCCACCGCTGCCTTAACTAAGCCGCATTCTCGGTTCCCTGAAGTCATTACGTAAGTTATATTAGAGGATATTGTGTTGTTAAACATTTGATTACACCTTGGGGCAAAAATAACAACAAAAATAGAAAAAAGAAGGAGTTCTATACGAAGAGGGATCAAGAGGTCACCCATCATAGCACTACTCTTGGCCGAGTACATTTAACTTCAGAGAGATGATGGGATCCGATGAATTAGTGCTAGTATCATCTCACCCGTCTGCTTCTCATGCTCATTTGTACATGAACTACTCTTTCACTAGTTGCTCCCTTGATGTTCACACATTTCTCTTACTTTATACTACATCTTGGCCCCATTTACGCAGGAGCCTAGAACTAACCCGCAATATCGATTCCCCGAAGTCAGTAGGTACGTACACTTAAAGGATGTTGTCTTGTTAACCATTTCATTACAGCTCGAGGAAAAAAGTAGCAAAAAATATAAAAAAAGAAGGGGTGCAGCAAGAGGATAGATCAAGATGTCACCCATCTTAGTACTATTCTCAGCCAAGTAAATTTAACTTACAAATGATGACGTGATTTGATTAATTAGTGTTGGTATGATCTCAACCGACTACTTCTCGCACTCATATGTACATTAATAGTCTTTCACCACATCCTACCTTCATTTTAAATCATTTATCTTACTTTTTACTACGTCTTGGTCTCGTTTGCGTAGGAGTATCGACCTAACCCGCAGTGTTAGTTCCTCAACGTCATTATAGGAGTTCTACTAGAGGATGTTGTCCACTTAAACGTCTCCATTATTCCTCGGGGCAAAAATAAAACCAAAAATAGAATAAAGAAAGAGTACAATAGGAGGAGGGATCAAGAGGCCATCCATCTTCGTACTAGTCTTGGCCAAGTACGTTTAACTTCGGAGTGATGATGGGATCCGATGAATTAGTGCTAGTATCATCACACCCACCTGCTTCTCACGCTCATATGTACATGAACAAGTGTTTCACTACTTCCTCCCTTGATTTTCTCTCATTTATCTTATTTTTTAGTACATCTCTGTCTTGTTTCCACCGCAGCCTTGACTAAGCCGCATTCTCGGTTCCCTGAAGTCATTACGTAAGTTCTATTAGAGGATATTGTGTTGTTAAACATTTCATTACACCTCGGGAAAAAAAATAACATCAAAAATAGATAAAAGGAGTTCTATACAAGGAGGGACCAAGAGGTCACCCATCATAGTACTACTCTTGGCCGAGTACATTTAACTTCGGAGTGATGATGGGAGCCAATGAATTAGTGCTAGTATCATCTAACCCGTCTGCTTCTCATGCTCATACGTACATGAACTACTCTTTCACTACTTCCGCCATTGATTTTCACACATTTCTCTTACTTTATACTACATCTTGGCCCCATTTATGTCGGAGCCTAGAACTAACCCGTAATCTTGATTCCCCGAAGTTAATAGGTACGTTCAGTTAGAGGATGTTGTCTTTTTAACCATTTTATTACAGCTCGAGGAAAAAAGTAGCAAAAAATATAAAAAAAGAAGAGGTGCAACAAGAGGATAGATCAAGATGTCACCCATCTTTGTACTATTCTCAATCAAGTGAATATAACTTACAAATGATGACGAGAATTGATTAATTAGTGTTGGTATGATCTCAACCGACTACTTCTCACACTCATATGTACATTAATAGTCTTTCACCACTTCCTACATTCATTTTAACTCATTTATCTTACTTTTTACTACGTCTTGGTCTCGTTTGCGGAGGAGTATAGACCTAACTGCGCAGTTAGTTCCTCAACGTTATTATAGAAGTTCTACTAGAGGATGTTGTCTAGTTAAACGTCTCCATTATTCCTCAGGGAAAAAATAACATCAAAAATAGAATAAAGAAGGAGTACAAAAGGAGGAGGGATCATGAGGTCATCCATCTTCGTACTACTCTTGGCCAAGTACGTTTAACTTCGGAGTGATGATGGGATCCGATGAATTAGTGCTAGTATTCTCTCACCCACCTGCTTCTCACGGTCATATGTACATGAACAAGTCTTTCACTACTTCCACCCTTGATTTTTTCTCATTTATCTTATTTTTTACTACATCTCTGTCTTGTTTCCACCGCAGCCTTAACTAAGCCGCATTCTCGGTTCCCTGAAGTCATTACGTAAGTTCTATTAGAGGATATTGTGTTGTTAAACATTTCATTACACCTCGGGGCAAAAATATCAACAAAAATAGAAAAAAGAAGGAGTTCTATACGAGGAGGGATCAAGAGGGCACCCATCATAGCACTACTCTTGGCCGAGTACATTTAACTTCGGAGTGATGATGGGATCCGATGAATTAGTGCTAGTATCATCTCACCCGTCTGCTTCTCATGCTCATTAGTACATGAACTACTCTTTCACTAGTTCCTCCCTTGATTTTCACACATTTCTCTTACTTTATACTACATCTTGGCCCCATTTACGTCGGATCCTAGAACTAACCCGTAATCTCGATTCCCCGAAGTCAATAGGTACGTTCACTTAGAGGATGTTGTCTTGTTAACCATTTTATTACAGCTCGAAGAAAAAAGTAGCAAAAAATATAAAAAAAGAAGGGGTGCAACAAGAGGATAGATCAAGATGTCACCCATCTTTGTACAATTCTCAACCAAGTAAATATAAGTTACAAATGATGATGATAATTGATTAATTAGTGTTGGTATGATCTCAACCGACTACTTCTCGCGCTCATATGTAGATTAATAGTCTTTCACCAATTCCTACCTTCATTTCAACTCATTTATCTTACTTTTTACTACCTCTTGACCTCGTTTGCGTAGCAGTATAGACCTAACCTGCAGAGTTATTTCCTCAACGTCATTATAGAAGTTCTACTAAAGGATGTTGTCTAGTTAAACGTCTCCATTATTCCTCAGGGATAAAATAACAACAAAAATAGAATAAAGAAGGAGTACAATAGGAGGAGGGATCATGAGGTCATCCATCTTCGTACTAGTCTAGGCCAAGTACGTTTAACTTCGGAGTGATGATGGGATCGAATGAATTAGTGCTAGTATTATCTCACCCACCTGCTTCTCACGCTCATATGTACATGAACAAGTCTTTCACTACTTCCACCCTTGATTTTCTCTCATTTATCTTATTTTTTACTACATCTCTGTCTTGTTTCCACCGCTGCCTTAACTAAGCCGCATTCTCGGTTCCCTGAAGTCATTACGTAAGTTATATTAGAGGATATTGTGTTGTTAAACATTTGATTACACCTCGGGGCAAAAATAACAACAAAAATAGAAAAAAGAAGGAGTTCTATACGAAGAGGGATCAAGAGGTCACCCATCATAGCACAACTCTTGGCCGAGTACATTTAACTTCAGAGAGATGATGGGATCCGATGAATTAGTGCTAGTATCATCTCACCCGTCTGCTTCTCATGCTCATTTGTACATGAACTACTCTTTCACTAGTTGCTCCGTTGATGTTCACACATTTCTCTTACTTTATACTACATCTTGGCCCCATTTACGCATGAGCCTAAAACTAACCCGCAATATCGATTCCCCGAAGTCAGTAGGTACGTTCACTTAGAGGATGTTGTCTTGTTAACCATTTCATTACAGCTGGAGGAAAAAAGTAGCAAAAAATATAAAAAAAGAAAGGGTGCAACAAGAGGATAGATGAAGATGTCACCCATCTTTGTACTATTCTCAACCAAGTAAATATAACTTACAAATGATGACGAGAATTGATTAATTACTGTTGGTATGATCTCAACCGACCACTTCTCGCGCTCATATGTACATTAATAGTCTTTCACCACTTCCTACCTTCATTTTAACTCATTTATCTTACTTTTTACTACGTCTTGGTCTCGTTTGCGTAGGAGTATAGACCTAACTGCGCAGTTAGTTCCTCAACGTCATTATAAAAGTTCTACTAGAGGATGTTGTCTAGTTAAACGTCTCCATTATTCCTCAGGGAAAAAATTACAACAAAAATAGAATAAAGAAGGAGTACAATAGGATGAGGGATCATGAGGTCATCCATCTTCGTACTAGTCTTGGCCAAGTACGTTTAACTTCGGAGTGTTGATGGGATCCAATGAATTGGTGCTAGTATTATCTCACCCACCTGCTTCTCACGCTCATATGTACATGAATAAGTCTTTCACTACTTCCTCCCTTGATTTTCTCTCATTTATCATATTTTTTACTACATCTCTGTCATGTTTCCACCGCAGCCTTAACTAAGCCGCATTCTCGGTTCCCTGAAGTCATTACGTAAGTTCTATTAGAGGATATTGTGTTGTTAAACATTTCATTACACCTCGGGGCAAAAATAACAACAAAAATAGAAAAAAGAAGGAGTTCTATACGAGGAGGGATCAAGAGGGCACCCATCATAGCACTACTCTTGGCCGAGTACATTTAACTTCGGAGTGATGATGGGATCCGATGAATTAGTGCTAGTATCATCTCACCCGTCACGCTTCTCATGCTCATTTGTACATGAACTACTCTTTCACTAGTTCCTCCCTTGATTTTCACACATTTCTCTTACTTTATACTACATCTTGGCCCCATTTACGTCGGATCCAAGAACTAACCCGTAATCTCGATTCCCCGAAGTCAATAGGTACGTTCACTTAGAGGATGTTGTCTTGTTAACCATTTTATTACAGCTCGAAGAAAAAAGTAGCAAAAAATATAAAAAAAGAAAGGGTGCAACAAGAGGATAGATCAAGATGTCACCCATCTTTGTACTATTCTCAACCAAGTAAATATAACTTACAAATGATGACGAGAATTGATTAATTAGTGTTGGTATGATCTCAACCGACTACTTCTCGCGCTCATATGTACATTAATAGTCTTTCACCACTTCCTACCTTCATTTTAACTCATTTATCTTACTTTTTACTACGTCTTGGTCTCGTTTGCGTAGGAGTATAGACCTAACTGCGCAGTTAGTTCCTCAACGTCATTATAGAAGTTCTACTAGAGGATGTTGTCTAGTTAAACGTCTCCATTATTCCTCAGGGAAAAAATTACAACAAAAATAGAATAAAGAAGGAGTACAATAGGATGAGGGATCATGAGGTCATCCATCTTCGTACTAGTCTTGGCCAAGTACGTTTAACTTCGGAGTGTTGATCGGATCCAATGAATTGGTGCTAGTATTATCTCACCCACCTGCTTCTCACGCTCATATGTACATGAATAAGTCTTTCACTACTTCCTCCCTTGATTTTCTCTCATTTATCATATTTTTTACTACATCTCTGTCATGTTTCCACCGCAGCCTTAACTAAGCCGCATTCTCGGTTCCCTGAAGTCATTACGTAAGTTCTATTAGAGGATATTGTGTTGTTAAACATTTCATTACACCTCGGGGCAAAAATAACAACAAAAATAGAAAAAAGAAGGAGTTCTATACGAGGAGGGATCAAGAGGGCACCCATCATAGCACTACTCTTGGCCGAGTACATTTAACTTCGGAGTGATGATGGGATCCGATGAATTAGTGCTAGTATCATCTCACCCGTCTGCTTCTCATGCTCATTTGTACATGAACTACTCTTTCACTAGTTCCTCCCTTGATTTTCACACATTTCTCTTACTTTATACTACATCTTGGCCCCATTTACGTCGGATCCAAGAACTAACCCGTAATCTCGATTCCCCGAAGTCAATAGGTACGTTCACTTAGAGGATGTTGTCTTGTTAACCATTTTATTACGGCTCGAAGAAAAAAGTAGCAAAAAATATAAAAAAAGAAAGGGTGCAACAAGAGGATAGATCAAGATGTCACCCATCTTTGTACTATTCTCAACCAAGTAAATATAACTTACAAATGATGACGAGAATTGATTAATTAGTGTTGGTATGATCTCAACCGACTACTTCTCGCGCTCATATGTACATTAATAGTCTTTCACCACTTCCTACCTTCATTTTAACTCATTTATCTTACTTTTTACTACGTCTTGGTCTCGTTTGCGTAGGAGTATAGACCTAACTGCGAGTTAGTTCCTCAACGTCATTATAGAAGTTCTACTAGAGGATGTTGTCTAGTTAAACGTCTCCATTATTCCTCGGGGGAAAAAATTACAACAAAAATAGAATAAAGAAGGAGTACAATAGGATGAGGGATCATGAGGTCATCCATCTTCGTACTAGTCTTGGCCAAGTACGTTTAACTTCGGAGTGTTGATGGGATCCAATGAATTGGTGCTAGTATTATCTCACCCACCCGCTTCTCACGCTCATATGTACATGAATAAGTCTTTCACTACTTCCTCCCTTGATTTTCTCTCATTTATCATATTTTTTACTACATCTCCGTCATGTTTCCACCGCAGCCTTAACTAAGCCGCATTCTCGGTTCCCTGAAGTCATTACGTAAGTTCTATTAGAGGATATTGTGTTGTTAAACATTTCATTACACCTCGGGGCAAAAATAACAACAAAAATAGAAAAAAGAAGGAGTTCTATACGAGGAGGGATCAAGAGGGCACCCATCATAGCACTACTCTTGGCCGAGTACATTTAACTTCGGAGTGATGATGGGATCCGATGAATTAGTGCTAGTATCATCTCACCCGTCTGCTTCTCATGCTCATTTGTACATGAACTACTCTTTCACTAGTTCCTCCCTTGATTTTCACACATTTCTCTTACTTTATACTACATCTTGGCCCCATTTACGTCGGATCCAAGAACTAACCCGTAATCTCGATTCCCCGAAGTCAATAGGTACGTTCACTTAGAGGATGTTGTCTTGTTAACCATTTTATTACGGCTCGAAGAAAAAAGTAGCAAAAAATATAAAAAAAGAAAGGGTGCAACAAGAGGATAGATCAAGATGTCACCCATCTTTGTACTATTCTCAACCAAGTAAATATAACTTACAAATGATGACGAGAATTGATTAATTAGTGTTGGTATGATCTCAACCGACTACTTCTCGCGCTCATATGTACATTAATAGTCTTTCACCACTTCCTACCTTCATTTTAACTCATTTATCTTACTTTTTACTACGTCTTGGTCTCGTTTGCGTAGGAGTATAGACCTAACCTGCAGAGTTAGTTCCTCAACGTCATTATAGAAGTTCTACTAGAGGATGTTGTCTAGTTAAACGTCTCCATTATTCCTCAGGGAAAAAATTACAACAAAAATAGAATAAAGAAGGAGTACAATAGGATGAGGGATCATGAGGTCATCCATCTTCGTACTAGTCTTGGCCAAGTACGTTTAACTTCGGAGTGTTGATGGGATCCAATGAATTAGTGCTAGTATTATCTCACCCACCTGCTTCTCACGCTCATATGTACATGAATAAGTCTTTCACTACTTCCTCCCTTGATTTTCTCTCATTTATCATATTTTTTACTACATCTCTGTCATGTTTCCACCGCAGCCTTAACTAAGCCGCATTCTCGGTTCCCTGAAGTCATTACGTAAGTTCTATTAGAGGATATTGTGTTGTTAAACATTTCATTACACCTCGGGGCAAAAATAACAACAAAAATAGAAAAAAAGAAGGAGTTCTATACGAGGAGGGATCAAGAGGGCACCCATCATAGCACTACTCTTGGCCGAGTACATTTAACTTCGGAGTGATGATGGGATCCGATGAATTAGTGCTAGTATCATCTCACCCGTCACGCTTCTCATGCTCATTTGTACATGAACTACTCTTTCACTAGTTCCTCCCTTGATTTTCACACATTTCTCTTACTTTATACTACATCTTGGCCCCATTTACGTCGGATCCAAGAACTAACCCGTAATCTCGATTCCCCGAAGTCAATAGGTACGTTCACTTAGAGGATGTTGTCTTGTTAACCATTTTATTACAGCTCGAAGAAAAAAGTAGCAAAAAATATAAAAAAAGAAAGGGTGCAACAAGAGGATAGATCAAGATGTCACCCATCTTTGTACTATTCTCAACCAAGTAAATATAACTTACAAATGATGACGAGAATTGATTAATTAGTGTTGGTATGATCTCAACCGACTACTTCTCGCGCTCATATGTACATTAATAGTCTTTCACCACTTCCTACCTTCATTTTAACTCATTTATCTTACTTTTTACTACGTCTTGGTCTCGTTTGCGTAGGAGTATAGACCTAACTGCAGAGTTAGTTCCTCAACGTCATTATAGAAGTTCTACTAGAGGATGTTGTCTAGTTAAACGTCTCCATTATTCCTCAGGGAAAAAATTACAACAAAAATAGAATAAAGAAGGAGTACAATAGGATGAGGGATCATGAGGTCATCCATCTTCGTACTAGTCTTGGCCAAGTACGTTTAACTTCGGAGTGTTGATGGGATCCAATGAATTGGTGCTAGTATTATCTCACCCACCTGCTTCTCACGCTCATATGTACATGAATAAGTCTTTCACTACTTCCTCCCTTGATTTTCTCTCATTTATCATATTTTTTACTACATCTCTGTCATGTTTCCACCGCAGCCTTAACTAAGCCGCATTCTCGGTTCCACGAAGTCATTACGTAAGTTCTATTAGAGGATATTGTGTTGTTAAACATTTCATTACACCTCGGGGCAAAAATATCAACAAAAATAGAAAAAAGAAGGAGTTCTATACGAGGAGGGATCAAGAGGGCACCCATCATAGCACTACTCTTGGCCGAGTACATTTAACTTCGGAGTGATGATGGGATCCGATGAATTAGTGCTAGTATCATCTCACCCGTCTGCTTCTCATGCTCATTTGTACATGAACTACTCTTTCACTAGTTCCTCCCTTGATTTTCACACATTTCTCTTACTTTATACTACATCTTGGCCCCATTTACGTCGGATCCAAGAACTAACCCGTAATCTCGATTCCCCGAAGTCAATAGGTACGTTCACTTAGAGGATGTTGTCTTGTTAACCATTTTATTACGGCTCGAAGAAAAAAGTAGCAAAAAATATAAAAAAAGAAAGGGTGCAACAAGAGGATAGATCAAGATGTCACCCATCTTTGTACTATTCTCAACCAAGTAAATATAACTTACAAATGATGACGAGAATTGATTAATTAGTGTTGGTATGATCTCAACCGACTACTTCTCGCGCTCATATGTACATTAATAGTCTTTCACCACTTCCTACCTTCATTTTAACTCATTTATCTTACTTTTTACTACGTCTTGGTCTCGTTTGCGTAGGAGTATAGACCTAACCTGCAGAGTTAGTTCCTCAACGTCATTATAGAAGTTCTACTAGAGGATGTTGTCTAGTTAAACGTCTCCATTATTCCTCAGGGAAAAAATTACAACAAAAATAGAATAAAGAAGGAGTACAATAGGATGAGGGATCATGAGGTCATCCATCTTCGTACTAGTCTTGGCCAAGTACGTTTAACTTCGGAGTGTTGATGGGATCCAATGAATTAGTGCTAGTATTATCTCACCCACCTGCTTCTCACGCTCATATGTACATGAATAAGTCTTTCACTACTTCCTCCCTTGATTTTCTCTCATTTATCATATTTTTTACTACATCTCTGTCATGTGTCCACCGCAGCCTTAACTAAGCCGCATTCTCGGTTCCCTGAAGTCATTACGTAAGTTCTATTAGAGGATATTGTGTTGTTAAACATTTCATTACACCTCGGGGAAAAAATAACAACAAAAATAGAAAAAAGAAGGAGTTCTATACGAGGAGGGATGAAGAGATCACCCATCATAGTACTACTCTTGGCCGAGTACATTTAACTTCGGAGTGATGATGGGATCCGATGAATTAGTGCTAGTATCATCTCACCCGTCTGCTTCTCATTCTCATCTGTACATGAACTATTCTTTCGGTAGTTCCTCCCTTGATTTTCACACATTTCTCTTACTTTATACTACATCTTGGCCCCATTTACGTCGGATCCTAGAACTAACCCGTAATCTCGATTCCCCGAAGTCAATAGGTACGTTCACTTAGAGGATGTTGTCTTGTTAACCATTTTATTACAGCTCGAAGAAAAAAGTAGCAAAAAATATAAAAAAGAAGGGGTGCAACAAGAGGATAGATCAAGATGTCACCCATCTTTGTACTATTCTCAACCAAGTAAATATAACTTACAAATGATGACGAGAATTGATTAATTAGTGTTGGTATGATCTCAACCGACTACTTCTCGCGCTCATATGTACATTAATAGTCTTTCACCACTTCCTACCTTCATTTTAACTCATTTATCTTACTTTTTACTACGTCTTGGTCTCGTTTGCGTAGGAGTATAGACCTAACACCGCAGTTAGTTCCTCAACATCATTATAGAAGTTCTACTAGAGGATGTTGTCTAGTTAAACATCTCCATTATTCCTCAGGGAAAAAATTACAACAAAAATAGAATAAAGAAGGAGTACAATAGGATGAGGGATCATGAGGTCATCGATCTTCGTACTAGTCTTGGCCAAGTACGTTTAACTTCGGAGTGTTGATGGGATCCAATGAATTGGTGCTAGTATTATCTCACCCACCTGCTTCTCACGCTCATATGTACATGAATAAGTCTTTCACTACTTCCTCCCTTGATTTTCTCTCATTTATCATATTTTTTACTACATCTCTGTCATGTGTCCACCGCAGCCTTAACTAAGCCGCATTCTCGGTTCCCTGAAGTCATTACGTAAGTTCTATTAGAGGATATTGTGTTGTTAAACATTTCATTACACCTCGGGGAAAAAATAACAACAAAAATAGAAAAAAGAAGGAGTTCTATACGAGGAGGGATGAAGAGATCACCCATCATAGTACTACTCTTGGCCGAGTACATTTAACTTCGGAGTGATGATGGGATCCGATGAATTAGTGCTAGTATCATCTCACCCGTCTGCTTCTCATTCTCATCTGTACATGAACTATTCTTTCAGTAGTTCCTCCCTTGATTTTCACACATTTCTCTTACTTTATACTACATCTTGGCCCCATTTACGTCGGATCCTAGAACTAACCCGTAATCTCGATTCCCCGAAGTCAATAGGTACGTTCACTTAGAGGATGTTGTCTTGTTAACCATTTTATTACAGCTCGAAGAAAAAAGTAGCAAAAAATATAAAAAAGAAGGGGTGCAACAAGAGGATAGATCAAGATGTCACCCATCTTTGTACTATTCTCAACCAAGTAAATATAACTTACAAATGATGACGAGAATTGATTAATTAGTGTTGGTATGATCTCAACCGACTACTTCTCGCGCTCATATGTACATTAATAGTCTTTCACCACTTCCTACCTTCATTTTAACTCATTTATCTTACTTTTTACTACGTCTTGGTCTCGTTTGCGTAGGAGTATAGACCTAACCTGCAGAGTTAGTTCCTCAACATCATTATAGAAGTTCTACTAGAGGATGTTGTCTAGTTAAACATCTCCATTATTCCTCAGGGAAAAAATTACAACAAAAATAGAATAAAGAAGGAGTACAATAGGATGAGGGATCATGAGGTCATCGATCTTCGTACTAGTCTTGGCCAAGTACGTTTAACTTCGGAGTGTTGATGGGATCCAATGAATTGGTGCTAGTATTATCTCACCCACCCGCTTCTCACGCTCATATGTACATGAATAAGTCTTTCACTACTTCCTCCCTTGATTTTCTCTCATTTATCATATTTTTTACTACATCTCTCGTCATGTTTCCACCGCAGCCTTAACTAAGCCGCATTCTCGGTTCCCTGAAGTCATTACGTAACTTCTATTAGAGGATATTGTGTTGTTAAACATTTCATTACACCTCGGGGAAAAAATAACAACAAAAATAGAAAAAAGAAGGAGTTCTATACGAGGAGGGATGAAGAGATCACCCATCATAGTACTACTCTTGGCCTAGTACATTTAACTTCGGAGTGATGATGGGATCCGATGAATTAGTGCTAGTATCATCTCACCCGTCTGCTTCTCATTCTCATCTGTACATGAACTATTCTTTCAGTAGTTCCTCCCTTGATTTTCACACATTTCTCTTACTTTATACTACATCTTGGCCCCATTTACGCCGGAGCCTAGAATTAACCCGCAATCTCGATTCCCCAAAGTCAGTAGGTACGTTCACTTAGAGGATGTTGTCTTGTTAACCATTTCATTACAGCTGGAGGAAAAAAGTAGCAAAAATATATAAAAAAAGAAGGGGTGCAACAAGAGGATAGATCAAGATGTCACCAATCTTAGTACTATTCTCAGCCAAGTAAATTTAACTTACAAATGATGACGAGATTTGATTAATTAGTGTTGGTATAATCTCAACCGACTGGTTCTCGCGCTCATATGTACATGAATAGTATTTCGCCACTTCCTACCTTCATTTTAACACATTTATCTTACTTTTTACTATTTCTTGGTCTCGTTTGCGTAGGAGTATCGACCTAACCCGCAATGTTAAATCCTCAACGTCATTACAGAAGTTCTACTCGAGGATGTTGTCTAGTTAAACGTCTCCATTATTCCTTGGGGCAAGAATAACAACAAAAATAGAATAAAGAAGGAGTACAATAGAAGGAGGGATCAAGAGGTCATCCATCTTCGTACTAGTCTTGGCCTAGTACGTTTAACTTCGGAGTGATGATGGGATCCGATGAATTAGTGCTAGTATTATCTCACCCACCTGCTTCTCACGCTCATATGTACATGAACAAGTCTTTCACTACTTCCTCCCTTGATTTTCACTCATTTATCTTATTTTTTACTACATCTCTGTCTTGTTTCCACCGCAGCCTTAACTAAGCCGCATTCTTGGTTCCCTGAAGTCATTACGTAAGTTCTATTAGAGGATATTGTGTTGTTAAACATTTCATTACATCTCACGGAAAAAATAACAACAAAAATAGTAAAAAGGAGTTCTATACGAGGGATGAAGAGGTCACCCATCATAGTACTACTCTTGGCCAAGTATATTTAACTTCAGAGTGATGATTGGATCCGATGAATTAGTGCTAGTATCATCTAACCTGTCCGCTTCTCATGCTCATCTGTACATGAACTAGTCTTTCACTAGTTCCTCCAATGATTTTCACACATATCTCTTACTTTATACTACATCTTGGCCCCATTTACGTCGGAGCCTAGAACTAACCCGCACTCTCGATTCCCCGAAGTCAGTACGTATGTTTACTTAGAGGATGTTGTCTTGTTAACCATTTCATTACACCTCGATCAAAAAAGTAGAAAATAAAATAAAATAAAAGAAGGGGTGCAACAAAAGGATAGATCAAGATGTCACCCATCCTAGGAATATTCTCAGCCAAGTAAATTTAACTTAAGAATCATGACGAGATTTGATACATTAGTGTTGGTATGATATCAACCGACTACTTCTCTCACTCATATGTACATGAATAGTCTTTCACCACTTCCTACCTTCATTTTAACTCATTTATCTTACTTTTTACTACGTCTCGGTCTCGTTTGTGTAGGAGTATCGACCTAACCCACAGTGTTAGTTCCCCAACGTCATTACATAAGTTCTACTAGGGGATGTCTAGTTAAACGGTTCAATTATTCCTCGGAGGAAAAATAACAACAAAAATAGAATAAAGAAGGAGTACACTAGGAGGAGGGATATAGAGGTCATCCATTTTCGTACTACTTTTGGCCAAGTACGTTAAACTTCGGAGTGATGATGGGATCCGATGAATTAGTGCTAGGTTTAACTCACCCACTAGCTTCGTAAGCTCATATGTACATGAACAAGTCTTTCACTACTTCCTCCCTTGATTTTCACTCATTTATCTTATTTTTTACTACATTTCTGTCTTGTTTCCACCGGAGCCTTAACTAACCCGCATTCTAGGTGCCCTGAAGTCATTACCTAAGTTCTATTAGAAGATGTTATGTTGTTAAACATTTCATTACACCTTGGGGCAAAAATAACAACAAAAATAGAAAAAAGGAGTTCTATACGAGGGGCGATGAAGAGGTCACCCATCATAGTACTACTCTTGGCCGAGTACATTTAACTTCGGAGTAATGATGGGATCCCAATAATTAGTGCTAGTATCATCTCACCCGTCCGCTTCTCATGCTCATTTGTACATGAACTAGTCTTTCACTGGTTCCTCCCTTTATTTTCACACATTTCTCTTACTTTATACTACATCTTGGCCCCATTTACGCTGGAGCCTAGAACTAACCCACACTCTCGATTCCCCAAAGTCAGTACGTACGTTCACTTAGAGGATGTTGTCTTGTTAACCATTTTATTACACCTCGAGTGAAAAAGTAGCAAAAAAAATAAAAAACGAAGGGGTGGAACAAGAGGATAGATCAAGATGTCAGCCATCCTAGTACTATTCTCAGCCAAGTAAATTTAAGTTAAGAATGCTAACGAGATTTGATTAATTAGTGTTGGTATGATCTCAACCGACTACTTCTCGCGCTCATATGTACATTAATAGTGTTTCACCACTTCCTACCTTCATTTTAACTCATTTATCTTACTTTTTACTACGTCTTGGTCTCGTTTGCGTAGGAGTATCGACCTAACCCGCAGTGTTAGTTGCCCAACGTCATTACATAAATTCTACTAGAGGATGTTGTCTAGTTAAATGTTTCCATTATTCCTCGGGGCAAAAACAACAAGAAAAATAGAACAAAGAAGGAGTACAATAGGAGGAGGGATCAAGAGGTCATTCATCTTCGTATTACTCTTGGGCAAGTACATTTAACTTCAGAGTGATGATGGGATCCGATGAATTAGTGCTAGTATTATCTCACCCACTTGCTTCTTAATCTCATATGTACAAGAACAAGTCTTTCACTACTTCCTCCCTTGATTTTCACTCATTTGTCTTATTTTTTACTACATTTCTGTCTTGTTTCCACCGGAGCCTTAACTAACCCGCATTCTAGGTGCCCTGAAGTCATTACGTAAGTTCTATTAGAAGATGTTGTGTTGTTAAACATTTCATTACACCTTGGGGCAAAAATAACAACAAAAATAGAAAAGGGAGTTCTATACGAGGAGGGATGAAGAGGTCACCCATCATAGTACTACTCTTGGCCGAGTACATTTAACTTCGGAGTGATGATGGGATCCTATGAATTAGTGCTAGTATCATCTCACCCGTCCGCTTCTCATGCTCATATGTACATGAATTACTCTTTCACTAGTTCCTCCCTTGAATTTCACACATTTCTCTTACTTTATACTACATCTTGGCCCCATTTATGCCGTTGCCTAGAACTAACCCACACTCTCGATTCGCCGAAGTCAGTAGGTATGTTCACTTAGAGGATGTTGTCTTGTTAACAAATTCATTTTAGCTCGAGGAAAAAAGTAGCAAACAATATAAAAAAAAGAAGGGGTGCAACAAGAGGATAGATCAAGATGTCACCCATCTTAGTACTATTCTCAGCCAAGTAAATTAAAACATACGAATAATGACGAGATTTGATTAATTAGTGTTTGTATGATCTCAACCGACTACTTCTCATGCTCATATATACATGAATAGTCTTTCACTACTTCCTACCTTCATTGTTACTTATTTATCTTACTTTTTAATACTCCTCGGTCTCGTTTGCGTAGGAGTATCGACCTAACCCGTAGTGTTAGTTCCCCAGCGTCATTACATAAGTTCTAGTTAAACATTTCCATTATTCCTCGGGGCAAAAATAACAACAAAAACAGAACAAAGAAGGACTACAATAAGAGGAGGGATCAATAGGTAATCCATCTTCGTACTACAATAAGAGGAGGGATTCGATGAATTAGTGCTAGTATCATCTCACCCACCTGCTTCTCACGCTCATATGTACATGAACAAGTCTATCACTACTTCCTCCCTTGATTTTCACTCATTCATCTTATTTTTTACTACATCTCTATCTTGTTCACATCAGAGCCTTAACTAACCCGCATTCTCGGTTCCTGAAGTCATTACGTAAGTTCTATTAAAGGATGTTGTGTTGTTAAACCTTTCATTACACCTCGGCAAAAAAATAACAACAAAAATAGAAAAAAGAAGGAGTTCTTTACGAGGAGGGATCAAGAGGTGATCCATCATAGTACTACTCTTGGCCAAGTACATTTAACTTCAAAATGATGATGGGATCCGAGGAATTAGTGCTAGTATCATCTCACCCGTCCGCTTCTCATGCTCATATATTAGTGAACTCTCCTTTCACTAATTCCTCCCTTTATTTTCACTCATTTCTCTTACTTTATATTACATCTTGGCCACGTATACGCTGGAGCGTAAAACTATCCCGCACTCTCTTTTCCTGAAAGTCATTACGTAAGTTCACTTAGAGGATGTCTTGTTAACCATTTCATTACACCTCAATGAAAAAAGTAGCAATAAAAAAAGAAGGGGTGCAACAATAGGATAGATCAAGATGTCACCCATCCTAGTACTATTCTCAGCCAAGTAAATTTAACTTAAGAATGATAACGAGATTTGATTAATTAGTGTTCGTATGATCTCAACCGACTACTTCTCTCACTCATATGTACATGAATAGTGTTTCACTACATCCTACCTTCATTTTTACTCATTTATCTTACTTTTTACTACGCCTCGGTCTCGTTTGCATAGGAGTATCGACCTAACCCGCAGTATTAGTTCCCCAACGTCATTACATAAGTTCTACTAGAGGATGTTGTCTAGTTAAATGTTTCCATATTTCCTCGGGGCAAAAATAACCACAAAAATAGAATAAAGAAGGACTACAATAGGAGGAGGGATCAAGAGGTAATCCATCTTCGTACTACTCTTGGCCAAGTACGTTTAACTTCAGAGTGATGATGGGATCCGATGAATTAGTGCTAGTATTATCTCACCCCGCTTTTCACGCTCATATGTACATAAACAAGTCTTTCACTACTTCCTCCCTTGATTTTCTCTCATTTATCTTTTTTTTTACTACATTTTTGTCTTGTTTCCACCGGAGCCTTAACTAACCCGCATTTTAGTTGCCCTGAAGTCATTATGTAAGTTCTATTAGAGGATGTTGTGTTGTTAAACATTTCATTACACCTCGGGGTAAAAATAACAACAAAAATAGAAAAAGAAGGAGTTCTATACGAGGAGGGATCAAGAGGTCATCGATCATAGTACTACTCTCGGCCAAGTACATTTAACATCGGAGTGATGATGGGATCCAATGAATTAGTGCTAGTATCATCTCACTCGTCCGCTTTTTATAGTCATATGTACATGAACTAGTCTTTCACTAGTTCCTCCCCTGATTTTCACTCATTTCTCTTACTTTATAGTACATCTTGGCCGCATTTACGCTGGAGCCTAGAACTAACCCGCACTCTCGATTCCCCGATGTCAGTACGTACGTTCATTTAGAGGATGTTGTCTTGTTAATCATTTCATTACACCTTGAGGAAAAAAGTTGCAAAAAAATAAAAAAAGAAGTGGTGCAACAAGAGGATAGATCAAGATGGCACCCATCATAGTACTATTCTCAGCCAAGTAAATTTAACTTAAGATTGATAACGAGATTTGATTAATTAGTGTTGGTATGATCCCAACCGGCTACTTCTCGCGCTCATATGTATATGAATAGTGTTTCCCTACATCCTACCTTCATTTTGACTCATTTCTCTTACTTTTTAGTACGACTCAGTCTCGTTTGCGTAGGAGTATCGACCTAACCCGCAGTGTTAGTTTCCCAACGTTATTACATAAGTTCTACTAGAGAATGTTGTCTAGTTAAATGTTTCCATTATTCCTCGGGGCAAAAATTACAACAAAAATAGAATAAAGAAGGAGTACAACAGGAGGAGGGATAAAGAGGTCATCCATCTTCGTACTACTCTTGGCCAAGTACGTTTAACTTCGTAGTGATGATGAGATCCGATGAATTAGTGATAGTATTATCTCACCCACCTGCTTCTCACGCTCATATGTACATGAACAAGTCTTTCACTACTTCCTCCCTTCATTTTCACTCATTTCTCTTATTTTTTACTATATCTCTGTCTTGTTTCCACTGGAGCCTTAACTAACCCGCATTCTCGGTTCCCTGAAGTCATTACGTAAGTTCTACTAAAGGATGTTGTGTTGTTAAACATTTCATTACACGTCGGGGCAAAAATAACAACAAAAATAGAAAAGAGAAGTTCTATACGAGGAGGTATCAAGAGGTCACCCATCATAGTACTACTCTTGGTCGAGTACATTTAATTTCGGAGTGATGACAAGATCTGATGAATTACTGCTAGTATCATCTCACCCGTCCGCTTCTCATGCTCATCTATACATGAACTAGTCTTTCACTAGTTTCTCCCTTGATTTTCACTCATTTATCTTACTTTTTAATACCCCTCGGTCTCATTTGCCTAGGAGTATCGACCTAACCCGTAGTGTTAGTTCCCCAACGTCATTACATAAGTTCTACTAGAGGATGTTGTCCAGTTAAACGTTTCCATTTTTCCTCAGGGCAAAAATAACAACAAATATAGAATAAAGAAGGAGTACAATAGGAGGAGGGATCAAGAGGTCACCCATCATAGTACTACTCTTGGCCGAGTACATTTAACTTTTGAGTGATGATTGGATCTGACGAATTAGTGCTAGTATCATCTCACCCGTCCGCTTCTCATGCTCATCTGTACATGAACTTGTCTTTCACTAGTTCCTCCCTTGATTTTCACACATTTCTCTTACTTTATACTACATATTGGCCCAATTTACGCCAGAGCCTAAAACAAACCCGCACTCTCGATTCCCTGAATTCAGTACGTACGTTCACTTAGAGGATGTTGTCTTGTTAAATATTTCATTACACCTCGAGGAAAATCATAACAAAAAAAGAAGGGGTGTAACAAGAGGATCGATCAAGATGTCACCCATCCTAGTACTATTCTCAGCCAAGTAAATTTAACATCAGAATGATGATGAGATTTGAGTAATTAGTATTGGTATGATCTCAACCGACTACTTCTCACGCTCATATGTACATGAATAGTCTTTCACTACTACCTACCTTCATTTTAACTCATTTATCTTACTTTTTAATACCCCTCGCTCTCATTTGCGGAGGAGTATAGACGTAAACGGCAGTGTTAGTTCCCCAACATCATTACATATGTTCTACTAGAGGATGTTGTCTAGTTAAACGTTTCCATTATTCCTCGCGGCAAAAATGACAACAAAAATAGAATAAAGAAGGAGTACAATAAGAGGAGGGATCAAGAGTTCATCCATCTTCGTACTACTCTTGTCCAAGTACGTTTAACTTCATAGTGATGATGAGATCCGATCAGTTAGTGCTAATATTATCTCACCAACCTGCTTCTCACGGTCATATGTACATGAACAACTCTTTGACTACTTCCTCCCTTGATTTTCAGTCATTTCTCTTATATTTTACTACATATCTGTCTTGTTTCCACTGGAGCCTTAACTAACCCGCATTCTCGGTTCCATGAAGTCATTACGTAAGTTCTATTAAAGAATCTTGTGTTGTTAAACATTTCATCACACCTCGGGGAAAAAATAACAACAAACATAGAAAAAATATGGAGTTCTATACGAGGAGGGATCAAGAGGTCACCCATCATAGTACTACTCTTGGCCGAGTACATTTAACTTCGGAGTGATGATGGGATCCGATGAATTAGTGCTAGTATAATCTCACCCGTCCGCTTCTCATGCTCATCTGTACATGAAGTAGTCTTTCACTAGTTCCTCCCTTGATTTTCACACATTTCTCTTACTTTATACTACATCTTGGCCCCATTTACGCCAGAGCCTAGAACTAACCTACACTCTTGATTCCCCGAATTCAGTACGTACTATCACTAAGAGAATGTTGTCTTGTTAACCATTTCATTACACCTCGAGGAAAAAATTAGCAAAAAAAAGAAGGCGTGCAAAAAAAGGATCGATCAAGATGTCACCCATCCTAGTACTATTCTCAGCCAATTAAATTTAACTTCAGAATGATGATGAGATTTGATTAATTCGTATTTGTATGATCTCAACCGACTACTTCTCGAGCTCATATGTACATGAATAGTCTTTCACTACTTCCTACCTTCATTTTAACTCATTTATCTTACTTTTTAATACCCCTCGGTCTCATTTGCATTGTAGTATAGATCTAACTGGCAGTGTTAGTTCCCCAACATCATTACATAAGTTCTACTAGAGGATGTTGTCTAGTTAAATGTTTCCATTATTCCTCGGGGCAAAAATAACAACAAAAATAGAATAAAGAAGGAGTACAATAAGGGGAGGGATCAAGAGGTCACCCATCTTAGTACTACTCTTGGCCAGGTACATGAATTAGAGCTAGTATAATCTCAACCGTCTACTTCTCACGCTCAGAGGTACATGAACTAGTCTTTCACTACATCCTCCCTTCATTTTAACTAATGTTTCTTACTTGTTACTACGTCTTGGACTCGTTTCTGTAGGAGTATCGATATAACCGCAGTGTCAGTTCCCTGACGTAATTACATAAGTTGTACTAGATGATGTTGTCTAGTTAAACGTTTCCATTACTCCTTGCGCCAAAAATAGCAACAAAAATAGAAAAAATAGGAGGAGGGATCAAGAGGTCACCCATCTTAGTACTACTCTTGGCGAAGTACGTTTAACTTCAGAGTGATGATGGGATTCGTTGAATTAGGCAAAGTATGATATCACCCGTCTGCTTCTCACGCTTATAGGTACATGAACTAGTGTTTCACTTCTTCCTCCCTTGATATTCACTCAATTCTCTTACTTTTTACTAGATCTTAGACTCGTTTCTGCTGGAGCCTTAATGAACCCGCACTCTCGGTTCCCCGAAGTCATTACGTAAGTTCTCTTAGAGGATGTTGCATTCTTAAACATTCATTCAACCTCGAGGAACATAAAAGTAAAAAATAGAAATAGAAGGGTGAAACAAGAGGACGGATCAAGATGTCACCCATCCAGTACTATTCTCAACCAAGTACATTTAAGTTAAGAGTGATGACAGGATCTGATGAATTAGTCTAGTATGATCTTCCATGTGCTTCTCGTGCTCATATGTACATGAATAGTCTTACACTACTTCCTCCCTTCATTCTAACTAATTTTTCTTACTTGTTACTACCTCTTGGGCTCGTTTCCGTAGGTGTATCGAAATAACCCGTAGTGCTAGTTCCCCAACGTAATTAAATAAGTTCTACTAAATGATGTTGTCTAGTTAAACGTTTCCATTACTAGCGACAAAAATAGTAACAAAAATAGAAATAATAGGAGGAGGGATCAAGAGGTCACCCATCTTAGTACTACTCTTTGCCAAGTACGTTTAACTTCAGAGTGATGATGGGATCCGATGAATTAGAGCTAGTATGATATCACCCGTCTGCTTCTCACGCTTATATGTACATGAACTAGTCTTTCACTACTTCCTCCCTTAATATTCACTCAATGCTCCTACTTTTTACTAGATCTTGGTCTCGTTTCTGCTGGAGCCTTAATGAACCCGCACTCTCGGTTCCCCGAAATCATAACGTCAGTTCTCTTAGAGGATGTTGGCTTGTTAAACATTCATTATACCTCGAGGAATAAAAGAGCAAACAAAATAGATATAAAAGGGGTGCAACAAGAGGACGGATCAAGATTACAGCCATCCAGTATTATTCTCAACCAAGTACATTTAAGTTAAGAGTGATGACAGTATATGATGAATTAGTGCTAGTATGATCTTCCATTTGCTTCTCGTGCTCATATATAGATGAATAGTCTTACACTACTTCCTCCCTTCATTTTAACTACTTTTTTTTACTTGTTACTACGTCTTGGACTCGTTTCCGTAGGAGTATCGAAATAACCCGCAGTGTCAGTTCCCCAACGTAATTAAATAAGTTCTACTAGATGATGTTGTCTAGTTAAACGTTTCCATTACTCCTTGCGACAAAAATAGCAACAAAAATAGAAAAAATAGGAGGAGGGATTAAGAGGTCACCCATCTTTGTACTACTCTTGGCCAACTACATTTAACTTTATATTGATGATGGGAGTCTTTGAATTTGGGCTAGTATGATAGCACCCGCCTGCTTCTCACGGTTATAGGTACATAAACTAGTCTTTCACTACTTCCTCCCTTAATATTCACTCAATTCTCCTACTTTTTACTAGATCTTGGTCTCCTTTCTGCTGGAGCCATAATGAACCCGCACTCTCGGTTCCCCGAAATCATAACGTATGTTCTCTTAGAGGATGTTGGCTTGTTAAACATTCATTATACCTCGAGGAATAAAAGAGCAACAAAAATAGAAATAGAAGGGGTGCAACAAGAGGACGGATCAAGATGACAGCCATCCAGTACTATTCTCAACCAAGTACATTTAAGTTAAGAGTGATGACAAAATCTGATGAATTAGTGCTAGTATGATCTTCCATGTGCTTCTCGTGCTCATATGTACATGAATAGTCTTACACTACTTCCTCCCTTCATTTTAACTACTCTTTCTTACTTGTTACTACGTCTTGGACTCGTTTCTGTAGGAGTATCGAAATAACCCGTAGTGTCAGTTCCCTGACGTAATTAAATAAGTTCTACTAGATGATGTTGTCTAGTTAAACGTTTCCATTACTCATTGCAACCAAAATAGAAATAAAAATAGAAAAAATAGGAGGAGGGATCAAGAGCTCACCCATGTTAGTACTACTCTTGGCCAACTATGTTTAACTTTAGAGTGATGATAGGATTCGTTGAATTAGGGCTAGTATGATATCACCCGCCTACTTCTCATGGTTATAGGTACATGAACTAGTCTTTCACTACTGCCTCCCTTAATATTCACTCAATTATCCTTCTTTTTACTAGATCTTGGTCTCGTTTCTGCTGGAGCCTTAATGAACCCGCACTCTCGGTTCCCTGAAATCATAACGGCAGTTCTCTTAGAGGATGTTGGCTTGTTAAACATTCATTATAACTCGAGGAATAAAAGAGCAAAAAAAATAGAAATAGAAGGGTGAAACAAGTGGACGGATCAAGATGTCACCCATCCCAGTACTATTCTCAACCAAGTACATTTAAGTTAAGAGTGATGACAGGATCTTCTGAATTAGTGCTAGTATGATCTTCCATGTGCTTCTCGTGCTCAAATGTACATAAATAGTCTTACACTACTTCCTCCCTTCATTCTAACTAATTTTTCTTACTTGTTACTACCTCTTGGACTCGTTTCCGTAGGATTATCGAAATAACTCGTAATGTCAGTTCACCGACGTAATTCAATAAATTCTACTAGATGATGTTGTCTAGTTAAACGTTTCCATTACTCCTTGCAACAAAAATAGAAATAAAAATAGAAAAAATAGGAGGAGGGATCAAGAGCTCACCCATGTTAGTACTACTCTTGGCCAACTATGTTTAACTTCAGAGTGATGATAGGATTCGTTGAATTAGGGCTAGTATGATATCACCCGCCTGCTTCTCATGGTTATAGGTACATGAACTAGTCTTTCACTACTGCCTCCCTTAATATTCACTCAATTCTCCTACTTTTTACTAGATCTTGGTCTCGTTTCTGCTGGAGCCTTAATGAACCCGCACTCTCGGTGCCCCGAAATCATAACGTCAGTTCTCTTAGAGGATGTTGGCTTGTTAAACATTCATTATACCTCGAGGAATAAAAGAGCAAACAAAATAGAAATAGAAGGAGTGCAAAAAGAGGACGGTTCAAGATGATAGCCATCCAGTATTATGCTCAACCAAGTACATTTAAGTTAAGTGTGATGACAAGATATGATGAATTAGTGCTAGTATGATCTGCCATGTGCTTCTCGTGCTCATATGTACATCAATAGTCTTACACTACTTCCTCCCTTCATTTTAACTACTTTTTCTTACTTGTTACTACGTCATGGACTCGTTTCCGTAGTAGTATCGAAATAACCCGTAGTGTTAGTTCCCCAACGTAATTAAACAAGTTCTACTTGATGATGTTGTCTAGTTAAATGTTTCCATTACTCCTTGCGACAAAAATAGCAACAAAAATAGAAAAAATAGGAGGAGGGATTAAGAGGTCACCCATCTTTGTACTACTCTTGGCCAACTACATTTAACTTTATATTGATGATGGGATTCGTTGAATTAGGGTTAGTATGATAGCACCCGCCAGCTTCTCACGGTTATAGGCACATGAACTAGTCTTTCACTACTTCCTCCCTTAATATTCACTCAATTCTCCTTCTTTTTACTACATCTTGGTCTCGTTTCTGCTTGAGCCATAATGAACCCGCGCTCTCGGTTCCCCGAAATCATAACGTAAGTTCTCTTAGAGGATGTTGGCTTGTTAAACATTCATTATACCTCGAGGAATAAAAGAGCAAAAAAAATAGAAACAGAAGGGTGAAACAAGAGGACGGATCAAGATGTCACCCATCCTAGTACTATTCTCAACCAAGTACATTTAAGTTAAGAGTGATGACAAGATCTTCTGAATTAGTGCTAGTATGATCTTCCATGTGCTTCTCGTGCTCATATGTACATAAATAGTCTTACACTACTTCCTCCCTTCATTCTAACTAATTTTTCTTACTTGTTACTACCTCTTGGACTCGTTTCCGTAGGATTATGGAAATAACTCGTAATGTCAGTTCACCGACGTAATTCAATAAATTCTACTAGATGATGTTGTCTAGTTAAACGTTTCCATTACCCGCGACAAAAACAGCAACAAAAATAGAAACAATAGGAGGAGGGATCAAGAGGTCACCCATCTTAGTACTACTCTTTGCCATGTACGTTTAACTTCAGAGTGATGATGGGATCCGATGAATTAGAGCTAGTATGATATCACCCGTCTGCTTCTCACGCTTATATGTACATGAACTAGTCTTTCACTACTTCCTCCCTTGATATACACTCAATTCTCTTACTTTTTTCTATATCTTGGTATCATTTCTGCTGGATCCTTAACGAACCCGCACTCTCGGTTCCCTGAAGTCATTACGTAAGTTCTCTTAGAGGATGTTGCCTTGTAAAACATTTATTACACCTCGAGGAACAAAAGAGTAAAAAATAGAAATTGAAGGGTGCAACAAGAGGACGGATCAAGATGTCACCCATCCTAGTACTATTCTCAACCAAGTACATTTAAGGTAAGAGTGATGACAGGATATGATGAATTAGTGCTACTATGATCTTCCATGTGCTTCTCGTGCTCATATGTGCATGAATAGTCTTACACTACTTCCTCCATTCATTTTACCTAATTTTTCTTACTTGTTACTACATCTTGGACTCGTTTCCGTAGGAGTATCGAAATAACCCGCATTGTCGGTTCCCCGACGTAATTAAATAAGTTCTACTAGATGATGTTGTCTAGTTAAACGTTTCCATTACTCCTTGCGACAAAAATAGAAATAAAAATAGAAAAAATAGGAGGGATCAAGAGCTCACCCATGTTAGTACTACTCTTGGCCAACTATGTTTAACTTGAGAGTGATGATAGGATTCGTTGAATTAGGGCTAGTATGATATCACCCGCCTTTGCTTCTCGTGGTTATAGGTACATGAACTAGTCTTTCACTACTTCCTCCCTTAATATTCACTCAATTATCCTACTTTTTACTAGATCTTGGTCTCGGTTCCGCTGGAGCCTTAACGAACCCGCACTCTCGGTTCCCCAAAATCATAACGTCGGTTCTCTTAGAGGATGTTGCCTTGTTAAACATTCATTATACCTCGAGGAATAAAAGAGCAAACAAAATAGAAATAAAAGGGGTGCAACAAGAGGACGGATGAAGATGATAGCCATCCAGTATTATTCTCAACCAAGTACATTTAAGTTAAGAGTGATGACAGGATATGATGAATTAGTGCTAGTATGATCTTCCATATGCTTCTCGTGCTCATATGTACATGAATAGTCTTACAATACTTCTTCCCTTCATTTTAACTACTTTTTCTTACTTGTTACTACGTCTTGGACTCGTTTCCGTAGGAGTATCGAAATAACTCGCAGTGTCAGTTCCCCAACATAATTAAATAAGTTCTACTAGATGATGTTGTCTAGTTAAACGTTTCCATTACTCCTTGCGACAAAAATAGCAACAAAAATAGAATAAATAGGAGGAGGGATTAAGAGGTCACCCATCTTTGTAATACTCTTTGCCAACTACATTTAACTTTATATTGATGATGGGATTCGTTGAATTAGGGCTAGTATGATAGCACCCGCCTGCTTCTCACGGTTATAGGTACATGAACTAGTCTTTCACTACTTCCTCGCATAATACTCACTCAATTCTCCTACTTTTTACTAGATCTTGGTCTCGTTTCTGCTGGAGCGTTAACGAACCCGCACTCTCGGTTCCCAGAAGACATTACGTAAGTTCTCTTAGAGGATGTTGCCTTGTTAAACATTCATTATACCTCGAGGAATAAAAGAGAAAAATAGAAGGGGTGCAACAAGAGGACGGATCCAGAAGTAAGCCATCCAGTACTATTCTCAACCAAGTACATTTAAGTTAAGAGTGATGACAGGATATGATGAATTAGTGCTAGTATGATATTCCATATGCTTCTCGTGCTCATATGTACATGAATAGTCTTACAATACTTCCTCCCTTCATTTTAACTACTTTTTCTTACTTGTTACTACGTCTTGGACTCGTTTCCGTAGGAGTATCGAAATAACCCGCAGTGTCAGTTCCCCAACATAATTAAATAAGTTCTACTAGATGATGTTGTCTAGTTAAACGTTTCCATTACTCCTTGCGACAAAAATAGAAATAAAAATAGAAAAAATAGGAGGGATCAAGAGCTCACCCATGTTAGTACTACTCTTGGCCAACTATGTTTAACTTGAGAGTGATGATAGGATTCGTTGAATTAGGGCTAGTATGATATCACCCGCCTGCTTCTCATGGTTATAGGTACATGAACTAGTCTTTCACTACTTCCTCCCTTAATATTCACTCAATTATCCTACTTTTTACTAGATCTTGGTCTCGTTTCTGCTGGAGCCTTAACGAACCCGCACTCTCGGTTCCCCAAAATCATAACGTCGGTTCTCTTAGAGGATGTTGCCTTGTTAAACATTCATTATACCTCGAGGAATAAAGAGCAAACAAAATAGAAATAAAAGGGGTGCAACAAGAGGACGGATGAAGATGATAGCCATCCAGTATTATTCTCAACCAAGTACATTTAAGTTAAGAGTGATGACGGGATATGATGAATTAGTGCTAGTATGATCTTCCATATGCTTCTCGTGCTCATATGTACATGAATAGTCTTACAATACTTCCTCCCTTCATTTTAACTACTTTTTCTTACTTGTTACTACGTCTTGGACTCGTTTCCGTAGGAGTATCGAAATAACCCGCAGTGTCGGTTCCCAACATAATTAAATAAGTTCTACTAGATGATGTTGTCTAGTTAAACGTTTCCATTACTCCTTGCGACAAAAATAGCAACAAAAATAGAATAAATAGGAGGAGGGATTAAGAGGTCACCCATCTTTGTAATACTCTTTGCCAACTACATTTAACTTTATATTGATGATGGGATTCGTTGAATTAGGGCTAGTATGATAGCACCCGCCCGCTTCTCACGGTTATAGGTACATGAACTAGTCTTTCACTACTTCCTCCCATAATACTCACTCAATTCTCCTACTTTTTACTAGATCTTGGTCTCGTTTCGCTGGAGCGTTAACGAACCCGCACTCTCGGTTCCCGAGAAGACATTACGTAAGTTCTCTTAGAGGATGTTGCCTTGTTAAACATTCATTATACCTCGAGGAATAAAAGAGAAAAATAGAAGGGGTGCAACAAAAGGACGGATCAAGAAGTCGGCCATCCAAGTACTATTCTCAACCAAGTACATTTAAGTTAAGAGTGATGACGGGATATGATGAATTAGTGCTAGTATGATCTTCCATATGCTTCTCGTGCTCATATGTACATGAATAGTCTTACAATACTTCCTCCCTTCATTTTAACTACTTTTTCTTACTTGTTACTACGTCTTGGACTCGTTTCCGTAGGAGTATCGAAATAACCCGCAGTGTCAGTTCCCCAACATAATTAAATAAGTTCTACTAGATGATGTTGTCTAGTTAAACGTTTCCATTACTCCTTGCGACAAAAATAGCAACAAAAATAGAATAAATAGGAGGAGGGATTAAGATGTCACCCATCTTTGTAATACACTTTGCCAACTACATTTAACTTTATATTGATGATGGGATTCGTTGAATTAGGGCTAGTATGATAGCACCCGCCTGCTTCTCACGGTTATAGGTACATAAACTAGTCTTTCACTACTTCCTCCCATAATACTCACTCAATTCTCCTACTTTTTACTAGATCTTGGTCTCGTTTCTGCTGGAGCGTTAACGAACCCGCACTCTCGGTTCCCAGAAGACATTACGTAAGTTCTCTTAGAGGATGTTGCCTTGTTAAACATTCATTATACCTCGAGGAATAAAAGAGAAAAATAGAAGGGGTGCAACAAGAGGACGGATCAAGAAGTCGGCCATCCAAGTACTATTCTCAACCAAGTACATTTAAGTTAAGAGTGATGACGGGATATGATGAATTAGTGCTAGTATGATCTTCCATATGCTTCTCGTGCTCATATGTACATGAATAGTCTTACAATACTTCCTCCCTTCATTTTAACTACTTTTTCTTACTTGTTACTACGTCTTGGACTCGTTTCCGTAGGAGTATCGAAATAACCCGCGAGTGTCGGTTCCCAACATAATTAAATAAGTTCTACTAGATGATGTTGTCTAGTTAAACGTTTCCATTACTCCTTGCGACAGAAATAGAAATAAAAATAGAAAAAATAGGAGGGATCAAGAGCTCACCCATGTTAGTACTACTCTTGGCCAACTATGTTTAACTTGAGAGTGATGATAGGATTCGTTGAATTAGGGCTAGTATGATATCACCCGCCTGCTTCTCATGGTTATAGGTACATGAACTAGTCTTTCACTACTTCCTCCCTTAATATTCACTCAATTATCCTACTTTTTACTAGATCTTGGTCTCGTTTCTTTGGAGCCTTAACGAACCCGCACTCTCGGTTCCCCAAAATCATAACGTCAGTTCTCTTAGAGGATGTTGCCTTGTTAAACATTCATTATACCTCGAGGAATAAAAGAGCAAACAAAATAGAAATAAAAGGGGTGCAACAAGAGGACGGATGAAGATGATAGCCATCCAGTATTATTCTCAACCAAGTACATTTAAGTTAAGAGTGATGACAGGATATGATGAATTAGTGCTAGTATGATCTTCCATATGCTTCTCGTGCTCATATGTACATGAATAGTCTTACAATACTTCCTCCCTTCATTTTAACTACTTTTTCTTACTCTTTACTACGTCTTGGACTCGTTTCCGTAGGAGTATCGAAATAACTCGCAGTGTCAGTTCCCCAACATAATTAAATAAGTCTACTAGATGATGTTGTCTAGTTAAACGTTTCCATTACTCCTTGCGACAAAAATAGCAACAAAAATAGAATAAATAGGAGGAGGGATTAAGAGGTCACCCATCTTTGTAATACTCTTTGCCAACTACATTTAACTTTATATTGATGATGGGATTCGTTGAATTAGGGCTAGTATGATAGCACCCGCCTGCTTCTCACGTTTATAGGTACATGAACTAGTCTTTCACTACTTCCTCCCATAATACTCACTCAATTCTCCTGCTTTTTACTGGATCTTGGTCTCGTTTCTGCTGGAGCGTTAACGAACCCGCACTCTCGGTTCCCAGAAGACATTACGTAAGTTCTCTTAGAGGATGTTGCCTTGTTAAACATTCATTATACCTCGAGGAATAAAAGAGAAAAATAGAAGGGGTGCAACAAGAGGACGGATCAAGAAGTCAGCCATCCAGTACTATTCTCAACCAAGTACATTTAAGTTAAGAGTGATGACAAGATATGATGAATTAGTGCTAGTATGATCTTCCATATGCTTCTCGTGCTCATATGTACATGAATAGTCTTACAATACTTCCTCCCTTCATTTTAACTACTTTTTCTTACTTGTTACTACGTCTTGGACTCGTTTCCGTAGGAGTATCGAAATAACCCGCAGTGTCAGTTCCCCAACATAATTAAATAAGTTCTACTAGATGATGTTGTCTAGTTAAACGTTTCCATTACTCCTTGCGACAAAAATAGCAACAAAAATAGAATAAATAGGAGGAGGGATTAAGATGTCACCCATCTTTGTAATACACTTTGCCAACTACATTTAACTTTATATTGATGATGGGATTCGTTGAATTAGGGCTAGTAAGATAGCACCCGCTCTGCTTCTCACGGTTATAGGTACATAAACTAGTCTTTCACTACTTCCTCCCATAATACTCACTCAATTCTCCTACTTTTTACTAGATCTTGGTCTCGTTTCTGCTGGAGCGTTAACGAACCCGCACTCTCGGTTCCCGAGAAGACATTACGTAAGTTCTCTTAGAGGATGTTGCCTTGTTAAACATTCATTATACCTCGAGGAATAAAAGAGAAAAATAGAAGGGGTGCAACAAGAGGACGGATCAAGAAGTCGGCCATCCAAGTACTATTCTCAACCAAGTACATTTAAGTTAAGAGTGATGACGGGATATGATGAATTAGTGCTAGTATGATCTTCCATATGCTTCTCGTGCTCATATGTACATGAATAGTCTTACAATACTTCCTCCCTTCATTTTAACTACTTTTTCTTACTTGTTACTACGTCTTGGACTCGTTTCCGTAGGAGTATCGAAATAACCCGCAGTGTCAGTTCCCAACATAATTAAATAAGTTCTACTAGATGATGTTGTCTAGTTAAACGTTTCCATTACTCCTTGCGACAAAAATAGAAATAAAAATAGAAAAAATAGGAGGGATCAAGAGCTCACCCATGTTAGTACTACTCTTGGCCAACTATGTTTAACTTGAGAGTGATGATAGGATTCGTTGAATTAGGGCTAGTATGATATCACCCGCCTGCTTCTCATGGTTATAGGTACATGAACTAGTCTTTCACTACTTCCTCCCTTAATATTCACTCAATTATCCTACTTTTTACTAGATCTTGGTCTCGTTTCTGCTGGAGCCTTAACGAACCCGCACTCTCGGTTCCCCAAAATCATAACGTCAGTTCTCTTAGAGGATGTTGCCTTGTTAAACATTCATTATACCTCGAGGAATAAAAGAGCAAACAAAATAGAAATAAAAGGGGTGCAACAAGAGGACGGATGAAGATGATAGCCATCCGGTATTATTCTCAACCAAGTACATTTAAGTTAAGAGTGATGACGGGATATGATGAATTAGTGCTAGTATGATCTTCCATATGCTTCTCGTGCTCATATGTACATGAATAGTCTTACAATACTTCCTCCCTTCATTTTAACTACTTTTTCTTACTTGTTACTACGTCTTGGACTCGTTTCCGTAGGAGTATCGAAATAACCCGCAGTGTCAGTTCCCCACATAATTAAATAAGTTCTACTAGATGATGTTGTCTAGTTAAACGTTTCCATTACTCCTTGCGACAAAAATAGCAACAAAAATAGAATAAATAGGAGGAGGGATTAAGATGTCACCCATCTTTGTAATACACTTTGCCAACTACATTTAACTTTATATTGATGATGGGATTCGTTGAATTAGGGCTAGTATGATAGCACCCGCCTGCTTCTCACGGTTATAGGTACATAAACTAGTCTTTCACTACTTCCTCCCATAATACTCACTCAATTCTCCTACTTTTTACTAGATCTTGGTCTCGTTTCTGCTGGAGCGTTAACGAACCCGCACTCTCGGTTCCCAGAAGACATTACGTAAGTTCTCTTAGAGGATGTTGCCTTGTTAAACATTCATTATACCTCGAGGAATAAAAGAGAAAAATAGAAGGGGTGCAACAAGAGGACGGATCAAGAAGTCGGCCATCCAAGTACTATTCTCAACCAAGTACATTTAAGTTAAGAGTGATGACAGGATATGATGAATTAGTGCTAGTATGATCTTCCATATGCTTCTCGTGCTCATATGTACATGAATAGTCTTACAATACTTCCTCCCTTCATTTTAACTACTTTTTCTTACTTGTTACTACGTCTTGGACTCGTTTCCGTAGGAGTATCGAAATAACCCGCGAGTGTCGGTTCCCAACATAATTAAATAAGTTCTACTAGATGATGTTGTCTAGTTAAACGTTTCCATTACTCCTTGCGACAAAAATAGAAATAAAAATAGAAAAAATAGGAGGGATCAAGAGCTCACCCATGTTAGTACTACTCTTGGCCAACTATGTTTAACTTGAGAGTGATGATAGGATTCGTTGAATTAGGGCTAGTATGATATCACCCGCCCGCTTCTCATGGTTATAGGTACATGAACTAGTCTTTCACTACTTCCTCCCTTAATATTCACTCAATTATCCTACTTTTTACTAGATCTTGGTCTCGTTTCTCGCTGGAGCCTTAACGAACCCGCACTCTCGGTTCCCCAAAATCATAACGTCGGTTCTCTTAGAGGATGTTGCCTTGTTAAACATTCATTATACCTCGAGGAATAAAAGAGCAAACAAAATAGAAATAAAAGGGGTGCAACAAGAGGACGGATGAAGATGATAGCCATCCAGTATTATTCTCAACCAAGTACATTTAAGTTAAGAGTGATGACGGGATATGATGAATTAGTGCTAGTATGATCTTCCATATGCTTCTCGTGCTCATATGTACATGAATAGTCTTACAATACTTCCTCCCTTCATTTTAACTACTTTTTCTTACTTGTTACTACGTCTTGGACTCGTTTCCGTAGGAGTATCGAAATAACTCGCAGTGTCAGTTCCCCAACATAATTAAATAAGTTCTACTAGATGATGTTGTCTAGTTAAACGTTTCCATTACTCCTTGCGACAAAAATAGCAACAAAAATAGAATAAATAGGAGGAGGGATTAAGAGGTCACCCATCTCTGTAATACTCTTTGCCAACTACATTTAACTTTATATTGATGATGGGATTCGTTGAATTAGGGCTAGTATGATAGCACCCGCCTGCTTCTCACGGTTATAGGTACATGAACTAGTCTTTCACTACTTCCTCCCATAATACTCACTCAATTCTCCTACTTTTTACTAGATCTTGGTCTCGTTTCGCTGGAGCGTTAACGAACCCGCACTCTCGGTTCCCAGAAGACATTACGTAAGTTCTCTTAGAGGATGTTGCCTTGTTAAACATTCATTATACCTCGAGGAATAAAAGAGAAAAATAGAAGGGGTGCAACAAGAGGACGGATGAAGATGATAGCCATCCAGTATTATTCTCAACCAAGTACATTTAAGTTAAGAGTGATGACAGGATATGATGAATTAGTGCTAGTATGATCTTCCATATGCTTCTCGTGCTCATATGTACATGAATAGTCTTACAATACTTCCTCCCTTCATTTTAACTACTTTTTCTTACTTGTTACTACGTCTTGGACTCGTTTCCGTAGGAGTATCGAAATAACTCGCAGTGTCAGTTCCCCAACATAATTAAATAAGTTCTACTAGATGATGTTGTCTAGTTAAACGTTTCCATTACTCCTTGCGACAAAAATAGCAACAAAAATAGAATAAATAGGAGGAGGGATTAAGAGGTCACCCATCTCTGTAATACTCTTTGCCAACTACATTTAACTTTATATTGATGATGGGATTCGTTGAATTAGGGCTAGTATGATAGCACCCTTTGCTTCTCACGGTTATAGGTACATGAACTAGTCTTTCACTACTTCCTCCCATAATACTCACTCAATTCTCCTACTTTTTACTAGATCTTGGTCTCGTTTCTCGCTGGAGCGTTAACGAACCCGCACTCTCGGTTCCCAGAAGACATTACGTAAGTTCTCTTAGAGGATGTTGCCTTGTTAAACATTCATTATACCTCGAGGAATAAAAGAGAAAAATAGAAGGGGTGCAACAAGAGGACGGATCAAGAAGTCAGCCATCCAGTACTATTCTCAACCAAGTACATTTAAGTTAAGAGTGATGACAGGATATGATGAATTAGTGCTAGTATGATCTTCCATATGCTTCTCGTGCTCATATGTACATGAATAGTCTTACAATACTTCCTCCCTTCATTTTAACTACTTTTTCTTACTTGTTACTACGTCTTGGACTCGTTTCCGTAGGAGTATCGAAATAACCCGCAGTGTCAGTTCCCCAACATAATTAAATAAGTTCTACTAGATGATGTTGTCTAGTTAAACGTTTCCATTACTCCTTGCGACAAAAATAGCAACAAAAATAGAATAAATAGGAGGAGGGATTAAGATGTCACCCATCTTTGTAATACACTTTGCCAACTACATTTAACTTTATATTGATGATGGGATTCGTTGAATTAGGGCTAGTATGATAGCACCCTTTGCTTCTCACGGTTATAGGTACATAAACTAGTCTTTCACTACTTCCTCCCATAATACTCACTCAATTCTCCTACTTTTTACTAGATCTTGGTCTCGTTTTTGCTGGAGCGTTAACGAACCCGCACTCTCGGTTCCCAGAAGACATTACGTAAGTTCTCTTAGAGGATGTTACCTTGTTAAACATTCATTATACCTCGAGGAATAAAAGAGAAAAATAGAAGGGGTGCAACAAGAGGACGGATCAAGAAGTCAGCCATCCAGTACTATTCTCAACCAAGTACATTTAAGTTAAGAGTGATGACAGGATATGATGAATTAGTGCTAGTATGATCTTCCATATGCTTCTCGTGCTCATATGTACATGAATAGTCTTACAATACTTCCTCCCTTCATTTTAACTAATTTTTCTTACTTGTTACTACCTCTTGGACTCGTTTCCGTAGGAGTATCAAAATAACCCGTAGTATCAGTTCCACGACGTAATTAAATAAGTTCTACTAGATGATGTTGTCTAGTTAAATGTTTCCATTACTCGCGACAAAAATAGCCACAAAAATAGATAAAATAGGAGGGATTAAGAGGTCACCTATCTTAGTACTACTCCTTGCTAAGTACGCTTAACTTTAGAGTGATGATGGGATCCGATGAATTAGAGCTAGTATGATATCACCCGTCTGCTTCTCACGCTTTTAGGTACATGAACTAGTATTTCACAACTTCCTCCCTTGATATTCACTCCATTCTCTTACTTTTTACTAGATCTTGGTGTCGTTTCTGCTGGAGCCTTAACAATCCCGCACTCACGGTTCCCCGAAGTCATTACGTAGGTTCTCTTAGAGGATGTTGCCTTCTTAAACATTCATTACACCTCGAGGAACAAAAGAGTAAAGAATATAGAAATAGAAGGGTAAATCAAGAGGACGGATAGAGATATCACCCATCCTAGTACTATTCGCAACCAAGTAAATTTAAGTGAAGAGTGATGACAGTATCTGATCAATTAATGCTAGTATGATCTTTCATGTGCTTCTCGTGCTCAGATGTACATGAATAGTCTTACATTACTTCCTCCCTTCATTTTAACTAATTTTTCTTAATTGTTACTACGTCTTAGACTCGTTTCCGTAGGAGTATCGAAATAACCCGTAGTGTCAGTTCCCCAGACGTTATTAAATAAGTTCTACTAAATGATGTTGTCTAGGTAAACGTTTCCCTTACTCCTTGCGACAAAAATAGCAACAAAAAAAGAAAAAATTGAAGGTGGGATTAAGAGGTCACCCATCTTTGTACTAATCTTGGCTAACTACGTTTAACTTCAGAGTGATGATGGGATTCGCTGAATTAGGGCTAGTATGATAGCACCCGCCTGCTTCTTACGGTTATAGGTACATGAACTAGTCTTTCACTATTTCCTTCCACGATATTCACTCAATTCTCTTACTTTTTACTAGAAATTGGTCTCATTTCTGCTGAACCCTTAACAAACCCGCACTCTCGGTTCCTTGAACTCATTACGTAAGTTCTCTTAGAGGATGTCGCCTTGTTGAAATTCATTAAACCTCGAGGAATAAAAGAGAAAAAAATAGAAATAGAAGGTGTGCAACAAGAGGACGGATCAAGATGTCACCCATCCTAGTACTATTCTCAACCAAGTACATTTAAGTTAAGAGTGATGACAGGATCTGATGAGTTAGTGCTAGTATGATCTTCCATGTGCTTCTCGTGGTCATATGTACATGAATAGTCTTACAATACTTCCTCCATTCATTTTAACTAATTTTTATTACTTGTTACTACGTCTTGGACTCGTTTCCGTAGGAGTATCGAAATAACCCGCAGTGTCAGTTCCTCGACGTAATTAAATAAGTTCTACTAGATGATGTTGTCTAGTTAAACGTTTCCATTACTCCTTGCGACAAAAATAGCAATTAAAATAGAAAAAATAGGAGGGATCAAGAGGTCACCCATGTTAGTACTACTCTTTTGCCAACTATGTTTAACATCAGAGTGATGATGGGATTCGTTGAATTAGGGCTAGTATGATATCCCCCGCCTGCTTCTCACGGTTATAGGTACATGAAATAATGTTTCACTACTTCCTCCCTTGATATTCACTTAATTCTCTTACTTTTTACTAGATCTTGGTCTCGTTTCTGCTGGAGCCTTAACGAACCCGCATTCTCGTTTCCCCGAAGTCATTACGTATGTTCTCTTAGAGGATGTTGCCTTGTTAAACATTCATTACACCTCGAGTAATAAAAGAGAAAAATAGAAGGGGTGCAACAAGAGGACGGATCAAGATGTCAGCCATCCAGTACTATTCTTAACAAACTACATTTAAGTTAAGAGTGATGACAGGATCTGATGAATTAGTGCTAGTATGATATTCCATGCGCTTCTCGTGCTCATATGTACATGAATAGTCTTACACTACTTCCTCCCATCAATTTAACTACTTTTTATTACTTGTTACTACGTCTTGGACTCGTTTCCGTAGGAGTATCGAAATAACCCGTAGTGTTAGTTCCCCGACGTAATTAAATAAGTTCTACTAGATGATGTTGTCTAGTTAAACGTTTCCATTATTCCTTGCGACAAAAATAGCAACAAAAATAGATAAAATAGGAGGAGGGATTAAGAAATCAACCATCTTTGTACTACTCATGGCCAACTACGTTTAACTTCAGAGTGATGATGGGATTCGTTGAATTAGGGCTAGTATGATAGCACCCGCCTGCTTCTCCCAGTTATAGGTACATGAACTAGTCTCTCACTACTTCCTCCCTTGATATTCCCTCAATGCTCTTACTTTTTACTAGATCTTGGTCTCGTTTCTGCTGAAGCCTTAACGAACCCTTACTCTCGGTTCCCCATAGTTATGACGTCAGTTCTCTGAGAGGATGTCGCCTTGTTGAACATTCATTACACCTCGAGGAACAACAGAGAAAATAAAAATAGAAATAGAAGGTGGGAAACAAGAGGACGGATCAAGATGACACCCATCCTAGTACTATTCTCAACCAAGTACATTTAAGTTAAGAGTGATGACAGGATCTGATGGGTTAGTGCTAGTATGATCTTCCATGTGCTTCTCGTGGTCATATGTACATGAATAGTCTTACAATAGTTCCTCCATTCATTTTAACTAATTTTTATTACTTGTTACTACGTCTTGGACTCGTTTCCGTAGGAGTATCGAAATAACCCGCAGTGTCAGTTCCTCGACGTAATTAAATAAGTTCTACTAGATGATGTTGTCTAGTTAAACGTTTCCATTACTCCTAGCGACAAAAATAGCAATAAAAATAGGAGGAGGGATCAAGAGGTCACCCATCTTAGTACTACTCTTTTGCCAACTACGTTTTACTTCAGAGTGATGATGGGATTCGTTGAATTAGGGCTAGTATGATATCACCCTTTGCTTCTCACGGTTATAGGTACATGAAATAATGTTTCACTACTTCCTCCCTTGATATTCACTTAATTCTCTTACTTTTTACTAGATCTTGGTCTCATTTTCTACGGAGCCTTAACGAACCCGCACTCTCGGTTCCCCGAAGTCATTACGTAAGTTCTCTTAGAGGATGTTGCCTTGTTAAACATTCATTATACCTCATGAAATAAAAGAGCAAAATAGAAGGGGTGCAAAAAAAGGACGGATCAAGATGTCAGCCATCCAGTACTATTCTCAACCAAGTACATTTAAGTTAAGAGTGATAACAGGATCTGATGAATTAGTGCTAGTATGATCTTCCATGTGCTTCTAGTGCTCATATGTACATGTATAGTCTTACACTACTTCCTCCCATCAATTTAACTACTTTTTATTACTTGTTACTACGTCTTGGACTCGTTTCCGTAGGAGTATCGAAATAACCCGTAGTGTCAGTTCCTCGACGTAATTAAATAAGTTCTACTAGATGATGTTGTCTAGTTAAATGTTTCCAGTACTCCTTGCCAAAAAAATAGCAACAAAAATAGATAAAATACGAGGAGGAATTAAGAGGTCAACCATCTTTGTACTACTCATGGCCAACTACGTTTAACTTCGGTCTCATGATGGGATTCGTTGAATTAGGGCTAGTATGATAGCACCCGCATGCTTCTCACGGTTATAGGTACATGAACTAGTGTCTCACTACTTCGTCCCTTGATATTCCCTCAATTCTCTAACTTTTTACTAGATCTTGGTCTCGTTTATGTTGAACCATTAACGAACCCGCACTCTCGGTTCCTTGAAGTCATTACGTAAGTTCTCTTAGAGGATGTCGCGTTGTTGAACATTCATTACACCTCGAGGAATAAACGAGAAAAAAATAGAAATAGAAGGTGTGCAACAAGAGGACGGATCAAGATGTCACCCATCCTAGTACTATTCTCAACCAAGTACATTTAAGTTAACAGTGATGACAGGATCTAATGAATTAGTGCTAGTATGATCATCCATGTGCTTCTCATGCTCATATGTACATGAATAGTCTTACAGTACTTCCTCCCTTCATATTAACTAATCATTCTTACTTGTTACTACGTCTTGGACTCGTTTCCATAGGAGTATCGAAATAACCCGCAGTGTCAGTTCCCCGACGTAATTAAATAAGTTCTACTAGATGATGTTTTCTAGTTAAACGTTTCCATTACACCTTGCGACAAAACTAGCAATAAAAATAGAAAAAATAGGAGGAGGGATCAAGACGTTACCCATCTTAGTACTACTGGTTTCCCAACTACGTTTAACTTCAGAGTGATGATGGGATTCGTTGAATTAGGGCTAGTATGAGATCACCCACCTTTTTCTCACCGTTATATGTACATGAAATAATCTTTCAATACTTCCATCCTTTATACTCACTCAATTCTCTTACTTTTTACTAGATCTTGGTCTCGTTTCTGCTGAACCATTAACGAACCCGCACTCTTGGTTCCTTGAAGTCATTACGTAAGTTCTCTTAGAGGATGTCGCGTTGTTGAACATTCATTACACCTCGAGGAATAAAAGAGAAAAAAAATTGGAATAGAAGGTGTGCAACAAGAGGACGGATCAAGATGTCACCCATCCTAGTACTATTCTCAACCAAGTACATTTAAGTTAACAGTGATGACAGGATCTAATGAATTAGTGCTAGTATGATCATCCATGTGCTTCTCATGCTCATATGTACATGAATAGTCTTACAGTACTTCCTCCCTTCATATTAACTAATCTTTCTTACTTGTCACTACGTCTTGGACTCGTTTCCATAGGAGTATCGAAATAACCCGCAGTGTCAGTTCCCCGACGTAATTAAATAAGTTCTACTAGATGATGTTTTCTAGTTAAACGTTTCCATTACACCTTGCGACAAAACTAGCAATAAAAATAGAAAAAATAGGAGGAGGGATCTAGACGGTACCCATCTTAGTACTACTGGTTTCCCAACTACGTTTAACTTCAGAGTGATGATGGGATTCGTTGAATTAGGGCTAGTATGAGATCACCCGCCTTTTTCTCACCGTTATATGTACATGAAATAATCTTTCAATACTTCCATCCTTTATACTCACTCAATTCTCTTACTTTTTACTAGATCTTGGTCTCATTTCTGCTGAACCATTAACGAACCCGCACTCTTGGTTCCTTGAAGTCATTTCGTAAGTTCTCTTAGAGGATATCGCGTTGTTGAACATTCATTACACCTCGAGTAATAAAAGAGAAAAAAAATTGGAATAGAAGGTGTGCAACAAGAGGACGGATCAAGATGTCACCCATCCTAGTACTATTCTCAACCAAGTACATTTAAGTTAAGAGTGATGACAGGATCTGATGAATTAGTGCTAGTATGATCTTCCATGTGTTTCTCGTGGTCATATGTACATGAATAGTCTTACACTACTTCTTCCATTCATTTTAACTAAATTTTATTACTTGTTACTACGTCTTGGACTCGTTTCCGTAGGAGTATCGAAATAACCCGCAGTGTCAGTTCCTCGACGTAATTAAATAAGTTCTACTAGATGATGTTGTCTAGTTAAACGTTTCCATTACTCCTAGCGACAAAAATAGCAATAAAAATAGAAAAAATAGGAGGAGGGATCAAGAGGTCACCCATCTTAGTACTACTCTTTTGCCAACTACGTTTTACTTCAGAGTGATGATGGGATTCGTTGAATTAGGGCTAGTATGATATCACCCGCCTGCTTCTCACGGTTATAGGTACATGAAATAATGTTTCACTACTTCCTCCCTTGATATTCACTTAATTCTCTTACTTTTTACTAGATCTTGGTCTCATTTCTGCTGGAGCCTTAACGAACCCGCACTCTCGGTTCCCCGAAGTCATTACGTAAGTTCTCTTAGAGGATGTTGCCTTGTTAAACATTCATTATACCTCAAGAAATAAAAGAGCAAAATAGAAGGGGTGCAAAAAAAGGACGGATCAAGATGTCAGCCATCCAGTACTATTCTCAACCAAGTACATTTAAGTTAAGAGTGATGACAGGATCTGATGAATTAGTGCTAGTATGATCTTCCATGTGCTTCTAGTGCTCATATGTACATGTATAGTCTTACACTACTTCCTCCCATCAATTTAACTACTTTTTATTACTTGTTACTACGTCTTGGACTCGTTTCCGTAGGAGTATCGAAATAACCCGTAGTGTCAGTTCCTCGACGTAATTAAATAAGTTCTACTAGATGATGTTGTCTAGTTAAATGTTTCCATTACTCCTTGCCAAAAAAATAGCAACAAAAATAGATAAAATACGAGGAGTAATTAAGAGGTCAACCATCTTTGTACTACTCATGGCCAACTACGTTTAACTTCGGTCTCATGATAGGATTCGTTGAATTAGGGCTAGTATGATAGCACCCGCATGCTTCTCACGGTTATAGGTACATGAACTAGTGTCTCACTACTTCGTCCCTTGATATTCCCTCAATTCTCTAACTTTTTACTAGATCTTGGTCTCGTTTATGTTGAACCATTAACGAACCCGCACTCTCGGTTCCTTGAAGTCATTACGTAAGTTCTCTTAGAGGATGTCGCGTTGTTGAACATTCATTACACCTCGAGGAATAAACGAGAAAGAAAAAAAATAGAAATAGAAGGTGTGCAACAAGAGGACGGATCAAGATGTCACCCATCCTAGTACTATTCTCAACCAAGTACATTTAAGTTAACAGTGATGACAGGATCTAATGAATTAGTGCTAGTATGATCATCCATGTGCTTCTCATGCTCATATGTACATGAATAGTCTTACAGTACTTCCTCCCTTCATATTAACTAATCTTTCTTACTTGTTACTACGTCTTGGACTCGTTTCCATAGGAGTATCGAAATAACCCGCAGTGTTAGTTCCCCGACGTAATTAAATAAGTTCTACTAGATGATGTTTTCTAGTTAAACGTTTCCATTACACCTTGTGACAAAACTAGCAATAAAAATAGAAAAAATAGGAGGAGGGATCAAGACGTTACCCATCTTAGTACTACTGGTTTCCCAACTACGTTTAACTTCAGAGTGATGATGGGATTCGTTGAATTAGGGCTAGTATGAGATCACCCGCCTTTTTCTCACCGTTATATGTACATGAAATAATCTTTCAATACTTCCATCCTTTATACTCACTCAATTCTCTTACTTTTTACTAGATCTTGGTCTCGTTTCGTGAACCATTAACGAACCCGCACTCTTGGTTCCTTGAAGTCATTACATAAGTTCTCTTAGAGGATGTCGCGTTGTTGAACATTCATTACACCTCGAGGAATAAAAGAGAAAAAAAATTGGAATAGAAGGTGTGCAACAAGAGGACGGATCAAGATGTCACCCATCCTAGTACTATTCTCAACCAAGTACATTTAAGTTAAGAGTGATGACAGGATCTGATGAATTAGTGCTAGTATGATCTTCCATGTGCTTCTCGTGGTCATATGTACATGAATAGTCTTACACTACTTCCTCCATTCATTTTAACTAAATTTTATTACTTGTTACTACGTCTTGGACTCGTTTCCGTAGGAGTATCGAAATAACCCGCAGTGTCAGTTCCTCGACGTAATTAAATAAGTTCTACTAGATGATGTTGTCTAGTTAAACGTTTCCATTACTCCTAGCGACAAAAATAGCAATAAAAATAGAAAAAATAGGAGGAGGGATCAAGAGGTCACCCATCTTAGTACTACTCTTTTGCCAACTACGTTTTACTTGAGTGATGATGGGATTCGTTGAATTAGGGCTAGTATGATATCACCCTTTGCTTCTCACGGTTATAGGTACATGAAATAATGTTTCACTACTTCCTCCCTTGATATTCACTTAATTCTCTTACTTTTTACTAGATCTTGGTCTCGTTTCTACTGGAGCCTTAACGAACCCGCACTCTCGGTTCCCCGAAGTCATTACGTAAGTTCTCTTAGAGGATGTTGCCTTGTTAAACATTCATTATACCTCATGAAATAAAAGAGCAAAATAGAAGGGGTGCAAAAAAAGGACGGATCAAGATGTCGGCCATCCGGTACTATTCTCAACCAAGTACATTTAAGTTAAGAGTGATGACAGGATCTGATGAATTAGTGCTAGTATGATCTTCCATGTGCTTCTAGTGCTCATATGTACATCTATAGTCTTACACTACTTCCTCCCATCAATTTAACTACTTTTTATTACTTGTTACTACGTCTTGGACTCGTTTCCGTAGGAGTATCGAAATAACCCGTAGTGTCAGTTCCTCGACGTAATTAAATAAGTTCTACTAGATGATGTTGTCTAGTTAAATGTTTCCATTACTCCTTGCCAAAAAAATAGCAACAAAAATAGATAAAATACGAGGAGGAATTAAGAGGTCAACCATCTTTGTACTACTCATTGCCAACTACGTTTAACTTCGGTCTCATGATGGGATTCGTTGAATTAGGGCTAGTATGATAGCACCCGCATGCTTCTCCCGGTTATAGGTACATGAACTAGTGTCTCACTACTTCGTCCCTTGATATTCCCTCAATTCTCTAACTTTTTACTAGATCTTGGTCTCGTTTATGTTGAACCATTAACGAACCCGCACTCTCGGTTCCTTGAAGTCATTACGTAAGTTCTCTTAGAGGATGTCGCGTTGTTGAACATTCATTACACCTCGAGGAATAAACGAGAAAAAAAATAGAAATAGAAAGTGTGCAACAAGAGGACGGATCAAGATGTCACCCATCCTAGTACTATTCTCAACCAAGTACATTTAAGTTAACAGTGATGACAGGATCTAATGAATTAGTGCTAGTATGATCATCCATGTGCTTCTCATGCTCATATGTACATGAATAGTCTTACAGTACTTCCTCCCTTCATATTAACTAATCTTTCTTACTTGTTACTACGTCTTGGACTCGTTTCCATAGGAGTATCGAAATAACCCGCAGTGTCAGTTCCCGACGTAATTAAATAAGTTCTACTAGATGATGTTTTCTAGTTAAACGTTTCCATTACACCTTGCGACAAAACTAGCAATAAAAATAGAAAAAATAGGAGGAGGGATCAAGACGTTACCCATCTTAGTACTACTCTGGTTTCCCAACTACGTTTAACTTCAAAGTGATGATGGGATTCGTTGAATTAGGGCTAGTATGATATCACCCGCCTTTTTCTCACCGTTATATGTACATGAAATAATCTTTCAATACTTCCATCCTTTATACTCACTCAATTCTCTTACTTTTTACTAGATCTTGGTCTCGTTTCTCTTTGGAGCCTTAACGAACCCGCACTCTCGGTTCCCCGAAGTCATTACGTAAGTTCTCTTAGAGGATGTTGCCTTGTTAAAATTCATTATACCTCATGAAATAAAAGAGCAAAATAGAAGGGGTGCAAAAAAAGGACGGATCAAGATGTCAGCCATCCAGTACTATTCTCAACCAAGTACATTTAAGTTAAGAGTGATGACAGGATCTGATGAATTAGTGCTAGTATGATCTTCCATGTGCTTCTAGTGCTCATATGTACATCTATAGTCTTACACTACTTCCTCCCATCAATTTAACTACTTTTTATTACTTGTTACTACGTCTTGGACTCGTTTCCGTAGGAGTATCGAAATAACCCGTAGTGTCAGTTCCTCGACGTAATTAAATAAGTTCTACTAGATGATGTTGTCTAGTTAAATGTTTCCATTACTCCTTGCCAAAAAAATAACAACAAAAATAGATAAAATACGAGGAGGAATTAAGAGGTCAACCATCTTTGTACTACTCATTGCCAACTACGTTTAACTTCGGTCTCATGATGGGATTCGTTGAATTAGGGCTAGTATGATAGCACCCGCATGCTTCTCCCGGTTATAGGTACATGAACTAGTGTCTCACTACTTCGTCCCTTGATATTCCCTCAATTCTCTAACTTTTTACTAGATCTTGGTCTCGTTTATGTTGAACCATTAACGAACCCGCACTCTCGGTTCCTTGAAGTCATTACGTAAGTTCTCTTAGAGGATGTCGCGTTGTTGAACATTCATTACACCTCGAGGAATAAACGAGAAAAAAATAGAAATAGAAAGTGTGCAACAAGAGGACGGATCAAGATGTCACCCATCCTAGTACTATTCTCAACCAAGTACATTTAAGTTAACAGTGATGACAGGATCTAATGAATTAGTGCTAGTATGATCATCCATGTGCTTCTCATGCTCATATGTACATGAATAGTCTTACAGTACTTCCTCCCTTCATATTAACTAATCTTTCTTACTTGTTACTACGTCTTGGACTCGTTTCCATAGGAGTATCGAAATAACCCGCAGTGTCAGTTCCCCGACGTAATTAAATAAGTTCTACTAGATGATGTTTTCTAGTTAAACGTTTCCATTACACCTTGCGACAAAACTAGCAATAAAAATAGAAAAAATAGGAGGAGGGATCAAGACGTTACCCATCTTAGTACTACTGGTTTCCCAACTACGTTTAACTTCAAAGTGATGATGGGATTCGTTGAATTAGGGCTAGTATGATATCACCCGCCTTTTTCTCACCGTTATATGTACATGAAATAATCTTTCAATACTTCCATCCTTTATACTCACTCAATTCTCTTACTTTTTACTAGATCTTGGTCTCGTTTCTGCTGAACCATTAACGAACACGCACTCTTGGTTCCTTGAAGTCATTACGTAAGTTCTCTTAGAGGATGTCGCGTTGTTGAACATTCATTACACCTCGAGGAATAAAAGAGAAAAAAAATAGAAATAGAAGGTGTGCAACAAGAGGACGAATCACGATGTCACCCATCCTAGTACTATTCTCAACCAAGTACATTTAAGTTAAGAGTGATGACAGGATCTGATGAATTAGTGCTAGTATGATCTTCCATGTGCTTCTCGTGGTCATATGTACATGAATAGTCTTACACTACTTCCTCCATTCATTTTAACTAAATTTTATTACTTGTTACTACGTCTTGGACTCGTTTCCGTAGGAGTATCGAAATAACCCGCGAGTGTCAGTTCCTCGACGTAATTAAATAAGTTCTACTAGATGATGTTGTCTAGTTAAACGTTTCCATTACTCCTAGCGACAAAAATAGCAATAAAAATAGAAAAAATAGGAGGAGGGATCAAGAGGTCACCCATCTTAGTACTACTCTTTTGCCAACTACGTTTTACTTCAGAGTGATGATGGGATTCGTTGAATTAGGGCTAGTATGATATCACCCGCCTGCTTCTCACGGTTATAGGTACATGAAATAATGTTTCACTACTTCCTCCCTTGATATTCACTTAATTCTCTTACTTTTTACTAGATCGTGGTCTCGTTTCTACTGGAGCCTTAACGAACCCGCACTCTCGGTTCCCCGAAGTCATTACGTAAGTTCTCTTAGAGGATGTTGCCTTGTTAAACATTCATTATACCTCAAGAAATAAAAGAGCAAAATAGAAGGGGTGCAAAAAAAGGACGGATCAAGATGTCAGCCATCCAAGTACTATTCTCAACCAAGTACATTTAAGTTAAGAGTGATGACAGGATCTGATGAATTAGTGCTAGTATGATCTTCCATGTGCTTCTAGTGCTCATATGTACATGTATAGTCTTACACTACTTCCTCCCATCAATTTAACTACTTTTTATTACTTGTTACTACGTCTTGGACTCGTTTCCGTAGGAGTATCGAAATAACCCGTAGTGTCAGTTCCTCGACGTAATTAAATAAGTTCTACTAGATGATGTTGTCTAGTTAAATGTTTCCATTACTCCTTGCCAAAAAAATAGCAACAAAAATAGATAAAATACGAGGAGGAATTAAGAGGTCAACCATCTTTGTACTACTCATGGCCAACTACGTTTAACTTCGGTCTCATGATGGGATTCGTTTAATTAGGGCTAGTATGATAGCACCCGCATGCTTCTCCCGGTTATAGGTACATGAACTAGTGTCTCACTACTTCGTCCCTTGATATTCCCTCAATTCTCTAACTTTTTACTAGATCTTGGTCTCGTTTATGTTGAACCATTAACGAACCCGCACTCTCGGTTCCTTGAAGTCATTACGTAAGTTCTCTTAGAGGATGTCGCGTTGTTGAACATTCATTACACCTCGAGGAATAAACGAGAAAAAAAATAGAAATAGAAAGTGTGCAACAAGAGGACGGATCAAGATGTCACCCATCCTAGTACTATTCTCAACCAAGTACATTTAAGTTAACAGTGATGACGGGATCTAATGAATTAGTGCTAGTATGATCATCCATGTGCTTCTCATGCTCATATGTACATGAATAGTCTTACAAGTACTTCCTCCCTTCATATTAACTAATCTTTCTTACTTGTTACTACGTCTTGGACTCGTTTCCATAGGAGTATCGAAATAACCCGCAAGTGTCGGTCCCCCGACGTAATTAAATAAGTTCTACTAGATGATGTTTTCTAGTTAAACGTTTCCATTACACCTTGCGACAAAACTAGCAATAAAAATAGAAAAAATAGGAGGAGGGATCAAGACGTTACCCATCTTAGTACTACCGGTTTCCCAACTACGTTTAACTTCGTAGTGATGATGGGATTCGTTGAATTAGGGCTAGTATGATATCACCCGCCTTTTTCTCACCGTTATATGTACATGAAATAATCTTTCAATACTTCCATCCTTTATACTCACTCAATTCTCTTACTTTTTACTAGATCTTGGTCTCGTTTCGCCGAACCATTAACGAACACGCACTCTTGGTTCCTTGAAGTCATTACGTAAGTTCTCTTAGAGGATGTCGCGTTGTTGAACATTCATTACACCTCGAGGAATAAAAGAGAAAAAAAATTGGAATAGAAGGTGTGCAACAAGAGGACGGATCAAGATGTCACCCATCCTAGTACTATTTTCAACCAAGTACATTTAAGTTAATAGTGATGACAGGATCTGATGAATTAGTGTTAGTATGATCTTCCATGTGCTTCTAGTGTTCATATGTACATGTATAGTCTTACACTACTTCCTCCCATCAATTTAACTACTTTTTATTACTTGTTACTACGTCTTGGACTCGTTTCCGTAGGAGTATCGAAATAACCCGTAGTGTCAGTTCCTCAACGTAATTAAATAAGTTCTACTAGATGATGTTGACTAGTTAAACGTTTCCATTACTCCTTGCGACAAAAATAGCAACAGAAATAGAAAAAATAGGAGGAGGGATTAAGAGGTCATCCATCTTTGTACTAATCTTGGCCAAGTACGTTTAACTTCAGAGTGATGATGGGATCCGATGAATTAGAGCTACTATGATATCACCTATTTGCTTCTCACGGTTATAGGTACATGAACTAGTCTTTCACTACTTCCTCCCTTGATATTCACTCAATTCTCTTACTTTTTACTAGATCTTGGTGTCGTTTCTGCTGAACCATTAACGAACCCGCACTCTCGGGTCCTTGAAGTCATTACGTAAGTTCTCTTAGAGGATGTCACGTTGTTAAATATTCATTACACCTCGAGGAATAAAAGAGAAAAAAAAATAGAAATAGAAGGTTTGCAACAAGAGGACGGATCAAGATGTCACCCATCCTAGTACTATTCTCAACCAAGTACCTTTAAGTTAAGAGTGATGACAGGACTTGGTGAATTAGTGCTAGTATGATCTTCCATGTCCTTCTCGTTGTCATATGAACATGAATTGTCTTACACTACTTCCTCCATTCATTTTAACTAATTTTTCTAACTTGTTACTACGTCTTGGACTCGTTTCCGTAGGAGTATCGAAATAACCCGTACTGTCAGTTCCCCGACGTAATTAAATAAGTTCTACTAGATGATGTTATCTAGTTAAACGTTTCCATTACTCCTTGCGACAAAAATAGCAATAAAAATAGAAAAAATAGGAGGAGGGATCAACAGGTCACCCATCTTAGTACTACTCTTTTGCCAACTACGTTTAACTTTAGAGTGATGATGGGATTCGTTGAATTAGGGCTAGTATGATATCACCCGTCTGCTTCTCACGGTTATATGTACGTGAAATAGTGTTTCACTACTTCCTCCCTTGATATTCACTCAATTCTCTTAGTTTATACTAGATATTGGTCTCGTTTCTGCTGGAGCCTTAACGAACCCGCACTCTCGGTTCCCTGAAGTCATTACGTACGTTCTCTTAGAGGAGGTTACCTTGTTAAACATTCATTATACCCCGAGGAATAAAAGAGAAAAATAGAAGGGGTGCAACAAGAGGACGGATCAAGATGTCAGCCATCCAGTACTGTTCTCAACCAAGTACATTTAAGTTAACACTGATGAAAGGATCTGATGAATTAGTGCTAGTATGATCATCCATGTGCTTCTCGTGCTCATATGTACATGAATAGTCTTACACTACTTCCTCCCTTCATTTTAACTAATTTTTCTTACTTGTTACTACGTCTTGGACTCGTTTCCGTCGGAGTATCGAAATAACCCGCAGTGTCAGTTCCCCGACGTAATTACATAAGTTCTATTAGATGATATTGTCTAGTTAAACGTTTCTATTACTCCTTGCGACAAAAAATGGAAATAAAAATAGAAAAAATAGGAGGAGGGATCAAGAAGTTACCCATCTTAATACTACTGTTTTGCCAACTACGTTTAACTTTAGCGTGATGTTGGGATTCGTTGAATTAGCGTTAGTATGATATCACCCGCCGCTTCTCACGGTTATAGGTACATGAAATATTCTTTCACTACTTCCTCCCTTTATATTCACTCAACTCTGTTACTTTTTACTAGATCTTGGTCTCGTTTCTGCTGAAGCTTTAACCAACCCGCACTCTCGGTTCCCCGAAGTCATTACGTAAGTTCTCGTTAGAGGATGTTGCCTTGTTAAACATTCATTATACCTCGAGTAATAAAAGAGCAAAATAGAAGGGGTGCAACAAGAGGACGGATCAAGATGTCACCCATCCTAGTACTATTCTCAACCAAGTACCTTTCAGTTAAGAGGGATGACAGGATCTGATGAATTAGTGCTAGTATGATCTTCCATGTGCTTCTCGTGGTCATATGTACATGAATAGTCTTACACTACTTCCTCCATTCATTTTAACTAATTTTTCTTACGTGTTACTACGTCTTGGACTCGTTTCCGTAGGAGTATCGAAATAACCCGTACTGTCAGTTCCCCGATGTAATTAAATTAGTTCTACTAGATGATGTTATCTAGTTAAACGTTTCCATTACTCCTTGAGACAAAAATAGCAATAAAAATAGAAAAAATAGGAGGAGGGATTAAGACGTCAACCATCTCAGTACTACTTTGTTGCCAACTACGTTTAACTTCAGAGTGATGATGGGATTCGTTGAATTAGGGCTAGTCTGATATCACCCGCCTGCTTCTCACGGTTATAGGTACATAAAATAGTCTTTCACTATTTCCTCCCTTGATATTCACTCAATTCTCTTACTTTATACTAGATCTTGGTCTCGTTTCTGTTGGAACCTTAACAAACCCGTACTCTCGGTTCCCTGAAGTCATTACGTAAGTTATCTTAGAGGAGGTTGCCTTGTTAAACATTCATTATACCTCGATGAATAAAAGAGAAAAATAGAAGGGGTGCAACAAGAGGACGGATCAAGATGTCAGCCATCCAGTACTGTTCTCAACCAAGTACATTTAAGTTAACAGTGATGACATGATCTAATGAATTAGTGCTAGTATGATCATCTATGTGCTTCTCATGGTCATATGTACATGAATAGTCTTACACTACTTCCTCCCTTCATATTAACTAATTTTTCTTACTTGTTACTACGTCTTGGACTCGTTTCCATAGGAGTATCGAAATAACCCGCAGTGTCAGTTCCCCGACGTAATTACATAAGTTCTATTAGATGATATTGTCTAGTTAAACGTTTCTATTACTCCTTACGACAAAAAATGGAAATAAAAATAGAAAAAATAGGAGGAGGGATCAAGAAGTTACCCATCTTAGTACTACTGTTTTGCCAACTACGTTTAACTTTAGCGTGATGTTGGGATTCGTTGAATTAGCGTTAGTATGATATCACCCGCCTGCTTCTCACGGTTATAGGTACATGAAATATTCTTTCACTACTTCCTCCCTTTATATTCACTCAACTCTGTTACTTTTTACTAGATCTTGGTCTCGTTTCTGCTGAAGCTTTAACCAACCCGCACTCTCGGTTCCCCGAAGTCATTACGTAAGTTCTGTTAGAGGATGTTGCCTTGTTAAACATTCATTATACCTCGAGTAATAAAAGAGCAAAATAGAAGGGGTGCAACAAGAGGACGGATCAAGATGTCACCCATCCTAGTACTATTCTCAACCAAGTACCTTTCAGTTAAGAGGGATGACAGGATCTGATGAATTAGTGCTAGTATGATCTTCCATGTGCTTCTCGTGGTCATATGTACATGAATAGTCTTACACTACTTCCTCCATTCATTTTAACTAATTTTTCTTACGTGTTACTACGTCTTGGACTCGTTTCCGTAGGAGTATCGAAATAACCCGTACTGTCAGTTCCCCGATGTAATTAAATTAGTTCTACTAGATGATGTTATCTAGTTAAACGTTTCCATTACTCCTTGAGACAAAAATAGCAATAAAAATAGAAAAAATAGGAGGAGGGATTAAGACGTCAACCATCTTAGTACTACTTTGTTGCCAACTACGTTTAACTTCAGAGTGATGATGGGATTCGTTGAATTAGGGCTAGTCTGATATCACCCGCCTGCTTCTCACGGTTATAGGTACATAAAATAGTCTTTCACTATTTCCTCCCTTGATATTCACTCAATTCTCTTACTTTATACTAGATCTTGGTCTCGTTTCTGTTGGAACCTTAACAAACCCGTACTCTCGGTTCCCTGAAGTCATTACGTAAGTTATCTTAGAGGAGGTTGCCTTGTTAAACATTCATTATACCTCGATGAATAAAAGAGAAAAATAGAAGGGGTGCAACAAGAGGACGGATCAAGATGTCAGCCATCCAGTACTGTTCTCAACCAAGTACATTTAAGTTAACAGTGATGACATGATCTAATGAATTAGTGCTAGTATGATCATCTATGTGCTTCTCATGGTCATATGTACATGAATAGTCTTACACTACTTCCTCCCTTCATATTAACTAATTTTTCTTACTTGTTACTACGTCTTGGACTCGTTTCCATAGGAGTATCGAAATAACCCGCAGTGTCAGTTCCCCGATGTAATTAAATAAGTTCTACTAGATGATGTTGTCTAGTTAAATGTTTCCATTAGCAACAAAAATAGAAAAAATAGGAGGAGGGAGTAAGAGGTCACCCATCTTTGTACTACTCTTGGCCAACTATGTTTAACTTCAGAGTGATGATGGGATTCGTTGCATTAGGGCTAGTATGATAGCACCCACCTGCTTCTCACGGTTATAGGTACATGAACTAGTCTTTCACTACTTCCTCCCTTGATATTCACTCAATTCTCGTTACTTTTTACTAAATCTTGGTCTCGTTTCGCCGAAGCCTTAACGAACCCGCATTCTCGGTTCCCCGAAGTCATTACGTAAGTTCTCTTAGAGGATGTTGCCTTGTTGAACATTCATTATACCTCGAGGAATTAAAGACCAAAAAAATAGAAATAGAAGGAGTGCAACAAGAGGACGGATCAAGATGTCAACCATCCAGTTCTATTCTGAACCAAATACATTTAAGTTAAGAGTGATGACAGGATCTGATGAATTATTGCTAGTATGATCTTCCATGTGCTTCTCGTGCTCATATGTACATGAATAGTCTTACACTACTTCCTCCCTTCATTTTAACTACTTTTTCTTACTTGTTACTTTCTCTTGGACTCGTTTACGTAGGAGTATCGAAATAACCCGTAGTGTCAATTCCCCGACGTAATTAAATACGTTCTACTAGATGATGTTGTCTAGTTAAACGTTTCCATTACTCCTTGCGACAAAAATAGCAACAAAAATAGAAAAAATAGGAGGAGGGATTAAGAGGTCACCCATCTTTGTACTACTCTTGGCCAACTACGTTTAACTTCAGAGTGATGATGGGATTCGTTGCATTAGGGCTAGTATGATAGCTCCCACCTGCTTCTCACGGTTATAGCTACATGAACTAGTCTTTCACTACTTCCTCCCATGATATTCACTCAATTATCTTACTTTTTACTAGATCTTGGTCTCGTTTCTGCTGAAGCCTTAACGAACCCGCACTCTCGGTTCCCCGAAGTCATTACGTAAGTTCTCTTAGAGGATGTCGCCTTGTTGAACATTCATTAAAACTCGAGGAATAAAAGAGCAAAAAAATAGAAATAGAAGGGGTGCAATAAGAGGATGGATCAAGATGTCAGCAATCCAAGTACTATTCTCAACCAAGTACATTTAAGTTAAGAGTGATGACGGGATGTGATGAATTAGTGCTAGTATGATCTTCCATGTGCTTCTTGTGGTCATATGTACATGAATAGTCTTACACTACTTCCTCCCTTCATTTTAACTCGCTTTTTCTTACTTCTTACTACGTCTTGGACTCGTTTCCGTAGGAGTATCGAAATAACCCGTAGTGTCAGTTCCCCGACGTAATTAAATAAGTTCTACTAGATGATGTTGTCTAGTTAAATGTTTCCATTAGCAACAAAAATAGAAAAAATAGGAGGAGGGATTAAGAGGTCACCCATCTTTGTACTACTCTTGGCCAACTATGTTTAACTTCAGAGTGATGATGGGATTCGTTGCATTAGGGCTAGTATGATAGCACCCACCTGCTTCTCACGGTTATAGGTACATGAACTAGTCTTTCACTACTTCCTCCCTTGATATTCACTCAATTCTCGTTACTTTTTACTAAATCTTGGTCTCGTTTCGAAGCCTTAACGAACCCGCATTCTCGGTTCCCCGAAGTCATTACGTAAGTTCTCTTAGAGGATGTTGCCTTGTTGAACATTCATTATACCTCGAGGAATAAAAGACCAAAAAAATAGAAATAGAAGGAGTGCAACAAGAGGACGGATCAAGATGTCAACCATCCAGTTCTATTCTGAACCAAATACATTTAAGTTAAGAGTGATGACAGGATCTGATGAATTATTGCTAGTATGATCTTCCATGTGCTTCTCGTGCTCATATGTACATGAATAGTCTTACACTACTTCCTCCCTTCATTTTAACTACTTTTTCTTACTTGTTACTTTCTCTTGGACTCGTTTACGTAGGAGTATCGAAATAACCCGTAGTGTCAATTCCCCGACGTAATTAAATACGTTCTACTAGATGATGTTGTCTAGTTAAACGTTTCCATTACTCCTTGCGACAAAAATAGCAACAAAAATAGAAAAAATAGGAGGAGGGATTAAGAGGTCACCCATCTTTGTACTACTCTTGGCCAACTACGTTTAACTTCGCAGTGATGATGGGATTCGTTGCATTAGGGCTAGTATGATAGCTCCCACCGCTTCTCACGGTTATAGCTACATGAACTAGTCTTTCACTACTTCCTCCCATGATATTCACTCAATTATCTTACTTTTTACTAGATCTTGGTCTCGTTTCCGTCGAAGCCTTAACGAACCCGCACTCTCGGTTCCCCGAAGTCATTACGTAAGTTCTCTTAGAGGATGTCGCCTTGTTGAACATTCATTAAAACTCGAGGAATAAAAGAGCAAAAAAATAGAAATAGAAGGGGTGCAATAAGAGGATGGATCAAGATGTCAGCAATCCAGTACTATTCTCAACCAAGTACATTTAAGTTAAGAGTGATGACAGGATGTGATGAATTAGTGCTAGTATGATCTTCCATGTGCTTCTTGTGGTCATATGTACATGAATAGTCTTACACTACTTCCTCCCTTCATTTTAACTGCTTTTTCTTACTTCTTACTACGTCTTGGACTCGTTTCCGTAGGAGTATCGAAATAACCCGTAGTGTCAGTTCCCCGACGTAATTAAATAAGTTCTACTAGATGATGTTGTCTAGTTAAATGTTTCCATTAGCAACAAAAATAGAAAAAATAGGAGGAGGGATTAAGAGGTCACCCATCTTTGTACTACTCTTGGCCAACTATGTTTAACTTCGAGTGATGATGGGATTCGTTGCATTAGGGCTAGTATGATAGCACCCACTGCTTCTCACGGTTATAGGTACATGAACTAGTCTTTCACTACTTCCTCCCTTGATATTCACTCAATTCTGTTACTTTTTACTAAATCTTGGTCTCGTTTCTGCTGAAGCCTTAACGAACCCGCATTCTCGGTTCCCCGAAGTCATTACGTAAGTTCTCTTAGAGGATGTTGCCTTGTTGAACATTCATTATACCTCGAGGAATAAAAGACCAAAAAAATAGAAATAGAAGGAGTGCAACAAGAGGACGGATCAAGATGTCAGCCATCCAGTTCTATTTCGAACCAAATACATTTAAGTTAAGAGTGATGACGAGGATCTGATGAATTATTGCTAGTATGATCTTCCATGTGCTTCTCGTGCTCATATGTACATGAATAGTCTTACACTACTTCCTCCCTTCATTTTAACTACTTTTTCTTACTTGTTACTTTCTCTTGGACTCGTTTACGTAGGAGTATCGAAATAACCCGTAGTGTCAATTCCCCGACGTAATTAAATACGTTCTACTAGATGATGTTGTCTAGTTAAACGTTTCCATTACTCCTTGCAACAAAAATAGCAACAAAAATAGAAAAAATAGGAGGAGGGATTAAGAGGTCACCCATCTTTGTACTACTCTTGGCCAACTACGTTTAACTTCAGAGTGATGATGGGATTCGTTGCATTAGGGCTAGTATGATAGCTCCCACCTGCTTCTCACGGTTATAGGTACATGAACTAGTCTTTCACTACTTCCTCCCATGATATTCACTCAATTCTCTTACTTTTTACTAGATCTTCGTCTCGTTTCTGCTGAAGCCTTAACGAACCCGCACTCTCGGTTCCCCGAAGTCATTATGTAAGTTCTCTTAGAGGATGTCGCCTTGTTGAACATTCATTAAAAGTCGAGGAATAAAAGAGCAAAAAAATAGAAATAGAAGGGGTGCAATAAGAGGACGGATCAAGATGTCAGCAATCCAGTACTATTCTCAACCAAGTACATTTAAGTTAAGAGTGATGACAGGATCTGATGAATTAGTGCTAGTATGATCTTCCATGTGCTTCTCGTGGTCATATGTACATGAATAGTCTTACACTACTTCCTCCCTTCATTTTAACTGCTTTTTGTTACTTCTTACTACGTCTTGGACTCGTTTCCGTAGGAGTATCGAAATAACCCGTAGTGTCAGTTCCCCGACGTAATTAAATAAGTTCTACTAGATGATGTTGTGTAGTTAAACGTTTCCATTACTCCTTGCAACAAATATAGCAACAAAAATAGAAAAAATAGGAGGAGGGATTAAGAGGTCACCCATCTTTGTACTACTCTTGGCCAACTACGTTTAACTTCAGAGTGATGATGGGATTCGTTGCATTAGGGCTAGTATGATAGCACCCACCTGCTTCTCACGGTTATAGGCACATGAACTAGTCTTTCACTACTTCCTCCCTTGATATTCACTCAATTCTCTTACTTTTTACTACATCTTGGTCTCGTTTCTGCTGAAGCCTTAACGAACCCGCACTCTCGGTTCCCCGACGTCATTACGTAAGTTCTCTTAGAGGATGTCGCCTTGTTGAACATTCATTAAAACTCGAGGAATAAAAGAGCAAAAAATTAGAAATAGAAGGGGTGCAATAATAGGACGGATCAAGATGTCGACCATCCAAGATTATTCTCAACCAAGTACATTTAAGTTAAGAGTGATGACAGGATCTGATGAATTAGTGCTAGTATGATCTTCCATGTGCTTCTCGTGCTCATATGTACATGGATAGTCTTACACTACTTCCTCCCTTCATTTTAACTGCTTTTTCTTACTTCTTACTACGTCTTGGACTCGTTTCCGTAGGAGTATCGAAATAACCCGTAGTGTCAATTCCCCGACGTAATTAAATACGTTCTACTAGATGATGTTGTCTAGTTAAACGTTTCCATTACTCCTTGCGACAAAAATAGCAACAAAAATAGAAAAAATAGGAGGAGGGACTAAGAGGTCACCCATCTTTGTACTAGTCTTGGCCGACTACGTTTAACTTCAGAGTGATGATGGGATTCGTTGAATTAGGGCTATTATGATAGCACCCACCTGCTTCTCACGGTTATAGGAACATGAACTAGTCTTTCACAACTTCCTCCCTTGATATTCACTCAATTCTGTTACTTTTTACTAGATCTTGGTCTCGTTTCTGCTGAAGCCTTAACGAACCCGCATTCTCGGTTCGCCGAAGTCAATACGTAAGTTCTCTTAGAGGATGTTGCCTTGTTGAACATTCATTATACCTCGAGGAATAAAAGACCAAAAAAAGTAGAAATAGAAGGGGTGCAACAAGAGGACAGATCAAGATGTCAGCCATCCAGTTCTATTCTGAACCAAGTACATTTAAGTTAAGAGTGATGACAGGATCTGATGAATTAGTGCTAGTATGATATTCAATGTGCTTCTCGTGCTCATATGTACATGAATAGTCTTACACTACTTCCTCCCTTCATTTTAACTACTTTTTCTTACTTGTTACTACCTGTTGGACTTGTTTACGTAGGAGTATCGAAATAACCCGTAGTGTCAATTCCCCGACGTAATTAAATACGTTCTACTAGATGATGTTGTGTAGTTAAACGTTTCCATTACTCCTTGCAACAAATATAGCAACAAAAATAGAAAAAATAGGAGGAGGGATTAAGAGGTCACCCATCTTTGTACTACTCTTGGCCAACTACGTTTAACTTCAGAGTGATGATGGGATTCGTTGCATTAGGGCTAGTATGATAGCTCCCACCTGCTTCTCACGGTTATAGGTACATGAACTAGTCTTTCACTACTTCCTCCCATGATATTCACTCAATTCTCTTACTTTTTACTAGATATTGGTCTCGTTTCTGCTGAAGCCTTAACGAACCCGCACTCTCGGTTCCCCGAAGTCATTACGTAAGTTCTCTTAGAGGATGTCGCCTTGTTGAACATTCATTAAAACTCGAGGAATAAAAGAGCAAAAAAATAGAAATAGAAGGGGTGCAATAAGAGGACGGATCAAGATGTCAGCAATCCAGTACTATTCTCAACCAAGTACATTTAAGTTAAGAGTGATGACAGGATCTGATGAATTAGTGCTAGTATGATCTTCCATGTGCTTCTCGTGGTCATATGTACATGAATAGTCTTACACTACTTCCTCCCTTCATTTTAACTGCTTTTTCTTACTTCTTACTACGTCTTGGACTCGTTTCCGTAGGAGTATCGAAATAACCCGTAGTGTCAGTTCCTCGACGTAATTAAATAAGTTCTACTAGATGATGTTGTGTAGTTAAACGTTTCCATTACTCCTTGCAACAAATATAGCAACAAAAATAGAAAAAATAGGAGGAGGGATTAAGAGGTCACCCATCTTTGTACTACTCTTGGCCAACTACGTTTAACTTCAGAGTGATGATGGGATTTGTTGCATTAGGGCTAGTATGATAGCACCCACCTGCTTCTCACGGTTATAGGTACATGACCTAGTCTTTCACTACTTCCTCCCTTGATATTCACTCAATTCTCTTACTTTTTACTAGATCTTGGTCTCGTTTCTGCTGAAGCCTTAACGAACCCGCACTCTCGGTTCCCCGAAGTCATTACGTAAGTTCTCTTAGAGGATGTCGCCTTGTTGAACATTCATTAAAACTCGAGGAATAAAAGAGCAAAAAATTAGAAATAGAAGGGGTGCAATAAGAGGACGGATCAAGATGTCGGCCATCCAAGACTATTCTCAACCAAGTACATTTAAGTTAAGAGTGATGACAGGATCTGATGAATTAGTGCTAGTATGATCTTCCATGTGCTTCTCGTGCTCATATGTACATGGATAGTCTTACACTACTTCCTCCCTTCATTTTAACTGCTTTTTCTTACTTCTTACTATGTCTTGGACTCGTTTCCGTAGGAGTATCGAAATAACCCGTAGTGTCAATTCCCCGACGTAATTAAATACGTTCTACTAGATGATGTTGTCTAGTTAAACGTTTCCATTACTCCTTGCGACAAAAATAGCAACAAAAATATAAAAAATAGGAGGAGGGATTAAGAGGTCACCCATCTTTGTACTACTCTTGGCCAACTACGTTTAACTTCAGAGTGATGATGGGATTCGTTGCATTCGGGCTAGTATGATAGCACCCACCTGCTTCTCACGGTTATAGGTACATGAACTAGTCTTTCACTACTTCCTCCCTTGATATTCACTCAATTCTCTTACTTTTTACTAGATCTTGGTCTCATTCCTGCTGAAGCCTTAACGACCCCGCACTCTCGGTTCCCCGAAGTCATTACGTAAGTTCTCTTAGAGGATGTCGCCTTATTGAACATTCATTAAAACTCGAGCAATAAAAGAGCAAAAAAATAGAAATAAAAGGGGTGCAATAAGAGGACGGATCAAGATGTCAGCCATCCAGTACTATTCTCAACCAAGTACATTTAAGTTAAGAGTGATGACAGGATCTGATGAATTAGTGCTAGTATGATCTTCCATGTGCTTCTCGTGGTCATATGTACATGAATAGTGTTACACTACTTCCTCCCTTCATTTTAACTTCTTTTTCTTACTTCTTACTACGTCTTGGACTCGTTTCCGTAGGAGTATCGAAATAACCCATAGTGTCAGTTCCCCGACGTAATTAAATAAGTTCTACTAGATGATGTTGTCTAGTTAAACGTTTCCATTACTCCTTGCAACAAATATAGCAACAAAAATAGAAAAAATAGGAGGAGGGACTAAGAGGTCACCCATCTTTGTACTTCTGTTGGCCGACTACGTTTAACATCAGAGTGATGATGGGATTCGTTGAATTAGGGCTATTATGATAGCCCCCACCTGCTTCTCACGGTTATAGGTACATGAACTAGTCTTTCACTACTTCCTCCCTTGATATTCACTCAATTCTGTTACTTTTTACTAGATCTTGGTCTCGTATCTGCTGAAGCCTTAACGAACCCGCATTCTCGGTTCCCCGAAGTCATTACGTAAGTTCTCTTAGTGGATGTTCCCTTGTTGAACATTCATTATACCTCGAGGAATAAAAGACCAAAAAAATAGAAATAGAAGGGGTGCAACAAGAGGACGGATCAAGATGTCGGCCATCCCGGTTCTATTCCGAACCAAGTACATTTAAGTTAAGAGTGATGACGGGATCCGATGAATTAGTGCTAGTATGATATTCCATGTGCTTCTCGTGCTCATATGTACATGAATAGTCTTACACTACTTCCTCCCTTCATTTTAACTACTTTTTCTTACTTGTTACTACCTCTTGGACTCGTTTACGTAGGAGTATCGAAATAACCCGTAGTGTCAGTTCCCCGACGTAATTAAATACGTTCTACTAGATGATGTTGTCTAGTTAAACGTTTCCATTACTCCTTGCGACAAAAATAGAAACAAAAACATAAAAAATAGGAGGAGGGATTAAGAAGTCACCCATCTTTGTACTACTCTTGGCCAACTACGTTTAACTTCAGAGTGATGATGGGATTCGTTGAATTAGGGCTAGTATGATAGCACCCGCGTACTTCACACGGTTATAGGTATATGAACTAGTCTTTCACTACTTCCTCCCTTGATATTCACTCAATTCTCTTACTTTTTACTAGATCTTGGTCTTGTTTCTGCTGAAGCCTTAACGAACCCGCATTCTCGTTTCCCCAAAGTCATTACGTAAGTTCTCTTAGAGGATGTCGCCTTGTTGAACGTTCATTAAAACTCGAGGAATAAAAGAGCAAAAAAATAGGAATAGAAGGGGTGCAATAAGAGGATGGATCAAGATGTCAGCCATCCAGTTCTATTCTCAACCAAGTACATTTAAGTTAAGAGTGATGACAGGATCTGATGAATTAGTGCTAGTATGATATTCCATGTGCTTTCCGTGCTAATATGTACATGAATACTCTTACACTGCTTCCTCCCTTCATTTTAACTACTTTTCTTACTTGTTACTACGTCTTGGACTCGTTTCAGTAGGAGTATCAAAATAACCCGTAGTGTCAATTCCCCGACATAATTAAATAAGTTCTACTAGATGATGTTGTCTAGTTAAACGTTTCCATTACTCCTTGCGACAAAAATAGCAACAAAAATATAGAAAATAGGAGGAGGGATTAAGAGGTCACCCATCTTTTTACTAGTCTTCGCCAACTACGTTTAGCTTCATAGTGATGATGGGATTCGTTGAATTAGGGCTAGTATGATAGCACCCACCTGCTTCTCACGGTTATTGGTACATGAACTAGTCTTTCACTACTTCCTCCCTTGATATTCACTCAATTCTCTTAGTTTTACTAGATCTTGGTCTCGTTTCTGCTGAATCCTTAACGAACCCGCACTCTCGGTTCCTCGAAGTCATTACGTAAGTTCTCTTAGAGGATGTCGGCTTGTTGAACATTCATTATAACTCGAGGAATAAAACAGCAAAAAAAATAGAAATAGAAGGGGTGCAACAAGAGGACGGATCAAGATGTCACCCATCCAGTTCTATTCTCAACCAAGCACATTTAAGTTAAGAGTGATGACAGGATTTGATGAATTAGTGCTAGTATGATATTCCATGTGCTTCTCGTGTTCATATGTACATGAATAGTCTTACACTTCTTCCTCCCTTCATTTTAACTACTTTTTCTTACTTATTACTACGTCTTGGACTCGTTGTCGTAGGAGTATCAAAATAACCCGTAGTGTCAGTTCCCCGACATAATTAAATAAGTTCTATTAGATGATGTTGTCTAGTTAAACGTTTCCATTACTCCTTGCGACAAATATAGCAATAAAAATAGAAAAAATAGGAGGAGGGATCAAGAGGTCACCCATCTTAGTACTACTCTTGGCCATCTAAGTTTAACTACAGAGTGATAACGGGATTCGTTGAATTAGGGCTAGTATGATAACACCCTTTCGCTTCTAATGGTTATAGGTACATGAAATAGTCTTGCACTATTTCCTCCCTCGATATTTACTCAATTCTTTTACTTTTTAATAGATCTTGGTCTCGTTTCTGCTAGAGCCTTAACGAACCCGCGCTCTCGGTTCCCAGAAGTCATTATGTAACTTTGCTTAGAGGATGTTACCTTGTTAAACATTCATTATACCTCGAGGAATAAAAGAGAAAAAAAAATAGAAATAGAAGGAGTGCAATAAGAGGACGGATCAAGATGTCAGCCATCCAGTAATATTCTCAACCAAGTGCATTTAATTTAAGAGTGATGACGGGATCGATGAATTAGTGCTAGTATGATTTTCCATGTGCTTCTCGTGCTCATATGTACATGAATAGTATTACACTACTTCCTCCCTTCATTTTAACTGCTTTTTCTTACTTCTTACTACGTCTTGGACTCGTTTCCGTAGGAGTATCGAAATAACCCGTAGTGTCAGTTCCCCGACGTAATTAAATAAGTTCTACTAGATGATGTTGTCTAGTTAAACGTTTCCATTACTCCTTGCAACAAATATAGCAACAAAAATAGAAAAAAATAGGAGGAGGGACTAAGAGGTCACCCATCTTTGTACTACTCTTGGCCGACTTCGTTTAACTTCAGAGTGATGATGGGATTCGTTGAATTAGGGCTATTATGATAGCACCCACCTGCTTGTCATGGTTATAGGTACATGAACTAGTCTTTCACTACTTCCTCCCTTGATATTCACTCAATTCCGTTACTTTTTACTAGATCTTGGTCTCGTTTCGCCGGAGCCTTAACGAACCCGCGCTCTCGGTTCCCCAAAGTCATTACGTAACTTCTCTTAGAGGATGTTACCTTCTTAAACATTCATTATACCTCGAGGAATAAAAGAGAAAAAAAAATAGAAATAGAAGGAGTGCAATAAGAGGACGGATCAAGATGTCACCCATCCAAGAATATTCTCAACCAAGTGCATTTAATTTAAGAGTGATGACGAGGATCGATGAATTAGTGCTAGTATGATTTTCCATGTGCTTCTCGTGCTCATATGTACATGAATAGTATTACACTACTTCCTCCCTTCATTTTAACTGCTTTTTCTTACTTCTTACTACGTCTTGGACTCGTTTCCGTAGGAGTATCGAAATAACCCGTAGTGTCAGTTCCCCGACGTAATTAAATAAGTTCTACTAGATGATGTTGTCTAGTTAAACGTTTCCATTACTCCTTGGAACAAATATAGCAACAAAAATTGAAAAAATAGGAGGAGGGACTAAGAGGTCACCCATCTTTGTACTACTCTTGGCCGACTTCGTTTAACTTCAGAGTGATGATGGGATTCGTTGAATTAGGGCTATTATGATAGCACCCACCTGCTTCTCATGGTTATAGGTACATGAACTAGTCTTTCACTACTTCCTCCCTTGATATTCACTCAATTCCGTTACTTTTTACTAGATCTTGGTCTCGTTTCGCCGGAGCCTTAACGAACCCGCGCTCTCGGTTCCCCAAAGTCATTACGTAACTTCTCTTAGAGGATGTTACCTTCTTAAACATTCATTATACCTCGAGGAATAAAAGAGAAAAAAAAATAGAAATAGAAGGAGTGCAATAAGAGGACGGATCAAGATGTCAGCCATCCAAGAATATTCACAACCAAGTGCATTTAATTTAAGAGTGATGACAGGATCTGATGAATTAGTGCTAGTATGATTTTCCATGTGCTTCTCGTGCTCATATGTACATGAATAGTATTACACTACTTCCTCCCTTCATTTTAACTGCTTTTTCTTACTTCTTACTACGTCTTGGACTCGTTTCCGTAGGAGTATCGAAATAACCCGTAGTGTCGGTTCCCCGACGTAATTAAATAAGTTCTACTAGATGATGTTGTCTAGTTAAACGTTTCCATTACTCCTTGCAACAAATATAGCAACAAAAATTGAAAAAATAGGAGGAGGGACTAAGAGGTCACCCATCTTTGTACTACTCTTGGCCGACTTCGTTTAACTTCAGAGTGATGATGGGATTCGTTGAATTAGGGCTATTATGATAGCACCCACCTGCTTCTCATGGTTATAGGTACATGAACTAGTCTTTCACTACTTCCTCCCTTGATATTCACTCAATTCCGTTACTTTTTACTAGATCTTGGTCTCGTTTCTGCTGGAGCCTTAACGAACCCGCGCTCTCGGTTCCCCAAAGTCATTACGTAACTTCTCTTAGAGGATGTTACCTTCTTAAACATTCATTATACCTCGAGGAATAAAAGAAAAAAAATTAGAAATAGAAGGAGTGCAATAAGAGGACGGATCAAGATGTCGGCCATCCAAGAATATTCTCAACCAAGTGCATTTAATTTAAGAGTGATGACGGGATCGATGAATTAGTGCTAGTATGATTTTCCATGTGCTTCTCGTGCTCATATGTACATGAATAGTATTACACTACTTCCTCCCTTCATTTTAACTGCTTTTTCTTACTTCTTACTACGTCTTGGACTCGTTTCCGTAGGAGTATCGAAATAACCCGTAGTGTCAGTTCCCCGACGTAATTAAATACGTTCTACTAGATGATGTTGTCTAGTTAAACGTTTCCATTACTCCTTGCGACAAAAATTGCAACAAAAATATAAAAAATAGGAGGAGGGATTAAGAGGTCACCCATCTTTGTACTACTCTTGGCCAACTACGTTTAACTTCAGAGTGATGATGGGATTCGTTGCATTAGGGCTAGTATGATAGCACCCACCTGCTTCTCACGGTTATAGGTACATGACCTAGTCTTTCACTACTTCCTCCCTTGATATTCACTCAATTCTCTTACTTTTTACTAGATCTTGGTCTCGTTTCTGCTGAAGCCTTAACGAACCCGCACTCTCGGTTCCCCGAAGTCATTACGTAAGTTCTCTTACAGGATGTCGCCTTGTTGAACATTCATTAAAACTCGAGCAATAAAAGAGCAAAAAAATAGAAATAAAAGGGGTGCAATAAGAGGACGGATCAAGATGTCAGCCATCCAGTACTATTCTCAACCAAGTACATTTAAGTTAAGAGTGATGACAGGATCTGATGAATTAGTGCTAGTATGATCTTCCATGTGCTTCTCGTGGTCATATGTACATGAATAGTCTTACACTACTTCCTCCCTTCATTTTAACTACTTTTTCTTACTTGTTACTACCTGTTGGACTCGTTTACGTAGGAGTATCGAAATAACCCGTAGTGTCAGTTCCCCGACGTAATTAAATACGTTCTACTAGATGATGTTGTCTAGTTAAACGTTTCCATTACTCCTTGCGACAAAAATAGCAACAAAAATATAAAAAATAGGAGGAGGGATTAAGAGGTCACCCATCTTTGTACTACTCTTGGCCAACTACGTTTAACTTCAGAGTGATGATGGGATTCGTTACATTCGGGCTAGTATGATAGCACCCACCTGCTTCTCACGGTTATAGGTACATGAACTAGTCTTTCACTACTTCCGCCCTTGATATTCACTCAATTCTCTTACTTTTTACTAGATCTTGGTCTCATTCCTGCTGAAGCCTTAACGAACCCGCACTCTCGGTTCCCCGAAGTCATTACGTAAGTTCTCTTAGAGGATGTCGCCTTGTTGAACATTCATTAAAACTCGAGCAATAAAAGAGCAAAAAAATAGAAATAAAAGGGGTGCAATAAGAGGACGGATCAAGATGTCAGCCATCCAGTACTATTCTCAACCAAGTACATTTAAGTTAAGAGTGATGACAGGATCTGATGAATTAGTGCTAGTATGATCTTCCATGTGCTTCTCGTGGTCATATGTACATGAATAGTCTTACACTACTTCCTCCCTTCATTTTAACTTCTTTTTCTTACTTCTTACTACGTCTTGGACTCGTTTCCGTAGGAGTATCGAAATAACCCATAGTGTCAGTTCCCGACGTAATTAAATAAGTTCTACTAGATGATGTTGTCTAGTTAAACGTTTCCATTACTCCTTGCAACAAATATAGCAACAAAAATAGAAAAAATAGGAGGAGGGACTAAGAGGTCACCCATCTTTGTACTTCTGTTGGCCGACTACGTTTAGCTTCATAGTGATGATGGGATTCGTTGAATTAGGGCTAGTATGATAGCACCCACCTGCTTCTCACGGTTATTGGTACATGAACTAGTCTTTCACTACTTCCTCCCTTGATATTCACTCAATTCTCTTAGTTTTACTAGATCTTGGTCTCGTTTCTGCTGAATCCTTAACGAACCCGCACTCTCGGTTCCTCGAAGTCATTACGTAAGTTCTCTTAGAGGATGTCGGCTTGTTGAACATTCATTATAACTCGAGGAATAAAACAAAAAAAAAATAGAAATAGAAGGGGTGCAACAAGAGGACGGATCAAGATGTCAGCCATCCAGTTCTATTCTCAACCAAGCACATTTAAGTTAAGAGTGATGACAGGATCTGATGAATTAGTGCTAGTATGATATTCCATGTGCTTCTCGTGCTCATATGTACATGAATAGTCTTACACTACTTCCTCCCTTCATTTAACTACTTTTTCTTACTTGTTACTACGTCTTGGACTCGTTTCCATAGGAGATCGAAATAACCCGTAGTGTCAATTCCGCGACATAATTAAATAAGTTCTACTAGATGATGTTGTCTAGTTAAACGTTTCCATTACTCCTTGCAACAAATATAGCAACAAAAATAGAAAAAATAGGAGGAGGGACTAAGAGGTCACCCATCTTTGTACTTCTGTTGGCCGACTACGTTTAACATCAGAGTGATGATGGGATTCGTTGAATTAGGGCTATTATGATAGCCCCCACCTGCTTCTCACGGTTATAGGTACATGAACTAGTCTTTCACTACTTCCTCCCTTGATATTCACTCAATTCTGTTACTTTTTACTAGATCTTGGTCTCGTATCTACTGAAGCCTTAACGAACCCGCATTCTCGGTTCCCCGAAGTCATTACGTAAGTTCTCTTAGTGGATGTCGCCTTGTTGAACATTCATTACACATCGAGGAATAAAAGAGAAAAAAAGTAGAAATAGAAGGTTTGCAACAAGAGGACAGATCAAGATGTCACCCATCCTAGTACTATGCTCAACCAAGTACATTTAAGTTAAGAGTGATGACAGGATTTGATGAATTAGTGCTAGTATGATCTTCCATGTGCTTCTCGTGTTCATATGTACATGAATAGTCTTACACTTCTTCCTCCCTTCATTTTAACTACTTTTTCTTACTTGTTACTACGTCTTGGACTCGTTGTCGTAGGAGTATCAAAATAACCCGTAGTGTCAGTTCCCCGACATAATTAAATAAGTTATATTAGATGATGTTGTCTAGTTAAACGTTTCCATTACTCCTTGCGACAAATATAGCAATAAAAATAAAAAAAATAGGAGGAGGGATCAAGAGGTCACCCATCTTAGTACTACTCTTGGCCATCTAAGTTTAACTACAGAGTGATAACGGGATTCGTTGAATTAGGGCTAGTATGATAACACCCGCCTGCTTCTAATGGTTATAGGTACATGAAATAGTCTTGCACTATTTCCTCCCTCGATATTTACTCAATTCTTTTACTTTTTAATAGATCTTGGTCTCGTTTTTCGAAGCCTTAACGAACCCGCGCTCTCGGTTCCCAGAAGTCATTATGTAACTTCGCTTAGAGGATGTTACCTTGTTAAACATTCATTATACCTCGAGGAATAAAAGAGAAAAAAAAATAGAAATAGAAGGAGTGCAATAAGAGGACGGATCAAGATGTCAACCATCCAGTAATATTCTCAACCAAGTGCATTTAATTTAAGAGTGATGACGAGGATCCGATGAATTAGTGCTAGTATGATTTTCCATGTGCTTCTCGTGCTCATATGTACATGAATAGTATTACACTACTTCCTCCCTTCATTTTAACTCGCTTTTTCTTACTTCTTACTACGTCTTGGACTCGTTTCCGTAGGAGTATCGAAATAACCCGTAGTGTCAGTTCCCACGTAATTAAATAAGTTCTACTAGATGATGTTGTCTAGTTAAACGTTTCCATTACTCCTTGCAACAAATATAGCAACAAAAATAGAAAAAATAGGAGGAGGGACTAAGAGGTCACCCATCTTTGTACTACTCTTGGCCGACTTCGTTTAACTTCAGAGTGATGATGGGATTCGTTGAATTAGGGCTATTATGATAGCACCCACCTGCTTGTCATGGTTATAGGTACATGAACTAGTCTTTCACTACTTCCTCCCTTGATATTCACTCAATTTCGTTACTTTTTACTAGATCTTGGTCTCGTTTCTGCTGGAGCCTTAACGAACCCGCGCTCTCGGTTCCCCAAAGTCATTACGTAACTTCTCTTAGAGGATGTTACCTTCTTAAACATTCATTATACCTCGAGGAATAAAAGAGAAAAAAAAAATAGAAATAGAAGGAGTGCAATAAGAGGACGGATCAAGATGTCGGCCATCCAAGTAATATTCTCAACCAAGTGCATTTAATTTAAGAGTGATGACAGGATCTGATGAATTAGTGCTAGTATGATTTTCCATGTGCTTCTCGTGCTCATATGTACATGAATAGTATTACACTACTTCCTCCCTTCATTTTAACTGCTTTTTCTTACTTCTTACTACGTCTTGGACTCGTTTCCGTAGGAGTATCGAAATAACCCGTAGTGTCGGTTCCCGACGTAATTAAATAAGTTCTACTAGATGATGTTGTCTAGTTAAACGTTTCCATTACTCCTTGCAACAAATATAGCAACAAAAATTGAAAAAATAGGAGGAGGGACTAAGAGGTCACCCATCTTTGTACTACTCTTGGCCGACTTCGTTTAACTTCAGAGTGATGATGGGATTCGTTGAATTAGGGCTATTATGATAGCACCCACCTGCTTCTCATGGTTATAGGTACATGAACTAGTCTTTCACTACTTCCTCCCTTGATATTCACTCAATTCCGTTACTTTTTACTAGATCTTGGTCTAGTTTCTGCTGAAGCCTTAACGAACCCGCATTCTCGGTTCCCCGAAGTCATTACGTAAGTTCTCTTAGATATTGTTGCCTTGTTGAACATTCATTATACCTCGAGGAATAAAAGACCAAAAAATATAGAAATAGAAGGGGTGCAACAAGAGGACGGATCAAGATGTCAGCCATCCAGTTCTATTCTGAACCAAGTACATTTAAGTTAAGAGTGATGACGGGATCTGATGAATTAGTGCTAGTATGATATTCCATGTGCTTCTCGTGCTCATATGTACATGAATAGTCTTACACTACTTCCTCCCTTCATTTTAACTGCTTTTTCTTACTTCTTACTACGTCTTGGACTCGTTTCCGTAGGAGTATCGAAATAACCCGTAGTGTCAGTTCCCCGACGTAATTAAATAAGTTCTACTAGATGATGTTGTCTAGTTAAACGTTTCCATTACTCCTTGCAACAAATATAGCAACAAAAATAGAAAAAATAGGAGGAGGGACTAAGAGGTCACCCATCTTTGTACTACTCTTGGCCGACTTCGTTTAACTTCAGAGTGATGATGGGATTCGTTGAATTAGGGCTATTATGATAGCACCCACCTGCTTGTCATGGTTATAGGTACATGAACTAGTCTTTCACTACTTCCTCCCTTGATATTCACTCAATTCCGTTACTTTTTACTAGATCTTGGTCTCGTTTTCGCCGGAGCCTTAACGAACCCGCGCTCTCGGTTCCCCAAAGTCATTACGTAACTTCTCTTAGAGGATGTTACCTTCTTAAACATTCATTATACCTCGAGGAATAAAAGAGAAAAAAAAATAGAAATAGAAGGAGTGCAATAAGAGGACGGATCAAGATGTCGGCCATCCAAGAATATTCTCAACCAAGTGCATTTAATTTAAGAGTGATGACGGGATATCGATGAATTAGTGCTAGTATGATTTTCCATGTGCTTCTCGTGCTCATATGTACATGAATAGTATTACACTACTTCCTCCCTTCATTTTAACTCGCTTTTTCTTACTTCTTACTACGTCTTGGACTCGTTTCCGTAGGAGTATCGAAATAACCCGTAGTGTAAGTTCCCACGTAATTAAATAAGTTCTACTAGATGATGTTGCCTAGTTAAACGTTTCCATTACTCCTTGCAACAAATATAGCAACAAAAATAGAAAAAATAGGAGGAGGGACTAAGAGGTCACCCATCTTTGTACTACTCTTGGCCGACTTCGTTTAACTTAAGAGTGATGATTGGATTCGTTGAATTAGGGCTATTATGATAGCACCCACCTGCTTCTCATGGTTATAGGTACATGAACTAGTCTTTCACTACTTCCTCCCTTGATATTCACTCAATTCCGTTACTTTTTACTAGATCTTGGTCTCGTTTCTGCTGGAGCCTTAACGAACCCGCGCTCTCGGTTCCCCAAAGTCATTACGTAACTTCTCTTAGAGGATGTTACCTTCTTAAACATTCATTATACCTCGAGGAATAAAAGAGAAAAAAAAATAGAAATAGAAGGAGTGCAATAAGAGGACGGATCAAGATGTCAGCCATCCAAGAATATTCTCAACCAAGTGCATTTAATTTAAGAGTGATGACGGGATCCGATGAATTAGTGCTAGTATGATTTTCCATGTGCTTCTCGTGCTCATATGTACATGAATAGTATTACACTACTTCCTCCCTTCATTTTAACTGCTTTTTCTTACTTCTTACTACGTCTTGGACTCGTTTCCGTAGGAGTATCGAAATAACCCGTAGTGTCAGTTCCCCGACGTAATTAAATAAGTTCTACTAGATGATGTTGTCTAGTTAAACGTTTCCATTACTCCTTGCAACAAATATAGCAACAAAAATTGAAAAAATAGGAGGAGGGACTAAGAGGTCACCCATCTTTGTACTACTCTTGGCCGACTTCGTTTAACTTCAGAGTGATGATGGGATTTGTTGAATTAGGGCTATTATGATAGCACCCACCTGCTTGTCATGGTTATAGGTACATGAACTAGTCTTTCACTACTTCCTCCCTTGATATTCACTCAATTCCGTTACTTTTTACTAGATCTTGGTCTAGTTTCTGCTGAAGCCTTAACGAACCCGCATTCTCGGTTCCCCGAAGTCATTACGTAAGTTCTCTTAGAGGATGTTGCCTTGTTGAACATTCATTATACCTCGAGGAATAAAAGACCAAAAAATATAGAAATAGAAGGGGTGCAACAAGAGGACGGATCAAGATGTCGCCCATCCAAGTTCCTATTCTGAACCAAGTACATTTAAGTTAAGAGTGATGACAGGATCTGATGAATTAGTGCTAGTATGATATTCCATGTGCTTCTCGTGCTCATATGTACATGAATAGTCTTACACTACTTCCTCCCTTCATTTTAACTGCTTTTTCTTACTTCTTACTACGTCTTGGACTCGTTTCCGTAGGAGTATCGAAATAACCCGTAGTGTCAGTTCCCCGACGTAATTAAATAAGTTCTACTAGATGATGTTGTCTAGTTAAACGTTTCCATTACTCCTTGCAACAAATATAGCAACAAAAATAGAAAAAATAGGAGGAGGGACTAAGAGGTCACCCATCTTTGTACTACTCTTGGCCGACTTCGTTTAACTTCGAGTGATGATGGGATTCGTTGAATTAGGGCTATTATGATAGCACCCACCTGCTTGTCATGGTTATAGGTACATGAACTAGTCTTTCACTACTTCCTCCCTTGATATTCACTCAATTCCGTTACTTTTTACTAGATCTTGGTCTCGTTTCGCCGGAGCCTTAACGAACCCGCGCTCTCGGTTCCCCAAAGTCATTACGTAACTTCTCTTAGAGGATGTTACCTTCTTAAACATTCATTATACCTCGAGGAATAAAAGAGAAAAAAAAATAGAAATAGAAGGAGTGCAATAAGAGGACGGATCAAGATGTCAGCCATCCAGTAATATTCTCAACCAAGTGCATTTAATTTAAGAGTGATGACAGGATCTGATGAATTAGTGCTAGTATGATTTTCCATGTGCTTCTCGTGCTCATATGTACATGAATAGTATTACACTACTTCCTCCCTTCATTTTAACTCGCTTTTTCTTACTTCTTACTACGTCTTGGACTCGTTTCCGTAGGAGTATCGAAATAACCCGTAGTGTAAGTTCCCACGTAATTAAATAAGTTCTACTAGATGATGTTGCCTAGTTAAACGTTTCCATTACTCCTTGCAACAAATATAGCAACAAAAATAGAAAAAATAGGAGGAGGGACTAAGAGGTCACCCATCTTTGTACTACTCTTGGCCGACTTCGTTTAACTTAAGAGTGATGATTGGATTCGTTGAATTAGGGCTATTATGATAGCACCCACCTGCTTCTCATGGTTATAGGTACATGAACTAGTCTTTCACTACTTCCTCCCTTGATATTCACTCAATTCCGTTACTTTTTACTAGATCTTGGTCTCGTTTTCGCCGGAGCCTTAACGAACCCGCGCTCTCGGTTCCCCAAAGTCATTACGTAACTTCTCTTAGAGGATGTTACCTTCTTAAACATTCATTATACCTCGAGGAATAAAAGAGAAAAAAAAATAGAAATAGAAGGAGTGCAATAAGAGGACGGATCAAGATGTCGCCCATCCAAGAATATTCTCAACCAAGTGCATTTAATTTAAGAGTGATGACGGGATCCGATGAATTAGTGCTAGTATGATTTTCCATGTGCTTCTCGTGCTCATATGTACATGAATAGTATTACACTACTTCCTCCCTTCATTTTAACTGCTTTTTCTTACTTCTTACTACGTCTTGGACTCGTTTCCGTAGGAGTATCGAAATAACCCGTAGTGTCGGTTCCCCGACGTAATTAAATAAGTTCTACTAGATGATGTTGTCTAGTTAAACGTTTCCATTACTCCTTGCAACAAATATAGCAACAAAAATTGAAAAAATAGGAGGAGGGACTAAGAGGTCACCCATCTTTGTACTACTCTTGGCCGACTTCGTTTAACTTCGCAGTGATGATGGGATTTGTTGAATTAGGGCTATTATGATAGCACCCACCTGCTTGTCATGGTTATAGGTACATGAACTAGTCTTTCACTACTTCCTCCCTTGATATTCACTCAATTCCGTTACTTTTTACTAGATCTTGGTCTAGTTTCGCCGAAGCCTTAACGAACCCGCATTCTCGGTTCCCCGAAGTCATTACGTAAGTTCTCTTAGAGGATGTTGCCTTGTTGAACATTCATTATACCTCGAGGAATAAAAGACCAAAAAATATAGAAATAGAAGGGGTGCAACAAGAGGACGGATCAAGATGTCAGCCATCCAGTTCTATTCTGAACCAAGTACATTTAAGTTAAGAGTGATGACAGGATCTGATGAATTAGTGCTAGTATGATATTCCATGTGCTTCTCGTGCTCATATGTACATGAATAGTCTTACACTACTTCCTCCCTTCATTTTAACTGCTTTTTCTTACTTCTTACTACGTCTTGGACTCGTTTCCGTAGGAGTATCGAAATAACCCGTAGTGTCAGTTCCCGACGTAATTAAATAAGTTCTACTAGATGATGTTGTCTAGTTAAACGTTTCCATTACTCCTTGCAACAAATATAGCAACAAAAATAGAAAAAATAGGAGGAGGGACTAAGAGGTCACCCATCTTTGTACTACTCTTGGCCGACTTCGTTTAACTTCAGAGTGATGATGGGATTCGTTGAATTAGGGCTATTATGATAGCACCCACCTGCTTCTCATGGTTATAGGTACATGAACTAGTCTTTCACTACTTCCTCCCTTGATATTCACTCAATTCCGTTACTTTTTACTAGATCTTGGTCTCGTTTCGCCGGAGCCTTAACGAACCCGCGCTCTCGGTTCCCCAAAGTCATTACGTAACTTCTCTTAGAGGATGTTACCTTCTTAAACATTCATTATACCTCGAGGAATAAAAGAGAAAAAAAAATAGAAATAGAAGGAGTGCAATAAGAGGACGGATCAAGATGTCGCCCATCCAAGAATATTCTCAACCAAGTGCATTTAATTTAAGAGTGATGACGGGATCCGATGAATTAGTGCTAGTATGATTTTCCATGTGCTTCTCGTGCTCATATGTACATGAATAGTATTACACTACTTCCTCCCTTCATTTTAACTGCTTTTTCTTACTTCTTACTACGTCTTGGACTCGTTTCCGTAGGAGTATCGAAATAACCCGTAGTGTAAGTTCCCACGTAATTAAATAAGTTCTACTAGATGATGTTGTCTAGTTAAACGTTTCCATTACTCCTTGCAACAAATATAGCAACAAAAATAGAAAAAATAGGAGGAGGGACTAAGAGGTCACCCATCTTTGTACTACTCTTGGCCGACTTCGTTTAACTTCAGAGTGATGATTGGATTCGTTGAATTAGGGCTATTATGATAGCACCCACCTGCTTGTCATGGTTATAGGTACATGAACTAGTCTTTCACTACTTCCTCCCTTGATATTCACTCAATTCCGTTACTTTTTACTAGATCTTGGTCTCGTTTCGCCGGAGCCTTAACGAACCCGCGCTCTCGGTTCCCCAAAGTCATTACGTAACTTCTCTTAGAGGATGTTACCTTCTTAAACATTCATTATACCTCGAGGAATAAAAGAGAAAAAAAATAGAAATAGAAGGAGTGCAATAAGAGGACGGATCAAGATGTCGCCCATCCAAGAATATTCTCAACCAAGTGCATTTAATTTAAGAGTGATGACGGGATCTGATGAATTAGTGCTAGTATGATTTTCCATGTGCTTCTCGTGCTCATATGTACATGAATAGTATTACACTACTTCCTCCCTTCATTTTAACTGCTTTTTCTTACTTCTTACTACGTCTTGGACTCGTTTCCGTAGGAGTATCGAAATAACCCGTAGTGTCGGTTCCCGACGTAATTAAATAAGTTCTACTAGATGATGTTGTCTAGTTAAACGTTTCCATTACTCCTTGCAACAAATATAGCAACAAAAATTGAAAAAAAATAGGAGGAGGGACTAAGAGGTCACCCATCTTTGTACTACTCTTGGCCGACTTCGTTTAACTTCGCAGTGATGATGGGATTTGTTGAATTAGGGCTATTATGATAGCACCCACCTGCTTGTCATGGTTATAGGTACATGAACTAGTCTTTCACTACTTCCTCCCTTGATATTCACTCAATTCCGTTACTTTTTACTAGATCTTGGTCTAGTTTCTGCTGAAGCCTTAACGAACCCGCATTCTCGGTTCCCCGAAGTCATTACGTAAGTTCTCTTAGAGGATGTTGCCTTGTTGAACATTCATTATACCTCGAGGAATAAAAGAGAAAAAAAAATAGAAATAGAAGGAGTGCAATAAGAGGACGGATCAAGATGTCGCCCATCCAAGAATATTCTCAACCAAGTGCATTTAATTTAAGAGTGATGACAGGATCTGATGAATTAGTGCTAGTATGATTTTCCATGTGCTTCTCGTGCACATATGTACATGAATAGTATTACACTACTTCCTCCCTTCATTTTAACTGCTTTTTCTTACTTCTTACTACGTCTTGGACTCGTTTCCGTAGGAGTATCGAAATAACCCGTAGTGTCAGTTCCCCGACGTAATTAAATAAGTTCTACTAGATGATGTTGTCTAGTTAAACGTTTCCATTACTCCTTGCAACAAATATAGCAACAAAAATTGAAAAAATAGGAGGAGGGACTAAGAGGTCACCCATCTTTGTACTACTCTTGGCCGACTTCGTTTAACTTCGAGTGATGATGGGATTTGTTGAATTAGGGCTATTATGATAGCACCCACCTGCTTGTCATGGTTATAGGTACATGAACTAGTCTTTCACTACTTCCTCCCTTGATATTCACTCAATTCCGTTACTTTTTACTAGATCTTGGTCTAGTTTCTCGCCGAAGCCTTAACGAACCCGCATTCTCGGTTCCCCGAAGTCATTACGTAAGTTCTCTTAGAGGATGTTGCCTTGTTGAACATTCATTATACCTCGAGGAATAAAAGACCAAAAAATATAGAAATAGAAGGGGTGCAACAAGAGGACGGATCAAGATGTCAGCCATCCAGTTCTATTCTGAACCAAGTACATTTAAGTTAAGAGTGATGACGGGATCCGATGAATTAGTGCTAGTATGATATTCCATGTGCTTCTCGTGCTCATATGTACATGAATAGTCTTACACTACTTCCTCCCTTCATTTTAACTCGCTTTTTCTTACTTCTTACTACGTCTTGGACTCGTTTCCGTAGGAGTATCGAAATAACCCGTAGTGTCGGTTCCCGACGTAATTAAATAAGTTCTACTAGATGATGTTGTCTAGTTAAACGTTTCCATTACTCCTTGCAACAAATATAGCAACAAAAATAGAAAAAATAGGAGGAGGGACTAAGAGGTCACCCATCTTTGTACTACTCTTGGCCGACTTCGTTTAACTTCAGAGTGATGATGGGATTCGTTGAATTAGGGCTATTATGATAGCACCCACCTGCTTCTCATGGTTATAGGTACATGAACTAGTCTTTCACTACTTCCTCCCTTGATATTCACTCAATTCCGTTACTTTTTACTAGATCTTGGTCTCGTTTCGCCGGAGCCTTAACGAACCCGCGCTCTCGGTTCCCCAAAGTCATTACGTAACTTCTCTTAGAGGATGTTACCTTCTTAAACATTCATTATACCTCGAGGAATAAAAGAGAAAAAAATAGAAATAGAAGGAGTGCAATAAGAGGACGGATCAAGATGTCGGCCATCCAAGAATATTCTCAACCAAGTGCATTTAATTTAAGAGTGATGACGGGATCCGATGAATTAGTGCTAGTATGATTTTCCATGTGCTTCTCGTGCTCATATGTACATGAATAGTATTACACTACTTCCTCCCTTCATTTTAACTGCTTTTTCTTACTTCTTACTACGTCTTGGACTCGTTTCCGTAGGAGTATCGAAATAACCCGTAGTGTCAGTTCCCCGACGAAATTAAATAAGTTCTACTAGATGATGTTGTCTAGTTAAACGTTTCCATTACTCCTTGCAACAAATATAGCAACAAAAATAGAAAAAATAGGAGGAGGGACTAAGAGGTCACCCATCTTTGTACTACTCTTGGCCGACTTCGTTTAACTTCAGAGTGATGATGGGATTCGTTGTATTAGGGCTATTATGATAGCACCCACCTGCTTCTCATGGTTATAGGTACATGAACTAGTCTTTCACTACTTCCTCCCTTGATATTCACTCAATTCCGTTACTTTTTACTAGATCTTGGTCTCGTTTCTGCTGCAACCTTAACGAACCCGCATTCTCGGTTCCCCGAAGTCCTTACGTAAGTTCTCTTAGAGGATGTTGCCTTGTTGAACATTCATTATACCTCGAGGAATAAAAGACCAAAAAATATAGAAATAGAAGGGGTGCAACAAGAGGACGGATCAAGATGTCGCCCATCCGGTTCTATTCTGAACCAAGTACATTTAAGTTAAGAGTGATGACGGGATCGATGAATTAGTGCTAGTATGATATTCCATGTGCTTCTCGTGCTCATATGTACATGAATAGTCTTACACTACTTTCTCCCTTCATTTTAACTACTTTTTCTTACTTGTTACTACCTCTTGGACTCGTTTACGTAGGAGTATCGAAATAACCCGTAGTGTCGGTTCCCGACGTAATTAAATACGTTCTATTAGATGATGTTGTCTAGTTAAACGTTTCCATTACTCCTTGCGACAAAAATAGCAACAAAAATATAAAAAATAGGAGGAGGGATTAAGACGTCACCCATCTTTGTACTACTCTTGGCCAACTACGTTTAACTTCGAGTGATGATGGGATTCGTTGCATTAGGGCTAGTATGATAGCACCCACCGCTTCTCACGGTTATAGGTACATGAACTAATCTTTCACTACTTCCTCCCTTGATATTCACTCAATTCTCTTACTTTTTACTAGATCTTGGTCTCGTTTTCGCTAAAGCCTTAACGAACCCGCACTCTCGGTTCCCCAAAGTCATTACGTAAGTTCTCTTAGAGGATGTCGCCTTGTTGAACATTCATTAAAACTCGAGGAATAAAAGAGCAAAAAATTAGAAATAGAAGGGGTGCAATAAGAGGACGGATCAAGATGTCGCCCATCCAAGTACTATTCTCAACCGAGTACATTTAAGTTAAGAGTGATGACGAGGATCTAATGAATTAGTGCTAGTATGATATTCCATGTGCTTCTCGTGCTCATATGTACATGAATAGTCTTACACTACTTCCTCCCTTCATTTTAACTTCTTTTTCTTACTTCTTACTACGTCTTGGACTCGTTTCCGTAGGAGTATCGAAATAACCCGTAGTGTCAGTTCCCCGACGTAATTAAATAAGTTCTACTAGATGATGTTGTCTAGTTAAACGTTTCCATTACTCCTTGCAACAAATATAGCAACAAAAATAGAAAAAATAGGAGGAGGGACTAAGAGGTCACCCATCTTTGTACTACTCTTGGCCGACTTCGTTTAACTTCGGAGTGATGATGGGATTCGTTGTATTAGGGCTATTATGATAGCACCCACCTGCTTCTCACGGTTATAGGTACATGAACTAGTCTTTCACTACTTCCTCCCTTCATATTCACTCAATTCTGTTACTTTTTACTAGATCTTGGTCTCGTTTCTGCTGAAGCCTTAACGAACCCGCGCTCTCGGTTCCCCAAAGTCATTACGTAACTTCTCTTAGAGGATGTTACCTTCTTAAACATTCATTATACCTCGAGGAATAAAAGAGAAAAAAAAATAGAAATAGAAGGAGTGCAATAAGAGGACGGATCAAGATGTCAGCCATCCAATAATATTCTCAACCAAGTGCATTTAATTTAAGAGTGATGACAGGATCTGATGAATTAGTGCTAGTATGATTTTCCATGTGCTTCTCGTGCTCATATGTACATGAATAGTATTACACTACTTCCTCCCTTCATTTTAACTGCTTTTTCTTACTTCTTACTACGTCTTGGACTCGTTTCCGTAGGAGTATCGAAATAACCCGTAGTGTAAGTTCCCACGTAATTAAATAAGTTCTACTAGATGATGTTGTCTAGTTAAACGTTTCCATTACTCCTTGCAACAAATATAGCAACAAAAATAGAAAAAATAGGAGGAGGGACTAAGAGGTCACCCATCTTTGTACTACTCTTGGCCGACTTCGTTTAACTTCAGAGTGATGATTGGATTCGTTGAATTAGGGCTATTATGATAGCACCCACCTGCTTGTCATGGTTATAGGTACATGAACTAGTCTTTCACTACTTCCTCCCTTGATATTCACTCAATTCCGTTACTTTTTACTAGATCTTGGTCTCGTTTCGCCGGAGCCTTAACGAACCCGCGCTCTCGGTTCCCCAAAGTCATTACGTAACTTCTCTTAGAGGATGTTACCTTCTTAAACATTCATTATACCTCGAGGAATAAAAGAGAAAAAAAAATAGAAATAGAAGGAGTGCAATAAGAGGACGGATCAAGATGTCGCCCATCCAAGAATATTCTCAACCAAGTGCATTTAATTTAAGAGTGATGACGGGATCTGATGAATTAGTGCTAGTATGATTTTCCATGTGCTTCTCGTGCTCATATGTACATGAATAGTATTACACTACTTCCTCCCTTCATTTTAACTGCTTTTTCTTACTTCTTACTACGTCTTGGACTCGTTTCCGTAGGAGTATCGAAATAACCCGTAGTGTCGGTTCCCCGACGTAATTAAATAAGTTCTACTAGATGATGTTGTCTAGTTAAACGTTTCCATTACTCCTTGCAACAAATATAGCAACAAAAATTGAAAAAATAGGAGGAGGGACTAAGAGGTCACCCATCTTTGTACTACTCTTGGCCGACTTCGTTTAACTTCGAGTGATGATGGGATTTGTTGAATTAGGGCTATTATGATAGCACCCACCTGCTTCTCACGGTTATAGGTACATGAACTAATCTTTCACTACTTCCTCCCTTGATATTCACTCAATTCTCTTACTTTTTACTAGATCTTGGTCTCGTTTCTGCTAAAGCCTAACGAACCCGCACTCTCGGTTCCCCAAAGTCATTACGTAAGTTCTCTTAGAGGATGTCGCCTTGTTGAACATTCATTAAAACTCGAGGAATAAAAGAGCAAAAAATTAGAAATAGAAGGGGTGCAATAAGAGGACGGATCAAGATGTCAGCCATCCAGTACTATTCTCAACCGAGTACATTTAAGTTAAGAGTGATGACAGGATCTAATGAATTAGTGCTAGTATGATATTCCATGTGCTTCTCGTGCTCATATGTACATGAATAGTCTTACACTACTTCCTCCCTTCATTTTAACTACTTTTTCTTACTTGTTACTACCTCTTGGACTCGTTTACGTAGGAGTATCGAAATAACCCGTAGTGTCGGTCCCCCGACGTAATTAAATACGTTCTATTAGATGATGTTGTCTAGTTAAACGTTTCCATTACTCCTTGCGACAAAAATAGCAACAAAAATATAAAAAATAGGAGGAGGGATTAAGACGTCACCCATCTTTGTACTACTCTTGGCCAACTACGTTTAACTTCGAGTGATGATGGGATTCGTTGCATTAGGGCTAGTATGATAGCACCCACGCTTCTCAAGGTTATAGGTACATGAACTAATCTTTCACTACTTCCTCCCTTGATATTCACTCAATTCTCTTACTTTTTACTAGATCTTGGTCTCGTTTCTCGCTAAAGCCTTAACGAACCCGCACTCTCGGTTCCCCAAAGTCATTACGTAAGTTCTCTTAGAGGATGTCGCCTTGTTGAACATTCATTAAAACTCGAGGAATAAAAGAGCAAAAAATTAGAAATAGAAGGGGTGCAATAAGAGGACGGATCAAGATGTCAGCCATCCAGTACTATTCTCAACCGAGTACATTTAAGTTAAGAGTGATGACAGGATCTAATGAATTAGTGCTAGTATGATATTCCATGTGCTTCTCGTGCTCATATGTACATGAATAGTCTTACACTACTTCCTCCCTTCATTTTAACTTCTTTTTCTTACTTCTTACTACGTCTTGGACTCGTTTCCGTAGGAGTATCGAAATAACCCGTAGTGTCGGTTCCCGACGTAATTAAATAAGTTCTACTAGATGATGTTGTCTAGTTAAACGTTTCCATTACTCCTTGCAACAAATATAGCAACAAAAATAGAAAAAATAGGAGGAGGGACTAAGAGGTCACCCATCTTTGTACTACTCTTGGCCGACTTCGTTTAACTTCGAGTGATGATGGGATTCGTTGTATTAGGGCTATTATGATAGCACCCACCTGCTTCTCACGGTTATAGGTACATGAACTAGTCTTTCACTACTTCCTCCCTTCATATTCACTCAATTCTCGTTACTTTTTACTAGATCTTGGTCTCGTTTCGCCGAAGCCTTAACGAACCCGCGCTCTCGGTTCCCCAAAGTCATTACGTAACTTCTCTTAGAGGATGTTACCTTCTTAAACATTCATTATACCTCGAGGAATAAAAGAAAAAAAAAATAGAAATAGAAGGAGTGCAATAAGAGGACGGATCAAGATGTCGCCCATCCAAGAATATTCTCAACCAAGTGCATTTAATTTAAGAGTGATGACAGGATCTGATGAATTAGTGCTAGTATGATTTTCCATGTGCTTCTCGTGCTCATATGTACATGAATAGTATTACACTACTTCCTCCCTTCATTTTAACTGCTTTTTCTTACTTCTTACTACGTCTTGGACTCGTTTCCGTAGGAGTATCGAAATAACCCGTAGTGTAAGTTCCCACGTAATTAAATAAGTTCTACTAGATGATGTTGTCTAGTTAAACGTTTCCATTACTCCTTGCAACAAATATAGCAACAAAAATAGAAAAAAAATAGGAGGAGGGACTAAGAGGTCACCCATCTTTGTACTACTCTTGGCCGACTTCGTTTAACTTCGAGTGATGATTGGATTCGTTGAATTAGGGCTATTATGATAGCACCCACCTGCTTGTCATGGTTATAGGTACATGAACTAGTCTTTCACTACTTCCTCCCTTGATATTCACTCAATTCCGTTACTTTTTACTAGATCTTGGTCTCGTTTCTGCTGGAGCCTTAACGAACCCGCGCTCTCGGTTCCCCAAAGTCATTACGTAACTTCTCTTAGAGGATGTTACCTTCTTAAACATTCATTATACCTCGAGGAATAAAAGAGAAAAAAAAAATAGAAATAGAAGGAGTGCAATAAGAGGACGGATCAAGATGTCAGCCATCCAGTAATATTCTCAACCAAGTGCATTTAATTTAAGAGTGATGACAGGATCTGATGAATTAGTGCTAGTATGATTTTCCATGTGCTTCTCGTGCTCATATGTACATGAATAGTATTACACTACTTCCTCCCTTCATTTTAACTTCTTTTTCTTACTTCTTACTACGTCTTGGACTCGTTTCCGTAGGAGTATCGAAATAACCCGTAGTGTCGGTTCCCGACGTAATTAAATAAGTTCTACTAGATGATGTTGTCTAGTTAAACGTTTCCATTACTCCTTGCAACAAATATAGCAACAAAAATTGAAAAAATAGGAGGAGGGACTAAGAGGTCACCCATCTTTGTACTACTCTTGGCCGACTTCGTTTAACTTCAGAGTGATGATGGGATTTGTTGAATTAGGGCTATTATGATAGCACCCACCTGCTTCTCACGGTTATAGGTACATGAACTAATCTTTCACTACTTCCTCCCTTGATATTCACTCAATTCTCTTACTTTTTACTAGATCTTGGTCTCGTTTTCGCTAAAGCCTAACGAACCCGCACTCTCGGTTCCCCAAAGTCATTACGTAAGTTCTCTTAGAGGATGTCGCCTTGTTGAACATTCATTAAAACTCGAGGAATAAAAGAGCAAAAAATTAGAAATAGAAGGGGTGCAATAAGAGGACGGATCAAGATGTCGCCCATCCAGTACTATTCTCAACCGAGTACATTTAAGTTAAGAGTGATGACGGGATCCAATGAATTAGTGCTAGTATGATATTCCATGTGCTTCTCGTGCTCATATGTACATGAATAGTCTTACACTACTTCCTCCCTTCATTTTAACTACTTTTTCTTACTTGTTACTACCTCTTGGACTCGTTTACGTAGGAGTATCGAAATAACCCGTAGTGTCAGTTCCCTGACGTAATTAAATACGTTCTATTAGATGATGTTGTCTAGTTAAACGTTTCCATTACTCCTTGCGACAAAAATAGCAACAAAAATATAAAAAATAGGAGGAGGGATTAAGACGTCACCCATCTTTGTACTACTCTTGGCCAACTACGTTTAACTTCAGAGTGATGATGGGATTCGTTGCATTAGGGCTAGTATGATAGCACCCACCTGCTTCTCACGGTTATAGGTACATGAACTAATCTTTCACTACTTCCTCCCTTGATATTCACTCAATTCTCTTACTTTTTACTAGATCTTGGTCTCGTTTTCGCTAAAGCCTTAACGAACCCGCACTCTCGGTTCCCCAAAGTCATTACGTAAGTTCTCTTAGAGGATGTCGCCTTGTTGAACATTCATTAAAACTCGAGGAATAAAAGAACCAAAAATTAGAAATAGAAGGGGTGCAATAAGAGGACGGATCAAGATGTCGCCCATCCAATACTATTCTCAACCGAGTACATTTAAGTTAAGAGTGATGACAGGATCTAATGAATTAGTGCTAGTATGATATTCCATGTGCTTCTCGTGCTCATATGTACATGAATAGTCTTACACTACTTCCTCCCTTCATTTTAACTTCTTTTTCTTACTTCTTACTACGTCTTGGACTCGTTTCCGTAGGAGTATCGAAATAACCCGTAGTGTCGGTCCCCGACGTAATTAAATAAGTTCTACTAGATGATGTTGTCTAGTTAAACGTTTCCATTACTCCTTGCAACAAATATAGCAACAAAAATAGAAAAAATAGGAGGAGGGACTAAGAGGTCACCCATCTTTGTACTACTCTTGGCCGACTTCGTTTAACTTCAGAGTGATGATGGGATTCGTTGTATTAGGGCTATTATGATAGCACCCACCTGCTTCTCACGGTTATAGGTACATGAACTAGTCTTTCACTACTTCCTCCCTTCATATTCACTCAATTCTGTTACTTTTTACTAGATCTTGGTCTCGTTTACGTCGAAGCCTTAACGAACCCGCGCTCTCGGTTCCCCAAAGTCATTACGTAACTTCTCTTAGAGGATGTTACCTTCTTAAACATTCATTATACCTCGAGGAATAAAAGAGAAAAAAATAGAAATAGAAGGAGTGCAATAAGAGGACGGATCAAGATGTCGGCCATCCAGTAATATTCTCAACCAAGTGCATTTAATTTAAGAGTGATGACGGGATCGATGAATTAGTGCTAGTATGATTTTCCATGTGCTTCTCGTGCTCATATGTACATGAATAGTATTACACTACTTCCTCCCTTCATTTTAACTGCTTTTTCTTACTTCTTACTACGTCTTGGACTCGTTTCCGTAGGAGTATCGAAATAACCCGTAGTGTAAGTTCCCACGTAATTAAATAAGTTCTACTAGATGATGTTGTCTAGTTAAACGTTTCCATTACTCCTTGCAACAAATATAGCAACAAAAATAGAAAAAATAGGAGGAGGGACTAAGAGGTCACCCATCTTTGTACTACTCTTGGCCGACTTCGTTTAACTTCGAGTGATGATTGGATTCGTTGAATTAGGGCTATTATGATAGCACCCACCTGCTTGTCATGGTTATAGGTACATGAACTAGTCTTTCACTACTTCCTCCCTTCATATTCACTCAATTCTGTTACTTTTTACTAGATCTTGGTCTCGTTTCTGCTGAAGCCTTAACGAACCCGCGCTCTCGGTTCCCCAAAGTCATTACGTAACTTCTCTTAGAGGATGTTACCTTCTTAAACATTCATTATACCTCGAGGAATAAAAGAGAAAAAAAATAGAAATAGAAGGAGTGCAATAAGAGGACGGATCAAGATGTCAGCCATCCAGTAATATTCTCAACCAAGTGCATTTAATTTAAGAGTGATGACAGGATCTGATGAATTAGTGCTAGTATGATTTTCCATGTGCTTCTCGTGCTCATATGTACATGAATAGTATTACACTACTTCCTCCCTTCATTTTAACTGCTTTTTCTTACTTCTTACTACGTCTTGGACTCGTTTCCGTAGGAGTATCGAAATAACCCGTAGTGTCGGTTCCCGACGTAATTAAATAAGTTCTACTAGATGATGTTGTCTAGTTAAACGTTTCCATTACTCCTTGCAACAAATATAGCAACAAAAATTGAAAAAATAGGAGGAGGGACTAAGAGGTCACCCATCTTTGTACTACTCTTGGCCGACTTCGTTTAACTTCAGAGTGATGATGGGATTTGTTGAATTAGGGCTATTATGATAGCACCCACCTGCTTGTCATGGTTATAGGTACATGAACTAGTCTTTCACTACTTCCTCCCTTGATATTCACTCAATTCCGTTACTTTTTACTAGATCTTGGTCTCGTTTCTGCTGGAGCCTTAACGAACCCGCGCTCTCGGTTCCCCAAAGTCATTACGTAACTTCTCTTAGAGGATGTTACCTTCTTAAACATTCATTATACCTCGAGGAATAAAAGAGAAAAAAAATAGAAATAGAAGGAGTGCAATAAGAGGACGGATCAAGATGTCGGCCATCCGAAGTAATATTCTCAACCAAGTGCATTTAATTTAAGAGTGATGACAGGATCTGATGAATTAGTGCTAGTATGATTTTCCATGTGCTTCTCGTGCTCATATGTACATGAATAGTCTTACACTACTTCCTCCCTTCATTTTAACTGCTTTTTCTTACTTCTTACTACGTCTTGGACTCGTTTCCGTAGGAGTATCGAAATAACCCGTAGTGTCGGTTCCCACGTAATTAAATAAGTTCTACTAGATGATGTTGTCTAGTTAAACGTTTCCATTACTCCTTGCAACAAATATAGCAACAAAAATAGAAAAAAATAGGAGGAGGGACTAAGAGGTCACCCATCTTTGTACTACTCTTGGCCGACTTCGTTTAACTTCAGAGTGATGATGGGATTCGTTGAATTAGGGCTATTATGATAGCACCCACCTGCTTCTCATGGTTATAGGTACATGAACTAGTCTTTCACTACTTCCTCCCTTGATATTCACTCAATTCCGTTACTTTTTACTAGATCTTGGTCTCGTTTCGCCGGAGCCTTAACGAACCCGCGCTCTCGGTTCCCCAAAGTCATTACGTAACTTCTCTTAGAGGATGTTACCTTCTTAAACATTCATTATACCTCGAGGAATAAAAGAGAAAAAAAAATAGAAATAGAAGGAGTGCAATAAGAGGACGGATCAAGATGTCGGCCATCCGGTAATATTCTCAACCAAGTGCATTTAATTTAAGAGTGATGACGGGATCGATGAATTAGTGCTAGTATGATTTTCCATGTGCTTCTCGTGCTCATATGTACATGAATAGTATTACACTACTTCCTCCCTTCATTTTAACTACTTTTTCTTACTTCTTACTACGTCTTGGACTCGTTTCCGTAGGAGTATCGAAATAACCCGTAGTGTCAGTTCCCCGACGTAATTAAATAAGTTCTACTAGATGATGTTGTCTAGTTAAACGTTTCCATTACTCCTTGCAACAAATATAGCAACAAAAATAGAAAAAATAGGAGGAGGGACTAAGAGGTCACCCATCTTTGTACTACTCTTGGCCGACTTCGTTTAACTTCGAGTGATGATGGGATTCGTTGTATTAGGGCTATTATGATAGCACCCACCTCGCTTCTCATGGTTATAGGTACATGAACTAGTCTTTCACTACTTCCTCCCTTGATATTCACTCAATTCCGTTACTTTTTACTAGATCTTGGTCTCGTTTCTGCTGCAACCTTAACGAACCCGCATTCTCGGTTCCCCGAAGTCCTTACGTAAGTTCTCTTAGAGGATGTTGCCTTGTTGAACATTCATTATACCTCGAGGAATAAAAGACCAAAAAAATAGAAATAGAAGGGGTGCAACAAGAGGACGGATCAAGATGTCAGCCATCCAGTTCTATTCTGAACCAAGTACATTTAAGTTAAGAGTGATGACAGGATCTGATGAATTAGTGCTAGTATGATATTCCATGTGCTTCTCGTGCTCATATGTACATGAATAGTCTTACACTACTTTCTCCCTTCATTTTAACTACTTTTTCTTACTTGTTACTACCTCTTGGACTCGTTTACGTAGGAGTATCGAAATAACCCGTAGTGTCGGTTCCCGACGTAATTAAATACGTTCTATTAGATGATGTTGTCTAGTTAAACGTTTCCATTACTCCTTGCGACAAAAATAGCAACAAAAATATAAAAAATAGGAGGAGGGATTAAGACGTCACCCATCTTTGTACTACTCTTGGCCAACTACGTTTAACTTCGAGAGTGATGATGGGATTCGTTGCATTAGGGCTAGTATGATAGCACCCACCTCGCTTCTCACGGTTATAGGTACATGAACTAATCTTTCACTACTTCCTCCCTTGATATTCACTCAATTCTCTTACTTTTTACTAGATCTTGGTCTCGTTTCTTCGCTAAAGCCTTAACGAACCCGCACTCTCGGTTCCCCAAAGTCATTACGTAAGTTCTCTTAGAGGATGTCGCCTTGTTGAACATTCATTAAAACTCGAGGAATAAAAGAGCAAAAAATTAGAAATAGAAGGGGTGCAATAAGAGGACGGATCAAGATGTCGGCCATCCAGTACTATTCTCAACCGAGTACATTTAAGTTAAGAGTGATGACAGGATCTAATGAATTAGTGCTAGTATGATATTCCATGTGCTTCTCGTGCTCATATGTACATGAATAGTCTTACACTACTTCCTCCCTTCATTTTAACTTCTTTTTCTTACTTCTTACTACGTCTTGGACTCGTTTCCGTAGGAGTATCGAAATAACCCGTAGTGTCAGTTCCCCGACGTAATTAAATAAGTTCTACTAGATGATGTTGTCTAGTTAAACGTTTCCATTACTCCTTGCAACAAATATAGCAACAAAAATAGAAAAAATAGGAGGAGGGACTAAGAGGTCACCCATCTTTGTACTACTCTTGGCCGACTTCGTTTAACTTCGGAGTGATGATGGGATTCGTTGTATTAGGGCTATTATGATAGCACCCACCTGCTTCTCACGGTTATAGGTACATGAACTAGTCTTTCACTACTTCCTCCCTTCATATTCACTCAATTCTGTTACTTTTTACTAGATCTTGGTCTCGTTTCTGCTGAAGCCTTAACGAACCCGCATTCTCGGTTCCCCGAAGTCATTACGTAAGTTCTCTTAGAGGATGTTGCCTTGTTGAACATTCATTATACCTCGAGGAATAAAAGACCAAAAAAATAGAAATAGAAGGGGTGCAACAAGAGGACGGATCAAGATGTCAGCCATCCAGTTCTATTCTGAACCAAGTACATTTAAGTTAAGAGTGATGACAGGATCTAATGAATTAGTGCTAGTATGATATTCCATGTGCTTCTCGTGCTCATATGTACATGAATAGTCTTACACTACTTCCTCCCTTCATTTTAACTACTTTTTCTTACTTGTTACTACCTCTTGGACTCGTTTACGTAGGAGTATCGAAATAACCCGTAGTGTCGGTTCCCGACGTAATTAAATACGTTCTATTAGATGATGTTGTCTAGTTAAACGTTTCCATTACTCCTTGCGACAAAAATAGCAACAAAAATATAAAAAATAGGAGGAGGGATTAAGAGGTCACCCATCTTTGTACTACTCTTGGCCAACTACGTTTAACTTCAGAGTGATGATGGGATTCGTTGCATTAGGGCTAGTATGATAGCACCCACCGCTTCTCACGGTTATAGGTACATGAACTAATCTTTCACTACTTCCTCCCTTGATATTCACTCAATTCTCTTACTTTTTACTAGATCTTGGTCTCGTTTCTGCCAAAGCCTTAACGAACCCGCACTCTCGGTTCCCTAAAGTCATTACGTAAGTTCTCTTAGAGGATGTCGCCTTGTTGAACATTCATTAAAACTCGAGGAATAAAAGAGACAAAAATTAGAAATAGAAGGGGTGCAATAAGAGGACGGATCAAGATGTCAGCCATCCAGTACTATTCTCAACCAAGTACATTTAAGTTAAGAGTGATGACAGGATCTGATGAATTAGTGCTAGTATGATCTTCCATGTGCTTCTCGTGCTCATATGTACATGAATAGTCTTACACTACTTCCTCCCTTCATTTTAACTTCTTTTTCTTACTTCTTACTACGTCTTGGACTCGTTTCCGTAGGAGTATCGAAATAACCCGTAGTGTCGGTTCCCGACGTAATTAAATAAGTTCTACTAGATGATGTTGTCTAGTTAAACGTTTCCATTACTCCTTGCAATACATATAGCAACAAAAATAGAAAAAATAGGATGAGGGACCAAGAGGTCACCCATCTTTGTACTACTCTTGGCCGACTACGTTTAACTTCGGAAGTGATGATGGGATTCGTTGAATTAGGGCTATTATGATAGCACCCACTTCGCTTCTCACGGTTATAGGTACATGAACTAGTCTTTCACTACTTCCTCCCTTGATATTCACTCAATTCTCTTACTTTTTACTAGATCTTGGTCTCGTTTCGAAGCCTTAACGAACCCGCATTCTCGGTTCCCCGAAGTCATTACGTAAGTTCTCTTAGAGGATGTTGCCTTGTTGAACATTCATTATACCTCGAGGAATAAAAGACCAAAAAAATAGAAATAGAAGGGGTGCAACAAGAGGACGGATCAAGATGTCGACCATCCAGGTTCTATTCTGAACCAAGTACATTTAAGTTAAGAGTGATGACGGGATCGATGAATTAGTGCTAGTATGATATTCCATGTGCTTCTCGTGCTCATATGTACATGAATAGTCTTACACTACTTCCTCCCTTCATTTTAACTACTTTTTCTTACTTGTTACTACCTCTTGGACTCGTTTACGTAGGAGTATCGAAATAACCCGTAGTGTCAGTTCCCCGACGTAATTAAATACGTTCTATTAGATGATGTTGTCTAGTTAAACGATTCCATTACTCCTTGCGACAAAAATAGCAACAAAAATATAAAAAATAGGCGGAGGGATTAAGAGGTCACCCATCTTTGTACTACTCTTGGCCAACTACGTTTAACTTCAGAGTGATGATGGGATTCGTTGCATTAGGGCTAGTATGATAGCACCCACCTGCTTCTCACGGTTATAGGTACATGAACTAATCTTTCACTACTTCCTCCCTTGATATTCACTCAATTCTCTTACTTTTTACTCGATCTTGGTCTCGCTTCTGCTAAAGCCTTAACGAACCCGCACTCTCGGTTCCCCGAAGTCATTACGTAAGTTCTCTTAGAGGATGTCGCCTTGTTGAACATTCATTAAAACTCGAGGAATAAAAGAGCAAAAAAATAGAAATAGAAGGGGTGCAATAAGAGGACGGATCAAGATGTTAGCCATCCAGTACTATTCTCAACCAAGTACATTTAAGTTAAGAGTGATGACAGGATCTGATGAATTAGTGCTAGTATGATCTTCCATGTGCTTCTCGTGCTCATATGTACATGAATAGTCTTACACTACTTCCTCCCTTCATTTTAACTTCTTTTTCTTACTTCTTACTACGTCTTGGACTCGTTTCCGTAGGAGTATCGAAATAACCCATAGTGTCGGTTCCCGACGTAATTAAATAAGTTCTACTAGATGATGTTGTCTAGTTAAACGTTTCCATTACTCCTTCCAATAAATATAGCAACAAAAATAGAAAAAATAGGATGAGGGACTAAGAGGTCACCAATCTTTGTACTACTCTTGGCCGACTACGTTTAACTTCAGAGTGATGATGGGATTCGTTGAATTAGGGCTATTATGATAGCACCCACCTGCTTCTCACGGTTATAGGTACATGAACTAGTCTTTCACTACTTCCTCCCTTGATATTCACTCAATTCTGTTACTTTTTACTAGATCTTGGTCTCATTTCTGCTGAAGCGTTAACGAACCCGCATTCTCGGTTCCCCGAAGTCATTACGTAAGTTCTCTTAGAGGATATTGCCTTGTTGAACATTCATTATACCTCAAGGAATAAAAGACCAAAAAAATAGAAATAGAAGGGGTGCAACAAGAGGACGGATCAAGATGTCAGCCATCCAGTTCTATTATGAACCAAGTACATTTAAGTTAAGAGTGATGATAGGATCTGATGAATTAGTGCTAGTATGATATTCCATGTGCTTCTCATGCTCATATGTACATGAATAGTCTTACACTACTTCCTCCCTTCATTTTAACTACTTTTTCTTACTTGTTACTACCTCTTGGACTCGTTTACGTAGGAGTATCGAAATAACCCGTAGTGTCGGTTCCCCCGACGTAATTAAATATGTTCTACTAGATGATGTTGTCTAGTTAAACGTTTCCAATACTCCTTGCGACAAAAATAGCAACAAAAATATAAAAAATAGGAGGAGGGATTAAGAGGTCACCCATCTTTGTACTACTCTTGGCCAACTACGTTTAACTTCAGAGTGATGATGGGATTCGTTGCATTAGGGCTAGTATGATAGCACCCACGCTTCTCACGGTTATAGGTACATGAACTAATCTTTCACTACTTCCTCCCTTGATATTCACTCAATTCTCTTACTTTTTACTAGATCTTGGTCTCGTTTCTCGCTAAAGCCTTAACGAACCCGCACTCTCGGTTCCCTAAAGTCATTACGTAAGTTCTCTTAGAGGATGTCGCCTTGTTGAACATTCATTAAAACTCGAGGAATAAAAGAGCAAAAAATTAGAAATAGAAGGGGTGCAATAAGAGGACGGATCAAGATGTCGCCCATCCAGTACTATTCTCAACCAAGTACATTTAAGTTAAGAGTGATGACGAGATCCGATGAATTAGTGCTAGTATGATCTTCCATGTGCTTCTCGTGCTCATATGTACATGAATAGTCTTACACTACTTCCTCCCTTCATTTTAACTTCTTTTTCTTACTTCTTACTACGTCTTGGACTCGTTTCCGTAGGAGTATCGAAATAACCCGTAGTGTCAGTTCCCCGACGTAATTAAATAAGTTCTACTAGATGATGTTGTCTAGTTAAACGTTTCCATTACTCCTTGCAATACATATAGCAACAAAAATAGAAAAAATAGGATGAGGGACCAAGAGGTCACCCATCTTTGTACTACTCTTTGGCCGACTACGTTTAACTTCGGAGTGATGATGGGATTCGTTGAATTAGGGCTATTATGATAGCACCCACACGCTTCTCACGGTTATAGGTACATGAACTAGTCTTTCACTACTTCCTCCCTTGATATTCACTCAATTCTCTTACTTTTTACTAGATCTTGGTCTCGTTTCGCCGAAGCCTTAACGAACCCGCATTCTCGGTCCCCGAAGTCATTACGTAAGTTCTCTTAGAGGATGTTGCCTTGTTGAACATTCATTATACCTCGAGGAATAAAAGACCAAAAAAATAGAAATAGAAGGGGTGCAACAAGAGGACGGATCAAGATGTCACCCATCCTAGTACTATTCTCAACCAAGTACATTTAAGTTAAGAGTGATGACGTGATTCGATGAATTAGTGCTAGTATGATATTCCATGTGCTTCTCGTGCTCATATGTACATGAATAGTCTTACACTACTTCCTCCCTTCATTTTAACTACTTTTTCTTACTTGTTACTACCTCTTGGACTCGTTTACGTAGGAGTATCGAAATAACCCGTAGTGTCGCTTCCCGACGTAATTAAATACGTTCTATTAGATGATGTTGTCTAGTTAAACGATTCCATTACTCCTTGCGACAAAAATAGCAACAAAAATATAAAAAATAGAAGGAGGGATTAAGAGGTCACCCATCTTTGTACCACTCTTGGCCAACTACGTTTAACTTCGTAGTGATGATGGATTCGTTGCATTAGGGCTAGTATGATAGCACCCACCTGCTTCTCACGGTTATAGGTACATGAACTAATCTTTCACTACTTCCTCCCTTGATATTCACTCAATTCTCTTACTTTTACTCGATCTTCGTCTCGCTTCTCGTAAAAGCCTTAACGAACCCGCACTCTCGGTTCCCCGGGAGCCATTACGTAAGTTCTCTGTGAGGATGTTGCCTTGTTGAACATTCATTATACCTCGAGGAATAAAAGA